>VDFB02049217.1:93776619-93838252 GCA_007258455.2 Sequoia sempervirens | reverse complement strand
ACCAACCTAGAATTGTCGAGGATGAACCTTTTTATTGTAATTACGTTTGAGGTGGTTTTGGTATGCTTGCAGATGATCATAGGCTTTTATTCTTCATTCATTCAGTAATTCTAGCTGTGCAAGCCGTGCAACCCGAGCATCTTCTTCGCTGATAAGATTCTTCAGAGAAATCCTCAGTGATGAAGCTCAACTTCAATTGGCAAGACGACTTCAACACAATATACTAAAGAATAGAGGGTGGTGCCTGTCAGGGTGCAGATGGATGTGCGATATACTTGGAGAATTGCAGGATGAATATGGAGGTGCCAATCTGGAGTCACAAGTGTTATTGACAACCTTTTTTGAGGATGCGAATAAGGGGTCTTGTTAGTTCTTTGCTTGACCATTGCCTTGGGGGTATAAGGTGTTGACCAATGATGTTATATGAAAGGTGTCGTAGAGGTGTTTCATGGCTTGGTTTTTGAAGGGTTTTCCGTTATCAAAGAGGATGGTGGATGGGATACCATATCTATAGAGAATATGGTAAAGGATAAATTTTGAGATTTGGATACCGGTGATTTGTGAGAGTGGTATTGCTTCCACCCACTTAGTGAAGTATTTAGTGGCGGTAATTATGAATGTATGGCCATCGGATGATGGTGGGTAAATCTTGCCAATCAAGTCAAAACCCCATTGAGAAAAGGGCCACAGTGCTAGGAGGAGCTAAAGATCTTGTGTTGGGGCGTGAATCAAATCTGCATGTTGTTGGCATGGAAGGCACTTCTTTACAAATTCACAAGCATCATGTTCCAATGTAGGCCAATAATATCCAGCTCGTAGGATCCTTTTGGCCAGAGCCATACCATTTGAGTGAGCTCCACAAATACCATGTACTTTTGTTAGTGCCACGCGGGCTTCAGTCTCATTCAGACATCTAAGGAGGATTCCATCATACCCACGATGATAAAGTGTATCACCAACAATGATGTATCAGGAAGAGCAATGGATAAAGGATTTGCATTGGTTTGCATGTAAGTTTAGGGGTATGATGTTATCCGCCGAGAGATAGAATATGTCTTGATACCAAGGGGAGGTGGGACCTACAATATTGCACACCATATCAGTCTCAGGAACATCATATGCAGGGATTAAAAGCTATTCAATAAGAAACTCACATTCTATTCGGTCTTTAGGAATGTCAATTAGGGAACCAATAGTGGCCATTACATTTTCCGCTTTATTCTGAACCCGAGGGATTTGGTCAAACTATATGAAAGTGAAATATTTCTTGAAATCATCCACCATACGCTTATAGGGTAACAATTTATCATCTTTTGTGAGGAATTCATCATTAACTTGTCTAATGACTAGCAAAGAATCACCAAAGACTTTTAGGTGAGTTATATGCCACTGTTTTGCAATTCAGTTGCCGGTGAGGAGGGCTTCATACTCTGTGATGTTGTTGGTACATGGGAATGCTATCCTGAATGATTTTGGGATGTAGTCACCTTGAGGGGTAATTAATAAAATTCTAGCTCCAGATCCATTATGAGTGTATGAGCCATCAAAATATAGTGTCCAAGCTGGTGCTTCTATAGCTGTGTAGACTTCTTCATCTGGGAATTCAGTGTCTAGTGGGTAGGCATCTACTAATGGTGCTTCAGCTAATTGATCAGTGATGACCTGTGCTTTTACGGCTTTTTGCTCTACATATTCTATGTTAAATTCACTTAGGAGCATGACCCATTTGGCCATGCAGCCAGTCAAAGTGGTTCTTGATAAAAAATACTTTAGGGGATCAATTTTAGTGATTAATTTGACTAGATGGCATAGCATGTAATGATGGAGTTTCTGTGTGCTGAAGACTAGCGCCAGATAAGCTTTTTCCATGGGGGAGTAATTTAACTCATAGCCAACCAATGTTCGACTGATGTAGTAGATTTCCCTCTCTTTGAACGACTCATCATGTTGTGCCAACAACCCCCAGCGCGACTGAAGTAGTAGAGATGTAAAGCAATAGTGGTTTTCCTGGAATAGGTGGCATCAAGATTGGTGGATGAGCTAAATATTCCTTAATTTTATTGAAACCCATCTAACACTATTGGTTCCATCGGAAGGTGGAATCTTTCTTCAAAAGATGGGTGAATGGCTGACATTTATCTGCTAGCTGGGCTATGAACCGACGGATGGACTGCATCTTCCCCTAGAGGCTTCTTAACTGCTTCAGATTGCGTGGAGGTGGCATGTCCAGAATAGCCTTTACCTTGGCGGGATCAACTTCAATACCCCTTCGGGAGACTATAAAACCCAACAATTTTCCTGATGTAACCCCAAAGACACACTTTTTTGGATTTAGTCGCAACTTTTAAAGTTCTAACTGTTCAAAGATCTGCTTTAGGACAGTAGGATGTTTTGCTCGTGTTCTAGACTTTCCTAGCAAGTCATCAACATAATCCTCCATAATAATATGAATGAGGTCATGGAAGATGACCATCATTGCCCTCTGATATGTTGCCCCTGCATTCTTGAGACCAAAGGGCATATCATTGTAATAGAAAGTGCCCCAAGGTGTTGTGAAGGCTGTCTTGTGTTGGTCTTCAGGTGCGATTCGAATCTGATTATAACCAGAGAAGCCATCCATGAGGGAGAGCATCTCATGTCCTGCTATGAGGTCGACCAACATGTTAATGTTAGGTAGAGGGAAGTCATCTTTTGGGTAGGCCTTATTAAGGTCCTTGAAGTCTATGTAGACCTGAATGTCTCCATTTGGTTTTGCAACTGGTACTATATTGGAGATCCACTTAGAGTAGTCAATTGGCCGAATAAAACCTGCCTCTAGTAACTTTTCCAATTCTTTTTTGACTAACAACGCTACCTATGGGTGCATTTTGCAGAGCTTTTGTTTGATAGGGTTGGCATCTGGGCGAACATCTAGATGATGAACTACTAAGGCAGGGTCTAAGCCTAGCATGTCTAAATATGACCAAGCAAAGTTGATGATTCCTTCTCGGAGTAGTTGCATGATGATCAGATACTCCTGTTCTGAAAGTGACTTAGCCACATAGGTGATTTTAGGATTTTCAGCAGTACCCAGATTAACTTCTTGAGTCTCTTCAATTAGAATGGATGATTGGGAAGATAACTAAGTTCCTACAAGGGGAAGATGAACATCTCCATCGTCTTGCACCTCTTCAATGTTTTCACCATCGGATGCATCCTTTATTTTTACTTTTTCCAGGTTAGGAAGTGCCTCAGGGAAGTTTTCACTAGATGACCATTTTTTATTTTTCTTATTCTTATTTTTGCGACTGGAGTGTTCATCCTCCCCCAATCCCATAAGGTTGACATATGTATCTGCAGACATATTGATAGGTGTGGTATTACGTAGGTCCCAATCAATAAGCTCGGGGTGACAAAGGGATATGATAATGGTGCAGACGAATAGGCATTCGAACATGGATGATAAGTCAGTGTGATCGACGTCATCATATGCACGTATGATGGATTCCTCCTCGAGTATGTCTTCTAATGAGCCGTTGTCCACAGTGACACTATTGGAGGTATTAGACGATGTTGCAAGGCTTTTCTATTTTTTATCGTATCCGATGCCTATGTTCTTTGGTAACTTTGGTGTATCAATAGGTTGCAACCACCCTTGTTCTTCTTTACCTAGGCCCCTACCTTGGTAGTTATATTTTTCTACAAACTTAGCTGACCATGGATATGCTTCCTAAAAATTTTCCTTTAGCGGAGGATCCGGCTGGGGTTCTTCTCGGTAGACCCATTGGCTTATGTCCTCTTTTGGTGCATCTATCTTGACACTTGGGGATCTGAAATTGGTGGTAGGGATGTTTTTACCACTGAAGGTGATAGTCTTGTCTTCCTCTTGTGTAGCATGCGAAGGTTGACCATACTCATGTGGTGACGGTGGCATGGTAGCTACATTGAGAGTTGTATGCATTTTGTATTCACCATATCCTTTGTCAATGATTTGGACTTTGGTGACCATAGGATCAGTGATGGAAGATGGAGTGGTTATCACGATGGAGGGTGGATTTGCTGATGATGACCAGGATGCTCCCATTTCAACCCTGGGACAATAATGTAAATGGGGAAATGACACTTCTAAAGCACAGAAATATTCAAATGGTTGGGGGTCAGCATAGATGGTGACTTCCTGTCCATTGACGGGGAATTTTAGGCATTGATGGTACGTGGAGGGGACGACTTGCATAGCATGGAGCCACGGGCAGCTAAGGAGGAGATTATATGGCAAGTCTAGATCAAGGACATGACAGGTAGTGTATTGAAGCACAGGTCCCACTTGGATAGGAAGACTGATGATTCCCTCTGAATTTCTTTTTGAATTATCATAGGCTTTGATTGTGATGATCTGGTTACTTAAATCTGCTTGAGTATACCCCACCTATTTTATGAATTTCAAGGTACACAAATTGAGGGCAGAGCCATTATCTACCAAGACCCTTTTTATTTTATGGCGAGAAACCATGACTTCGATATGTAAGGGGCAATTATGATTGACATCAATGTTTGGCATATCATTTTGGCTGAAGTGCAGTTGATGAGATAAAGCCAAGTGTCCCACCAAAGCTTGGAATTGCGTGGGGTCAATGTCATTTGGCACATGGGTTTCCTGCAGGGCTCTATTGAGGATTTCTTGATGTACAGGGGAAGATTTATGCAAATCCAAAATGGATATATGAGTAGGGGTCTTTCTTAAGTGATCAAGGATGTTGTACTAAGAGCTTACAGGAGTTGATTGGGTGGGTGCAGAGGCTGCAGGGATAGTGATGCGGGCTCGTCATGTAGTAACAACACATTGAGGGTCTTTGGCTTTAACATGTATCATGGATACGCGGGGTTCCACCTGCTCAATGTAATGAATAACACCCTCGTAATTGAAGGGCACATTCTTGTAGCTCACATTATTTGTGCTGTTTCCTTGGGGATTCCTATTAGATATGCTTGGGCCTTGATTATGATTTGGAAAGGCATTTTGATATATCTGTAATTGAGCATTGTATGATGAAGCTTGACTGGGGTCAACCTTTATATCACCTCAATCAATGAGATCTTGGACGCAATTTTTCAGACCCTAACGCTTGTTTAAAGAGTGTCCTTTGATTTTATGGAACTCACAATACTCATTTTCCTTAAACCATGTGGGCTTGGGTTTGGACTCATCAAATGGCTTGGTGACAGGGTACGTGATGGGGTAGTTGATTTGTAACAACTTATTAAAAACAACACTCAGAGGTTCTCCTAATTGAGCATATTGACCGTTGGTGTTCCCCTGATTGTTTTGGTTTGACTGTTGAGGAGGACGAGGTGCCCCCTGTGGTACAGAGATGGAATTAGGTACAGACGGTTGTTGTTTTTGGGATGCATTAGCCACTTGGATGTGTTTAGTGTCTGTCATGCCGTCATTCACTACATTCTTGTTCTTGTTCTAGAATCATGGTTTATCGCCAAATGACCTCTCTTTATCATGACTATGTATTTTGATGTGTCCTTTGGCAATAAGGGCACGTTCAAGGATGGGCCCCTTTTCTACTATCTCCACGAAGGTGGTGACACAATGTAACCTAAAATTATGGGCCATGTCAGGATGAGAGTTTTCCACAAAAAGAGTGACCATGTCTTTTTCTTTCAGAGGGGTCTTCATTCGGCTTGCTAATGAACACCACCTTTGTAGGTAGCTAGTAAAGGTTTCCCCATCACGTTGTTTCTCTTTGAGGAGATCTAAGGTGTCCATATCCTTCTCCAAATTGAAAGAGAAGTAAGATACAATTTTTTCTGACAGGTCTGCAAAAGTTTTTATGGACCCTTTTTCGAGAGTCATGAACCAATCTACGGCGTGGATTTCCAGGCTTTGTGGGAACAGGTGCAAGAGATAGTTGTCATTGTACATAACTTCTTGACACTGGGAGTAAAACTCCTGCAAGTGAGCCTTAGGGTCTTTGTTTCCCTTGTATTTGTCAAACTTTGGTATCTCAAAATGTTTAGGAAACGGGATTAATGAGATGGAAGGATCAAATGGATATGGGCATATGTCTTCAAATTTGAATGATTGTTTGGTAGTCCCGGCTTGAAGGTCCTTCAGAGTGGCTTTGATTTCCAACAGATCCGAGCTAGCCGGTGGCGGGTTGGGTGGATATTGATGATAGGATGATAAAGGATCCTGCTGAAAGGGCGTCAGATTGTTGAAATATGGATTTGGATGATTGGATGATGATATGCCTTGCTGGTAAGACAAGGGATTTTGTTGATACAGGGGCTGTTGTTGTGGGGTATAGTACGGATTTGTTTGATAAAAGTGTGGGGTAGGTTGTTGAGAAGCTTGTATGGGATGTTGTGTATTGGTTTGTTGGTGTTGAAGGTACTGTTGTGATTGTTGGGAGGTCACATAGGGCGGTCGTTGGTGAAATTGCTGCTGATTGTGATAGTAGTAGTGTTGAGGGGGTTGTTGTTGTGATGTCAATTGTTGTATGGGCCGAGATGGGATGTTGTGTTGTGGTTGAGCCTGTGGACGCAAAATGGATGCGAGAAAGGGGGATATGGTCTGAGCGATAGGTCGAGATGGATTGCCTTGTGGTTGGTATGGTGGTTGTTGTGAAGAGACCAAAGCATTGTATATAGGTGGTTGTTGATGAGATGGATGAGGTGGCGTAGAAGCATTTTGTAAAGGGGGTTGTTGGGTACCACCTGGAACGTTCAGCTGGGGTGTGCCTTGTGGAGGTAATTGAGGTGAATCGTTGGATTGGTGAAGCTATTAAGATGGTAGATTTGTCTTCCCAGGAGGTGGGAGCGATGTGGTAAAGGGGGTGCCCCTAGTGTTGACTGTAGGTTGATTCGAAAGAGGTAAATTTGATCATATGGGAGTGATCAAATTTGGGTGTCTACACATACATACATACATACATACATACATATACATACATATATATACATATATATATACATACATACATATATATATACATACATATATACATACATACATATATACATACACATATATGCATACATATATACATATATACATACACATACACACACACACATATCAGTTGTATTATTTACTAATACCAAGTTTACTCTTAGAGATTCTATTCTCACATCCTTTAATTTTGAAAAGAGAATTATCAACTCGACTATCTTAATGTATTCTAAAATTATTTTATATAAATTTTTAAATGTATTTTCTTCTTATTGTAAATAAATTCCAATATAATAACCTAAGATAAATTCTAACATATTAAACTATCATTAAATTTCTATAAAGAAACTATAAACAAGCTCTTATTAAAATTTAATTACCATGCATTCTATTATTTATATATATATATATAAATCATAATTTGCCTCTAAATTTTCCAATAAAGTTTCCTTATAGAGCTTTAACCAAATAAATTTTACCATTTCTACTTTAAATTAAAATTTAATTGAAGATTTACTTGCTATTTTAACTTTTGTTCATCAATACTTTATTAAATAAATTTAGAAGTTTCTTGTTTTGTAAAAATAAAATTCTGGTCTAAACTTAATATAATTTATTTTCCCACTTACAAATTCAGTTTGTCAATTAGTTTGTTATAGATTGAATGAGAACAATGGAGAATCATCGGCTTAAATCTAAAACAAGGTTCTCGGCTTAAATCTAAAACAACTTCGAGATAGATTCAAAGGATGTTCTTTCATTGTTTGGGCACTCAACCTTTGATTACATTTACCAGCCACAACCAACACATTATAATCTTGAATTGGTGTTCATTATATATTTTTTATTGATTGAATTTTTTTTTTCCAGATTAAAGGGTTCATTTAACATCATTATTGCCATAAGAAAAACTAGATTGACAACATAATGATTGATGTATAGAGCTGAAGCAAAAGCCATCAATAAGAGGGGAAGGCGAGTGAGTATAGAAGGGGGAAATGGGTGCTTTGGTTGCTGTGCCTCCCATAAGAGGCAGAAAAATTGGTGCCCCAAAAAGCCACTGATGCCACACTCTTTCCCACCCTTTCTTTTTAATAAAATTTTCTTTAATCCATCTTTTAGCTCGCGAGTCTACATTTATCATGTTCAAATTTGAATTTATTACTGTGAGAGTGAAATGCATATATCTGTCAGTTAAAGGTTACACTTAAATCTACAATAAGTTTTTGTATTTGGGACATTATATGCATTGTTTTTGTAAAAACATATGCATGGTTTCCAAATTATTAGTTAGTTTTCTTTTCTATTAGATTTATTTCTGATTTATTATTCCTATAGATGTAAGTAGTAATGTCTTAAACTTTTGTATCAGAAAGCTAACTCCTAGATAAAAAGAACCTATGTATGTAACATGATATTGTACCCCCCATTCCCCATCCCATGCAGTGGACAAAATGACCCCAACGAAAAAGGTGGTCGAACGAACAAATAGCACCGACATAAAGACTTGATGGTCGGATGTTAACTCCGTCCTATTGTTGGGAAAACATGTTAGTGCCGATAGGTTTTCAAAATCATATTTTGGGATAGACAAAAACCCAAAAAACGTGGCATTCGAAACCATTATTTGTAAATATCAAAAAGCCCAGATGAGGTCCCATTTTCCACAACGACGTTTTGGTGGAGAGCAACGGGAAGGAGTTGTAGGCATTTGAAGCTAGCAGGTATGTATAGCCACTTGAAATATATGCCATTTTTCCATTCTACCTAGGAACTCTGAAGAAACAAATGGCTATTCATTGCGGGGTTATCGTTTATGTGATTTTCTGTTGAGGGTTTTTTAATTTTCGTTTCCTCCCACTTGCTGGTTTTGAAATTTTACACTTGCCAAATGAAATAGCTAACAACCCATTTTGGAAATATGAGTGAAATAACTGAATAATGTTTATAGAAACCAAAAACCATGAAGAATATATTACAAGGTTGGAAAACGCAACGTGGGTTCTGTAATGAAATGGTATATTGTGAAAACCACATAAAGCCCAGAATGTCACCATTGTTCACATTCTTATTTTGAATGTTGAAAGGTTTTCGTTGGGAAAAGGGGTTTTTATTTGAAATGCAAGGTTGTTAATGTTTTTTTGTGTCGAGGGTTTTTTTATTTGTAGAGTTGGAAAACACACTATCTCCTCTCAGTTGCAAAGGGTTTTACAACACTATATGGGTTGCTTGTTTCTTAACACCTTATATGGAGATAGTGTGTTTTCCAACACTACAAATAATGTGAGCATTTATTTGGTTGAATCAGATGAGGAAAGTGAAATTCCATTTGATCTCATGTTACATACATAGGAGCTTTTTGTCTAAAGTCAAAAAGCTAGACAAAACACACCTAACATCGCCATTTTCCACATTTTTCATTTTCCAGTTTGGTGGGTGGGGATGGACGCACTGGTAAGGAAAATGGAGTTGCAGGTGGTTGAACCACTACAAACCACTCAAATGCATTCCTCACTGTGACGCATCGCCATTTTCCTCATTTTGATTTTGTAGTTTGTTGGCTGGGGAGGGACGCACGACTGAGGAAGGAGACAATGTGTTTTCCAACACTGCAAATAATGTGATCATTTATTTGGTTGAATTAGATGAGGAAAGTGAAATTCCATTTTGATCTCATGTTACATACATAGGTTTTTTTGGTCTAAAGTCAAAAAGCTAGAAAAAACACACCTAACATTGCCATTTTCCATATTTTTCATTTTCCAATTTAGTGGGCGGGAAGGAACATGTGGGCAAGGAAAATGGAGTTGCAGGTGGCCGAACCACTACAAACCCCTCAAATGCATTCCTCATCGTAGTGCATCACCATTTTCCACATTTTTATTTTGTAGTTTGTTGGCTAGGGAGGGATGCACGACCGAGGATGGAGACAGTGTGTTTTCCAACACTACAAGTAATGTGAGCATTTATTTGGTTGAATTAGATGAGGAAAGTGAAATGCCATTTTGATCTCATATTACATACATAGGTGATTTTTTTCTATGAGTTAGCTTTCTCTTGATTGGAACAAATAAATTGCTCACATTATTTGCATAGTTGGAAAACACATTGTCTCCTCTTGGTTGCAGAGGGTTTTACAACACTGTATGGGTTGCTTGTTTTTTAACACCTTATATGGAGATAGTGTGTTTTCCAACATTGCAAATAAGGTGAGCATTTATTTGGTTGAATCAGATGAGGAAAATGGAATGCCATTTTGATCTCATGTTACATACATAGGTGCTTTTTGTTTATGAGTTAGCTTTCTCCTAATTGGAACAAATAAATTGCTCGCATTATTTGCAATGTTGGAAAACACACTGTCTCCTCTCAATTGCAGAGGTTTTACAACACTATATGAGTTGCTTGTTTCTTAACACCTTCTATGGAGATAGTGTGTTTTCCAACATTGAAAATAATGTGAGCATTTTATTTGGTTGAATCAGATGAGGAAAGTGAAATGCCATTTTGACTCTACCAATCAGAAGAGAAAAAATAATTAGAAATAAAATGCTCACATTGTTTGCAGTGGTGGAAAATACACTGTCTCGTCCCAAGTATTCCCTCATGAAAAGTGTTGGTTTTGTATGCTCCAAAAATGTAGCGAAGTCCACCTTGATCTTTTAGAGCAATTCTTTGGTGACATAAATATGTCATTTCCCTTTTTTCATTTGATTGGAACAAATAAAATGCTCCCATCATTTGTAGTGTTGGAAAAAACATTGTCCCATGTCAATTAGTTCGTTATGAAAAGTTTTGTTTCGTTATGCTGGAAGAATGTAATGAAGATCACTTTGAAGTTTCTAAATAACTCTTTGCTACATTCCAAAATTCATTTCACTTTCTTCATCTGATTGGAACAAAATAAAATACTCGCATTATTTGCAGTGTTGGAAAACACACTGTCTCCTCTTAGTTATTCCCTCATGAAAATTTTTTGTTTCGTACGCTCGAAAAATGTAATGAAGTCCACCTTCATATTTTAGAACAAATCTTTGGTGATGTAAATGTGTCATTTCCCTTTGTTCATCTGATTGGAACAAATAAAATGCTCACATTTTTTGGATTGTTGGAAAACACACTGTCGCATGCCAATTAGTTTGTTATGAAAATATTTGATCAAGTATTTTGGAGATCATTTTTTTTTCTATTTAGAAAACTCACTCTCCTGTGTCAAAATTATTATTTATAAAATTCACTATCCTGTGTCAGTTAGTTTTGTTCGAGCATTTTATTTTTTGGCAACATACACACACACATAGTATGCATTGTTGGAAAACACATTGTCCCATGTTAGTTACTTTAGTTTGAGCATATTTTTTGTTCTAAATTATTTTCTGCATTTTTTAAAAAAGTCATATGAGGAAATTGAAATCCAACTTTTAGTGTAAGTAAGAGTTTCTTTAACTTGTGAAGGTCAATGGACTTAACTACATTCTTACTGTCTACAAAACTAAAGGTTTTCATTACACTCATGTTGTCTACATGTAATTCTGTGAAACTAATAACTTGTAATTTTCCTAGGACACAGAGCACCCAAGTTGTCTTGTCCATAAAATATTTTTCAAGAACTTCCCTAATATTATTGTCCTTTTTAGAGAGACTAGAAAATTAATTTCAATAATCTTCCTCTTCAAGCGCAACTTTTAATGCACTTCCAATCAATGTTGACCACAATTTGGCTAACTCCTATTTTATCTCATTAAATCAAATTTAGAAAAGAAAAGTTATCCAAGGTGTGTTCATAATTGAGTGGAATGCATTAAAAGTCGCTTGAAGAGCATGATTATTCAAATTCCTATGTATTGTTTTTGAAAAGGATAATAAGTTAGGGAAGTTCAAGAATTTTTTTTGATGGACAAGTCAATTTCATGCAATGTGTCATAGGAAAATTACAAGTTATTACTCTGACAAGTGACACTTATGAAGCTTTAGAACTAATAAATAAAATAGTTATTACAGTTCATAGTGGAAAATATACTATGTTGTAGAAGTTATTCATGATAGAATTTACTTGTTCAACTCTATCCATAGCAACATCTCTAAATTTCTTTGCGTGTACAATTTGTTGTGCAATATAAAACCTCTTTAGTTCTTCCACTTGTGCATTGCCATTTTTCCTTTGCTTATACTATGCATGCTCCTTCATCAACTTCTCAAGAGCATGGAGGATCTTTTCAGTCAGTACATTATGTATCTCACTCAACCGCTTTGCTTCTTTTTAAGTGTTTTTAGAGAAGATTCATTTTTCATTCCATGTATTCTAGTACTTGCTGCCTCCAGTTTTGCATTGCCATTTTCCCATTTCACATAGTGCACATGCTCGTTCATCAACTTCTGAAGAGGAGAAACAATCTCTTTAGTCAATACATTATTTATCTCATTCACTTTGGTTTGCTTCTTTTCAAGTGTTTTTAGAGTAGATTCCTTTTCAATTACATACTATGTACTACCTATTGGCCGAGTTCTACATTTCCATTTTCTGATTGCACATATTGACATGCACCTTCCTCAACTTCTGAATAGTAGGGAGAATCTCTTCACTCAATACATTATCTTTTATCTATCTCATTCAATGTGGTTTGCATAAATTTCAAAGGTGATCTTCATTACATTCTTATTGTGTACTAAACAAATCTTTTTAATTACGTTCATACAGTTCATATATAACTTCATGTTGGAAAACACCGCGTGTGTAATCAAATTGAGGTGAGAGGTCACAAACCAATTGGGTTGCTACTATGTTAATCATAAAAGGTTTTGATTACATTGTTACTATTTTCTAAAATTCTTGGTTGGAAAACATTGGGTGTTATAAAACCTGCAACCCACACATTATTCTAAAACCCTTTACAAGTAGCAACCCAATTTCTTAGTCACTCCTCACCTCAATTTTATATGTTTTTTGTATTCCCCACCTACAATTCATCCTCGTGCCCGTGCAAACCACGAGGTCTAGTTTTATTGGTTGGAAGGAGGTGGAAAAACTGACCAGATGGTGTTGTTATGTCCTTCCTACCGTTTCTCTAATGTTTGCTCCTGTATGCCCTTTTCATCAGTTTTATCTCCTATTTGGCAATCCCTGCACTACGACGTCTTGTCATGTTATGCATGTTTTTATGTATGGTTTCATGCATTTTTGTATGTACATAGGTGTGTTTTGTTCAGAGTTTAGCTACGTCCCATTACATTCTTATTGTGTACTAAAAAAAAAAATTCATTAGTGTCTATATATCAGTGCATGTTGAAAAACACTAGGTGTGTAATGAAATCGATCCGAGGGGTAACACACCAATTGGGTTGTTACTGCGTGTGCAATTTTTTTTGAATACATTCTTACTTTTTTCTAAAATTCTAGGTTGGGAAATGCTAGGTGTTATACAAGCTATAACCCACATACTATTCTAAAACCCTTTACAAATAACAACCCAATTGCTTACTCACCCTCACCTTAATTTGGTAAGTTTTTTGGTTTCCCCACGTGTAACTCCTCGCTGTTCTCTTCACTCTCTAGGTTTGAGCATGGAGATTGAAGCACAAAGTGTTATCCAACGTGTAATTATTTTGTGCATTATCATATTTAACCAATGTGATCACCTTTTTTTTTTGGTCAATCAAGGTGATCACCAAGGTTTTCATTGAATTCTTAACATTTATTCTTGAATAGCCGATGCACACTGTGCTTTGCAACCAACATGTCTTGCAATAATCTATATTTTTTCAGTTATCTGTACAAGTAGTGAAATAAATAGAAGTTTGATAGTGGTGTGTGGTATCTTTCTTCTATGTCTTGTCTGCCCTTATTGATTATACAAGTGATGGCCTCTTTCATATGTTAGGAGAGATGAGTTTGAGATATATTCGAATGAATGTTCATTGTTTCACAATTCCAGTAGAATGGAAAAATGACAAATATAATTGTTGATATATATTACTAGTGTTAGCAATAGGTTAAATTAGAAATTAAATTCCCATCGTACAGATTAATATGTTTGTTTATTGACTGTACAAGCTGGCATGTTGCAGTCAACACAACATATAATCTAATATCAGTGAAGTTTGGAATGAAGTGAATTCTTTGTAGTGCCAAATGTCTTTAATTTTCCAATTTAATCTATTGCTAACACTTGTCTTTCTTCCAAGTGGTTGATATAGGTGAGGAAATAAAATTGAACAAAACAAGGGTAGGTGGATTGAGAAGGAAGCTTCTGCACTAAATATAGGTGATTTTGGTTGCCATAGCTTGAATCGCAAGTGTACTAGATAGTTAAATTTCCAAAATTTATTTTGCATTTAGAAGTTTTGATTTATATATGGATGGGATGCTTATTGTGGGGAATGCAAACAATTTTCACTTTAATTTAAATAAAATAAATGTTACATTATTGTACGTGTGTATTATATCCCAAAATTTTACATTAATCATGTTTCCTCATTGAAGAGTGAGTGTTGCATGAGAAATGTTTAAAGCATCAATGAAGGGTGATACTGCATCCTTTTAATTATCCTTCTCATAATTGATTTGTGTTAATTTTAGGATGATTTCTGCAACACTACATCGGTATCATTTATCTCCTAAAATAGAACAAGAACCTTTGGACCCTTGGTAATTAGATTAGATATATTTCAAAAAGAACATAATATTTATGATTTTACATTAGAGTAATTCTGCTTTTAAATCATGTACCTTTGTTTAGTTGTGAAGCATTGTTGCATAGTTGGGTTTCATAAGGTTCTGAATAAGGAACATTGTTATTCTAATTGTTTTTACTCAGTATAATATACCATACAAAATGAAAAGGCGAGGCCATAATAACACAGAAATGGCCATTAGGCTTCCCAAATTTTGTAATGGAATTTCTCTTCTGTAACACAATACAAAAGTTCTAAAAACACAATGTGTTTTGCAATGTAGAAGCCTCTTTACAAATATGAGCTTTCCCTATTGCCACTTTGGAGGTTTAGAAACATAATGTGTTGCCAATTGTGTAGACACTTATGCTGAAAAGACACACCTATGTACATACAAAAATGTATAAAACCATAAATAAAAGCATACAAAACAACATACATGGAAACAAAAAGTGACGAAACCGACAGATGAGACAAAACATCTGGGAAATGGTAGGTAAGAGTTAACGGTGCTGTCAGGTCAGTTTTCCCACCTCTTGCTGACTAATAAACATGAGTTCCTTAGCTTGGCCATGAAGTTTCGCTTTCATCCGCTTTTTTCTGGCATGGGAAAATTGGAGGTGGATTGACGTGGGCATTTTTGATTTGGAGAAAGAAAGGTGAAAAAATGATTTGTTTCTAGTCTGCACATTCAAAGCTAAAGGTTGGAGTGCACGTGGAGGAGTTGGAGGAGAAAATGGACCAAATTGAGGTGACGGGTACTATCCAATAGTGTTGCAGAGGGTTTTACAACAATATTTGGGTTGCTTGTTTCTTAACACCTAGGGTTTTCCAACATGAATTGTTGCAAAATAGAATGAAGTGCATACTATGAAGCACACTATGTGTTGATGGTTAATAGAGTCTCTTTTAAATGAGAGATGTTCCATTTGATAAAATAGAACACCATTTATATGTTTGTATAGCTGCATTTCAAGACAAAGGTTGGGTATAAGTAAAGGCAGGCTTCAAAACACATTATGTTTTGCAACATGCACTACACAACGATGCTCACCACTTTCAATGAGTTTATTCATTATTGCCAATAACGGCAAGAATTTGGTGTTCTTTCTATTTTTAATTCACACCTACATATATGGGTTTACAAACCAAAAGGGCTTGGGCATGTTGTGATGTGGAGGTTGAAAAATGCAGTGTGTTATGAAGCATGCAATTTGTTATATACTTGAAACTTAAACAAAACAATGGAAGGTGTGATTTTGAAGACATTCATACTATTTTGTAAAATTCCATGTTGCAAAACTATGTGCGTTAAGAAGCAAGCAACCCGCTATGAGACAACCCCTTACATTTAAACAAGGAGATTCAAACAACTGAAAACCCACATTGTGTTTTCCAAAATACAACTATTTTGTGCACTTTTTTTTTCAATCATCCAAAATTTAAACACAACAATGGAAGGTGTGATTTTGAAGACATTCATACTATTTTGTAAAACTCCATGTTGCAATGCCCTACGTGTTAAGAAGCAAGCAACCCACTATGAGGCAACCCTTTACATTTAAGCAAGGAGATTCAAATAATTGAAAACCACCACTATGTTTTCCAAATTACAATTATTTTGTGCACTTTTTTCTTTTCTTTTTTTCGGTATGCAAAATTTAAATGCAATTTTTTCTGAAATTAAAATCCTTATAAATTTTGAAAGGGATTTTCAATACATTCAGACTCTCTATATTACAAAATTCTTTTTGTTTGGTAAGAATGCATGTTGGAAAACACTAGGTGTTAAGAAACAAGCAATGCATATAGTGTTGTAAAACCTTGTGCAAGTGAGAAGAGACAGTGTGTTTTCCAGCACTACAAATAATGCAAGCATTTTATTTGTTCCAATAAGGTAAAGAAAGCAAAATGACATTTGGACTGTAGCAAAGAGTTGTTCAAAAATTTGAAAGTGGAATTCATTACATTCTTGGAGTAACAAAATAACACTCTTCATAATGAACCAACTGAAATGGGATAGTGTGTTTTCCAACATTACAAACAATCTGTAACAACACTATGCCTTGTAGGTTTCATAATGCCTACTGTTTTCCAATTTCATTACATTCTTGGCACCTCATTTTGCTATTTGCAAATAATGGTTTCAAATGCCATGCTTTTTTGGGTTTTTGTCTATTCTGAAATATGATTTTGAAAACCACCGGTGCTAACACATTTTCCCGGTAATGGGATAGGCCACGACAGGTTGAAGTTAACGTCTGACCATCAAGTCTTTCCATCGGTGCGATCAATTCATCCGGTCTTCTTTTTAGTTAGGGTGTTTTGTTCCAATTAGATGAAGAAAGTGAAATGACATTTCGACTGTAGCAAAGTGAAATTTGAAAGTGGACTTCATTACATTCTTGGAGCATACTGAAATAAAACTCATATATATTCTGCATGGTTTCTAATTTCACTAAACGTTATTCAGTTATTTCACACATATTTCCACAATGGGTTGTCAGTCATTTCATTCAGCAATTGCAAAATTTTGTATTTCCTGTTGCTCTCTAGCAACTTGCAAAATTTCACTATGGAAAATGGTGGTGAAAGTGGGACCTCATCTGGGATTTTTGCTATTTGCAAATAATGGTTTTGAATGCCATGTTTTGGGATTTTTTTCCATTTTGAAATATGATTTTTAAAACATGATGACTATTATGATGCATGTGACATGCATTTTTGTAGGGAGAATAGCCTCGCCCCAATTGTAGAAGGTGATCTCCTTGCAACATGGCTTACACACGATAACTTATTGCCCTTCTTTAGGGATAATACATGTTTGATTATTATTGCTAGTTGATTTCTGCATTCAATTGTGTAAGAAATTTTGCATCAACATTTCAGATCAAACTCCATGATCCATCATTAGGATGAAGAAGAGAGCCTAAGGGGCGACCCTGATGTTCTCTTCTTCATCCTAATGTTGGATCACAGAGTGTGATCCAAAATGTTGATGCAAATATTCTTACTCAATCAAATCTAGAAATTAATTAGCAATAATCAATATGGATTGTGGAAAATTGATATCATTTATGTCTGATTATGCTATCATTTCAAAGACATATGTATTTTCAAGGATAATAGCTTGATTTTACTATATTTTGTAGGGAAATTAGCTTCTTCCTTGCAATTGGACGTTGCTATTCTCCCCAGAATAATGCATGTCAAAGGCATCATAACATACAAAAATGCATTAAAACATACAAAAATACATACACCACATGATGGGACAACGTATTGTGGAAAATAATTGGAGGTTGGAAAAAATTGTGTGTTGTGAGTTCTTTCATTCTACACGTTGAAAGTTGAAGGTTTGAGAGCACGAGGGGAGTTGCAGGTGCAAGATATATAAAAGCATCCAAATTCAACTAAGGGGTGAGTAACGAATTATGATGTTACTTGTGAAGGGTTTGTAAATGGTATTTGGTTTGCAAGTTTAATAATACCCAATGTTTTCCAACTTGCAATTACACATTGTTGGCCTTTCCATTGTATGAAAAGGTCAACCTTTCAATTCCTTATACAAGCGTTAGATAAGGACTCTATAAAGACATGACAAAATTTCATGACAACTAGGCATCTTTGGAGCTACTTTGCATAATTCGCAAAACAAGCTCTTCTCTCCAGCACACATCACCACCTCTTCCACAATATCATCCACTTAGTTCCATGATGTTGAAAGGCATCATCAATGTATGATGGAGAGAAGTTCATGTTTTGGAAATGAGAAAGGTATGCTTGAAAGTTTCCCAGTTGTCATGAAATGTTGTCACACTGGCAGGGGGGAGGATTGTTGGAAGCTTGGCACTTCCACCCCTCAGTGATTGTTGTCTATTTGATTCATGATATGGTTTAACTACCTACCATGCCTCTTATCTGACACTTGTATCAGGAATTGAGAGGTTGATGTTTTCGTGCAACAACAAGGTCAACACACATAGACAATATGAATGTAATGAACATTTTGGTTAGTTACATAGTAAGAACCCAATTGGTTGGTCACACCTCATGTGAATTTGGATAGTTTTATGTATCCCCCAGCTGCAATTATATTAACAGTATGAATGTCTTCAAATCCTTTTGATTTGTACACACTAATAATGTAATGAAGTTCACCTTCAAAACATATAATAACTCTTAGTTATAGTATAAATTATATTTGAATTTTTTCATATGGTTGAAACAAAGAAATGCATAAAATAATGGAAGATTGGAAAAAACAACGTGGGTTGTCAGTTGTTTCATTCTACATATTTAAATCTAAACACTTGAGAGGATGGGGAGGACTTGCAGGTGTAGGATACATTTGGTTGCAGGTTTCTTAACGCCCCGTGTTTTCCAATTTCATTACATTATTGCTATCTAGAAATCTAAATGTTCTGAAGACAATCACAAAACATACCAAATTGAGGTGAGGGGTGAGTAACCAATAGGGTTGTTACTTGTAAAGGTTTTTAGAATAGTTTGTGGGTTGTAGGATTTATAACACCCTGTGTTTTCCAACTTGAAATTTCACATAACAGTTTGAATGTCTTGAAAAGCTTTTCTTATTTAGAAAGTATGAATGTAATAAAAGGAACCTCCAAAAAATACAACTATTAGTTATGGTATAAATTGAAATTCAGTATCTTCATGTGATTGAAAAAGTTAAATGCACAAAATAATTGCATGTTGGAAAACACAATGGGTTACTTGTATAGTGTTTTACAACATTGTGGGTTGTATGTTTCATAACACCATCTCTTTTCTAGCTTGCAATTTTGCTGACAATAGGAATGTATTGAAAACCTTTTTTTATTTAGACACAAAGAATGTAATGAAAGGCACCTTCAAAATTTATCACAAGTCTTAGGTAGAGTAAAATATGTGTTTCAAATTCTTCTTATGATTGAAAAAAGATATGCTTGCTTACTACAAATGGTGCAATGACTTTTGGAACTTTAACTATCCATAACACTTGCAACTATTTTAGAATTTTCATAAAACCAAGGATGCATGTTGTAAAAGGGAAAGTGCTTCGTACAATGCAGAATGTCATTGAGGTGGAAAACACACCTGAAAGGGTGTGTAGTGGCACATCTTCTTTGGGGCGATCGCATTCCAAAAACATGAAGGTAAGATCCGGTAAATATAAGATGCAATCAAATGTATAATTTTAATCTCTCATAAGTGGTTACGATGTTGACTAGAAAGTGGGAATGTTTTGATCAGGAGGTGGCAACCGCGGTATAGAGGAAGTCCCCTTGTTTTAGGAAAACGTTGAACCCTAAGGCAACGACATTTTTGGTAATTGATTGTGAACTTCCGATTTCCCTCTACTTCCAATGTGTCAATCAGAATGCTTTACAATTTTAGTTAGAAAATATCATGTCTGTTACAAATATGCTAATTTTCATAGTATATCGTTCCTTCAAGTTAGGATGATAATCAGGGAAACCATCATGCTCTTTCCATAGTCCATGACAACAAGGAAGAGCATGCAAAGGGAGACCTTAAGGATGGAGAGGGACCTAATGAAGCATAGGGTGATGTGGTGGACGGGAAGGTAGATATAATAAATCAATTATTTCATTGTTTGGTTGTGTGTATATGTTGTGCATTCAAATTGTTTTAATATCAAATATATTAAGTGATTTTCTTTTCCAAATTTGTTGTGTAGGTTGCTGCTAAATACATAAGACAAGTGGGGAATGCTAGATATGTATATTATTGTATTGTAGAAGAATGTACAAGAAAATATCATGATTGGAGAGTGTTCAACATGCATAGGATTCAACATCACCACCTTCCTATTCTCGCGGCACCAAAGCGTGGCTGAACTATGTCAAAGGGAGAACCAAAACACCCCCCCCCCCTCCACCTGATAAATTGAAAGAGTAACTTCAAAAGAAGGTGGAAACTATGGAGTACCAATGAATCTACGATATCATATCCTGTAGAAGCGTGTTATTAAAAGTTTCTGTCAAAAGTATGGGAAACATAGCTTCCTTCAACTTCCCCAAGAAGGAAAGGACGAGGTGAAGAAGCAAATGGCGTTATACAATAGTGAAGAGAAGAAGGAGTAGAGAAGGAAAAAAATATTAAAATTGTAGGAGAGAAAGAGAAAGGAAGGAATGGTAATGTCGAATTGAACTGTTAAATCTGAATTTTCGTTGGTTCATATTTTCTGTTATGATGCATATAAGGTTCACTTAATGTTAACTTACATGACATGACAGGGTGATGGTTGAGAAGCGATTCTTGCCACCCAACAGAGTAGTGTTCATTCGCTAGAGGAAGCTGTGCCCATGAAAGGCGAAGATGATTTTGTTCCTCCCAACTCGATGTCTAACATTCAAAAGAAGCATCGTACACAGTTAAAAGTTTCAAGGCACCCGTTGAAGAAGAAACGAGAACAAATGGTGATCTCAAAATCTTTTGTTTAATGTTTGTTTTGATTATTTGAATGAATTGGTTGCATGCATCTAAGTTTGATGTGACATTTCAATTCCTCCTATTACACAACAAGGATGAACAATGAAGTGTTTCCCTCGAGCAGGTTATTATTGTATTAGAAGATGAAGCAGTTCCCACAGAAGCACAAGATGATGTTGTTCCTCCCAACCCCTTTTCTAACTTTGAGAAGAAGAAGAAGCATGTACGGTTTAAAATTTTCTCATGCCCTCACAAGAAGAAACGAGAACAAACAATGATTTCAAAATCTTCTATTTGATGTTTATTTTGATTATTTCAATGAATTCATTGCATGCATTTAGATTTGATGTGACATTTCAATCCCTACTATTATAGGGAAACAATGAACAATATAGTGTTTCCCTCGAACATGATACTCTTGATTTGGAAGACGAAGCGAAGGCCATGGAAGAACAAGATGATGTTGTTCCTCCCAATTTGATGTCTAACATTGAGAAGAAGAAGAAGAAGAAGGAGTGTATATAGTTTAAAGTTTCCTCACATCCTCACAAGAAGAAATGAGAACAAACGGTGATTTCAAAATCTTCTATTTAATGTTTGTTTTGATTATTTCAATGAATTGGTTGCATGAATCTAAATTTGATGTGGTGTTTCAATTCCTTCTATTATAGGGAAATGATGAACAACAAAGTCCTATTCTTGAACAAGATACTCTTGATTTGGAAGATAGTGGAGGCCATGGAAGAACAAGATGATGTTGTTCCTCCCAAACCACCGTCTAACATTAAGAAGAAGAAGAAGGAGCGTATATGGTTTAAAGTTTCCTCATGCCCTCACAAGAAGAAACAAGAACAAACGATGATTTTGGAAAATTCTATTTAATGTTTCTTTTCATTATTTGAATGAATTGGTTGCATGCCTCTGAATTTCATGTGACATTTCAATTGTTGCTATTACAAGGCAACGATAAACAACAAAGTGTTGCCCTCAAATAGGATATTGTTGATTTGGAAGATGATGCACTGCCCATGGAAGAACAAGATGATGTTGTTCCTCCCAACCCACATTCTAACATTGAGAAGAAGAAGAAGAAGCAGGAGCGCACACAGTCAAAATTTTCAAGGTGCCTTAACATGGAGAAACTAGAAGAAACGGTGAATTCCAATTCTTCTATTTAATGTTTATTTTGATTATTTCAATGAATTGGTTGCATGCAGCTGAATTTGAAGTGGCATTTGAATTCCTACTATTACAGGGAAAGGATGAATAATGGAGTGTTGGCCTTGACCTAATTGGCCATGTGGTTGCAATTGAAATGGGAGAGGCTAATAGAGATGGACATACAGATGGGGAGAGCACTGTCCTACAAGTGGGGAAGGGAAATAAAGATGAACATGGGGACAGGGAGAGCACTGGCCTACAAGTGGGATAAGGTAATAGATATGGACATGGGGATGGGGAGAGCAGTGGCTTGCAAGTGGGATAGGGTAACATAGATGGACATGGGGATGAGGAGAGTATTGGATTGCAAGTGGGATAGGGTAACAAAGATGGAAATTAAGATGGGGAGAACACTGACCTACAAGTGGAACAGGGTAATAGAGATGGAAATGGGGATAGGGAGAGCACTGGCTTGCAAGTGGGAGAGGGTAATAAATATGGACATGGGGATGAGGAGAGCACTAGCTTGCAAGGGGGAGATGGAAATAAAGATGGACATGGGGATGAGGAGAGCACTGGCTTGCAAGTGGGAGAGGGTAATAAAGATGGACATGGGGACGGGGAGAGCACTAGCTTGTAAGTGGGAGAGGGTAATAAAGATGGACATGGGGATGAGGAGAGAACTAGCCTGCAAGGGGGAGATGGAAATAAAGATGGCCATGGGGATCGTGAGAGCAACGACGTGCCATCTATATCGATAATAGACCCAACACACTTGCAGATGTATAAGGGATAATTTTTTTAATGCTTTCATATTTGAGCATTTTTGTTTTGGGTCCTAGCTATGTTGTGGCCAAATATGATGGGTGCACATTATATTTGAGCTGACATATGGAGAATATATATTTTATTTTATTTGAAGCTGACATATAGTGATTGAATTCTTGCTAGCGGATATATATGCGAGTTCGGGTAATTCATTTTGATGTATGAGTGTGTGTATAGAGTAGAACAGATGCATGTGAAAATATCAAAAGATCAGTTGAGTGAATTTTTCTTGTGAAGAAGAGGACTGTTGTGAAAGTGAATTAAGGTAGAGTAGAGCAGAGTGCAAAATCAGACAAAAGGTTCAAAATCTATTATATGAGCTTCACCGGAATTGATACCAGGAATTTGTAGATGCTACTTTCTCATTTCAACCTTTTTTTGTAATCCAAACATTTTGTAAGGAAGTGAGCCTTCCTTATTTTGAGTAGTGAGCTCTAGGAAGTGTGCCTGAATGCATGTGCATTTTCTTTTTCTTCATACTTTTAACAGAGTATAAATTGTGGATTAATCTCCATCGTGGATTTTCCCCTAACAGGGTTTCCATGTAAAAATATTGGTATTATGTTGTTTTGATTGTTTCCTTCCTATGCTTGAATCTTTACTTTTTTTTTAAATACTATGAATGGTTTAGCATCTGGATTGAAATTTAAATATTGCTGAACATTGATTCACCCTCCCTCTTAGTGTTCCTTGAGTCCAACAATTGGTATCAGAGCAAGGTTCCTCTGTGAAAGTTTAATAGGTTGAGGTGGATCTTGGATTACAATGGACTCTGGTGGTCTTCAACAATAGCTTTTGGTGGCACTTGATGATCTTGATTAGTCTAAAGAAGAAGTCATGGAATTAAAAGCAAATATGGTGGATGCTGAAAAATTCATTTAATCATTGAAGGATAAAATCAATGAGTCAAGAGAAAAGAGGAAGGAACTATGTGATCAATTGAAGCAAAAAGAAAATAAATTTTTGGAAGATGTTCACCTGAATCAGACCCTAAAAGAAATAACTGAAGAATGTGGAAAACTTGCTAGGAACAATGCTACTCTAAAGCTTGAGACGAAATCTATGACAATGAAGCTAACTAAGGAGATTGAAGAAATGAAGAAGAATGAGGAGAATCTGGCTAGTCCTTAAAATAAAAATTTGAAGAATGTAGCAGTGTTAAGAGTGGATTCATTTAGCTAGAGATTGAACTGCAACAATCCAGAAATAATGAACAAGAGCTTGAAAGACATATAGTTATTCTCAAAGATGAACTCACTACTACAAATGAATACAAGGAGAAGTTCAGGATTAGTTTTGCTAAGCTTGATGAGTTGACTAAAGGAAAAAAGGATGAAAATGATAAGCGAGGACTTGGCTATGAGAAAGGAGAAAGTTCTAGATCTAAACATAAGGATTCTAGAAAAAAAAATTAGATGAACAAAGACAAAAGATATTCGGTAAGACAACCCAATGCTCAGAATTTTAATGGTTGCTTCTTTGCTTGTAATAAATTTGGTCATATGGCTTCTCAGTGTAGAAGTAAAATAAATTCAAGCAATCCATCATTTCTCGATCAGTGTTTTAGTTGCAATAAGTTTGGTCATAAGTCAATTGAATGCAAAAGTATGTCTGTTTGCGTAAAGAATGTTAAATGCTACACCTGTGGAAGATTTGGGCATGTTTCTAATCAATGCAGATCAAGTGGAAATCAATGGAATGAATGGTCTAGACAAAGAAATCTTGTCTATTACAATTGCAACAGATTTGGTCACATTGCAAGATTCTATAGAAACAAAATCATGGATAGAAGAGGTCTGATATGCAAAGAAAGAATTTCGCAGAAAGATGATAAAGGAAAAGGGAATGTTACTGTGGAAGAAATAAGATATCGGATGAAGAAAACATGGGTAAAGAAGAGTGAATCTGATGAAGGAAATAAGCCCGCATCAGAAACAGCCTCTGATAATTCCTCTAGAAATTGATCTCAGGCCATTGGCCTAGGGGAAGTTTTTCAAGAAAAATCCTTTGTCCCCCTATTAGTAGCTGGCATCAGAATGCAGGAAATTGTTAGTAGTTGTGCTATCAGTCTACAAATGTATCCATGATCACTTGTATAGAAATTTGAGATCTAGAAGTTCTGCAAATGAATTCTTCTCTTGTTTTATGAGAAAATAGAGTAACTGGAACTCCTAGGGAAAAACATTTAATTCGGTAAAAAGGTTAGGTGCGCGAGTAATAAAAGGGTATTTGGAACCCTCATTTGTCATCTTGCATTGAAGAAGAATAGAAGGAGAGCATTTGCAATATAATTTCAAAGGATTCAAGTCAATTTGGTGGAAAATTCATCAGGTATTTTAGTTGCTTGTAGCATTGTTAGTAAATTTTGTACTCGGTAGAAAACTTGTTTGGTACGGAAAGAAAAATGAAGCAAATTGATACTATGAGGAAAGGAGAGAAGTTAGAAGAAGCAATAACAATTCTAGAATTGATCATCCAGATTATCAGCTAGACACTAGAAAACAATAACTTGATCTTAATCATTGAGATTGTAGTAGAAGCTTGGAAGAAATTTCTTCTAGAAATGAAAGATAAGTACAAGATAATTTTTTGACTCGCGTAGCAATTGCATTTATTCAAATTTTGATCAATTTTTTGAAAGGGAGAGAGAGTACATCAAAAAAATATGTTTTTCATTGATGTCAAAGGTGGAGAGAGAGCAATGAAAAATGCTTTATCATTCTAAGGGGGAGCTGTGTTTTGAAAAAAAAAGTTGTGTTTTGAAAATTTGAATCTTTGGTAGTGTAATCACTAGTTTTGACACTTAGTCATTTTTCACTAAGTGTTTCCATCAATGCCAAAGGGGGAGATTGTTGGGATATGGCTTCTAGTTTTTTCATTGATGGCAAATAAAGTCATTATTTTGATCCATAGATCAGGATTTGTTCATACCGGTAGGCAAAGTAGAGAACAAAGTATTACCAATAGAAAGAATGAAGAATAGGGTATCTGGTTAGTATGTCGATCGGTATGCCTTAATAGATCATCATTTTGAGTTGTGGACCTCAGGGATATATTATTAAGCATCTATATTATCTTATTGTTAAGTTTTGTGGTGTCGCATTAATCAGTGTATGAGTTAGGAGATCTGATAGGATGAATTTCTATTTTTTAACTCATTGGTGGCCGACTTAATGAATGTAGTGTGTCGCAGATGTATAAGGGATAATTTTTTTAATGTTTTCATATTTAGGAATTTTTGCTTTGGGTCCTAGCTATGTCATGGCTGACTCTGATGGGTATGCATTATAAATTTCTCATGATTTGAGTCGACATATGGAGACTATTTTTTGTATTTTATTTGAAACTGACATATAGCAATTGAATTCTTGTTATCTGATATATATGTGAGTTCAGGTAATTCATTTTGATGTATGAGTGTGTGTATAGAGAAAAAAAATGCATGTGTGAATATTAGAAGATCAGTTGAGTGAATTTTGCTTGTGAAGAAGAGGATTGTTGTGAAAGTGAATTAAGGTAGAGTAGAGCAGAGTGTAGAATCAGACAGAAGGTTCATAATCTATTATATGAGCTTCATTGAAACTGGTACTAGGCATTTGTAGATGCTACTTTCTTAGTTCAACCTTTTGTTGTAATCCAAACATTTTTTAAGGTAGTGAACCTTCCTTATTTTGAGCAGTGAGCTCTAGGTAGTGTGCTTGAATGCATGTGCATTCCCTTTTTCTTCATACTTTTAATAGAGTATAAATTGTGGATTAATCTCCATCATGGTTTTTCCTCTAATAGGGTTTCCACATAAAAATATTGGTGTTATGGTGTTTTTATTGTTTCCTTCATGTGCTTGCATCTTTACTTTTGTTTAAATACTATGAATGGTTTAGCATCTAGATTGAAATTTAAATATTGTTGAACACTGATTCACCCCCCCTCTTAGTGTTCCTTGAGTTCAACATTTATTTCTCATGCTCCAAAAATGAATTGAAGTCCATTTTGAATTTTTAGAACAACGATTTGGTAGAGTGGAGATGGCAGATTTCCCTTTTCCATGTGATTGGAACAAATAAAATGCTTGTATTGGTTGGAGTGTTGGAAAACACACTATCCCCTGCTAGTTATTTGCTTATGAAAAGTCTTTATTTCATACACTCCCAAAATGAAATGAAGTCCACTTTGATTTTTTAGAATGACAATTTGGTAGAGTGGAAATGACATATTTCCTTTTTTCATGTGATTGGAACACATAAAATGCTTGCATTGCTCGTAGTGTTGGAAAACACACTATCCCCTATTAGTTATTGCCTTATGAAAAGTTTTTTATTTCTCACACTCCAAAAATGAATTGAAGTCTACTTTCATATTTCATCAATATTTTTTTATTTTATATGCTCAAAAAATGTAATGAAGTCCACTTTGAAATTTTATAACTAGTTGGTTGAGTAAAAATGGCATTTCCTTTTTTCGTGTCATTGGAAAAAATAGAATGTTTGCATTATTTGTAGTATTGGAAAACACACTGTCCTATATTAGTTACTTTCATTATGAAAAATTACTTATGTATGTCAACTTACTTACAAATGTAAGCACATGCACTAAGCACTTTATGTTCTGGAGAATGTAACAAAACAATGTTTTGAAGTTCACCTTGATATTTTATAACCCTTACTTGCAACAAGCATTCCATTTCAATATTGGAATACATTTGGAACACAATATGCACCAAAAAAAGTTGCAGGCTAGAAAACACATAGGGTTGTTCGTCACCTCTCAATTGTTGTTCAAAGACAACACTTTCTGTTATGTAGATTGTAACAACATAATGTATTGAAGTTAACCTTCATATTTTATAACAACCCTTGCAACAAACATTCCATTTCAATATTGTAATATGTTTGGAACACAAGATGCACAAAAAAAGTTGCATGATGGAAAACACATAGCGTTGTTCCCCACTTCTCAAATCTTGTTCAAAGACAACTCTATTTGTTATGCATATTGTAACAACACAATGTATTGAAGTTCACCTTCATATTTTATAACAACCCTTACTTGCAACAAACATTCCATTTCAATATCGTAATACGTTTAAAACACAAGATGCACAAAAAAAGTTGCAGGATGGAAAACACACATGGTTGTCCCTCACTTCTCAAATCTTGTTCAAAGACAGCACTGCCTATTATGCAGACTGTAACAACACAATGTATTGAAGTTCACCTTCATATTTTATAACAACCCTTGCAACAAACATTCCATTTCAATATTGTAATACATTTCATAAATAAGATGCACAAAAAAAGTTGCAATATGGAAAACACACAGGGTTGTCTATAATGTCCCCTTCCTGTTGACATATCTCAGTACTTGAGATTATCCTATTATGTGACCCTCATAGACTAATATGGAGGATAGAGGGTCTTGTCGAGGCATGGCTTGGATTCAGTTGTCAGAACTATTCAGTTTGGCTTTCGTTCGGGGTCTTTTGGACATCATTTGCTTGACTTACTATTTTTAGTAAGTGGAGACACTTAGCGGAGCACCCCTACTATTTTTAGCAGTATGGTCTAGTCATATGCAGATTCAGTCACTTATCATCTGGCTTCAGATGGTTCATCATTTGGACTTATTTTGAGAAAGATATTAATATTCATTTGCCAAAATAAATATTAATTTAATTGAAGCTTATATTATAAAGTTATAATGTAATTTAATATTATAACTTAAGTGACTTATTGAAGGGGTTGACCATCATGAAGAGGGGGCCACTTTTTAATTAATTATTTTAATTAAAAGGGAATTCAAACTATTGAAGAATTAAAAGTGAAATTCAAGTTTTATTTAAATGATGCCTTTTGAAGGAAATCAACCTAATTGAGGAGATATAAGTTTTCTTTGAGAGAAATTCATTCATTATGATATGAGAATTGATTTTAGACAATTTCTTCTACAAAGAACGAAGCCAAGGGTTTTAGTTTTCTTCTGTATTGGAGAATGAGCCATCTTCAGTGTTTATAGTTCAGAGGCTGTGAAATATCAACTGATTTATTGCCTGCTAGTTGAATAGCTTCATTCAAAAGTTATTACAGAGATCATTGAGAAGATATTATACATGGTATGGTTTAATAATCATCAGGGGAAGTGATATCTTTGAGTAGTAGGTTCAGTTCATCATCTAGCATGAATTCCAAGGTTGTACAGAATTTATTGCTACTAGTTTGGAGGTCGTACCACTCAGCTAGAAGGCCATAATTTTCCCCTGAGCCTAGACACCTTGCTTTATTGTCTTTTTTCTTCACCAGATGGGATGCCTTGTACTCTGGTTCAATTTGCACCAATTCTGAGGCTAGAGAAGTGTCTTCTGAGGCTGGCCATATTTCATCTTCACCATTAGGGGCGGCTTCAAATCAAAAATCAGGTTTTTAAATATTACAAATTGCTTTTCCTTTTTGACTACATGTTAGGGTTTCATCATTGTAATATTTGAGAAAGAATAATAAACCAATACGCTATTGATTCAGAAGTCTATTTGCTTCAATTTTTACTTGTATTTATTTAAGATTTTAGAAGCATTACCTTTGAAAATCGCACTATTATCTTTATATGCAAAAACCACAAAAAAATCAAAACAAGGAAAAACAACAAGCAAAAATAATCAGTTCCAAAATCATGAGAAAACAGGTTTCTACAGTGGTATCGGAATAGTTTCTTGCCATCCTAAGGGTTTAGGATTCATATGCAACCATAGGAGGTCTAACCTCATAGATATTATACTCACAGGAGAGCTTTGTTTGACAGGGAACAGGCATTCAACAGACAGCCGGGTACCATGGGTGACAGAACAGAGGTTCCTCGTGATCCTTGGGATGAGGATGCAGAGGTCAGATAGACTCTTAGAGATTTATGGATAGGTCAGCAACAAGTAGCTGATGCATTGGAACAGTTGACCATGGTTATATAGAGGATAGGTTCGCCTAGGAGACTGTCACCCCATCGTGATGAAGACAGGAGTGATGTGTGTTCACGGAGGGAACCCAGGACTATTTCATGGATATCAGATAGGCCTACCCACCCTACTTTTGTGAGGCAAAATCCTAATGGGGCTATGGCAGATGAGGAGCCTGAGGAGGTGTTCGCTGATATTCTTATGGTAGTGAACGATGAGTGGGAGTTATTGACCCCAGAGGTCAGAGAGAGAATTACTTTTGATAGGTTTCTCACACAACGGAGAGAGCATTATAGGAATAGGTAGGATAAGAGGCCTAGACATTAGAATAGTGACCTGAAGCACACCACAAACAAGCTCACCTTAGCTATGTTTGACGGTAGTGGTAAGGTTATAGCACAAACTTGGATCAGTAAGCTAGATACTTTCCTTGCATTGCATCCCATGGTTGAGGAGGATGTTATTAGATATGCTATTTTTCATCTTGAGGGGGCAGCCTATGACTAGTGGCATCATGAGATGGTGACACTTTAGCATGACCGTATCACCACTTACTAGGAGTTTGTGGATAGATTGGTGGAACGGTTTGACAAGAAGGATACTGAGACTTACTTTAGAGATTTGGCCTAGTTGAGATAGGTTGGTAGCATGGAGGCTTAAATAGGAGACTTCGACAGTTATCAGTGATGGTTCCCAACATATCAGAGAGGCGTCTAGTTGTACTCTTCGTGGAGGGATTTTTGGAGCCAATGAGAGGATGGATCAAATAATTTGATCCTCTTTCATTACAAGAAGAGATGAAGAAGGAATGTAGTATGGAACTTGCAGCTCCATCTAGCAAGTTCAATTCTAGGAATACTTCTTCATTCAAGGACAACAAGGGATTCAATAAAAATAAGGAGAAAGCTTATTTTAAGAGTGATTCAAATGGGAAATCAACGTCACCCTTGGATTGTGAGACTCTTAACGGTTTGCGCAGGAAGAAGCTTTACTTCTACTACAAGGGTCCCTACGATGCTAACCATGATTGCCCTTTGTAGCCTAAGGGTAAGGCCAATAGAGTTATGTGAGATTATTATGAGGATTCAAAATCTGTGAACTTCGAATAACAGGAGAGTTCTGAGGATTCATAATCAAAGGCTTCAGAGGTTAAGGTGGGGGTAGAGTCAGAGCTCCAACTCCAGGAAGCACGGTTGTCTAGCATTCAGCAAGAGGGATCCTTTATACTTCGTGGAGTTTTGGCTGGTGAAAAGGTTATTACCCTTTTAGACATAGGTGACACCCATAATTTTATCGATGTCAGATTTGTGGAGAAGCGTGGACTCATAACCAAAGAGTTTGAGGGCATTCGGGTTAAGGTGGTTGATGGTTACACTCTTAGGTGTGATCATATGATTAAGGATCTTCCTTTGCACCTGAATAATTATGAATTCAAGGCTGATTACTATGTGGTGAATATGGGCGATATTGATTTAGTTTTGGGCATGAAGTGGCTTCATTCCCTTGAGGAAGTTACACTTCATCTCAAAGACATGGAGATCCGCTTTGGGGTGGATGGGAAGACTCATATACTGAAGGCCATTTGAGACAGTAACATCAGGACTATTTCCTTCTGAAAGATGGAGATACTTATGCATCATGGCATGGTTGAGTGGGCTGCTGAGTGTACTTTGACACCTACACAGGAGGGATAGCATAAGACCGAATATCATCTTGCCATTCAACAGTTGAGAGTTAAGCATGGGAAGGTTTTCAGTGACATTCTACAAGGGAGACCTCAAGATAGGGGTATTGAGCACATCATAGAGCTTAAGGAGGGCACCAAGCCCACCATGATTACTCCTTACAGACACCCAAAGTGGCTTAAGGATGAGATAGAGAAGACTATCAAAGAGCTGCTTGCTATGGGTCACATTCGACCGACTAAGATAGTTGTTCTAGTGAAGACAAAAGATGGTACTCTTCGTATGTGTATAGATTATAGAGTCTTGAATAAGAGGACTATTAAGAACATATATCACATACCCCATATAGATGAGCTTATTGATGAGCTCCATGGTGCCTGTTACTTCTCGAAGATAGACTTGAGATTGGGATATCATCAGATTAGAGTTCGTGAGCTGGATGTTGAGAAGACTGCTTTTCGTTGTCATTGTGAACACTTTGAGTTTGTGGTTATGCCATTTGGGCTAACCAATGCTCTAGCAACATTCCAGTCCACCATGAATAGGGTCTTCCACTCACATTTGAGGAGATATGTACTTTTCTTCTTCGATGATATTTTGGTCTACAGCAGAACATGGTAGGAGCACTTGGCTCATTTGGATACAATACTCAACATTTTGGATAGGGAGTCCTTGTATGCCAAGCAATCCAAGTGTGATTTAGGGATGACTGAGTTGTTATACTTAGGCCATATTATCAGTGTAGAGGGAGTGTGGATGGATCTTAAGAAGATTTGTGCTATCGTAGATTGGCCTACTCCAGCGAACCTTACACAGTTGTGAGGATTCCTAGGGTTATGTGGTTTCTATCACAGATTTGTCAGTGGATATTCATGCCATGCAACACCTATGACAACTTTTTTGAAAAAGGGTGCATTCTTTTGGACTCCTGAGGCACAGGAGTGTTTTGTGAGGTTCAAGGAGCTTATGACTACATGTCCAGTGTTGGAACTACCAGATTTTATGAAGCCTTTTGAGCTTCAGTGTGATGCTTCTGGTGAGGGAATTGGAGTGGTGCTTATGCAGGACAAGCACCTGATTGTTTATGAGAGCAGGAAGCTCAGAGGACCAAAGAGGGTTTATAGTATATATGATAAGGAAATGCTAGCCATAATGCATGCCTTGGCCATATTTAGGCAATATTTAGTGGGTAGTAAGTTTTGTATTAAAACTGATCATAATAGCTTGATGCATTTCCTAGGATAGTGGGATCTGAATGACTGTCAGCAAAGTGGGTGAGTAAGTTATAGGCATATGACTTTGATATCACCTATATCAAAGGTACACAGAATGTTGTTGCTGACGCTCTTTCACGCCGGCCTTATTTGAGTTCTATGGTACAGATTACAGAGGATTGGAGACACTTGATTGTGGAAGAGTATGCCAAGGATACATGGGCATCTGGTATTGTTGAGGGATCTATTGTGGAAACCAAGTACACACTTGTAAATGACTTAATCATTTACAAGAACATGATTTTCTTGATCCCAGGGTCAGAGATGAAGAACACCATTTTGTGAGCTTTCCATGATGTCCCTATAGCAAGGAATCCCAGGTACTTTAAGACATATAGACAGGTTCAGGAGAGATTTACATGGAAGGGTCTTAAGGCATATGTTCTTCAGTACATGCGTGAGTGCCCTGTTTGTCAGTAGAACAAGCAGGAGAACACGTATCCAGCAGGGTTGTTGCAGCCACTTCCAATTCTTGACAGGAAGTGGGAATGCCTATTGATGGATTTCATTACAGGCTTGCCTAAAGCCCAAGGACGGAATTGCATATATGTAGTTGTGGATCGGTTGACGAAGTATGCCCACTTATTTTCGACCACCACTAATTATACGGCTACATAGGTAGCATAGGTATTTTTTTGAGAGGTTTTCAGATTACATGGGTTGCCTAAGAGCATAGTTGGCGACAGCGATAGTCGGTTCCTAAGTCACTTCTAGAAGGAGGTGTTTAGACTTTGTGGGACCGAGCTTACACCAAGCACCAGTTACCACCCACAGACCGATGGTCAGATGGAGATAGTGAACAAATGGGTAGAAGGCTACCACAGGAATTCCATTGTAGTGCAGCAAAAGGTGTGGGTCAAGTGGATATACTTATGTGAGTATTGTTACAATACCACCTACCACATGACCATTCAGATGTCCCCATTCATGGTGTTGTATGGGTATGAGGAACCTAGTTTTCTTGATTTTCTACTAAGTGACAGTAGAGTGCCTAGTGCTAGAGACTTATTGCAGGAGATTCAGGACATTATGAGGGCTCTTAAGGAGAATATTGCTAAGGCACAAAATTAGTAGTAGTATGCAGATCAGAAGAGGACCAAGAGATCTTTTGAGGTGGGAGACATGGTATATCTCATGCTACAGCCCTATCGACAGTCTACTCTTAGGAAGAGTGGATCAGAGAAGCTCAAGCCACAGTACTATGGTCCTTTTAGGATCATTAGGTGTGTGGGAGAGGTGGCTTATGAGCTAGAGTTTCCAGCAGATAGTAAGGTCCACAAAGTTTTTCATGTGTCACATCTCAAGAAGGCGGTAGGACATTGTGTGGTACCTTCAACAGTATTTCCTCCCTTAGATGATGAGGGAAAGTTGATTTTAGTACCTGAGTCTATCTTGGAACACAGAGAGAGACAACTATGTAGGAGGACTATCAGGGAATATCTGGTGAAGTGGAGAGATTTACCAGTGGAGGATGCTACGTGGGAGAGAGGAGATTTTGCAGCATCCTAGTTGAGATTGCTTGAGGACAAGCAATTTTAGGAGGGGCAAACTGTAATGTCACCTTCCTGTTGACATCTCTCATTACTTGAGATTATCCTATTATGTGACCCTCCTAGGCTAATATGGAGGATAGAGGGTCTTGTTGAGGCATGGCTTGGCTTCAGTTGTCAGAACTATTCAGTTTGGATTTTGTTTGGGGTCTTTCGGACATCATTTGCTTGAATTACTATTTTTAGTAAGTGGAGACACTCAGGGAAGCACCCTTGCTAGTTTTAGCAGTATCATAGTCTGGTCATATGTAGATTCAGTCACTTATCATCCGGCTTCAGATGGTTTGTCATTTGGACTTATTTTGAGAGAGATTAATATTTATTTGCCAAAATAAATATTAATTTAATTGAAGCTTATATTATAAATTTATAATGTAATTTAATATTATAACTTAAGTGACTTATTGAAGGGGTCAACCATCATGAAGTGGGGGCCACTTTTTAATTAAAAGGGCGTTCAAACTATTGAAGAATTAAAAGTGAAATTCAAGTTTTATTTAAATGATGCCTTTTGAAGGAAATTGACCTAATTGAGGAGATATCAGTTTTCTTTGAGAGAAATTCATTCATTATGATATGAGAATCGATTTTAGACAATTTCTTCTATAGAGAATGAAGCCAAGGGTTTTAGTTTTCTTCAACATTGGAGAATGAGCTATCTTCAATGTTTACAGTTTAGAGGCTGTGAAATATCATCTGATTTATTCCCTGCCAATTAAATAGCTTCATTCAAAAGTTATTACAGAGATCATTGAGAAGATATTATACAGGGTTTGGTTTAATAATCATCAGGGGAGCTTATATCTTTGAGTAGTAGGATCAGTTCATCATCTGGCATGAATTCCAAGGTTGTACATAATTTATTGCTACTAGTTTGGAAGTTGTACCACTCAGCTAGAAAGCCGTACTTTTCCCTTGAGCCTGGACGCCTTGCTTTATTGTCATTTTTCTTCACCAGATGGGATGCCTTGCACTCTGGGTCAGTTTGCACCAATTCCAAGGCCAGAGAAGTGTCTTCTGAGGCTGGCCATATTTCATCTTCACCATTAGGGGTGGCTACAAATTAGAAATCAGGTTTTTAAATATTACAAATTGCTTTTCCTTTTTGAATGCATGTTAGGGTTTCATCATTGAAATATTTGAGAAAGGATAATAAACCAATATGCTATCGATTCAAAAGTCTATCTGCTTTAGTTTTTACTTTCCTATATTTATTTAAGATTTTAGAAGCATTACCTTTCAAAATTTCACTATTATCTTTCTATGCAAAAACCACAAAAAAATTAAAACAAGGAAAAACAACAAGCAAAAACAATCAGTTATGAAATCGTGAGAAAACGGGTTTCTACATTGTCCCTTACTTCTCAATTCCTATTCAAAGACATCACTTACTATTAAGCAGACTTTAACAACACAATGTATTGAAGTTCAACTTCATAATTTATAACAACCCTTACTTGCAAGAAACATTCCATTTCAATATCGTAATACTTATGACTTGTATAAGATATGCTTTTTTCTTAAAGGTGTTCAAATCAGACAATAAACCTGAGGATTTACACATAAAATACAAAAACAAGTGTCAATCATTCATACACACAATGAAACAACCATTGACAAGGAAAAAACCACTAAATTTTATTGATAAAAGAGGTCCTTACATAGCTGTATAAGTCTAAAAATGAGCTACAATTTGCTATCTCCAACAATGAAAGAACTCCAAAAGTTACAATACAATGCTTGGAGAGAAAAAAAAGTAGCAAAAAATCTACCTACAAATGGAACTTGCAGCTTAATATAAAACATATATGGTAGTTCCTGCTTGAAGAATCAATCTTTTAATAGATAAATTTAGAATAGAATCACTGCATGCTTCTGAAACTTCACATCAGTTGGTGATAACAATTTCACCATGTATGGAATAGCTACTACCCCTTTGACCAAAACTCTATCCATCTCAAAGTCATTAAGCATTTCTTTTTGGATTTTAGTAGCCCTCATGACTATAGCTGTGACTACCTTCTCAACAAAAATAAAAAACATACTGTCACTATCTATCTTTATTTGGCATCATTGAGTTTAGTCATACCTTTTTCTGTCATAGGTGGCCCATAGAAGAATATATTGTGAAAAAGAAATTCACTAGACTTTGTACTGTGTAGTTTCACATAACCCATTTGTGTGGCATGGATTAAAAAATCTCTGCAAAGATGGCTTAAAATACTAAGAAGAATACATAATATCGTCTAGTCATGTTGCAATAATAGAGGAAAGTTACATTGAAATAAACATAGTAAGGATCTTAGGATAGTCATAGAGGTAGATTGCTCTTATTGAATTGACAAGATTAATAAGGTATCATAAAATAGGGCATTGAACTTGTGAAATCTTTGCTACTTTGCCTTAATGACTTTCATATCTATGAACAATAAAGTGCATAAATATTCAACTTGAGCTTCACATTTTATAACAATATTGAAAATCACCTTCATATTTTATAAGAATGCCTACTTACAACAAACATTCCATTTCAATATCATAATATCTTCTGAACATAAAATGCACAAAAAATTTACAAGATGGACAACACATAGGGTTGTGACAATGTTTTCAAATGTTTTCAGATTTGATTTGAGATAAAAAAATTCACATCACACAGTCAAATGTAAAAATATTTCGAGTCAATATTATAGATTCTGAAGAAAATTACAAGCCACATTTAATATTGCGAACATTGAGAACTATGTCAACCATTAACAAACATGTATAATTTATGCGTTCTCAGCATCCAAAAGGATTTGGTGCACTCTGATTGTCAAGGTGGAATTGACAGCATACAACGTTGGCATCCCGTAATATGCATGTAGTAGCCTAAATGATGGTATGACACAGTGGATCTTGAACCTGACAATGTGGTTGAATTTGAACATGACCAACAACCATTCCTCCATAGGACCCATGTGATTACTAATTAGATATTCCCCCTTAAGGAATCTCATAAACCTCATGCTTAGCTCGTTCGTAAGATTGTGCTTGCATATGATTACTGTTGGTTGAATGCATACCTTCCAGATGCATCCAACTAGGAAAAGGTCTTGAATTTCTTGATAAAGAGACATTGGCCAATTACATAATTTTTCAATCTCTATTTCTAGATTGTAATATTGAACATCCATGCCCATTTTTTCCCATACACCAAAGATGTTGTTAAAGAAGTAAGCATAATTATGATAGTTGAAATCAGTGTGGTTTGTCCCTTTTCTATCAATTCTCCTTAACATATTTTCCCACAACCTATACGGGAGACCTCAATTCCTCAATGCGAGCAAGAATATTGCATGAAAGATATGGGTGGTAGTTAGTCAACTAAATAACCACCCATGCGTGAATTGTGTGATATCTTCTATACAACCAGAGCAGCAGGTAGTGAAATGCCTGAAATGAAACATAAAACAACTTTTTTAGAAGGTACAACTACATTCTCTAATTAGAAAGACACTATTAATGTAATGGAAACACTGAAAAAGAAGTGAGCAAAGTGGAAGATATAGATAATGTTTTCACTGAAGAGATTCTACCTATTCTTTGAAACTTAACAAAGTAGCATGTGCAGTATCTCCAATGGGCATATGGGAATGCACAAATGGTACAATAGGAACTAAAATGCCTAAAATGAAAGACAACAAAATTTCTAGTAGATACAACATTATCTAATTGGAAAGACACTTTGAATGTTGGCTTCATTACATACTTGGAGTGTACGAAACATTAACATTTTCATAACGAAACAGGTGATAGGGGACAGTGTGTTTTCAAACATGGAAATAATGTGAGCATATTTGTTGCAATCAGATGAAGAAAGGTAAAAATGAAATTTGGACTGTACGAAAAAGTTGCTTAAAAAATTCAAAATGAAACTAAATTTTCATAACGAACTAATTGTGTAGGGATAGTGTGTTTTCCAACAATAGAAACACTATGACCATTTTCAGTGGTAACGAAAAAAAAAAAAATCATAAGGAACAAAGTTAAATGGAATTTTGACTATATGAGAACATTGTGAAAATGTACTTCATAACATTTTTGGTTGCAATGATACAAAAAACATTTGAAAATGAACTAATTCACATGGGACAGTGTGTTTTCCAACATTGCAAATAATGTGAGCTTTTTCTTTGTGCAATGCACATATGGAAAAGCACAAGTGGAGCATGATGTACTGGAATGCTTGGAATGAATAAGGGAACTACTATGAGAATACTTGAAAAGAAGAGAGAAGTGTGAAAGAGATAGATAATTTTTTGACTAAACAAATTCTTCTTGCTCTTCATGGGTTGAGGAAGGACCGCATGCACTATGCTTACCTACAGACGAAGGTTCATTGAAGTATGCTTGTGCAATCCTTAGTAACTCTTGAGGAAGTAGTAGAGTGAATGCACATTGACTGACATCAACCTGTCATTGTAGCCAAGTTTTTATAAGGAAGCATGGTATTGCATAATGTCATGACAAAAATTGGACTTACCTATGCATAGTTATTAAATTGGAACCATACCTTCCATTGGGTTTACAATCGTGAAATATAGTCATCGACAAGGACTCCTTTCCCTAGATTGGAATGCTAAAGCGAACAAAAAAGTCCAAAAAAGAAATAAATTTTTTTATGATGTGGTAGAAGCACATATTGGAAAAAGAAATTTGCAATACCATTTCCTATTAAAATATAGAAATTGAAATGGGTTTTCTCATAGTCACTCATATTAGATGTTGTATCATCTGCCACATCCATAGTAGCTACACCCGAAGTATCACATTGCATATTGACATTCACATTCAAGCTATTGTTTTGTGGAGAAGGGAGAGGAGTGATACAGATGAGCTTGGTGATCTTACTATTCTACAACATGCTTCGTATGACAGGTTGCATGTCAATGATGATCCTTGCTTGCACTAAACCATGGATGCATGCAAATGGTGCTAGTTGTAGCTTCATCAAGATCAAGAATGAATTAAAATGGTAATGCATTTGATTGTTGTAGGTCATATAGAAACCTCTCCATGCACTATACATATGATTGCACCTGTTGTAGACACTATGGTAGTGTACGCATCACTTTGTTAAATATTTCATTTGTGTCATTCCAAATAGACATTTTGAGCACATGTTCATCATAGACATGAGTGATAGAATGAGCTTGTGTAGGGGTGCGAAGATTATAATTGTTTTCTTCGACGCCCCCTATGACAATGTCTCATTCAAATCTATCCCTCTATGAATTGGTTGACCTCCACCGTCTAAATGACCACACAAAAGAAACTTGAAAATGCAAAACACAATTGACTCCCATAAAGTAATGCAATTCAAATTGAAATTCACTTATCGTGGACCACCCCTTCAATGACAAATGATCTTTTAATCAAGTCAACAACCTTGAGGACATGTTTGCAAGTGTTCCCCTGCAAACTCCAAGGGAACTCACAAAAAAAAAGGTGATCCCCAAATTTCCAAACAAGGTAGTGGTCATACCTACTTTGAATTTTCACCTAGTACCATCTAGGATGTGTTTGATTAGGAAGACAATGATCATCTGAAATTGCCTTGGCCTACTCCAAACTAGATCGTGGTGTAGGAGCACCTAGTCAACTATGGTCAATAGGTGTAAATATGAGTCATGTTCAGGTTTCAAGTCTTATTTTGAGGTAATAAGGTCCATGGTGACCATTTTTTATGTTTTCAAGTCATATAGGGTCATGTTTAGTTTTTTCAATTTTGTTAAAATGTTACAAAAGTTGCTTGTGCAACTTTGCAATTTTGGCATCTTTAGGAAGTTGAACGGTCACCTTTTTGAAAGTTGGTTGGAGACCATTGGTTTCTATTGGAACAAGTTTAAAAAGGCCTCAAAAACTTTGAGGAAATCTTTAGAAGTGATTTTGGTGGAAAGACAATAAAGCAAGCTTTGTTTTCTATGAATAGTATGACTTTGTATAGTTGATTTATGATTTGAAATTCATGTGAATAGTTTAAGCAATGAATTCCCTATAATTTGGTTTTGGTTGTATTGAATTTCATTGAGATTGAAGGTAGTTTGAGGTGTTTTCCTAAAAATAGTTTGTAAACCCTAGGCTTGAGGGTTTGAAGACATAAATAATGTTTTGAAGGCCATTCCACCATTGAAATTTTTCCAGACTCCATGGAATGAAGGGTTTGAGTGTGCTCTTAGAGATTTTAAAGTTGTTAGAGCATGAGATGGAGTTTAGGGAAAAATTGAGCTTTCCCTAGCCTAACATCCTCATGTGTTAGGCTTAGGAAACTAGGTGGGATTGTGATTTTGTGTGACTTGAAGATTGGTGTTTAATTTTCACATACTTGCTTTTGAAAAGTGGCCTAATTTGGCCTTGGAGCAACGTAGCAAACCTAGTCTGAGGGATTTGTTACAAAATAACCCTAGTCCCAAATTGGATATGTTGAAATAGGGTCTAATGGATATCTGAGATAGTTAATTGTTTGTGGGTTAATGGCCTTCTCTAAAAGATATGCAAAAGAAACTAGGTTTGGAGACCTACAAGGAGAAATGAAAGGTTGATTGTGTAACCACTATAGTTAGGGTTTGAAACTTGAAAAGTTTATCAATTGTGATTGTATTCACATACTCCACCTTGCCCTACATTAAGTGTTATTAGAGCATAGGTTCTAATTGAGAAGTGGAAAAGAGGTTGAAATTTTGAATAAGCAAGATGCTTCCAAAGAGAAATCCAATGACCAGAGAAGTCAGAGAAATAAAGGAGCAATATGCTAAGAGGTGGGACTATATAAGGAGTCTCATGAAGCCAACCTTGCTATAATTTTAGCTCTAGAGAAAAACCAAAGAAGAGGTATGGTTGGTGGTGACCAAAGTGACAAAGAGGATGAAGGTGAGAGTGAGAACCCTCAAGGAGGAGTCCAAGATGAAGAGTAAATGGAACCTAAAGAGATGAGAATGGTTAGGACGTTGAAGGTTGTCAAGGGGGATACTCCTAAGGTGAAAGTGGAAGTACCCATGTATGGTGGGAAGATGGACAGTGAAGAAGTGTGGGGTTGGATAGATGCTCTTACCAATTTCTTTGAATTTGAGGAGATAGAAGATAATAAGAAGGTGAAATTTTCAAAAACCAAGTTGAAGGGACCTACCCTAACATGGTGGAACTATGTTCAAGAGGAAGAGTAAATAAGGGCAAGAATAAGATAAGTTCATGGGATAGAATCGTAGCTAACATGAAAGGACAATTTTTTCCTACAAATTATGCAATTCAGGCATTTAGGAAGTTGTAAAATTTAAAACAAATGGAGTTAGGTGTTATGGAATACACTAAAGAGTTCCATAAATTAAGTATTAGAGTAGCCCATACTGAAGATGAGGTAGAAAAAGTAGCAAGATACCTAAATGGGCTAAGGCTCAATAACCAAGACAAAATTGGTCTCACAACACCTAGGACAATTGAAGAGTGTTTTTAGTTGGCTGTCAAGGTAGAGGAAAGGGTAAAAAGGAGACAAGAGAAGAAAGGAAGAGGTAGAGGCAACTTTGCTGCAAGAGGATATTCACAAAAGTATCAAGGAGAGTTAAGCAGCCACCATGAGCAAAGTGGTGAATCAAGAGGTAATTTCAAAGGAAGAAGACCTAGTGGTAGAGGTAGATTTGGTGGACAAGGGAGAGAGTCAACTACCTTCTCAGATAGATGTTATCAGTGCAACCAATTTGGTCATCCAACATGGAAGTTCCCAGACAAGCAAGCATCAAATTCACATGGAGGTTAAAGGAGAACTGAAATTGTGGATGAGGAAGAGATGAAAGTGTCAATTCACCATCTCAACATGTTGCTCCTGAGATAGGTGAGTCTTTGATGATGAGAAGAACACTCATTAACGTGCCAACAGTCAAAGAGCCTCCACAAAGGAAATCATTTTTTAGAACCACCTGCAAATCACATGGAAAGGTATGTAAGGTAGTTGTTGATTCAAGTTCTACTAATAATTTGGTTTCCTTAGAGATGGTAGAGAAGTTAAAAATGAAGAGAATCCCACACCCCACACCTTACAAAGTATCTTGGTTGAATAAGGGTCAACAAGTCTTCGTCAATGAGAAAAAATGGGTAGATTTTAATATTGGGGGTATAAAGATAAGATCCTTTGTGACATCATCCCTATGGATGTTTGTCACTTGTTGCTAGGAAGACCCTAGTAGTATGATAGAAAAGCAAAGCATGATGGCCAAAAAAAAAAAAGTGATAGAAAAAGATGGAACTTCATTCACATTGACACCCCTACAAGATGATGAATTTGATAAACAAGTTGGGTCTAGTGTTATGGTAGTGGGGGAGAAAGAATTCTTGAAAACATTGAAGGAAGAAGGTGGATAGGGATTTGCTTTAGTGATCAGACCTAAATTTGTTTTAGCAACATCCAAGGTTGAGGGTATACCTAGTGAGGTTCAGAATTTGTTGAGGAAATACAAGGATATTGTAGTTGATGAGTTACCTAGCTCTTTGCCTCCCATGAGAGATGCAAGCAATCACATAGACCTGATTCTTGGTTCAAATTTACCAAATAAAGCTGCATACAAGATGACACCCAAACAAAATGAGGAAATAAGAAGGCAGGTCCAAGAATTGCTAGATATAAGCCTAATAAGGGAAAGTTTGAGCCCATTTGTTGTCCCTACTATTTTAGCACCTAAAAAGGATGAGGATTGGAGAATGTGTACTGACTCAAGGGAAATCAACAAAATCACCATTAGATATAGGTTTCCAATACCGAGGATGGAGGATTTGATGGATTGCTTGGGAGGTGCATGTTATTTTTCAAAGATTGACTTAAAAAGTGGTTATCATCAGAATAGGATAAGATAACTTGGGGATGACTGGAAAAATGCATTTAAAACCAATGAGGGTTTGTATGAATGGATGGTGATGCCATTTGGATTGTTAAATGCTCCAAGTACATTTATTAGACTAATGAACGAAGTTTTAAATCATTTCATTGGAAAAAATGTTATTGTATATTTGGATGACACACTTGTGTTTAGTAAGACTAAAGAAGAGCACTTGCAACATCTTGAAATGGTTTTACAGAATTTGAATGAAAAGAAGTTGATGATAAACCTCAAAAAATGTGAATTCATGAAAGAGGAGCTAGTGTATCTTGGTTTTGTGATCTCGAAGGGTTCATTGAAGATGGTGTTGGAAAAACAAGGATAGACAACTGAGAGGGGGGGTGAATTAGTTGTCATAGATTGATAAACTTTTCAAAATTTACTTAAGATTTGATGAAAAAGTAATTAACCATAAATAATTAACATATCAGAGAGACAAAGAACACCAAGATTTTTTACGTGCAAACTCTGTTAGGGGAAAAACCATGGTGGATGTTAGTCCACAAGATTATACCATGTTAAAAGTATAATGAAATCAATAAAGGGGAATACACATGCATTCATGCACACTTCCTAGAGCTCACTGCTCAATTACAGAAGGGCCTCACTGCACAACAATACAGAATAGGATTAAAATCTATAGGGTATGAACTAAAAAAATAGCTTTTGCACAAGCCTGATTACAGTTCCAATTAAGCATAGAAAACTCCTCTTTTCACTCTTCACACTTCACTCGATCTTCTTCACACTCTGCTCTGCAATCAAATGATATTCACACATGCACAAATAAGATCATACCCAATACATGAAGCACCTTTTCCACACACTATAGTAATTAAACAATTGCACTTATTTATTCGCATCATGAGATTTCATCAACAAATTATTCGGTGAGGAAAATAAAACATATTTGCAATGTCAGCCCAAATTTACAAGTAAAATTTTTAATTGGAATCCACCAAGGTTAGCCACAACATAGTGGAGACCTAGATTAACAACTCCAATAAAAAAATATTTCAATTAATTTCTCCTCGAATATCCACAACTCGCTACCACCAACATGTTGGCGAAGAACAAGAAAAACCGAACATACGCAAGAAAAATTTATGACCATGAGCACATCAATCAATGTGGACATACCACAAAGATAGAGCACAATCTAGAAACATCCAAGAGCACCAAGAAACAACAGAGAAACATCCACAACAACTGAGATTTCTAGATCACACAAACTTTACTCAGGAACACTGACAAAGACCATAGAAACACTGCCAGACCACAACATGAACAAATCTATACGCGGACCTTTGAAACTTCTGGTAGATGATCTAGATACACTCAGTAGAAAACCCTTTAATCCACAATAGTTGAACTTCAATGTAAGATGCCTTCATGACCTACATAGTTCCACTGGGAACCTGGAACACTTTCTCTTACAATTTTCTCAATATCCTCGACATATACAACCTATGATACACCAAATGCTAATAGTGTTAACATCAATGACAACCACATATCAAAAACATATCCACAACATCCAACAATCTCCCCCTTTGGCATTGATGGTAGCACATGATGTGAAAAATACCATCAACCCATCACACTTTCTTTCCCTTTGGTTCTAACTCTTCTCCTCAATTTCTCTTCGACCCTTAAAATGATTTGTCACATTGCACTTCTCCCCCTTTGACATCAATGGAAAAGGTAATCATACATGCTCTGAACCACATATCTGCACATTTGACTACTCCCCCTGAGTAGCAGCCACAGAGACATCAATCCAGATTAGAATATAGTAATGTAGCTCATAGATTGATGCAAGTAAATGCATCTCTTAGTTCTTATTAGGAGGGGTGATTACCCCTAGCATTCCTCTGAGATACTCAAAAGTATCCTTCAACAACAGTTTAGTAAAGATGTCTGCAATTTTCTCTTTGGTAGGTACATACTCCAATCTAACTTCTTTCTCATTCACTTTCTCCCTTAAGAGGCAAAACTTGATTGATATATGTTTAGTCTTAGAGTGAAGTACCAGATTCTTTGAAATATTTATTGCACTTGAATTGTCATAGTATATGGCAATAGGCTCTTCATATACCACCTTGATATCTTTCAACATTTGTTTCATCCATATTACTTGAGTAGAATTATTTGCAGCAGCAATATATTCTGCTTCTCCAGTAGATAGAGAAATGGAATTCTACTTCTTGCTCAACTAGGATACCAACTTCTTCCCTAGGAAGAAAGTACCACCACTAGTACTTTTCCTTTCATCTACATCTCCAGCCCAATCTACATCAGTATATGCACTCAAAGTGAGATCATCATCCTTTGGATACCAAAGTCCAAAGTCAACTATTCCTTTTAGATATCTAAAGTTCTCTTGATAGTAGTCACATGTGATTCTTTTGGATCAGCCTGAAATCTAGCAACCATACACACAACATTCATAATATCTAGTCTAGTTTGGGTTAAATAAATAAATCCAATGATCATTGACCTATATCTATTTTGATTAGCCTTAGGAGAATCATCATTCTATGTTAGCTTACATCCGATCACCATGGGAGTACCAACAAGCTTTGAATCTTCCATCCAAAATTTCTTCAGTAGCTCTCTCACATATTTGGACTGAGATATGAAATTTCCCTTGTCTAACTAGGTCACTTGTAATCCTAGAAAGAACTTCATCTCTCCAATCATACTCATCTCAAATTCATCCTTCATCTCATCAGCAAACTTCATACATAGATTGTCATCTCCTCCAAAAATGATGTCATCAACAAAGACTTCTATAATTAACTCTTTATCATGATCCAATTTGAAATATAATTTTCTATCAACAATACCTTTAGTGAATCCAACCTTTAGTAAGTATTTGTCCAATCTAGCATACCAGGCTTTAAGGGCTTTCTTGAGTCCATATAGATCTTTCTTCAGGAAACAAACCATATCTTCATTGTCAGTTAGCTAAAATCCATCTGACTATTTAATGTATACTTCTTCTAGTTCTCCATTCAAAAATGCTGACTTCACATCCATCTGATAGACTTTATAGTCCTTGTATGCAACATAAGCAAGAAATTATCTAACAGCTTCGATTTTGGCAATAGAGGATAATTTTTCTTCAAAATCAACACCTTCCATCTGAGAATACCCTTTACATGCCAGTCTTGCTTTATTCCAGACCACTTCACCTTGTTCATTTAGCTTGTTCTGAAACACCCATTTAGTACCAATCACATTTGTGTCTTTAGGTTTGGGAACCAGTATCCATGTGTCATTCTTTTTGATTTGTGTTAGCTCATCCTTCATAGCTTCCATCCATTGTTCATCTTTGCAGGCTTCAGTGACATTTTAGGTTCAATCTTGGAAATCATGCACTACTCTTCTGCAATCTTCCTTCTAGTTTTCACTCCTTTATTCTTATCTCCTATAATTTGGTTTTTAGAATGATTTAGCTTTACATACCTTGGAGTTTTGGAATTTTCTTGAACTTTTGATTCTTCTGATCTTCCTTCTGCACTTGCACTTGTTTGTGCTTCCTGACTTACTTGATTTACCAAAATGAATTGAGGTTGCTTTTCCAAAACATATGGAATAATCTAAAGTAGCTTTGGTGTCTGAACATTTTTCCCTTTGTTTGTATTTTCTTCATTTGAATCATATCCACAATATCTAGATGATTTAGCAGAATCCTCATCAACTCTGACATTTGCACTATCAACCATCTTTCTCAGTCTTCTATTATAGCATCGGTAGGCCTTGATTTTAGTAGAGTAACCTAAAAATATTCCTTCATTGCTTCTTGCATCAAACTTTCCTATATCATCATCTCTCTTGATATAACATTTGCTTACAAAGATCTTTAAATATTTAATAGTAGGCTTGTAACTAAACCATAGCTCAAAAGGGGTCTTACTAGAGTTTCCATTAAAATTTACCCAGTTTAAAGTGTACATAGCAGTGCTTACAACTGCAATCCAATAGGTCTGGGGAAAATTTCCTTCTATTATCATTGTTCTAGCAACATCCAAAATTTTTCTATTCTTTCTTTTTGCAACTCCATTCTGTTGAGGGGTTCAGGGAGTAGATAATTGTCTTTTGATTCCATGTTCTTCACAAAAAGATTTGAACTCCTTGGAGGTGAACTCACCACCTCTGTAAGATATCAGATACTTGATTTTTAGGCCTTTCTCATTCTCTGCCATAGCCTTGAAACTTTTGAACTTTTCCAATGCTTCACATTTTTCTCTTAAGAAGGAAACCCATATCATTCTAGAGTAATCATCAATAATCAACATAAAGTACATTTCTCCATGAATAATTTTGACTTTGGAGGGACCACAAAGGTCAGTATGTAGCAGCTCTAGAAAATAATTTGAATGAAACTATTTTCTTTGGAAGGAGACTCTAGTTTGTTTACCCATTTGAAACTCCTTACAAATTGTGTTAGCAGGCTTTACTAACTTAGGTAGATCTCTTACTGCTTGAGTGGAACTTACTTTGAAAATGTTATCAAAATTTACATGACATAGCATCCTATGCCACAACCAACTTTCATCTACTTTAGTAATTAAACAACTCCCACTAGCAGTATTCAGGTAAAAAAATTCCCTTTTGTCTGTTTTCTTGTAGCAATCATATTGCCAGAACTTCCACGTATCTTGCATCTTCCATCTTTGAATTGTAGATAATAGCCTTTTCCCACCATCTGTCCAACACTCAAAAGATTGTACTTCAAGCCTTCAACATAAAGATCATCAGTCTTATCCTTACCACCAAGACAAATAGAACCTCTGCCAAGAATCACACCAACATTGTTGTCTCCAAATCTTACAACACCACCATCATACTTCTCTAGACTTACAATTTTTTTTTATCACCAGTCATGTGATGTGAGTATCCACTATCAATAACCCACTCATCCTTTTCTTCAACTTAGGCTGCAAGATTTTTCTCATCTTTTGTAGATTTAGTAGTCATAGGATTATTTTCAACGGTAGCAATGAAAACCCATTCATCTTTTTTCCATTATCTTTATCAGACTCATCATCAGTTACTCCTTCTTCAACAAAGTAACATTTCTTTTGGAATATAGACTTGTTAGGCTTAGTTCTAATAACTCTTTCAGGACATCTTGATGAAAAATGACCTATTTTACTACAAGAAAAAAATTTAATAGGTAACACTCCTTCATACTTACCTTTTCCTTTGCCTTCTTTCTTTACAATCAGTGCTTCCAATTCTTCTACTTCTCTATCTTTATCTTCAAGCTACTTCAGTTCTTCATCATACTTGGATATCTTTCTGGAACATTCTCCTAGACCATATCTTTGCTTGTTACTTCTGGATATAGTAGCCTTGAATGTTGATTCAATCTTTGGAACATATTCACCAAATTCACTTAGTTCAAAACAAGCAAGCTTACCAACTAGTGTGTCTCTTGACATATTTGTTACTGATATGAGCTCTTCAATAGCATGAGCCCTCACTTTGTATGGGGGAGGCAAGGATCTTAGTATCTTAGCTATAATTTCATTGTCATCCAAAGAACCACTGACACATGTAATACCCATCACTATTTCATTTACTCTTTGCATAAGAGAAGAGATATTTTCATCTTCACCCATCTTCAAATTCTCATACTTGCCTTTTAAACTCTGCAACTTAGTCATCTTCACCTGTGCATCTCCTTCATACAAATTTTCTAGGTTCGTCCAAATCTCATGAGCTGTCTGTAGTCCTACCACATTTTCCATCTCTGAATCTGTCAGAGCACTCACCAAAGCTTCAAAAACCCTGATATTGTTTTTAGCATCTTTGATCTCATCAGTAGTGGAGGGACCATTATGAGAAATAACATATGGATCTTTTGTAATCTTCTAGTAGGCTTCACCAATACACCTTAGGTGACATTGCATCTGGACTTTCCACAGTGAGAAGTTAGTTCCAACAAATCTTGGACTATCCTTCTTGAATGTTTCCATCTCAGATCACCTCAAGCTTTTAGAATTCTTCAGAGGAACCTGATTTGATACCAATTTCTGGAAAAAAAGGATATACAACTAAGAGGGGGGTGAATCAGTTGTCACATAATGATAAAATTTTCAAACTTTACTTAAGATCTAATGAATAAGCAATTAACCATAAACAATTAACACATCAGAGATAGATAACACCAAGATTTTTTACATGGAAACCATGTTAGGGGGAAAACCACGGTGGATGTTACTTCACAAGATTATACCATGTTAAAAGTGTAATGAAATCAATAAAGGGGAATGCACATGCATTCAGGCACACTACCTAGATCTCACTGCTCAATTACATAAGGGGCTCACTACCCAACAATACAAAATAGGATTAAAATACAAAGGGTATGAACTGAAAAATTAGCTTCTGCACAATCCTAATTATAGTTCCAATTAAGCACAAAAAACTCCTCTTTTCACTCTTCACACTTCGCTCGATCTTCTTCACACCTTGCTTTGCAATTGAATGATATTCACACATACACACATAAGAGCACACAAAAAAAATGAAGCACGTTTTCCACACACTAAACTAGTGTAACAATCACACTTATATATCCGCATCATGAGATTTCATCAACAACTTAGTCGGCTAGGAAAATAGAACATATTTACAATGTTGCCCCAAATTAACAACTCCAACACAAAAATACTTCAATTGCTTTCTTCTCGAAGATCCACAACTTGCTACCACCAACATGTTGGCCAAGAATAAGAAAAACCGAGCATACACAAGAAAAATTTCTGACCACGAGCACACCGATCAATGTGGATGTACTAAAAAGATAGAGCATGATCTAGAAACATCCAAGAGAACCAAGAAACAATAGAGAAACATCCGCAACATTGAGATTTCTAGATCACACAAACTTTACTTAGGAACACTGACAAAGACCACAGAAACACTGCCAGATCACAACATGATCAAATCTATATGTGGACCTATGAAACTTATGGTAGATGATCTAGATACACTCAAAAGAAAACCATTTAATCCATAGCAACTGAACTTCAATGTAAGATGCATTCATGACTTGCACAGTTCCACTGGGAACCTGGAACACTTTCTTTTACAATTTTCTCAATATCCTCGACATATACAACCTCTAATACACCAAATGCTAATAGTGTTGACATCAATGACAACCACATACCAAAATCACATCCACAACATCCAACAGATGGATCCCACCAAAGTAGAGGCAATTCTTAGTTGCCCAACTCCAAAATCAGTAGGGGAGGTAAGAAGCTTTCATGGTCTTGCTAGTTTCTATAGGAAATTTATAAAGAATTTCAGTCACATCTGCTCAGTAATTATTGACACCATCAAAGGAGATAAAAGGAAAATATTTCAGTGGACTAATGAGGTAGAAAGAAGCTTCCAATATCTAAAAAATAGAGTGGCAAAATAACCCATCCTTGCACCGCTTGATTTCAACAAGGTTTTCACTATAGAGTGTGATGCAAGTGGGTTTGCAATTAGAGTAGTTTTAAGCGAAGAAGGTAGACTAGTGGCTTTCTTTAGCAAAAAGATTAATGAAGCAAAAAGGAAGTACTCATCCTATGATTTGGAGCTATATGCAATGGTACAGTCCCTTAAGAAGTGGAGACACTACCTTTTCCCCAAGGATTTCATTGTTTTCATTGATAACCATGCTTTACAATTCCTAAACAATCAAGATAAGTTGTCATAGACATGTGAAGTGGGTAGAGTACCTGAAGAGCTATACCTTCACAATCAAACACAAAAAAGGGCAATCCAACAAGGCAACAGATGCTTTAAGCCAAAGGTCAATGTTGGTGCAAGAAATTCAACTTCAGAGTGTGGAAATAGACGCCTTGAAGCGTATGCATGAAGAAGATGAAGACTTCAAAGAGGTATATGATGTTTGTGATTAGTTTAAAGATGATTTTCATGATGAATGTTCTTATTTTCTATTGCAAGATAGATTTTTGTTTAAAGGTGCTCAATTGTGTATTCCAAAGTGCTCAATGAGAACTAATTTGATAAAGGAGAAACATTGTGGCAATTTAGGAGGACATTTTGGGGTTGATAAGACATTGGAACAGGTAAGGAGATTTTATTTTTGGCCAAAGATGCAAGTGGATGTCATAAAGTTTATGGAAAATTGTGCAATCTACCAAAGAGCCAAGGATTCTAGTTCTAATGCAGGACTTAATCGACCCTTACCAATACCTAATAAACCATGGGAGAGTCTAAGTATGGATTTTTTATTAGGTTTTCCAAAAACTCATAGGGGTTATGACAGTGTGTTTGTTGTTGTTGATAGATTTAGTAAAATGGTTCACTTTATTCCATGAAAGTGCACAAATGATTCTTCTCATATTGCAGGGTTATTTTTCAAATAAATAGTTAGAATTCATGGTCTCCGACAGGGATTCAAAGTTCATAGGTCACTTTTGGAGGACCCTTTGGAGGAAGCTTGGAACAAATTTGACCTTTAGTACTGCCTATCATCCACAAATGGATGGGAAAACTAAATTTGTCAATAGATCACTTGGAATTCTTTTGAGATGACTCATAAAGGAGCATGGACAATAGTGGAACTTTGTTCTTCCACAAGCTGAATATGCTTACAATGATTCAATCAATAGAAGCATTGGGAAAATCCCATTTGAAGTGGTGTATGGTCTGAAACCTAGAGGCATGTTTGAGTTTAGGGATTTGAAGGGAATGGAGAAGAGAAGTGTTGAGGGAGAGGAATTTGTAGAGGCTATGAGGGAGATACACCAGCAAGTTAGAGACAATCTACAAAAAAGTGTTCAAAAGTATAAGAAACATGCTGATTTGAAAATAAGGGATGCTTAATTCAAGGTGGGAGATATAGTTCTTGCACATTTGAGGAAAGAGAGGTTGCCAAAGGGAAAGTAGACCAAGTTGGTGATGAAGAAAATTGGACCATGTAGAGTGGTCCACAAGTTTGGGGCCAATTCCTATGAGATAGAACTCCCTCCTAGAGTGGCTATCTCTCCTACTTTTAATATTGATGACCTATACCCTTTCAAGGGATGTGTGGATGCAAGTATAGGCGATGATGTAAATGTTGTTGATGAAGATTGGGTCAAAGATCTACCACCCTATGAGGCATTGAAGCTTGAATGCATTGTGGACATAAGGGAATCCAAGAGGACAAGACACATACCTAGTCAAGTGGCAACGATTAATAATGGAAGATGCCTCCTACATGTTAAAAGAGGATATAAGAAGCATGGCAACATAATTCAGGACCTGATCTTAGGAGGAACCTGAGATTCTTTTCTCTCTGAGTGTATGGTGCAAAAGCACCTAGTCAACTATGGTCAATAGGTGTAAATATGAGTCATGTTTAGGTGTCAAGTCTTATTTTGATGTAATAAGGTCCATGGTGACCATTTTTTATGTGTTCAAGTCATATAGGGTCATGTTGTTTAGTTTTTCAATTTTGTTAAAATGTTGCAAGAGTTGCTTGTGCAACTTTGCAATTTTGGCATCTTTAGGAAGTTGAACGGTCACCATTTTGAAAGTTGATTGGAGACCATTGGTTTTTTTTGCAACAAGTTTAAAAAGGCCTCACAAACTTTGAGGAAATATTTGGAAGTGATTTTGGTGGAAAGACAATAAAACAAGCTCTATTTTCTATGAATTTTCTGAGTTTTATGTTGTTTCTATGAATAGTATGGCTCTGTACAGTTGATTTATGATTTGAAATTCATGTGAATAGTTTAATAAATGAATCCCCTATAATTTGGTTTTTTTTGTATTTAATTTCATTGAGATTGAAGGTAGTTTGAGGTGTTTTCCTAAAAATAGTATGTAAACCCTAGGTTTGAGGGCTTGAAGACATAGATAATGTTTTGAAGGCCATTCCATTGTTGAAATTTGGCCAAACTTAGTGGAATGGAGGGTTTGAGTGTTCTCTTAGAGATTTTGAATTTTTTAGAGCAGGAGATGGAGTTTGGGGCTAATTTGAGCTTTCCCTAGCCTAATATCCTCATGTGTTAGGCTTAGCGAACTAGGCAGGATTGTGATTTTGTGTGAAAACAAATTTGTGATGAGTTGTCATGAAGGAAACTAGATATTGGGACCCTATATGATGTGTTAGAGCCTTTGGAGTGGTGATTTGAAGATTGGTGTTTAATTTTCACATACTTGCTTTGGAAAAGTGGCCTAATTTTTCCTTGGAGCAACATAGCAAACCTAATTTGAGGAATTTGTTACAAAATAACCCTAGTCTCAAATTGGATATGTTGAAATAGGGCCTAATGGGTATCTAATATGGTCAATGGTTTGTGGGTTAATGGCCTTGTCTAAAAGATATGCAAAAGAAACTAGGTTTGGAGACCTACAAGGTGAAATGAAAGGTTGATTGTATAACCACCATAGTTAGGGTTTGAAACTTGAAAAGTTGATGAATTGTGATTATATTGACATACTCCACCTTTCTCTACATTAGATCACATATTTAAAAACTTATAGTTCATAAAAAAACCATAATGTTGAAACTTTTCCTTTTTCCTATACAATGGTTCCATTTTATGCACAAGTGTGTAATATAAATAGTTCATTCTCCTAGTGCATTTTTTAGAATGATCACACAAGTAAAGATTTTTGAGTGTGCAATGGTATGAATCAATGGCTGCATTTGTATCCTAGTTGGCATGTGGGAATAGTCTACATTTTTTCACCCACATGGCTGTGAAAATAAATCCAATAGTCAAGTAAACCACAACGTATTAGAGGTAACGTCAAAGAATATGAATGGTACGAATCCTACGAGGAGACATAAATTGTAAAATCACCAATTCGACCTTCTTCTTTGCACCAGGTCTTGTTGAAGTACTCTAAAATTGAGGTTGATCATTGAACTCCTCAAAGAAAGAGTTCAATAGTTAAGTGATGCTATCTTCATTTTCACCGATTGCCATCATGATTGTTCCAATTCTGTGAAAGATGTACATTGCCCTTTCCTTAGTTACATACTTATATACATTCTTTAGCCAAGCCCTTTTAACATGCCAAAGGCATAGAAGCAGATGATATTGAAAGACAACCCTAGTAGACAATACAAATAATATTATTTACCACTCATATGCATGAGAAAGTGGCATTGAAAATGAATAGAAATTGAGAAAGGTACATAAATGAACAAAGATATGCACATACTATATGGCTTGGATTTCCACAGTTGCATCATTGATAAAAAATGCATTGATTCTCCATTAAATTCTAGCTCTTCTCCCATGAGCATGCAATACACGTAGTCATGCAAAGATGCCCTCAATCTTGTTTTGTGTGGAGACTACCCACACAACTGGCACACCACTCATTTTCTCATCGAAAATGAGAAAAGTATACAATGGAAATTGTAGACATAACAACTCAATGTGAGCATTGTCGGGTTTATAGCCAACAAGATCATTGAAAAGATAAAGAACTATTTGTCAATGTTTGTAAGGCCTCACCCCATATTTGTTAGTGGAAAACGTGGAATCCATTGAAATGACTGAATTGTGTGAGTGGCTAACCATCCTATCTAGCATCCATGGATCCTAAACCCCAATAATGAAAGGTGTATCATTCCCATTGGGCTATTGAAATTAGAAGAAGTTTCCAAAGTCCTATCCATTCCACATCATGATACTTGTTGAATCAACTTTGTGTTTTTGTATGTGAGTAGAACACACCTTTTGCCAGGAATTCATTACATCCTTCCTTGTAAGGAATTGGTCTCTCTTTGACATCATGCACCTAAGATAGGATCGTTGATGTGTCTATCCATTATTGCATTGACACTAATGCCCATAAGGAAAAGGCTTTCAATATAGATTTTGCACTTTGTTGATAGATTAACATCAAAAATAGAATGCCTATCTCCACTTGTGTCAATAATGCCATGGAAAAATTCACCTTTTATATCAATGTGAAACATTTCTTTGTAGATAATATAGGAAACATTGGGTTTTCCCTTCATAACCTTTACCATGAAGTGGTATTGATAACCTCTTTTGTCATTTCTTCTCTACTAGAGGTTGGTCTTTGAGGTTGGTAGGACCATATTGAAACTAGTAGCTGTGAAGAAGGAATCATCTCATCATATTGAAGCAAGAGAGAGAAATTATCATTAGACTGTACAAATGAATGTTGAAAGATACCAAATTGTTTTGCCATAATTTTTGTTGTTGAGGGGATGCGTGGTGGTAGGTTCTCTTTTTTTCTTATCTAGAAATTTAGTTTCAAAACCTTCAGCGGACATTTCACCACGAATGAAATAATCAATTCTCATATGAGGAATTGTTGCAACAAGGTCAGGTACCCCATCCTTCTTGATGAAAATAGGAGTCCATTTCAAATCAGAAGAGGAAAAAGAAGAGCCTCCTTTTTGTACATCTTGCATGTCCAATTCATCTTGTGTCTTCCATTTCAAACCTCTCCCCATTCTAGGAAAGGACAAAATTGGACGAATATTTAAAATTAGTGTGGATTGTGTCAAGAAAAAGAAATAAATCATTCATTGAATGTAAATAAAATGTGCTTGCATTGTTTTCACCCACGTGAATCCAATAGGAGGTTTTCAGCCTGAATTGAGGAAAATTAAAGGCGATAGATTGAATCAAGCCACACATAAAATATAACACAAATGCAGCTAGAAATCGGGTTGTCTCTCTCAATGTAAAAGTGGAAATAGACAACGACAACAAAAAAATGACAACCAAAACCTTTGATGATAACCTTGTATGTAAAAAAAAAAAGTGTATCCATTGTTGCCATCAATGCCATAATGATAACATGTATGTTGCATCTGTTCACAAAAAAATGAATCAGGAATAGAGAGAATGATAAAAGTAGAAAGGTGAAAAAATTCATATCAACCATGATGTAAGCCAATGCAGGTTGGAAAACATAGCATGTAGATGAACCTCCACATGGACATAAAGACCACAAGTAAATTTTCAACCCTACATGTAAATATAACAAATATTTTAGAGTATATGGGGTGTACAGACCTCTTTTACTTGAGGAGGGATGTTGTGATATTCAGCCTTCTATTTGGTGTGACTTAACATGAGGAGCAAAAACACATCTAACAATTCATGAAATAAACAAGTGAAGGTTGAACCACACGATGAGTGGTTCAACCTACAACTTCATATGTTGCATAGGAGTGTAACGTGCATAACAATATATAATTACTTATACAATTGCAACAACAAATGTATTATCATGGGAAGACATGTTGGTTGTGTTGCATGTGTATGTGTTAAAGGAGATGAAGGGTTAAAGGGAAACCAAAACCTTTGATGACAACCTTGTATGTAAAAAGAAGAAGTGCATCCATTGCTACTAACAACACCAAAATGATAACATGCTTGTTGCATCTATTGAAAAAAAGATGAATCAGTAATGGAGAGAATGAGGAAAGGTATAAAGGTGTAATTTTTTTTATCAACCATGATGTAAGAAAATGCAGGTTGGAAAACATAGCGTGTAGAAGAACCTCCTTGCTAACATAAAGACCGCAAGTAAATTCACAACCCCGCATGTAAATATAACAAAGATTTCAGAGTATATGAGGTGTACAAACCTCTTTTACCTGAGGAGGGATGTTGTGATATTTAGCCTTCCATTTCACATGACTTAACTTGAGGAGCAAAAGCACATCTAGCAATTAATGAAATAAACAAGTGAAGGTTGAACCACATGATGAGTGGTTCAACCTAGATCTTTGTATGTGGCGTAGGAGTGTAACATGCATAAGAGTATGTAATTACTTATACAATTGTAACAACATATGTATTATCTTGGGAAGATACGTTGGTTGTGGTGTGTGTGTATGTGTTAAAGGAGAGGAAGGGTTAGAGGGCAACCAAAACCTGTGATGACAATCTTGCATGCAAAAAAAAAAGAAGTGCATCCATTGTTTCCAACAACACCAAAATGATAACATGTTTTTTGTATTTGTTGAAAAAAAGATGAATCAGTAATGGAGAGAATGAGGAAAGCCATAATCTAAGACAATGCAGGTTGGAAAATGCTATGTGTAGATGAACCTCCACATGAAATTAAAGACTACAAGTAAATTCATAACCCCACACGTAAATATAACAAAGATTTTAGAGTATATGGGGTGTGCAAACCTCTTTTACCTAAGGAGGCATGTTGTGATATTCAACCTTCCATTTCATGTGACTTAACATGAGGAGAAAAGTCACATCTAGCAATTAATTAGATAAACAAGTGAAGGTTGAACCACATGATGAGTGGCTCAACCTAGAACTTTGTATGTGGCATAGGAGTGTAACATGCACAATAGTATGCAATTACTTATACAATTACAACAACAAATGTATTATCTTGGGAAGATATATTGGTTGTGGTGCATGTGTATGTGTTAAAGGAGAGGAAGGGTTAGAGGGCAACCAAAACCTTTGATGACAACCTTGTATGCAAAAAAGAAAGTGCATCCATTGCTACCAGCAACACCAAAATGATAACATGTTTGTTGCATCTATTGAAAAAAAGATGAATCAGTAATGGAGAGAATCAGGAAAGCCAGAAAGGTGTAAAATTTCCTATCAACTATGATGTAAGCCAATGTAGGTTGGAAAACAAAATGTTTAGATGAACCTCCATGCAGACATAAAGATCACAAGTAAATTTGCAACCCCACATGTAAACATAAAAAATATTTTAGACTATATAGGGTGTACAAACCTCTTTTACCTGAGGAGTCATGTTGTGATATTCAGCCTTTCATTTGGCATGACTTAACATGAGGAGAAAAAGCACATCTAGCAATTCATGAAATAAACAAGTGAAGGTTGAACCACATGATAAGTGGTTCAACCTGCAACTTTGTATGTGGCATAGGAGTGTAACACACATAACAATATGTGATTACTTCTACAATTGAAAAAACATATGTATTATTTTGGGAAGATATGTAGGTTATGGTGTGTGTGTATGTGTTAAAGGAGAGGAAGGGTTAGAAGGAAACCAAAAACTTTGATGATAACCTTGTATGTAAAAAAAAAGTGCATCCATTGTTGCCAACAATGCCAAAATGATAACATGTTTGTTGCATCTGTTGAAAAAAATATGAATCAGTAATGGAGAGAATGAGGAAAGCCAAAAATGTGTAAAATGTCCTATCAACCATGATGTGAGTGAATGTAGGTTGGAAAACATAGCGTGTAGATGAGCCTCCAAGTGGACATAAAGACTGCAAGTAAATTCGCAACCCCGCATGTAAATATAAGTAAGATTTTAGAGTATGTGGGTTGTACAAACCTCTTTTACATGAGGAGGAATGTTGTGATATTTAGCCTTCCATTTAGGGTGACTTAACATGTGCAACAAAGACACATCTAGAAAAATAAAGAAGTGAAGGTTGAACCAAATGATGAGTGGTTCAACCTGCAACTTTGTATGTGGCCTATGAGTGTAATGTGCATAACGTTATGTAATTACTTCTATAGTTGCAAGAATAGATGTATTAGGGAAAATACATTGGTTGTGGTGCATGTGTATGTGTTAATGGAGAGGAAAGGTTAGAGGGCAACCAAAACCTTTTATGACAACCTTCTATGTAAATAAATGTGCATCTATTGCTTCCAACAATGCCAAAAGAATAAAAAGTTTTTTGCATCTATTGACAAAATCATGAATCAGTAATGGAGTGAATCAAGAAAGGAATACATGTGTTAATTTTCCTATCAACCATGATGTCAACTAATGCATGTTGGAAAACACAGTGTCTACTTGAACCTCCAAGTCGACATAAAGACCACATGTAAAATCACAACCTCACATGAAAAAAGACAAATATGCCATAGTATATGGGGTGTACAAACTTGTTTTACTTGAGCATGCATGTTGTGATATCGAGCCTTCCATTTGGGGTGACTTAACATGACTAGAAAAAGCGTATATGACAATTCATGAACTAAAAAGTGCAAGTTGAACAACAAGATGAGAAGTCCAACCTACAACTTTATATGTAGCCTATAAGCGTAACATGAATAATAACATGTAATTACTTCTATTGCTGCCAACAATGTGAAAAGAAAAAAACACGTTCTTTGCATCCGCTGATAAAAAAATGACTCAATGAACGTAGGCTAAAACACGTTTTTTTTTGTGCATTTATTTGTGAAACATACGAAGAATTCAAAAAGCAATTTTAACTGTAAACCACAATTGCAATAAATTGTGAAGCTCACTTGCATTGAAAACCATAGTGAATGAGATAGATACTGTGTTGACTTAAAATATTATTTATGCTCTTGATTAATTGACAAAGAAGCACCTATAGTATGTGGAAAGGCGAAGAAACAATACAAATTTGGACGCAACAAGTTCTATAATTTATGAAATTGAAAAGGAATCTGCTCTACAAACACTTGAAGACAAGGAGATCAAAATTTAATGAGATAGATATTGTTTTAACTAAAGAGATTCTCACCACTCTTGAGAAGTTGACGAAGGAGCATGTGCAGTATGTGCAATGGGAAAATCGCAATGCAGAAGTGGATAAAGTCGAGAGATTTTGTATTGCATATGAATTTGTCTAAGTAGAGAAAATGAAAGATGATCCTATAACTGTATTTCAACTAGTGAAGTCAAACATCTGTGAACATAAAACTAAACATGACCAGCAAAATAACATCAAACACAAAAGAAAAAATTCCACCCTTTAGCTTACAACAAGCAAAAATATGGAAATTCCAACCCACAGTGTTTTCCAACATGCCTATAGTTTATTAATTTGTGAAAGTTGAATTTTTTTTTTAGTCCACTTGAGACTTGTTATATATTTTGAAGATGTTCCTTTCATTACATTTGTATTGTGTAAATAAGAAAAGGTTTTCATTGCAATCATATTGTTTGTATAATCAGAGGTTGGAAAAAACAATGCGTTAAGAAACTTGCGACCCACATAGTGTTGAAAAACCCTCTATGTATAAGAACACAATTTGTTGGTCACCCCTCAACTAAATATGGTTACTTTTATGTATCCCCCGACTGCAACTCCTCTCTAAATTCTCCACCCTTCAACTTTGTACAAGCTCAACAAACTAACTCACAATCCACTATGTTTTCCTACCTACCTATATTTTAATGAAATGACAAAATCCAAATGCAATTCATACTCTAAGTAATATTTTGGTAAATTTTCATGCTGCCTTTTCTTACATTGGTAGTGTAAGGTTTTCATTACACTCATTTTGTCTATTGATAATTCAATGTTGGAAAACACTGTGGGTTGAGGAACCTGAGATCTTCTCAATACTTGAAGAGGCAACGGGTACTAGAATGTATGAAATGAATAAGGAAACATCCTTAAAAACACTTGAAAAGAAGCAAACCAAACTGTATGAGATATATAATGTATTGACTGAAGAGATTCTTCTTGATCTTGAGAAGTTGGGGAAGGAGCATTTAAAGTATGTGCAATGGGAAAATGGCAATGCAAAATTGGATGCAATAGGTACTAGAATGTATGAAATGACAAAGGAATCTGCTATAGAAATACTTGAAAAGAAGTAAACCATAGTGAATGAGACAAATAATGTATTGATTAAAGAGACTCAGTGCTATTGAGAATTTCAAGAAGGTGTGTGTGTAGTATCCACAATTGGCATATGGTAGTGCAAAAGTCAAGCAACAAGTGTAGAAAGTATGTAATCAAAAATAAATTTTCTCTAAAAACACTTGAAAAGAAGCATACCAAAGTGAATAGGATAGATAATGTATCAACTGGCAAGATTGTTCTTGCACTTGACTACTTGACGAAGGAGAATTGTGTAGTATTTGCAATGGGAAAACACCAATGCAAAAATGGATAAAGTCAATAAATTTTGTATTCCATATGAATTTATGCAAGAAAAGAAAGTGAGAGATGATGCTATAAGTGGAGTTGAACAAATGAAGTCAAAGATTCTTCAACTTAAGAATTCCATGGAACAAATACAATTCAAAATAGATGATGATGAAAAGGAAAAAATAGATATTAGAGCAGAAGAAGAGAATCAGTTGGCTGGAGACATGAAATCCATATGTGAAAAGGTAGACAAGTTTTGTAAATAACTTATCAAATAGAAAACATCTGCATTCTCTAATTAGAAAGACACTCTCAAAGCTAACCAAAGACCAACTGCAAAGCTACACAAAAGTATTGAAGAC
>VDFB02049217.1:93724564-93776519 GCA_007258455.2 Sequoia sempervirens | reverse complement strand
ATAACATGTATGTTGCATCTGTTCACAAAAAAATGAATTAGGAATAGCGAGAATGAGAAAAGTAGAAAGGTGAAAAAATTCCTATCAACCATGATGTAAGCCAATGCAGGTTGGAAAACATAGCGTGTAGATGAACCTCCACATGGACATAAAGACCACAAGTAAATTCACAACCCTGCATGTAAATATAACAAAGATTTTAGAGTATATGGGGTGTACAAACCTCTTTTACTTGAGGAGGGATGTTGTGATATTCAGCCTTCTATTTTGTGTGACTTAACATGAGGAGCAAAAAAACATCTAACAATTCATGAAATAAACAAGTGAAGGTTGAACCACACGATGAGTGGTTCAACCTACAACTTCATATGTGGCATAGGAGTGTAACGTGCATAACAATATGTAATTACTTATACAATTGAAACAACAAATGTATTATCATGGGAAGACATGTTGGTTGTGTTGCGTGTGTATGTGTTAAAGGAGATGAAGGGTTAAAGGGCAACCAAAACCTTTGATGACAACCTTGTATGTAAAAAGAAGAAGTGCATCCATTGCTACCAACAACACCAAAATGATAACATGCTTGTTGCATCTGTTGAAAAAAAGATGAATTAGTAATGGAGAGAATGAGGAAAGGTATAAAGGTGTAAACTTTTTTATCAACCATGATGTAAGAAAATGCAGGTTGGAAAACACAGCGTGTAGATGAACCTCCATGCTAACATAAAGACCGCAAGTAAATTCACAACCCTGCATGTAAATATAACAAAGATTTCAGAGTATATGAGGTGTACAAACCTCTTTTACCTGAGGAGGGATGTTGTGATATTTAGCCTTCCATTTCACATGACTTAACTTGAGGAGCAAAAGCACATCTAGCAATTAATGAAATTAACAAGTGAAGGTTGAACCACATGATGAGTGGTTCAACCTAGATCTTTGTATGTGGCGTAGGAGTGTAACATGCATAAGAGTATGTAATTACTTATACAATTGTAACAACATATGTATTATCTTGGGAAGATACGTTGGTTGTGGTGCGTGTGTATGTGTTAAAGGAGAGGAAGGGTTAGAGGGCAACCAAAACCTGTGATGAAAATCTTGTATGCAAAAAAAAGAAGTGCATCCATTGTTGCCAACAACACCAAAATGATAACATGTTTGTTGTATTTGTTGAAAAAAAGATGAATCAGTAATGGAGAGAATGAGGAAAGCCATAAAGGTGTAAAATGTCGTATCAGCCATGATCTAAGCCAATGTAGGTTGGAAAACACTATGTGTAGATGAACCTCCACATGAAATTAAAGACTACAAGCAAATTCACAACCCCACATGTAAATATAACAAAGATTTTAGAGTATATGGGGTGTGCAAACCTCTTTTACCTAAGGAGGCATGTTGTGATATTCAACCTTCCATTTCATGTGACTTAACATAAGGAGAAAAGTCACATCTAGCAATTAATTAGATAAACAAGTGAAGGTTGAACCACACGATGAGTGGCTCAACCTAGAACTTCGTATGTGGCATAGGAGTGTAACATGCACAAGAGTATGCAATTACTTATACAATTGCAACAACAAATGTATTATCTTGGGAAGATATATTGGTTGTGGTGCGTGTGTATGTGTTAAAGGAGAGGAACGGTTAGAGGGAAACCAAAACCTTTGATGACAGCCTTGTATGCAAAAAAAAAAGTGCATCCATTGCTGCCAGCAACGCCAAAATGATAACACGTTTGTTGCATCTATTGAAAAAAAGATGAATTAGTAATGGACAGAATCAGGAAAGCCAGAAAGGTGTAAAATTTCCTATCAACCATGATGTAAGCCAATGTAGGTTGGAAAACACAATGTGTAGATGAACCTCCATGTAGACATAAAGATCACAAGTAAATTTGCAACCCCACATGTAAATATAAAAATTATTTTAGAGTATATAGGGTGTACAAACCTCTTTTACCTGAGGAGGCATGTTGTGATATTAAGCCTTTCATTTGGTGTGACTTAACATGAGGAGCAAAAGCACATCTAGCAATTCATGAAATAAACAAGTGAAGGTTGAACCACATGATAAGTGGTTCAACCCGCAACTTTGTATGTGGCATAGGAGTGTAACACACATAACAATATGTGATTACTTCTACAATTACAACAACATATGTATTATTTTGGGAAGATATGTAGGTTATGGTGTGTGTGTATGTGTTAAAGGAGAGGAAGGGTTATAAGGAAACCAAAACCTTTGATGATAACCTTGTATGTAAAAAAAAAGTGCATCCATTGTTGCCAACAATGCCAAAATGATAACATGTTTGTTGCATCTGTTGAAAAAAATATGAATCAGTAATGGAGAGAATGAGGAAAGCCAAAAATGTGTAAAATGTCCTATCAACCATGATGTAAGTGAATGCAGGTTGGAAAACATAGCGTGTAGATGAGCCTCCAAGTGGACATAAAGACTGCAAGTAAATTTGCAACCCCGCATTTAAATATAAGTAAGATTTTAGAGTATGTGGGTTGTACAAACCTCTTTTACATGAGGAGGCATGTTGTGATATTTAGCCTTCCATTTAGGGTGACTTAACATGTGCAAAAAAGAACATTTTGAAATTCATGAAATAAGCAAGTGAAGGTTGAACCAAATGATGAGTGGTTCAACCTACAACTTTGTATGTGGCGTATGAGTGTAATGTACATAACATTATGTAATTACTTCTACATTTGCTAGAACAGATGTATTAGGGAAGATACATTGGTTGTGGTGCATGTGTATCTCTTAATGGAGAGGAAAGGTCAGAGGGAAACCAAAACCTTTTATGACAACCTTCTATGTAGATAAATGTGCATCCATTGCTGCCAGCAATTCCAAAACAATAATTTTTTTTTGCATCTGTTGACAAAATCATGAATCAGTAATGGAGTGAATCAAGAAAGGCATACATGTGTAAATTTTCCTATCAACCATGATGTCAAACAATGCATGTTGGAAAACACAATGTCTACTTGAACCTCCAAGCAAACATAAAGACCATAGGTAAAATCACCTCACATGAAAAAATACTAAGACGCCATAGTATATGGGGTGTAAAAACCTATTTTACCTGAGTAGCCATGTTGTGATATCGAGCCTTCCATTTGGGATGACTTAACATGACTAGCAAAAGCATATATGACAATTTATGAACTAAAAAAGTGCAGGTTGAACAACATGGTGAGAAGTCCAACCTACAACTTTATATGTAGCCTATAAGCATAACATGAATAATAACATGCAATTACTTCTATGGCTTCCAACAATGTGAAAAGAAAAAAAAAGTTCTTTGCATTTGGTGATAAAAAAATGACTCAATGAATGTAGGCTAAAATGCATTTTTTTTTGTGCATTTATTTGTGAAACATATGAAGAATTCGAAAAACAATTTTAACTATAAACCACAATTACAATAAATTGTGAAGCTCACTTGCATTGAAAACTATAGTGAATGAGATAGATACTATGTTGACTTAAGAGATTCTTTATGCTCTTGGTTAATTGACAAAGAAGCATCTGTAGTATGTGCAAAGGTGAAGAAACAATGCAAATCTGGATGCAACAAGTTCTATAATTTAGGAAATTGAAAAGGAATCTTCTCTGAAAATACTTGAAGAAAAAGAGATCAAACTTAATGAGATAGATATTGTTTTAATTGAAGAGATTCTTACCACTCTTGAGAATTTGACGAAGGAGCACATGCAATATGTGTAATGGGAAAATCACAATGTAGAAGTGGATACAATCAAAATATTTTGCATTGCATATGAATTTTTCTAAGAGAAAATGAAAGATGATCCTATAACTAGATTTAAACTAGTAAAGTCAAACATCTATGAACATCAAGCACAAAAGAAAAAATTCCACCCTTTAGCTTACAACAAGCAAAAATATAGAAATTACAACCCACAGTGTTTTCCAACATGCCTATAGTTTATTAATTTGAGAAAGTTGAAACATAATTTTTAGTCTACCTGAGACTTGTTATATATTTTAAAGATGTTCCTTTCGTTACATTTGTATTGTGTAAACAAGAAATGGTTTTCATTGCAATCATATTGTTTGTATAATCGGAGGTTGGAAAATATAGCTCATTAAGAAACCTGCAACCCACATAGTGTTGAAAAACCCTCTATGTATAAGAACACAATTGGTTGGTCACCCCTTAGCTAAATATGGTTACTTTTATGTATCCCCCAGCTGTAACTCCTCCCCAAATTCTCCACCCTTCAACTTTGTACAAGATCAACAAACTAACTCATAGTCCATTGTGTTTTCCTACCTGCCTATATTTTAATGATATAACAAAATCCAAATGCAATTCATACTCTAAGAAATAGTTTTGGTAAATTTTCAAGGTTCCTTTTCTTACATTGGTAGTGTGAGGTTTTCATTACACTCATTTTGTCTATTGATAATTTAATTTTGCAAAACACTGTGGATTGAGGAACTTGAGATCTTCTCAATACTTCAAGTGGTAGTAGGTACTAGAATGTATGAAATGAACATCCCTAAAAACACTTGAAAAGAAGAAAAAAAAACTATATGAGATATATAATGTATTGATTGAAAATATTCTTCCTACTTTTGAGAAGTTGAGGAAGGAGCATTTAAAGTATGTGCAATGGGAAAATGACAATGCAAAATTGGATGCAACAGGTACTAGAATGTATGAAATAACAAAGGAATCTGATGTAGAAATACTTGAAAAGAAGTGGACCATAGTGAATGAGACAAATACTATATTGATTAAACAGACTTAGTGCTATTGAGAATTTTAGGAAGGTATGCATGCAATATCCACAATGGGCATATGTTAATGTAGAAGTCAAGCAAAAAAAAAAATGTAATAAAAAAGAAATCTGCTCTAAAAACACTTGAAAAGAAGCAGACCAAAGTGAATAAGATAGATAATGTATCAACTAGAAAGATTGTTCTTGCACTTGCCAACTTGATGAAGGAGCATCGTGCAGTATCTACAATGGGAAAATGCCAATGCAAAAGTGGATAAAGTCAATAAATTTTGTTTTCCATATGAATTTATGCAAGAAAAGAAAGTGAGAGATGATGCTATAAGTGGAGTTGAACAAATGAAGTCAAAGATTCTTCAACTTGAGAATTCCATGGAACAAATACAATTTGAAATAGATGATAATGAAAAGGAAAAAAATAGATCATAGAGCAGAAAAAGAGAATCAGTTGGTTGGAGATATGAAAGCCCTATGTGAAAAGGTAGACAAGTTTTTCAAATAACTTATCAAATAGAAAACACCAGCATTCTCTAATAAAAAAGACACTCTCAAAGCTAAGAAATGAGCATCTGGAAAGCTACAAAAGAGTATTGAAGACATTCAAAAATCTATCCAAAAAATGCATGTTGCTATCCTAAGAGATGATTCAAATAGAGAAAACAATGAGACAACCCTTTACATTTAAACAAGGAGATTCAAATAACTGAAACCCAACATTGTGTTTTCCGAATTACAATTATTTTGTGCACTTTTTTTTTCAATCATGCAAAATTTAAACACAACAATGGAATGTGTAATTTTGAAGACATTGATATTGTTTTGTAACATTCCATGTTGCAAAACCATAGGTGTTAAGAAGAAAGCAACCCACTATGAGACAACCCTTTACATTTAAACAAGGAGATTCAAATAACTGAAATCCAACATTGTGTTTTCCAAATTACAATTATTTTGTGCACTTTTTTTTTCAATCATGCAAAATTTCAACACAATAATGGAATGTGTGATTTTGAAGACATTCATACTATTTTGTAACATTCCATGTTGCAAAACCCTAGGTGTTAAGAAGCAAGCAATTAACCATGAGATAACCCTTTACATTTAAACAAGGAGATTCAAATAACTGAAACCCAACATTGTGTTTTCCGAATTAGAATTATTTTGTGCACTTTTTTTTTTTTGAATCATGTGAAATTTAAACACAACAATGGAATGTGTGATTTTGAAGACATTCATACTATTTTGTAACATTACATGTTCCAAAACCCTAGGTGTTAAGAAGCAAACAACCCACCATGAGACAAACCTTTACATTTAAACAAGGAGATTCAAGTAACTGAACCCAACATTGTGTTTTCCAAATTATAATTATTTTGTGCACTTTTTTTTTTTCAATCATGCAAAATTTAAACACAATAATGGAAGGTTTGATTTTGTAGAAATTCATACTATTTTGTAACATTCCATGTTGCAACACCGTAGGTGTTAAGAAGCAAGCAACCCACCATGATACAACCCTTTAAATTTAAACAAGGAGATTCAAATAATTGAAACCCAACATTGTGTTTTCTGAATTACAATTATTTTGTGTACTTTTTTTTTCAATCATGCAAAATTTAAACACAACAATGGAATATGTGATTTTCAAGACATTCATACATTTAAACAAGGAGATTCAAATAACTGAAATCCTAGACATTGTGTTTCCCAAATTACAAATTACAAGGTGTTGTAAAACCATCTGCAATCGAATTGGTTAGCAACCCTCACCTCAATTTGGTCGGTTTTCTCTTCCAACTCCTCCACATGCACTCAAACCTTTAGATTTCAATGTGCAGACTTGAAACAAATAGTGTTTTCACCTTTCTTTCTCCAAACCAAAAAGGCCCATGCCAGTTCACCTCTAGTTTTCTCGTGCCAGAAAAAAGTAGATGAAAGTAAAACTTCATAGAAAAGCTAAATGGCCTGCATTTTTTGGCCAGCAGGAGACAGGAAAATCGACCTCACAACATCATTAACTCCTACCTACCATTTCCTAGACGTTTGTTCCTGTTTGCCGATTTTGTCACTTTGATCCCCTGTCTGGCGGGACCCGCCCTATGGCGTCTCGTCATGTTATGTATGTTGTTATGTATGTTTTTCATGGATTTTTGTATATAAATAGGTGATTTTTGTTGAGTTAGTGGGCTCCAAAAATTACTTGGATGTTGAAAAATAATATTTTATTTTGAGTCCATATACTTTATCTTTTTAGGCATGAAAGTTGATCCTAACTTCTTGCAATTACAAATTTTGTTTTGCTCTAATATAATTTTAAAAATAGAAAGAATAATAAACTTTAATCTTTAACAATAAACTTGCCTAAATATTAATTTTGTTCTTTTTTTAAAAAAAATCTTCATTAGTTGTTCAAAATGGTAATTATTCACATAAGCTACAAACGATGCAAGATCTTTTGTGCTATAAAAAAATCACATGAAAATAATAACTTTTAATATTATTTTTAAGGGAAAAAATAACAATAATTTTTCTTGCATATTAAGGTAAAAATTTATTTCCTTTCCCTTAATGAATTTGTAGTAGCATGCTTGTAAACAACATGATCAATCTAAATTTATGTGTTGTTTCAAATATCAATACAACCTTCTTGAAACATCTTTTTTGAAATATAATATAATGACATGTATACATGACTAAGCTATTAGAGCATGATGCAACAATTTGCACGCTAATGATCTTTCTTTTCTTTCTTCAATGTATATGTAAATTTTAATACCTATTTAGAAAAGCACTAACAACATCACTTTTCCAATCTTTTCAAGAATGTATTACAACTCTTTTGAATGATTCATAGAACTTTGATGTGTAAAATACAAGATAAAATAAGAACATCTTTCCTTGAATCCAAACACATTTCTTTTCTTCCTAAAGGACTTTAGAAAATCCAAAACACCTTCAACCTTCATCAAGAACTTGAAATTGAACAAATATGGAAAAATAACAAGATATTGATGGGCTCTCCTCCCATCCATAGGGTTGTAGAACAACCCATCCCCGAGTGTGAGGTTTTCACATAGCCACCAAATGAACTCAACACAATAATACATTGACTTGTACTAATTTACTAACATATACAACATCACAAAAAAAGTAAATAGCCCAAATATCACATTAGTTTATCCTCAAGGTAAACTATTTAGGGGGAGTGGGGGCACAACCAAACATGGGTAAAAGTGAATATATAGAACATCAAAATCATCTCCACAAATCCCCACACCAACACCTCTTCAAATCCACACCCCTTATTCCTCCAATGCACACAATATAACATGAAGGGGATACTCATATCCCATAACAAAAAACAAGGGTACTCATACCCCAGTGATGGCCATCACCTAATGGGATACTCTTATCCCAACTGAAAGCCCCAATGTGAGGGAGCAATCTCCCACTCAAATCCACACATGCAGGACCAAACTCCTCTATAGGAGAGGGGGTCACCTCCCCTAAGAAAAGATACACCAAGAAAAATGCATTATAATTTCAAGACTTGTCATAACAAGAATCCCACAAGAAACTCCCTAAAATAAAACCCTCAACACAAAAAAATTCTTTTCAAAGATTCACAAAAAAACACTATGAATACAAGAACTACAACACAAGAGGGAAGAGTTATCTCCAATGCTATGATCCCACTAATGGTAAACACAAATGAAAGAGAGTCTCCTCCCACAATCTCCTTCTCAAAGATCTCCTCCTCCTCAAAGAAATAATTCAAAATGCAAGAGAGGAAAAATGCATAGTAACCCCCCCTTCCTCTCCATAAGGAGGGGATTATAAAGGGGAAGGAAGGAGTAACTTCCTCCCAAACTAACTCAACCACCAAAACCATTTCCCTATTTTAGCCACTTTTACAAAGGGGACATAAAAAGGGTCATAAACACTTTTAAAAAGAACATAAATGGTAAAAAAAAACTTCTAACCCTTATACCTTAGGCATAGGCTATTTCTTAGGCATAAAATACAATTAAATTCTTCTTAAAAGACCTCAAAATGCCATTTAAATTACAAGACTAAAATTTACACAAAACACAACCAAAATAAAAAATAAAATACTAGTATGAAACCATGAACTAGGATAAACACAAATAGAAAAGACGAAAGGTGGCTATGTGGATCCCCGTAATCCATCAGTATTAGAACTCCTGCACACTCAAAAAAATGCATTATATATATATATATATATGTGCATGTGTGTGTGTACATAACAAAAAAAGAATGCATTACTTCATATATTGACATAATTGAGTAACCTACATAAAACATCATATGTACTCCATCTTGCTAAAGTGCATTAATCAAACATTACATCAAAATTATCATAACATACTAAAAACTTGACATTCATCAACATCACATCTGGAATATAATAGTACATCATCCCCATCATCATAATTGCATGAGTATCGAGAATGTATGAATGTGCTAGGTGCATCATCCAATATAAAAAAAACAAGAAGGCACAAATAGGGGGGGTCTCAATTACATCAGTACCTTAAAAATATGCACCAACCAATCATCAATCATGAATTCTAATATCATATCAAACACCATCCTCACTAAGTAAATATGCATCAATAAAATACTAAGTCTCATAATCATCCAAAATCACCAAAGGATCACACCAGAGGACATCACATAAAATTGAAAGATTAATCAAAAAAGACATTTCATCCATAAGTTACAAGCCAATTTCCAGTCACCAAAAACCCTTATAAAGTTTAATACATCCGATAATCATAGAGAAGTCACAATATCCATTGATTAGATAACATTTTCTAGTTAACCTTATCTAGAATAGTCAAGCAATGACCTTCACTCCTAACTCAAGAATGACATCCAACATGGTGGCACATAGATTATTAGACAAGGAAAATCAAAACATGTAGACTCAATAGGATCTCTGAGGGTAGGGTCTCACAATAGGTCTTGTTCTAAGAAGGTAAGGAGATGATTAGTGATATGCCCTACCATAGCTTGAGACTGTTCAATATCTATATCCTCGAGAACAGATGATGTAGATAGAGCGTCCTCTAAGATCTCCCTATGTGTGGGTGATAGCCTCAATAGTTCTAAGATGAAGATCTATGTGGGGGTCTTTTTGAGCTGATCTAAGAGATTATACTTGCTAATGCTTGTTGTTGGATAAGTAGGTTGTGCCCTAGATTGATATGGGACTCCTTGGGTGGTGACCTTACCACATCATGTGGTGACTCCACATTCTGCACTAGATCCTTTGATGGTGATGATGGTAATGATGCTATCATAGGAAGTGACACATTGGAATAGGTATGTTACACATTCGTGCAATCTTTAGCTTTTCCATTGTTGTTTCCTTTGCTATGATTGGGCATAGGGTTCTTGTATATCTTAAGATCCTGATTACCGGTTGGTACCTCAATAGATATGTTAACATTCTCTATAAGGTCTTGGATAATATTTTTTGAGCCTCATGTTGTTTTCTATTTTGTGTCCTTTGATTTTGTGAAAGTCACAAAGATAGTTCTCATTGTACTAGGATGGTTTCTCTTGTGGTTCTTGGTAGTTTTCAAAGTTGGGAAGCACTAATAGTTTTGACTCTACCAATTTCTTCATGATGGTCTCGATAGGTTCTAACAACTGTGTATATTTGTGTTTTAGATAGTTTTTCTTGTTAGGAGTTCATCGTTGTTATGTGTTAGTGTTGTTGATTTGATTGTTCTGAGGGGGTGTTGTTTGCTGCATAGTTGGTTGAATGTTAGCAAATTGATTATTGTTTGGTCTAGGAGCACTTAGGACCACCTTTGCATCTACTACACCATCATTTGTCATGTTCTTTTTCTTAGCCTAGACTTGAGGCTTTTCATTTGAACTGGTTGATGGGAAGTTATCTTTGTAGGCTTGGGTATTTCCCTATGAGACTAGAGCTCTCTCGATGTTAAGGGATCTAGGAACAAGCTCATCATAAGATGCGATGCACTGCATTTTCAAGTGGAAGGATAGATCTAGATCTAGATTTTCTATGATGGTCCCCACTTATTGTTCATCAGGAAGGGGCCACTTATTCTTACTAGCTCTTTGTCTCCACCATTGTAAGAAGTTAGCAAAAGATTCTCCTTTGTTCTATTTGAGAGTATACAAGTATTCTAGGATTACATCCATGTCAAGATTAAAGGAGAAATGATCTATGAATTTATCAGTAATTTCTTGAAAAGTTTTGATACTGGGAGGAAGTTGAGAAAACTAATCCATGGCAGGACCTGTTAGACTTCGGAGAAAGAGGTGTATTAAATAATAATCATTGTACACAACCTCCATACACATGATGTTTAATGCTTTGATATGGTCCACAGGAATTCCTCTCCCTTTGTATTTGTCAAATTTGGGGATTTCAAAACTGGGAGGGAATGGTACCATTGTGATGATTCAATTGAATGGATAGGGACATAGGTTTTGTGTATGGGGCTTCTTTGTCTTACCCATCCAAAAGTCCTACATTTCTTTTGACAATGCCTTAAGTTGTGATGCTAGACCAACTTGTGGGTTTAGTGGAGGAACATATGTTGGGATGATGGATGATTTATGATATGATAAGGTGTTGTATGGGGTGTATGGTGGTGCGAGATTTTGTGATGGTGATTGATGTGTTGATGCATATGTTCCTAATTCATTGGTATTGATGATGTTCTATTGAGGATTATAATAGGAACTTTGTTGTTGTTGAGCATATTGTTGAGCTAGTAAAACTTGCTATTGTTGTTGAACCGCAAGGACTACTTGTTGAGCTTATTATTGTTGTTGTGCCACCAGGTCTTGTTGTTGGGCCTACTATTGTTGTTGTGCTACTAAGGTTGCTTGATGGGCTTGATGTTGTTGTTGTGCTACTAAGGCTACTTGATGGGCTTGATGTTGTTGTTGCTACTGCTATTGTGTTGCTAAAGCTACTTATTGTTGTTGCTGATGTTGGATTGATTTCTAATAAGCTTGTTGGGCTTGTTGTAAAGCTAGGGAATGTGCTTGTAATGTAGGATCAACCAATTGTTGGGACATCTATGACATGGGTTTTGGTTGTTGATGTTATGTGAAAATTGTGCATTATTGATGAGAGGTTGTGGATTTCCTTGGTTTAACATTCCTTGTAGGATAGTAGATTGTGGTGGAGGAATGTAAGTTTCAGGTTCCATTTGATTTTGCGTGACTTGGAAGAGAAATGGTAAAGATGAGGATGGTATTGTTAAATATTGTGATGTCAAAGGAACATTGGGACCTTGGATCCATTGATTGAAAGGATTCCCTTGACCAATGTTTTGGAGATTCCCTTGTGTTTGAGATATGGGAAAAGTATTACCTTGGTTGATAGGATTTGTGATTAAGGGGTTGTTTTGTTCTAGGTTGATGATGTAGGGAATATATGTGTTTTGGACAAATGTTGTGTTTGATGTATCCATGGGAGGATTGGATGAAGATGTTCCATGTGGTGTTAAAGGCTAATTTTGCATGAGGGTACTTTTTTTTCCCTTTTGGGTCCAATTGGTCCACCCTACCTTGTGTGATGTTGGGAACACTTGTGGTACTTGTAGGTATGGATGAAGAGGGGTGTCCTTGATATGTTGAAGTTGCGGAGTAATGAAGCATAAGTGGTTTATATGGCTGTTTTGGATCCTCGAGAATGAGAAGAGTGCCAAATGTTGGTGTCCAAGTGGTTGTTTGGGATGGAGGATTGGTTTCAAAGGTACCCACAAGTGTGTTGCTTTCAAATGGAAGAGTATGGAAAAAACCCTTAGAAAGACTAGCTACAATACTAGGTGTTGATGTTTGATTTAGCCCTAAGGATGGACTTGTTAGAATAGTGGATGATGTCAAGCCTTGTGTCAATGATTGTGCAACAAAATATGCGGAGTTGGGAACTATGTTCTCTAAGGCTTGATGCTCCATGATTTCTTCCCTAGTAAGTCCAAATGGATTGTTCGTGATGTCCTCTATCTGATATGGCCCTAATGGAGATGAAGGTTGTTGTGATGGGGTGACGTGACTTTTCGGATCAAATTCTAGAGGATTTGGATCACTTGAGGTAAATGTGACTTTGGTTTTCTCCATGATTCTCTTGTTGTGTGATCTTGTTTTTATCATAAATTTTGGGTCACCTTTGGGAGAATTATGTTGAGATTTGTAATGTTTGAACTCTCTAGTTGACTCAAATCTAGGTAAAAGGGACACTCTAAGTCATTTTGGAGAAATGGTGATAATGGGAGATGAAAAGGTGGATGATGTGGGAAGTGATCTTTGCAAACATTTTGGGACAATACCTTTGACTTAAGTTTGATGTGTTGATGTTTGGATGAAGGATGTGGATGAACTTGGAAATCTTTAGGGTAGACTCATGACCTTCAAGATGAACTAGTTCAAAGATGGTAACTAACTTAACCAAATGCATGGAAAAGGATTCATTTCACATAAAAAATAAGTAAGTTATGGTTTGATTTGATTGATATTGAAGTCAAAAAGGTGTTGGTGTATTCAATTTTTTTGCAAATTTTGATGAGTGAAGGATGAAATTTTGATGAAGGGGTGGAGGAAATGTTTGACTAAATGTTGAATTAAAGTGAACCTTTGTTTGATAAGACCAAGGAAATGAGCAACATGCTAGACCTCTAAATTTTTCAAATCCTAAAGACCCAATGATTTAGATAGGTTCAAGATCATGAAAAATCCCAGGATTTTGACTGAAAAAGAATTCATACAAGTCTAGGTTGTTCCTTGAACCACGTTTGTAGAAGTTGTATACCAACCTAGTTCTATTTTGATGAAGTGCTAAAAGGTATCTTTTGAAGGATTTTGGACTAAGATTCCTAAGTTTAAAGTGATGACCTATATACCTCCTTTTGGGATTCTAAATTTGTGTGAGATCATTTAAGATAATCCTAATATTGTTTAAAATACCAATTTTTTGACTTAAATGAGGGGTTTGTATTGAGCATACATGTCTGGATTATTCAGTGGGATAAGTCTATAAAACCTTGTTACCAATTTGTTCCTGTTACAATGCTATTTTTGGATATGTCTTCTAATGTATTTTGAACTATGATGTCTAAATTTGAAATAGTAGCATGTAGACTTTCTCTTGGGGATTTTGATTTTGCATGAGATTATTTACAGAAGATAAAATTTATGGAATAAAAGAGGATATTTATTGCCATGTGGGTGGTGGTAATATGGGTCTTCCAACCACAATATCTTATTTTTCCTCTTCTTTTTCTAAGAGTGTTGTCACATTTCTCCACTGAATGGGTGTTTCTTTTGTTTCAAAAGTGAAGCTTCTCAAACTACTAATTATGTATGTTTGTTGTCCCTCAATTAGTTCAAAGTTTGGTTGAACAATAGCACCTATAAGGTTGGGTTGTTCAATGGGAGGGACCAGTCTCCAAATAGTCATGTGGGGTTCAATTTTGTCAAGTTATCTTGCTTAAGTGAATTTCTTTTACCACAAACACTTGTCTTGATTAAGTTCAAACTAAATGTTTATGTCAAAAACATCATAAATTTCACAAGATCCATTTTGTGAAAAGGATGAAGTTCAAGCCATAGTTTCTTATGTCAACTTTGGGAAGTATGGATTGAGATATAAACCAAAATACTTAGAAGCCTCTAAGAATAAATTCTTAGGACAAGCATTAATATCAAGGTTTTGTCAAAGGGTATCCATACTCAGACCAAAGGCTTTGAAATTTCAAGGAATATCATGAATGTTTGTTTGTAACGTTTTTGGAACCAATCAAAGTATTAAATTGACTCACAAGAGTTTACAACCTTAGGTTCAAAAGATACTACTTGCTAAATCCCCACTTATATTTCTCCAAACACTAAGATAATGCAAATAGATAGAGATTTGGTGACACTGGCTCCGTTGCACGACACACACTTCTTGGGACCACCAAATCTCAAATCTTGAAGATCTGAAGATCCTAAGGATTTTCTTGTTTTGAAAATTTATAATAAAATGTGGGGCCACTTCAGAATGACCATTCCTGCATCAACAAGCATAAAGTTTTTGGCTTCTAAACAATTGGTTTGTAATAAGGGATTTTGTATAAGGTGGCCATACACGTGGAAAGATTAGCTCAAGATTATGGTCAATCAAGAGGCCTCCCAATCTCTTCCTAAGAAGATATTTTAATGTATCACATAGATTCTAAGGATGAAACTTGTCGGTATGACACATCCACACCTATTGTTTATGACTTTCTTCACAACATATTATTTATATAGCAGCTTGAAAGAGCTTGGCTTTAGCCTGTTTCCGCTTGGGTTGTTCCCCCCTTTCGAAGTGGGGAAAATGGCCCTCTAAAGATAAACAAAAGAAGGGAAGTACATTTGTAGTTCAATTTATTGGTTCGTATGAAGCGAGGAGAGAACACAGACCTCGACTTTTCCCTACACTAGCATGGGGTTTATTTTAATCCAAATTGAAAGGTGTGGGCGATTATACAAAATGTCAAGGACTATTTCTGATTCTCAATATCATTGTTTGGTGTGGGAGAAGTGCATATGCATCCAATAACAAAGATGTAAATCACAAAACATAGCAAACACTCATTAATTTTAACCCCCAAAGAAAATATGAGTTTGTTTTATGCACCAAATGAAGTGTTAAGTTGTTTTGTCTAATTTTAAACTCAAAGTAAAATGATGAAGCGAGGGTTTCATTTTAGTCCCATTTGAGCATTCTTTTTAAAACTCAATGGAATATTATTGTGGTTCTAAAGCATAAAATGAAAAGCATGATAAATGGGTTATAATTGCCCCAAAAGCGTCAAAAAGCTTGTTACAATTATAAGATTTAAAGATAAAAAATGCTTCTTCACTTTGACTTTATTGTCAAAATTGAAAAACCCAGTTAGCCTAGAAACCAAAACAACATTAGAGGCATGTTAATGATCAAATAAAGTAAAAAAATTAAAGCACATGCTAAAAATTCATCATCATTTTTCTTACTAGAGTAGGGCATCATTGTTCATGATGCCATCACTCTAGTGAATTTCAACATCACTCTAGTGAATTGTAGCATCGCTCTATAGAAAACCAGTGATGACGATAGCATCCCTGTTTGGGGAGTGTTTCCATTTGCAAATATTTGATACCTCTAAAATTATTCATCATCACCATTTTTTTTAATCATTGTTTTAGATGATGATAGCATCACTGTATGGTGACACCTAGAAAAGGTGTCGCTAAAATTTCTTGGAGCATCATTGTATCCTACAAGAGTAAAAAAAAATAGAATTCAAGATAGAAATTGATTAAATTTGATCGGTTATGCCCTCCTTCTAGCACTAGAATGTGATTGATGGATTAGTAATGGTCTGATTACATTTGATCCATGAAGAAGAAAAGCATAATTAAGCCACTAACATCAATCTTAATAGGATATATCAAATGTAAATTAAACCAAGAATCTATCAAAACTAACATGCTAAACCATGAAAGCTTTTAAATGCCTACTATAATCCATCTGAAACTTATCCCATTGTGGGAGTGGTGTCGCATTGATGTGAAACAATGACCCTTTCCCAATCTCGTGGATAAATGAGCTTTGTTTCAACTAGTTTTATTGAAGAAAACTAGTGAAACCATTGTGAGATGTGTGATGAAACATGATTTTGATCTAAATGAGCATGATGCAGCTAATTTAACATGATTTTATGCTAAAATGATTAAGATATGCAAATGCAAAGCTAATCTAAATGGATTCTAAACTAAATGTATGCATCTAAGTTACAATGGCAACCATTAATGGAAGCTAAGCTATTAGGAAAGTGATTAAACTAGAAAGATGCTAAATATGTGCTAAATAGGAGTGTGAGTGTGAATGATTTCAACAACATGAGTTTTCTCTAAAAAAATGGATCCATTTGTCTCCAAATAGTGATCTATTTATAGGAAAACAAATGAAAAATGAAGGGCTAAGATACAAAATCTAATCAATGGTCAAGGATGGAAGAAGTTGGAGGCATGGATCATGGATTTTCATCAAGGAATGGGAATGAATGATGAGATTTAACCAAGGGTTCTCCTTTGTTCAACCAAAAACACTTTCAATTTTTCCAAGAGGTCACAAGTTAACTTGCACAAAAGGTCATAAGTTAACTTGCTCAAGAAGTCAAGTAAGTTTGTTAAGAAAGGAATATTCTCCTTTTTCAAATGAGTGAGGAAAGAGAATATTCTCATGGGTGAGGGAAAATAGACAATTTAGCAAATTAAAATAAAGTTTAATTGTGCAAAATGGGAAGGAATATTCTATGGGAATATTCCTTTTGGAGGAATGTCCAAAGGAGGAATATTCCCTTGCAAGTGGGGGGAATTAGATTAATTGATAATTAAACAAAGGTTTAATTATACAATTAAGGGAATTAGATGATTTTCATTAAATACAATGATTTAATGAAAAGGGGAAAGTGTATTGATATTTAATTTAAATAACTTAGGGCTATTTTAATTAAATTAGAAGATTTAGGGATTAAATTAGATAACTTGATGTTTTTAATTCAACTAGATGAAATGTTAGCATGGAAGGGGGTAAATTAACCTGATTTGATAAATTAGGTTAATAGGTGAAAATGATGCAATTAATTAAATAGCTAGGCTAATTTAATTAATTAAGCAAAAAGAGTATGTGTTTCAAGATGAAATGATGTTAGTATACTTGATTCGAGTGTATGATATCATTCAGGACATTTTTCAGTGCCTACACTTACCAGTGCCCTTCTTCATCTTTCTCACAAAGTTAGCTTCCACATCATCAAGATATTCTCCATCTGAATCTTCAACCTTCTCTGATTTATTAGCCTTGAAAGTAGTCTCTAATTTTGTATCATTCTTAAAACCAAGTTTTCTCATTTCAAATGCAGTTAGTGTACCAATCAACTGATCTCTGGAATAATTTTCAAAAATCTATAGTTTCCTCAATAGTAGATACCTTTTCACTATAACAATCAAGAAGAGATCTAATAACTTTCTTTACTACTATAGATTCTTTAACTATTGCAAGTCAAGACCTCTCATAGAGCTGACCAACTCATCAAATCTTTGTATGTAGACTTTAATTGTTTCATCCTCAGACATTCCCATCATTGCAAATTATGCCTTAAAGTTATACAAATTTTCTTATTTGACATTTGGATCTCCTTCATAAATTCTTTCTAGCTTATCCCAAACCTCTTTAGCACTCTTCAAACTCATAACTTTTATTAATTCAATTTTTGAAAGACTATTCACAATAATTAATCTCACCTTAGCATTTATCTCATGTGCCTTGATCTATGCACTTGTACTTGGACCATTTGAAGGTGGATTTTATGCAGTTGTATAAGCCTTTTCAATCTCATATCCTTGAGCTACAAGAAATCCTTCCATCTTTGTCTTCCAAAATGCATAATATGTGCCATCAAATCTACGACATTCCAATGCAACCTTGTTTTCCATCCTGGATCTACCTCAAGTGATTAAGCTCCTTTCCAAGGAACCGTGATCTGATACCAATTGTTGAATGAACAAGTCAACTAAGAGGGGGGTGAGTCAATTGTAGCAACTTAAAACATCAAAAACCTCAACAGTAATTAGATCCACATGCATTCATCAAACCCTTATTATGTTAGTGTGATTAAACATGAAATGTAGATAAAATAAACTAAAATCACAATATCATACACAAGAGAACACTAGATTTATGTGGAAAGCCCAATGATGGAAAAACCATGGTGAGGATTAGGTCATAATATAAGTAATAGAAAAACTAGTATAAAAGGGATCACTGCTAGAATAGGACACATTGTCCAAAAAGGGTCATAGCTAGGGCTCACTACCACATAAAGAATACAAGAAGATAGAAGAGAAAGGTTACACAAAGAATACTTCTCAATCTAATAAGGAATCTACCACAATTTCTTGCGCACTTTTGCAGTCTTCCATGAAATATTTTGTATGCCTTCAACTCACTACCTTTAGGAACCCTAACACTAAAATTCACATTTCTCTACTCAAATTTGCATCACACACATCACTCAAATCAATCTCACATCTATCTTGTTTCTCTCTTGCATCTCACAACACCATTACACTTATTTATATATGAAGGGAAAGCAAAGTGCAAAAAATTCCTTCCCAATACTAATCTTTAGGAGAGAGATACAAAAAACTTTCAAAACTTGCAATTATAGGACATAAAGATGCACATACATTAATAATAGAATATACAACAAAGAATGAATACCAGATTTTACATGGGAAAACCCTCTTAGGAAAAAACCCACACACCAAAGTAGAGACCTCTTGTATTATAGTAAAATGTCAATTACATACAAGTTACAAAGCTATTCTCTTTTAGGTGTTAATTCATAGAACAAATCCGACAACATTATATTACAATTCACTCTTGATAATTACATCAACTCGATGCACTAAAACATTACATTACAAAATTCTCAAGCATTATCATTTCAACTTCCATACTAGACAAACAGTCACTAACTGACTCAACCGTCATTACCTTCTACCTCCATCAAAGTCATATTAGAATATCAAAGGGACAAGGAACCACATCTCTCTAAATCCACACTACTACCCTGATATGTATATCACTCCACCAAATTCAACTTAGACTAACCTTCACAGGACAATGTGCTCACCATTATACCACATCCTACCACCATACTACATGCTACAATCCAAGTCATTGTGGGTTACTAACCTTTACCTACACTACCGCTGTCATCTTCACTGACCATCATGGGATGATGAGATCTATACCGCACCATTGTAAGCCTTCATACAGACTATCATGGTGTGGTGGTAGCCTGCACTACTACAAGACACTTTTTTAGACTCTCACGGGGTGGAGGTATGATCTATAGACCTACTGACCAATCCAACCACCTTCATGGGGTGGTGGGGTAACCACTGCCCTACTGCCAACCTCTTCATGGACTACTATGGGATTGTGGGTTAGGATTCCTCTTGCCCTACCACACAAGTTGATGAAGATCATTGTGGGATGGCGGGTAACACTGCCAACTCACACCCCTCTCAACAACACCCTGTGGTATTGTAGTAAATACCTGAATACAACCTTGGGATGTCTAGAAACTCAGCTAGGGTTTCAACAATGAGTTTGAGACACATTCTCAAAATTCTCCCACTTGATGAAGAACTCACTAAACCCCTTTCAATGCTTGAAGTCATTGAAAATTCTAGGCCCCAAGGCCCATAGAATTGGTGCACCATTTGAACTTATCTGTGTTCATAGGCTTCATCAATGCATCAACAACATTCACCAAAGTATAAACCTTTCTAGATTAACCTTTCCATCCTCCACCATATCATGAACAAAGTGGTACTACACATCAATATGTTTCATCTTGACATGGAAGGTTGGATTTTTGGCCAAAAAATAAGCACTCTAACTATCAAAGTAAATAACAATCCACCCTTCATCAAAAACAACATCAGAACACAATCTTATAATCCAAATAGCTTCCTTACAGGCATGATTTTCTGCCATGTACTCTACCTCAGTAGTGGATAAAGTGACTATAGCTTGTTGCTTGCTCATCTAGCTAACTACACCACCAAACAATGTGAATACATATCCGCTAGTGGATCTTCTGTTGTCAATGTCTCCTACCCAATTAGAATCCACATATCCAAAAATACTATCTGAACTCTAATATTTAGTAGATTAACCATGATAACACAAGGCATACTTAGAAGTACCCTTCAAATACCTGAAAACTCTCTTCACAAAATCCCAATGCGGTCTTCCTGGATTATCCATAAACTGACTAAGCACTCCCACTTCTTAGGAGATGTCTAGCCTATTACAAACCATTACATACATTAAACTACTAACTGCACTTGCATAAGGCACCCTGGTCATGTCATCCATCTTAGTAGGAAATTTTGGACAATCTTTAATAGAAAGTTTCATTCCCTGCAACACTGGAACAACTAACTGTTTGCAATCCACCATATTAAACCTCTCTAGGATAGAATTTATATACTTTCTCTGGCTCAGCCAAAGTTTTTTATTTCCCATATCCCTCTTGATTTCTATCCCCATAATTTACCTAGCTGAACCTAGATCCTTCATTTCAAACTATGCTAAAAATTGAGACTTTAATTCAGAAATCATATCCTTACTATTCCCAATGAACAACATGTCATCCACATACAGGGAAATAATAAGAAGATGACCATTCTTAGATTTAAAGTAGACACAATGATCAAACTTTGATCTCACAAACCCCAAATAAAACACATAAGTATCAAACTTCTAGTACCACATTCTAGGTGACTACTTCAAACCATACAAAGATTTCTTTAATTTGAAAACTAGGTTTTACTTACCTTTTTCAATGAAGTGCTCTAGCTAGGACATGCAAATTTCATCCTTCAAATTACCATGAAGAAATTTTGTCTTCACATCCATCTACTCGATTTCTAATTCATATGCCACTACAAGTGACAATAGAAATCTAATAAAATTCAGCTTAGCTATATGAGAAAATATTTCTTCATAATCAATCTCCTCCACCTGGGTATATCCTTTCACAACCAACCTTGATTTATGCTTCTCAACATTTCCATCCATACCAATCTTCTTCTTAAACACCCATTTACATCCAACAGGCTCTAGTCCTTCAAGAAAAGGTACCAGATCCCATGTATCATTCTTCTTCAATGATGTCATTTCCTCATTGATGGCTTCCAACTAGGAATTTGAATTAGACATACCCATAGACTCTCTAATAGTTCTAGGCTCATCAGTGTTAGCAATAAAAGCATAGGCACAACTAGAATCTAACATAGAATATCCAAACCTTTCAGGTTGTTGCTTAAAATGTGTAGACCTCCTCATAAGATGAGGCTGAGGTTCTTCATCTTGTTCAAAACTTTCAGAGATACTTGAGATCTCCTGACTAATAGGTCCACTAGGAGTACATAGTTCATACTTATCTAGAGTAATAGGAAATTCAACTACCTCCTTTTTTGCTTCTTTCACCTCTGGCTGCAGATCAACTGTAGAAGGTTTCAGCTCATGGAATATCACACTTTTTCTATACAACTTCTCTGTAACTAGGTTCCAAAGCTTGTACCCTTTCACACCAATTCCATAACTAATGACGATACACTTCACTACCTTGTTCTCCAATTTAGACCTTTTTTCACTGGGCACATAAGCACATGCCTCATAGCCAAAGAATCCAATGTGTCTCAATGAGGGATTCTTACTAGACCATGCTTCTATAAGTGTCTTGTCCACAAATGGTGAAGTGGGAGATTTGTTAATCAAGTAACATGATGTAGCTATAGTCTCAACCTAGAACTTTTGTTCCAAACCAACACTGCTCAACATACTTCTCACCCTTTCCATCAACATTCTATTCATCCTTTTTGCAACTCCATTTTTTTGTCGAGTGTAAGGAGTTATTTTATCCCCTCTAATTCTATGGTCCTTTCAAAACATATCAAAATCTATTGAACAAAACTCACCACCATTATCCATCCTCAAACAATTTATTTTCATACTAGTTTGATTTTCAACCAAGGCTTTAAACTCCTTAAATTGATTAAATACTTCAGTTTTACTTATGAGAAAATAAATAAATGTCCTTCTCGAATAATCATATATGAACGAAATAAAATACATAGATTTTGATAACAAGGGAACATTAACTAAACCAAACACATCAGCATGAATATAATCTAAAATTCCAAAAGGTTTTATGAGGACTAGAATAAAATGAAACACAGTGTTGCTTTCCATATATGAAATGTTCATAAAAAATGAACTCAAGATTACAATCGTCAAGCCCTTCAACTAGTATTTTATTTTTCAATGCTTGTAAGCCTTTTTCACCAATGTGGTTGAGCCTTTGATGCCGCAACATTGTTTTCTCTATTAGGAGCTTCATCTCCAAATAGTTTTCACCCTCAGGAACAACATCTCCTTTCTATGATTTACTTGACTTTGTAGAAGCACTATTACACTCTACTACACATGTATCTAGCTTATATAGAGTGCTAATTCATGCACCCTTATCCAACACCATAGAGCCTCTAGTAATGTTACAAACACCATTCAAGAAAGATACTTGTACACTAGCATCATTTAGCTTACCAAAAATTAAATTCAAGCCATACCTAGTATATGTGTCACATCATCAATTCCTTTCACTCTTACATTAGTAAATTGAATTCTAACTCTTCCACAACCAACAATATCCAGGTGAGAATCATCACCCAGATACACCCTTCCACCGATATACTTTTCACACTTTGAGAGCCAACCTCTATAAGAGGTCATGTGAAAGGACACACCTGAGTCAATCATCCAAACATCATCTGATGCCTAAGTCACCATAGCTACTATGAAGGCATCTACATTGCTTTGATAAGATTCATAATTAGAAGAATTATGTTTTTCTTTTTCTTCTTATTCTCTTCTTTATAATCTTTCCAAATGTGTCCAGTCTGCCCATAGTTCCAGCATTTCACCTTGGACTTTTTATCAGGAGACTTTGATCTCCCCTCTAACTTGGATCTAGAATTTTTTTATTTCTTCTTACCTCTCTCCTTTAATCTTCCTCGAACAACAAGGGCCTCCTTGGCCATCTTAGAAGGCTTCCTTCACATTTCCTCTAATAGCAGTGAAGCAACCACATCGTCCATCTTGAAAGTGGTTGTTGTACTCCCAATAGCCATTACCAAGTGATCCCATGTGTCAGGAAACAAACACAATAGGAGAATGCAATGATCCTCGTCATCTATCTTCACACCAACAAACCCCAACTGAGCAATGATCATGTTAAAAACATTCAAAAGACCTGCAACATATGCTCCTTCCTCCATCTTCAAAGAATACAACTTATTCCTCAGAAATAAATTATTTACTAGAGATTTCCCATGATAAATGTCACCAAGCTTCTTCCATTAAAGTTTCATTGTCTTCTCTTCATGTACATTCAAGAGAACTAAATTGATCAAGCATAGTTTGATGAGACCCTTGGATTTCTAGTTCATTGCATCCCAGTCATCCTATGAGGTTGTTGATGGTTTTTTAGATGAAACTACAACCCATAACTCTTGATCCACAAGAAAATATTCCATCTTGAGTTTCCACAACTCAAAATTTCCACTGTTAAACTTCTCAATCTCTATTCTTTTGGATGTGCTCACCATCTTAAATCTATAATAAGTTCACAACCAAATTTCTCTACAAAACTCCCACTAAACAAGATTAGCATAAAAAAATATCTTACCCACAAGGACAACAAAGTTGGCCAAGCTCTAATACCATCTAAACGAAATTCAGAGTGTGGGAAATGCCTTCCTAATACTAATCTTTAGGAGAGAGATATAGAAAACTTTCAATTATAGAACATAAAGATGCACATACATGAATAATGGAATAGACAACAAATAATGAATACTAGATTTTACGTGGGAAAACCCTCTTGGGAAAAAACCCACACACCAAAGAAGAGACCTCTCATATTATAGTAAAATATCAATTACATAAAAATTATAGAGCTGTGCTCTTTTAGGTGTCGGTTCATAGAATGAATCTGATAGCATTACATTACAATTCACTCTCGATAATTACATCAACTCAATGCATTACTACATTACATTACAGACTTCTCAAGCATTATCATTTCAACTTCTATACCATACAAATGGTCGCTAACCAACTCAACCATCATTACCTTCTACCTTCATCAAATTCATATTGAAATATCAAAGGGACAAGAAACCATGTCTCTTTGAATCCACACTGCCACCCCAATACATATACCACTCCACTGTAGTCAACATAGACTAACCTTCATGGACAACGAGTTCACCACTATACCACATACTACCACCATAGCACATGTTACATTCCAAGTCACCACAGGTTACTAACCTTTCCCCACAGTACCTCTTTCATCTCCACTAACCATCACATGATGATGAGATCTATATTGCACCACTGCAAGCCTTCACACGAATTGTTGTGGGGTGGTGGTATGGCCTGCACTACTGCAAGTCACCTTCTTAGACTATCATGGGGTTGTGGTATGGCCCACATACCCACTAGCCACTCCAACCACCATCATGGGGTGGCAGGGTAACCATCACCCTACTACTAGCCTCTTCATGGACTGCTATGTGGTAATGGGTCATGACTCCTCCTGCACTACCACAAAATTTGGTGAAGACAACTATGGAATGGAGGGTAACACCTCCAACCCACACCCCTCTCAACAACACCCTATGATACTGTGGTAAAGACCTGATTGCAACCTTGGGATGTCTAGAAACTAAGCTAGGGTTTCAATAGTGATTTTGAGACACACATTCTCAACAATATCAACCTCATCTTAAGAAACCTTCTCCAATGTCGGCAACTGTCTGTTACACTTACAAGTTTAAAATAGGTCAACACCTAAACATTCACGTGGTGGATAGGAACAAAGGAGACCTACATAAAATCCTTAATTAGGATCTAAATAGATCCCAACTCACCTCAACATAGTTTCATAGCTCGCATGTAGTGTTGAACACAAGGTTGGCCAATACTAGTGTTAAACACCATAAACATTAAGTACACACTTCCTTAAATCAATTTGTGACTTCCAAACAACATAATTAATTTGAGCACAATCTAGAATAATCCATCAACTAATTAATATTCATCAAACACTTCATCCAAGCTTGCATCATACAAATGCTTCATTTCAAAACAACTGGTAAACCTTATTCGCATGTATTGAAAAATGAAACTCACTTTGTACTGTACCAAATTAAGTAAAACCTTGAATATAGAAAGATATAACAATTATAAGCAACTTCCCAAATTTGGACAACCTGAAGCCAGATAGTGGAGAAATGTGGAGTAAATACATTTCTCCTAGACCACAAAAAACATCACTAAAAAACTGGTTCACACACTAGTGAAAATATATCACACTATACAATGATCTGGAAATCCAAATTATGAATATAGCAACCTATGACAACCTTGAACAACATATTAGATCCATACAAGAATAACCTTAACAATGAAGAAACACGAAGCACAATACGAGAACACACTCTGATTTTGTTTATCAAATTTTCTCAATATCCTCCATATGCAACAAACTTCCTCAACACATAGTTGACATCAATGAAAACACCAGCTAGTAGACATTTTGTTGACATCAATGACAACACCTTCATACTTGCAACATTATTTTCCACTAGATAGTGTCAGTATGCACCCAAATATGGTGTAGCACACAATATTTTTTGATAGGAACAAACAATCAACTACGTATGATTTTGTATTAGGAAATAGCTTTAAATTAAACTTGATATTAATTATTTTCAACTAGAACATACACATTTTTAATATAGAATGGAACAAAAAATAGGAAGAAGAAATAAAACTCAATTTTTTTTTAGATCTCTAAAATTCGCAATTTCTAAAATTAACTAAAAAGAAACAACTCCCGACCTTATATAAGAATAAGGCACTCAGGGAGTTTAGTAAAAACACATGAAAGAGAATCTAGGGAAGGAACCATAGCACATCACATGGCACATGATAGTTGGAAAGAGAAAATTTTGGAATAAGTCAACAAAAACTTTGAATTTCTTCAACACTTAAAACTTTCGAGACCCATGTCTTCAAAATATAATCAAGATATCAAACTAGATCAAGTAGATTATCAACTCAATCTTCAAAGAAAATATAGGAACTAGCTGGATATTCAGAGTGGTCAACTGCATGTAGAAATTTTAATGCACTAGCTCTATGTTCCTACCTCCAAGCTATGGCTTCAAGAAAAATGCCAGTAATTGTAGCACAATTATAGCACCCCAGAGCTTGACATCTCCCTTATCGGATGCGTAATACTTGGATCTCTGATTTTTGGGTTACTCGTGTCTCTTCTCTATATGCATGAATATCTAGAACATGCTATCTAACCTAGGTGATATTGTTGGATTTACTTGAAATCTAAATTTTCTTGATCATCAATACCCAAATGTAGCACCCCAGAGCTTGACATCTCCCTTATCGGATGCGTAATACTTGGATCTCTGATTTTTGGGTTACTCGTGTCTCTTCTCTATATGCTTCTTTTTTGCATGAATATCTAGAACATGCTATCTAACCTAGGTGATATTGTTGGATCTACTTGAAATCTAAATTTTCTTGATCATCGATACCCAAATGTTGTCTGACAACCTACTTCTCCTACATATAAAATTCCACATGTCAATTCCCTTTTAAAATATTAATAAAAACCTCATTAGAATAAAACCATCTTTATCATTAATTCTTTCAAAATCACACTCCAAATAGCACGCTTTAATTTTCTCATAACCATCACCTTTAGGTGGGTTTTTAGATGTTTTGTGCACTCAAGCAAAACTAAAAAATCAATTTGAACATTCTTGCACCAATACACCATTTACTTGGGTACCTGAGTACCTGACACCCAATTACCTAACTGCCTTTAAAATCTAACTAGTCGATGTATTGTAATTCTTGGAATAAAATACAACCTGGCTTTACCCCTCTATTAGCCTTTTCAGACTCGCAAGATTTTAACTCCCAATTGCAACAACCTGTCCAACTTTCTCTATGGAGACATCTTGATCATTCCCTCATACTTAAATTACTTGAAAACCTATTCATCTAGACTCAGACACCCCATACACTTGATCATGAATTATTTCCAAGAATTTCAACTTCACATACATTTTCCCTAAGGCCACCAACCAACTAGCAACTATCTTAAGCAATAATTTTTAACTTGAGTCCTGAAGCCTTACATTCTTGGGGTGTGTTGTGAGGCCACACAATAGAACAAAAAACCTAACCAAACCTACTTGGCTCTTGCTTGAGGACAATAGACAAGCACACCCCCTTGGTTGATTTTGCACGTCAATGTTTGGGTGAAAATGTTGACTTAGATTAATTAATTAGTCTAAGTCACCCTTCTCATTTCACCTAAATATATACATCCACGGCTCAAATGTTCCACCTATAGGAAATCCAACTACCTTGCTAAGAAAAGTGATTATGTTACTAGTTCCTACTTGAAATGACTTTTATATAGTCTTATGATTTTTGGAATCTTCCTTCAGCTTCTATTCATTTAGTATCCATGTTGAATACATAATCTTCTTGTATAATTCATCTTCCTTATACTAATTTCTAGCTTTCTCTCTCTCAAATGGGATCATCACCAAATAAATTGGGATATTGAGTTTTCTTTTCATCCATTCCAATATTAAATTATCATAAACTCTACTTTCTTTAATTACTATCCTCCTACCCATGTTGTAATAGTGAATACACTTGAGGACCAACTTTAATCCACTTTTTGCTATATTCTTTGCAAATGTACCCACATCTTGTTGAATAAACAAGACAAATGAGAGGGGGCATGAATCAGTTGTAGCAACTTAAAACATCAAAAACCTCAATAGTAATTAGATCCACATGCATTCATCAAACCCTTATTTTGTTAGTGTGATTAAACATGAAATGTAGATAACAAAAATTGAAAACATAACATCATACACAAGAGAACACCAGATTTACATGGAACACCCAATGAGGGAAAAAACATGGTGAGGATTAGCTCACAATATAAGTAATATAAAAATTAGTACTAAAGGGCTCATTTCCATAGAAATAATACAAGAAAATAGAAGAGAAATGTTACACAGAGAATACTTCTCAATGTAACAAGGAATCCACCACAATTTCTCACACACTTTCACCATCTTGGATGGAAGATTTTAGATGCCTTTAGCTCACTACATTTAGGAACCCTAACACTGAATTTCACATTGCTCTACTCAAATTCGCATCACACACATCACTCACATTGATCTCGCATCTATCTTGCTTCTCTCTCTCTCTCTTATCTCATAACACCATTACACTTATTTATATCAACCTCATTATTAATGACAATGTTGGCAACTATCCATTACACATACAAATTCAAAATAGGTTGAAACCTAAACATTCCTATAGTGGATAGGAACAAAGGATACCTACATAAATCCTTAATTAGGACCCAAATAGATCCCAACACACCTCAACATTCTTTCATAAGCTCACACATAGTGCTAAACACAAGGTAGGCCAATACTTGTGTTAAAACACCATAATCATTAAGTAAACGCTTCCTTAAATCAATCAGTGACTTTTAGACAACATAATTCACTTAAGCAAGATCTAGAATAATCCATTAACTACTTAAAATTCATAAAACACTCCATCCAAGCTCACATCATACAGATAATTCATCTTAGAACAACTGGTAAACCTTATTCGCATACTAATAAATGAAACTCACTCTGTATTGCACCAAATCAAGTAACATCTTGAATATTGAAATATATAAGAATTATAATAAATATCCCAAATCCACACAAACTGAAGCCAAATAGTAGATAAACACAGAGCAAATACATTTCTCCAAGGCCATTAAAAACGTCACTAAAAAACTAGTTCACACACTAGTGAAAATATCTCGCATTGTACAACGATCCAGAAACTGAAATTCTCAATATGGCAACTTCTAAAAACTTTTAACAACATATCAGATCTAGATAGGCATAGCCTCAACATAGAAGAAACATGGAGCACAATACAAGAGCACACTTTGACCACTAGCACAACACAGTTTACTCTATTTATCAAAATTTCTCAATATCCTCCATATGCAACAAACTTCCTTAACACATAGTGGACATCAATGACAACACCAACTAGTAGACATCCTATTGACATCAATGACAACACCTTCATACTTGCAACACATCCTGGCCAATTACCATAATCTAGAATTATTTGTCATTGAAATACCCTAGGTGGGTGTCTGATATAGTCCCATATGTGAGATGGAGGAAGTGGTCTATGGAACTCATCCTTAACTTTCTTTAATCTTTGGCTCATGATTTCTACAACAAGTTAGAAAAATACTATGATTACCCATTTGCAAAACTAGGGTTTCTATTGATTTATAGTAGGTTAGGGTATCACTTTTACAAAATTACCTAACACAAACAAAATAATTGTAATTGAATTTTATTTTTGTTTGAATTGAAATAAAATTCATTTTACACTTTCAAAAATCAATGTTATTTCAATTTAGGGAAACCTATTGGAATTTGATAATAATTGTACCTAATTTTAGTTTCACAAATCACTCAAACCTTTAAAATTAATCATGCTTCACATCCTTTCACACACATTTAATTACTAAACATGCTTTTGTAACCTTTGCAACAATGGATTCTCCATAATTTTTCTCTACAATTTTTTCATTCGCCTAAATTTCATTCTAGTTCACTAAATCTCTCTTGTTTACATAATTTTTATTTTGTGATTAAATGAGATGAAATAATTCCTTATAACATTAAAAATATGAAAGAGCCACATACAAAAAGTGAAAAATATTTGGTAGGTAGGAATTAATGGCAAAAGGTGAGAATTTAAATTTTTGATTTGTTTTTTCCATTAAAAAGTATTATGTTCAATAGGGGTTGATTTACCCACAATTCACTTTATATTTACAAGTGTAAATTTTCAAGTTTAAATTCAAATAATAATGTTCATGTTCTATCTATTATATTTTATTTTGGTTGGTATAAATTTTACCTTCTTAGTGGGAAATTCACATGTTACTTGAAGCGGGGAGTCTTGATGGATGTTGAAATATCTATTCAATATATATCAAGTTCAATTAAAAATCCTCAATGGTTCATATAAATTGTATGGCTATAGGAATTTTCAAGTGAACTAGAATTCAAAGACAACTAGTTTAGTAATGCCTTGGATTTTTTATGAAAGTTTAATTTCACTTCATTAACATTTCAATTTCAATGTAGATTTTATAGCAATTTAACAAATCTTCAAGGGTATAGGTTTAGTAATGAAAGAAATTCTACTATAGTGAGATTTTCATTTTTATGGGATATTGCAGGGGAAATTAAGTGAACTTTATATTAAAAATTTGAAGTTTTGATTCACTCAGGTTCAGATTCTCACCAAAATGGTTTTTGATTGATAAAGAGATCAAGTCCAATTAAGAAAAAGACTTAAGATTTTAAAGGCTTGGAATGGGAATATTCAATAACTCTCATATCTTCAACAGTGGGTATTTTGTATGATATTAGAAACAATGGGAATTTCCAAGTGAGCGGGAATTTGTAAGAAGATTAAGGTTAACGATAAAATTGTTTAGGTAAGGTGCAAAACACTCATTGAGGCATAAGCCACTTTTTTTAATGAATTTAAAATATTTTCAAAAGAAACCTAGGATAATTTTAGATTCTTTATCCATCTATGATGATATTTGAGTCAATTGAGTAGTTGAATTTGGATTTCAAAGGTTCTAGAGGATTTTACTTTACCATAAAAATAAATAAAATTAAAATCAAAAGAGGGGTCCTCATTTTGTTGGGAGAAAAAAGAGATGTGTTATAAGACTACACAATAACTTGCAACCAAAGAAAATAACTAAATTTCAATCAATTTAAGAAATCAATAAAAACATAATTATAGAATTTCTATTTTTTTTTAAAAATTAAGACTGTTATCAAGCCATCCACAAAATAATATATTCAATAGAGATAATAGAGTTTTTTGAAGGAATTTAAGTGTGAAAATGGTTCATTATTTCCTTGTAAAAGTAAGCAAGTAGGAGTTATTTTTATGAAGCTACATAATTTGATTTAACCTTTTAAGACAACCTTGGATAAAGCCTTGTTGTAGTTCCCTCCCATTTACAACTTGTAGTTATGGGATTGGTGGTCCAACTTTAATATTTCCTCATGATTTCTATGGTGATTGCATTATTTCTCTAAATGGTGTGTATGATCCACCACATTTTTGATATGAGGATTCTTAAACATGTTGATTGTTAGAATTTTGTACATTTACATGCTTGGTTTATCATTATGTTTTAATTCAGTGATGTGTATTATATATGTTTTGATTAAATATGATTATGTTATTGATGTTTGAAAGAAATAATTTATATTATAGATGTATGTATGTTTTTTTAACTTTATTATATTGAATCTCATTGGGTGATTATGTTATGCTTCAAATATATACATTGAGCAAGTTCCCTTGGCATGCATTGAATGGTTATAGGTACAAGGTTATTTCTCCACCTAGCTATATAGGTTTGAGTTATTCCCCAATGGTGGTTTAAAAAAAAAATCTCACATTGGGCCTCTCTATTCATTTTTTGATTGTACTCGAATCGAGTATGATGTGTCATATTTGACCCTATGTGAACCCAAATTTGAGTTAGAAATTATTCTAGAATCCTTATGTGTCATGAATGACTAGTGTATGTTTGAATTATTAATAGTTTAAATTCTATATTTTCCACAAATAAAATATTAGGAATTTAAATAATTATTATATTTGCTATTAAAATCTTTTTTGTGTTTTGGCAAAGGGAAAAATGGAATGAAAGTAAAAATGAGTTAAGCTATTATTTATTTGAATTATGAATTCCATAAAGTTAAATGAATATATATGCTTATATGGATTTAAAATGTGAATTAAAATGATATGTGATAATTGTGAATGAATTTAAATGCTTAATTGGATTTTGGGGAAAATGAAGGGGATTGGGAATTAAGAAATAGAAAATTAATTTTATATTGTTTTAAATTTGAAATTGGAAATGGGGTAAATAGGAAAAAGGGATTTCTATTTTCATTATGCATTTTTTGGGAAGAAATGGGAGAGCAAAAAACCCTATTTTGGGTGAAAATTAATTTTCTCATTTGGAGAGAAATTGGAGGAAAAATTCAATGAGATTAGATTCATTGGGTTAGGAATTGGGAGGGGAGTGTGTTTTCTAGACCTTGCGAGCTCTCGTTTGACATCTGTCACATTCTCTTCATTCAAAAATTTGATCAAATTTTAGGTATTTTATTTGTTTATTTTAATTTGGTCAATTCATTCAATTAAAAAAGTTGGAATAGGATTGGGGAGTGTAGAAACTTGCCAATGCAATTCAATTTATCAAATATGATGCTTGTTTTATTGTTTTATTAATTTTTTTGAGAATATAAAAAATACAAGGTTATAATGCCCAAATTTTTGGGAAATGCGTGAAATATGAATTTGATGTGAAAAGTGTATTTTTGGGTGTATCTAAAATAAAATGGTACTTTCAAAATTTTGAAATTGGAAAATTTTTTTTGAAGAAAATATTAATGGAGTATTTGTGAATTTTTTGGTTTTTGGCTTGTAGAAATATTAAGAAAATTTATAATTTTTTCATGAAGAATGATGAACTTGAATATTTTAAAGAAAATTTCCTTTGTGATTTATTGAAATAGTTCTTATAGAAACTTGTTAGAAATTTTTGAAAAAAAATAATTTTGTGCATTGTTTTTTGTGCCACACTCATTGGTGAGTGTGAAGATCCTAGGAATAAGGTACTAGAGGAGGTATGATAATGGCTCTCAATGTTTCCCTAGCCCAAAGTGGAAATTAGGTTGATCACAAGTGGGGAGTCATCTAATCAAGTGATAATTAATGAAACATGGGTAATAAATTAACTAAGATAATGGGTACCCCTCTCATGCCTTGAGTGCTTGTAAAGGCTAATAATGTTTGAGAGGAAATTCCAACTCAAGGATCCTAGGCCTTGTAAGGTCAAGTACTATCATTTTTATGAGAGAGGTACTATATTTTGTATGTGCTACACTAGTGAGCATCGTGATGAAACTCCCTACTAGTTCTCTAGCATCTTTTCTTGGTGTCTTGTGCATGTGTGACCTGTTATTGTTGAGTTGGCCTAATGATGATCCTTGTGGTACCCTAGTAGTGAGTTATCCCATGATGTTTATATGATGTTGCATTGGTGAGTTGGCCCAATACAGATTGTGATGTGACATTGGTGAGTTTTCCTAATATGGATTGTGGTATACCATGGTGCTTGTACCAAATGATGACTTGTATTGGATCCATTTTGAGATTTTGGTTAAGTTTTTTTATCTTATTTATATATTGAGTGTATTATTTGTTTATGGAATGTGTGTAAGCCATCTCCCCATGTGTTTGGTGTTATTTTTGTGATTGTGTCTCATGTGACTATCTCCTTGCACAGTGGGAGTAGATTTTTTTACTCCATGAGGTTGGGTGGCATGGTAGCCATGATTGGGATAAGAGGGTCATTGTGGATTCATTGATGACTTCAATGCATAAAATAATTATGTGTATTTATGTTTCCTTTGCTTTCATTCAAATTGTAATATTATTGTAATGAACCTCTCATTGAGAAGGACTATACAATTTGATAATGGAAAGTGTATTGGTTTAATTATGAGTCTTTATATTATAATTGAGCATGATTGCTTTATATTTTTATTATTTTACTATAAAAAAGCTAAAATAAACTTAGGAATCCTTCGTTTGGTGTTTAAAATAAATTGAGATGCTTTCTTTCACAATTAGGTGGCTTGGTACTATACCTAGGTAGCCTTATTTCACTCATAAATGACCCAAATTATTTATAATGCAACTAAGCCCACTTGGGAAGCCTTGTACATCTAATGGGGTGGCTTGGTTACATAGTGGGATTGGCTAGTTTTATAGGCTTAAAACTCAAAAAAAATTCTAACACTATTGGGTGCCCTGGTCTTGTATTTGGGAGGCCTTGTTTCCCATACATAAAATAGAATGTTAACCCCCTCAACCATGAATAGCTAGTGGTTTTCTAAACCTAATTCCATTGATGAATAATTTTATGCCTTGTTTCTTTCTTATTTTAATAATTTTTCATCAGAACCCTCAAAAACCTAGTCAAGTATCTCTATTTCTAGACTTGATATTTCTTCTTTGTTAGGGAGCCTCGTATGGGAAAACCATAGAAATGGAATTTCTTCCTCATGGTCTTAGGATTCTAGTAGTTTTGTGTGCATGTTCTTAGGTGTTTCTATTGAGAAATTTTGGCTTCTCTTGCCTCGTTTTGCATGCATTCTTTTGAAGATACCCATTTGTCAAACCTAGTGTTAAGGAGAATATACACTTAATATTGTGAAGACTTGGGAAGGTTGTAATCCTTCATGGTTTGAATTTTTAGTGTCCTCAACATTCATCATCTATCATGGGGTGTTTTGGATTAGTATTCTTCCATTGTGTAATTCCATGTTGTGATGAGACATATTAGGAATTGTGTGCATTTTTGGAAGTAATTTTTCATCATTCTAGTTAGTGAAGATATCATGCCTCCTAGTTAGGAAACATCTTGTGATGGTCTGACCTTATCTTAGATTTGTTTAGAGTATCTAGGTGTGAATTCAATATTGATTATTCCCTCATCCTATCTTGGTGTGGTTTTGTAAGAGAATGTGTTCATGGTTTAGTAATTGATCATAGTGAAGGTGTTGACCTCTCTCTTTGTCGTATGTTCATTGTGGTAGATTTATTCTAGAGTGGTGAATTTTACACTATTCCCACCTTGCTTATGCAATAATGGGGTTTTCTTTTTGTCTTTATCATTATGTTTTTGTGACACTTTTGTGCACTTTTTTGTGCAAGTATGACATGACTTTTTTGTATTATCAATGTTGTGGTATTCATTTTAAAACAGTTATTCCATCATGTTTTGTTCTAAGAATGTTAACATGGGGCATTATTCTTGGTGTTAGTAAAGTATCCATAGCCCCAAATAGGTTTTCTCTATAATTACCCCTAGAATAACTCTACTACTAGCTAGGTGTGGATAGCCCTAGTAGAGATATTTGGATAGCCTAAAGATTTGAATTTCTCTTTTCTCTTATATTTTCCAAAAAAATAAATATATATTTCTTTTAAAAGCTCTTAAATTTTAAAATTACTAGAAATGAATCCTACTATGAGGTTGATAATTATAGTGGTAGCAAAGAACCTTTATTATTTCACTTAATACAAATATCCATTATCCCCAAACCAATTCAAATAATTTTAAAGTGTGAAGATATATATGATTCCTTGAATGTTTCATGTTATTCTGATGAATCAAATTTTCATGGGGCATATCAAACAAAAATAAACTCATGAAAATTATAAGCCTATACAAAAAAATTATTTTATTACCTAAATTCAAGAAAATTCATTGTTTTCTATAGTTAGAAGTTTTCCTTATTTGACTTACCAAGAAATAAATATTTCTAGGATTTTCTAGTAGGATTGGAGCAATAATATATAAGAATTTAATCAATTATGATGCAAAATCAAATCACAGAAGAGAGAAATAATTCACAAAGGTGAAAGATAATTTTTTTAACCTAGTTCACCCTTTGGGCTATGTCCAAAAATAATAGTATTCCAATTTTATTAGTTTACTTCCAATAAATTATATTTTTTATTTAACCAACAACAATTTGTTGCATACACCAAACAATCTATGCTCAAATTTTTCCATGTACTACTATGTGTCTCAAATAAACCATGACCTTTAGTCTTATAATGTGTGTGACATGCTATGTGCATCTTTAAATTTATGTCATGACTACTGATGTTCCAATCCATGAAAAATAAACTTATTATTTTGGGTAGCTATTGAACTAGTTTTTCAACAAAATTATATTAGGATTTTGCAAAAAAATCTTTATTAAAAATATACTATTTTTTCTTTTGGGATTCTAATAATTTGTTGGAAAATCGTGTTGGACAAAGTGACCAAAATATTAACTCCAAAATATGATGAGGATCCACAAACCAAAAATCTCCCACTTAGAGACTGATCAGGCTCCACACCAAACCATCTCCCACTTGGAGATTGATCTCATAGCACCACTGCCCTTGTAGCTCCCACTAGAATTGACACCCTTGGAAATAGCTATGTTTTCATTTATTTTAAGTTTTAAGACCAATAAAATCTAAAGAGGAAATTAGCTTCTCCCATGTTACCACCTTCATAAACATGTGTGCTAGATTCTTACTTGTATGAATCTTCTCCAACTTCAACTGTCCATCCTCCAAAATTGACTGTATGAAATGATATCTCATTTGTATGTGTTTTATTTTTGAATGCAAGGTATGATTATTCACAAGATGAATGGAACTCTGGTTGTCTATAATAAATAATTATCAGCCAATTGTTTTTTCCATTCCTTTAATAGAAATTGTAGCCAAATCATCTCCTTGCTTGTTTTTGTTGTAGCAACATACTCTATCTCTATGGTTGATGAATAAATAACCTTTTGCAACCTTGAAATCCAAATAACCACTATCCCACCAATAGCAAACACATAACCTATAGTTCTTCACTTGGTATCAATGTCACCTACCAAATCCAGGTCAACATAACCTTGTAAATCAGTGTTTGATCCCTCAAAACATAAATGTTTATTAGTTATCCCTCTCAAATACCTGAGAATATATTTAACAAAATCTCAATGCTCCATTTCGAGATTACTCATATACCCACTCATAACTCTAATGGAATATGCAATATCTAGCCTCGTGCATACCAATGCATACATTAAACTACTAACAATTGATGAATATGGAATTTTGGAAATTTTGTCCTCCTCTTGTGTCTTTAAACACATCTCTTTAGTCAATTTAAAATGACTAGGAAAATGTGTGCTAATAACTTTAGAATTTTCCATATTAAATATTTTCAACACCTTTTCAATATAATCACTTTTAGATAGAGTGAATTTTTTATTTTCCTATCTCATGAAATCCTCATACCAAAGACTTTTTAGCTACATCCAAATCCTTCATAGCAAAAAAAATTGCTAAACTTTATTTCAACTCATTAATATGATCCATGTTAGACCCTACAACAAGCACATTATCAACATCTAAACATAGGATAATATAAATACCATTATCCAACCTCTTAAAATAAATATAATGGTCAGAATGACACCAACTACAACCTTGCTCAACCATGAAACTATTAAATTTTAAATATCATGGCCGAGGTGCCTATTTTAAGCAAAAAAAACTATTTTTCAATATACACACTAAATTCTCCTTACCTCTAACCTCAAATCCTTGTGGTTGTTGAATATGTATTTCTTCTTCCAAATCCCCATGTGGAGAAAAAGCATTTTCACATCTAACTATTCAAAATGCAAATATTCTATAGCCACAAGACTTAGAATAGTATGAATAGAAGTCATTTTAACAACAGAGAAAATATTTCATCAAAATCAATACTTTTTTTGTATAAATCCTTTTACCACAATTCTAGATTTAAATATTTTCTTACCCCCTTCTTCCTCTTTTAGCCTATAAACCCATTTATTTGGTAAATTTCCTTTACCTGTAGACAACTTGCATAAATCCCAAGTCTAATTTTGCAACAAGGAATCCATTTCTTCTTTCATTCCTTGCTTCCATTGGTCTTTTGTATCCACCTGCATAACCTCTTCATACCCTTTTGGTTCACCAACATCAGTTAATAAAATATAATATAATGAAGGGTAAAATATTTTGATAGCTCTACTTATCCTTATAGAACATCTAACATTCACTCAAGTTTGTAGTATTTCTTGTTGTTTCTAAGCACGAGGAACCACTAGAATATTACTTTCTAGAACATCATCTAGATCATCACATATTCTTTTTCTTTCTTCTCATGCTTGTGCAACTGATATTTATACAAAACCTTCTCATTGAATATAACATATCTACTTATAATAATTTTTTGATTATCAAAATCCCATAGTTTATAAACAAAGTCATCAATGTCATATCCAATGAAGGTACACTTTTTTTTATATTTTTCTTCCATCTTGGTTCTAGTTTCAAAATCATGCGCAAAAGCTTCACAACCAAAAGTTTTGATAAAATAATAACTCACTTTCTTACATGTACAAACTTCCTATGGAATACCACAATTTAAAGGAAATAAAGGATCTCTATTAATTAAATATATAATAATATTAATAGGATCTACCCACAAGTGTAAAGGAAACCCACCATGCAATCACATACTCCTTACATGCACCGCAATTATCTTGTTCATTCTCTTGGCCACCCCATTCTCTAATGGAGTCCCTTCAACCATTTTCTACAAAATAATTTTAAAAACCAAATGAAATGTTTGTAAGTTCATGGTAAGCCTCTAAGGCATAATTACATTTATATGAATTACGATCATGCTCAGTACCAAACCAAGACACATAACTAGGCTAAAACAATGACTTTCAAAAATGGATTACAAGCCATCTCAAAAGAGAGGTCCACTTACAAATTACCTTACAAATACATTATGATTACATAATGAAAGGACTCAAATGTCCTTTAACAATCATCTTACATTTAATTAAACTAATTACAAAGAAATGAATAACTGAGAAGAGAAAACTGATGTCCATTCACTCTTGGAACCTCATTCACTCTTGGAACCTCTAAACCCCAATGGTGGTTTCCATGCCACCCTACTACATGAAAACAACAAGGTTCACTCTGACTATGCTAGGATATGGTCACATGTACCAAACACACTCACACTAGAAGAGGGTATACGCTCACACCAATCATGAAGTAAACATTCATCAACATATCAAACAAGGATAATAGAGGAAAATACTCATCATACAATGATCCATATCATAAATCCATTGGAATTAACACAATGGCATGCACAAGCACTCACATTGGGCACATTCACCAATGGAGGGAACCTCCCATAATCTCAAAGAAAAAAGGGTTGAGTCCTAGAGTCAACACATTTGTCAAACTCAAGATGAGGCATGCAAACCAATGCATAATTTCTAATTTTATCCAATGTCAATAAATTTTTTCTACAATGCATATTATCACATTTCACAAAGTACAACTTTGTTAGAACATTCCAAAACATTCATCGAACCCTCCAATGAGTGTGGCATGAAAATCAGTGCAAAATGCGAATTTTCACAATTTCAATGACATTTTACCACAATACATAACATCTTGTTTCATGAGGTTCCATCTTTTCTAAACATTCATATTCAATCATTTTCATACAAAACTTTTAAACTTTCCAATATTTTCCAATGCATAAAAACATGAAATTCCCAAATCCACCATTGATTTAATCAAAAATTAAAATTTTTAAAATCAAATTTCTAACAATACCCTTTGGCATCAAATAATCCCAACACCCTTCTTAAGCTATAAAATTTACATTTTCATCATTTCCCAAAAAATTGGGCATGGTAACCCAACCATTTTGAAAATTTTGAAAATTAAAATAAAAATCTATATTACACTAATAAAATTACAAAATAAAAGGATATGGGAGGATTCTATACTTCCCTAATTATTCTCCTACTAACAAATTTGAAGAGTAATTCTCAAATGAATTTAAAACCAAGAAAATGCCTCAATGCCCTCCAAATTTTGAAATGTGAAATTTTCCAAGCACGCCAAACTGGGAGCCATAGAATCAAGAAAGAATGATCTTTCCCGATTCCTATCCCAATGGATCCGACCTCTTCAAATTTTGATAAGATTGCACTCTCAATCAACAATTTTCAAATTGCTTAAAACAAAAAATTTATCTCAATATTTTTCCCAATTACATAACATAAAATGAAGAAGAAATACCTTTTTCCTTTTTAACCCCTTTTATTTTCTCAATAAAATAATTATTTGATTTTCCAATTATTCACATTTAATCCTTTATTTCCCTTAATCCATAATAAGACATTCAAATTTAGTCCAATTTACTATTCCACATTTAAATCACGTTTTAAATATATAAGACATTTCACATTACTTTGTGAAAATGAAGATTCAAATCAAATTAAATTAATATAACTTATTTCTTCTATTTATGTATTTGAAACTCCCAAAAATAACCCCCAAGTCCCAAAAGCCAATTAAATTCATTTCCCAATATCATTCAACGTATAATTTTACTATTAATCCATATAAGCATTTAATTGAATTAAATTATGGAAATGGAGATTTAACAAAACATCAACCACACATTCATATGACATCCACCACAGGGTTATGGTATCCAAAATTATACCAATAAAAGTATCTTGGTCAAAATGGGTAAAATAACAAGGGTCTCACACTCAGATCGAGTACGACAATTAAGACAATACAAAAATGGCCAATGGGACATCTCTTGTATAACCATCATTGGGTATACTCACACTTGTGGAGCTAGGTGGAGAAATACCTAGTACTTGTAACCACTCAACACACATGTCAAACATACCTTCTCCATGCATATAAATAGCTGAAGCATTTCATACATACCCCACAGTGTATAACATCATATCCATAATTTTAATGTGTTTAAACAAAAAAAATCCATGATATCATTTAATTATAACATCTATATTAATGCATATATTGATGAACCAAAACATAATAATAATCACTCAACAAGGCCACATCATGCACACATCCCAAGAGCACCTCCAAAATAAAATACATACTTTACCTTTCAAGGGAATTGGCATCAAATCACACATACACTTTGGTGTCATTTACATCAAGCATAAAAATAAAATAGCCATAGAGGATACAAAGAATTAGGACATAAAATAATAAGATCAAAACATGATTATCTAACATCTCAACATATATAAAATACAATCCTCCCACTAACATCATATGCCAGGAATAGGTGGGCACTATAGGTGAACTTGCACTAGTGTCCCTTTGGTACACTAGTGTCCTTCTTGGGTGATAGTATCCTCTAGGTGTGTTGTAGTCCTTTGGCATGCTATTATCCCCTATTTCATCAGACAACAAGTTTTTTTAGCTATTTCATGAGGAAATTTTGTATACTAAAATTGTTCTCCTTGACCTATTGAGTCTTCCCATGTTGCCTCTTTATTAACAAGTGTTGTACCTTGAGGGTTATGACACCTTTTGAATTGGGAATCCTGTCCTTACTTGAAATAACTTATCATTCTTTTAGTTTAGTGGGAAACTTATTCCTCCAAGGCTTATCTTGTCTTGTAGGGATCAAGCCCTTGTGATTGAGGATATTTGTTGGGCTTAATCACTCTTTGGATTTGTTTTGTATATTTTCTTAAAAAAATGGTTGTCGTGTCATCTATTTGAGATGTGGTATCTCCTATTTGTTCCACTATTGGGAAGGTTTCCTTTGGTGTTTATATTTTGTAAGTATGTTTTGGTAGGGGATTCAAGGTTGATGATTCCTTCATCTCATCCTTGTGTTTTTTTTTTTGTAAAAGAGTGTGATCATGGGTTAGTACCCATTCATTTTTTGGGTATTGTTCCACTCTCTCATAGGTCCATCATGGTCAATTCATCCCAAGATTTGTAAGTCTTCCACTAGCACCACCTTTCTTATCAAAATGATGATGTCTTGTTGTTAGAGTCCTTGTGTCATGACGTTTGACACAACACTTGTGTGTACCTTTTTTGCACTGTGATATTTGGTTGTTGTATCTTGGTTTTTATTGTTGTTTTAAAAAAAACTATTTGGTTATTTAGTGTCTTAAGCATATGGCTTGGGGCATTATATTTGGTATCAAAGCCCATGTTCTAGCACTGAGATCTCTGGTTGATTTTCTTTCCCTTGTGGTGGTGTGTTTTTTATATGTGTATTCTCAAGTTCTTATGGTTGCATGATAGTTTTAGGACTTATTATTTTGTGTGCCTTAGCATGTCATTTTAGAGGGTTGGTGTATCAACCCATACTTGTGTTTGTGGAGGAATAAATCCTGCTATGCCTTTTTGTACTCAATAGGATAGGAATTATGACCTTGGTTGAGAGTGACCAATATATTGTGTTGTCTTATTGCATGAGGGCATGTGTAGAGCCTTAGAGTATTTTATGGGTTGTGGTTAATATGTGTGTTGCCCAATTTTCCCTTGGTTTTTTGAGCAGTATTTGTTTGGAGGGTTAGCAAGGCCCTTGAGTTTTCTAAGACATGTTTTTTCTTGTGGTTTTCCTTCTTATGCATTGGCTCATTACTATAATTTATTGTTGAATAACCTTGTGAGTTCCTAATTTTTTCTTTTGTATCCTCTTTAAGATTTGTGGTTGTGACAACCTTATTTTAAAAATAAATTATTATATTCTTAGATATGTTGAGCATTGCATACTCTCATGTGTATAATACAATTGATTGTAAAAGAGATGATAATTTGTGATGACATTATCCGCATGCTTGATGTGGGAATTTTTTTTCCCTTTCTCCTTGTAGGTGCATAAGAGAAATGTTGAATTGTGTAGAATAAATCATCTGGGTGAATGACTTAGGTACCAAAATTACATTCTTCTCCTAGGAATCTTGTGGGAACCTAGGTATGGTGTTAATTTACATTAATTACATTTAGAGAAAGGGGTATAGTGGGGTCATATGTATTGGTGTGAATAAATATCTTGTACCTAGATAATTCATAGCAAGGGGACTTATTCACATGTTAAGTTTAATTAGGTTCTAGGTGATCTTCTAGAATTCTTCGTTATCTGGATAAGATCTTATCCTATCTTATTTTTTTAACTTTTTTGTTAAATTAGTTGTCTCATAACATAGGATTAAGGCACATGTCACAATATTATCTAATCCTATCTCACACTTTGGCTATATAACCAAGGGTTTCTTATTTATATTTTATTGTAATCAAATACAATTACAATCTTGAGTATTACATATTGGCTATATTATTTTGCATCCATTATTAAAAATTTATGCTCTTAATTTTTCTCTTGTAGAAGGTTATTTTTGGTTTTGTAGGTGATCCTAGAGGCTTGAGTCCTTGAGTGACTCTAACATGGTATCAAAGCTTTAGATCTACAAACCCCTTCTCAAATTTGGGAGATAATTAGGCTTGAGTTTTTTCTATGGTGAAAATCTTGGTGGATCTTGAAAACTTGAGTATTCTCTTCTCTTGCATCAATTGAATGACTTGGAGAAACAAAAAAACTTGATAGAAATATCAAATTTGGGGTTTTTTCTATGTGGATTTCATTGCAAGTTAATTTTGGAGTATGTTGATGCAAATATAAGCTCACCATTGAGTTTAGAATGTCCAAGAAATTTAGATCTAGCTTTTATTTCATTCAATTTGGGGTTTGAAGATTAGATCTAGTGAATACATTTTTATTGGAGAACTTATAGCCCAAATAGATGCTTCCATTACATTTATATGGCCCAGAAACCCCTATTTTCATATAAAATTTTCCATTTTAGACGAATATGATTTTTAGAAATTTTTTATTTTGCGAGGGTCGTCACTAATGCTAAATTCATCATTTTTTTCAAAAATTTATAGCTTTTGATCTAGAAATCAAATTTTGACAAGTGAGTTATTCCTGGAAAGATTATTCTAAGCACTTTCCAATGGTGTAGGCAATTTCTTGTAATTTTGCTACTTGATGTCTATTTTTCCAACTTGAAGTCAGATCTTGTTTTCATCCTCCAAGATCATAAGTTTTTTCTCTGGACTCTATTTTTCTTGATTCTTGTGAAATAAAGAAGGTACTCAGGAGAAATTTAGTTTTATATATGTACTTTTTTCACAAAAAATTGAAAATTTTAGTTTTGAAGCCAAATTAGTCCTTTGGCATAACTTGTAAATTTACAAAAATAGTGGCATTTTCTTTGGGAAAAAAGAGTTATTTGGTTCTATTGTGAGGGGTAATTTATTGTTCCTCTATTGTAATTTCTGATTTTATCATGGATTTACCAAAAAATTTACTTCTAACCACATATAGTTAATTCTAGCTAAGAGCCCTTCCCCTACTGCTAATGTTTCAAACCCCTAAACCCCTGTGACTCAAAAAAATGTTGGTAAAGGTGTTATGGAGTTTGAGCTTGTGAAGGCTACTTTGAAGAAGAGAAAACACTCTCCTCTTCTCCTAGACTTACCCAAGGTGAAGAAGGTTAAAAAAGATCCCAATCCTCACAAAGAAGTCATAACTATCAGCGAAGAGGGTGTGCAAAATGAGGAGGTGAAAGAGAACATGCAGGGGCAAGGTAGTGGTGGAAGTGGTGGTGAAAGGTCAACTCACCTGGCTAATGTTGCTTCTAAGGACAAGAAGGGAAAACAAAAAATCATTGTGTATGAAGAGGAAGACCTATAAATTAAAGATTTTGAAGCCCAAGTGGATGAAGATTTTGAAGAGATGGACTAAGGATTTCACCTATGATATGGGGGAAGAGGATTTGGAAGATGATAAGGAAGATGAAGAGGAGGAACAAATAGAGATAGAACAGGATCAAAAGAATGATAATTTGATTGTTCAAGATGATGGAAATACAAGTAATGTGATTAATACTAATGACTCTAGCATACATTTTATGAAGAGCAGGCCAACTTATTTGCAGGTTCAGGTGGATGATATGGAGGAAGCCTTGGTTACGCTAATGAAGGTGACTAATAGGATGATGCGGCAAGCGATGATGGGTGTTATTTCTGGACAAACAAAAATAACCAAGAAGCTGAAAGAACTGGGGAAGTCTAATGAATTAAAGGTGTTGGACAATTTAGAGGGACCTGACTAGAGGGAGTACATCTTCCTCATTGGTGAATATGTGGACCTATTGAAAAAATCCAAGTAATGGATTTCTTTTGTTGTTGTTTAAATGTCTGCTATCCTCTTTTTTTCTTTTTACTTCATAATTTCAGACTGCTATTTTATAATAGCCTTGTTATGGTTTAGGACTACTTGGTATTTAGTGGACTTGATCAATGTCCTACGTAGATTTAAATACTCTACCAAAAAATTCTTGTTTTTGATTAATTGTGGATGGTCTATGGTTATGGTGTTGAATTATGGCCTACGTGCCACACTAGTTGTTGTTTTATGTTGTTGGCTGGTGGTATTGTTTCCCACCTTGTTTCAGTTCCTTTTTGTTTTTTGGCTGTAACCATGGGATCAGAGCCCTTTCCCTACTTATCTAATAAAAAACTATCATGAATGGAAGTCACAAATGGGGATTTTTTTGTTAAAATTTAAATTGCAAAGAATCACATTTGGTACAGACCTAGAACCCATAAGAGCTACAAAAAGAAGAAAATGGTTTGATAGAAGGGATGAAGCCCTTGGTACTCTTGTTTTTTCCATTTCGCTAGATCTTAGATATCATTTTGCATCTTGTATACATCATAATGATGTTTGGACTACCTTTGAGAGTCTCTTTGGTAAGCTAGATAAACTAAGGAAATTTAAGTTGGAGAATGAGCTTGTGAGTCCTAATCCTTCATATTCTGATAATGTCCAAGACTTCTTCACTAATCTAAATTCTCTTAGAATACAATTATCTGATTTTGGGTTCACTAAAAGAATGAACAATTGATTCTTTCTATTCTTGCTAAGCTTGGTCCTAATTATTCAGTGTTTGTTTCTACATTTTATGTTATAATAGATGCCCTTGGAAATGCATACAAAATACCTTTTCTTGATGGATTTGCAGCTCAACTCACAAGGTAAGAAGCAAAGTTGGCACACATGGGTGATGGGAGCCATTCACATTCCATTTTATGCCATATTTTATCCCTTTTTATATGCCTTCATACCCACTCTCATATTTCATTTTCATATCATATATCATTTTGCCACTTTTATGATGCATATGATTAAATATATATAAGTAATATTTAATTTAGTTTTAGATAAAATATGTGAATAATAAATATTAGATTGTATTTATTAATATTTGCTTCCACTATGTTAAGAAAATATATTTGACAACATGGTAATTGAAGGAGATTAATGTAGATTTACTATCACCTGTCAATGCACTCTAGCAAATTAATTCCAATTATAAATATTATTGAATCATTTGCTTTGAAATAATTGGTTATTTTATTATAACTTATTAATATTCAATTTTATAATTGTATGAAGGAGAATGGCCTCATGCTAAAAATAATATTCCATCTTATTGTTGTAACCACAAGCTAAATAAGTTCCTTCATTTTAGGCTGAGTTTTCATCAAAAAATAAAACAACCAATGCAAATCATGGGTTTCAAACCACAAAATGAGAGGCATAGATAAAATGGAGGACGTGAGAATAGAAAATAGCCAAAATTTATTTCATGTCTCATTCATTAGATAGGGATAGATGGGCGTGAGATGGATATGGTAGAATAACATGTAGGAAAAAAGTAACAACAAGGAGTGCAACAAAAATGTAACTATGTGAAGAAATACAGAAATAAACTCTTTTATGGAAACCTACATGTGAATCAAGAAGTATAGTGTCAGTGTTTATAGTCGCATCGCCAACTTATAGGAAGGGACCACTCTTCGGAAGGTTGGTGGCATTTTTATTTTAATTTTTAAAATTTTACTTTTATTTTTTTATACTGCAACAATTACATTCTATGAGATTTTTGTGATCTATGTGTTTTCATATGTATGATCTATGCTTTTTCATTTTGAGGAAATCTTTAAAATATATTTAGATTGTTTTTCTGTGTGAGATATAATTTAAGATTGTTGAGTTTTCGTGTGAGGTTTTTTGAGAGTTAATTTGTAGTCATTTATGATAGTTATTGGTTTGTTCTTGTAGAAGAATGTTGCAATAATTTTTACCATAGAGTTTCTATAGCAATTTGTATAGTATTGCAGAAATTTCGTAGAAATTTAAATAAGTGCTTTTATTTTGTAGCCAAATCTCATCTACACTCACCTCACTACCTGCAGCCCTTGTACATATAACCATGACACCTTTCACAAGTTTACACCCCTGGATTTACACTTAGACCAAACCAAATTTAGTTATTAATATTAAATTTTTCTCAATATATACTCTTGGCTTTTGCCTATCATTTTGGTGTCATTCCTAGGGAAATGTGTTAAAGGTATGTTAGCTTGGTGAGGTGAGTTATTACCAATACGTTAGGAAGAAATCCCACACAACTGTTGGCCTTTCCTAGGTGATTAATCCTAATTTTTGTTGTTTTAAATCATATAGATGCATGATTGGAATTTGTAGGTAAATATTAGAAGGTAAAACTATTTATATATCAACATCACTTGTTGTGAGTTAATTAATAGGAAAGAAGTAAGTTTGAAGAAATAACATCAAAACATAAAAAATGTTGCATTTTCAAGGTAGTTCAAGCATATCAATTTTCAAGGAAAAGTACTTCAAAAATGAAGAATCTAAAGGCCACAAAGAAGGAAAATGTGCTTGGCAGTGGGGATCCACCCCTCAACCCCACTCTATATTGCAACAGGGAGTGTAACCAAGGTATTTCCCTGAAATCCCACAAAGGTTGCTGCCCCTTGACTCTGTTGGGAGCTACCACCCCCAAACCCTCACTTTCGAATTTAAAAACCAAAGAGGAAATTGGTGGGGAAATAACACTGGCACAAAGTGATGTTTTTATGTCCCCTCCACCTAATTAATACAACTTAGATAATATTGATCTTCCATTACCATTATCACAAACATCTACAAATGTTATTCCCATAACTAAGCAAAAACAAATCATTTAGGAATTCTTAGAGGGGCAATGTATTTTTTAAAATGAACTAATAAATGAATATTTGACCATTTTTTTTCTTGATTGATGCAAGGAAGAAGATAAATGTACATACTAGGCTGTTCAAGAAAATGAAGAAGACATGTCAAAGGAGATACAAACCATAAGTGAGCCTCAACAAAATAAAGGTGGAAAGCAATATGTTTCTTCACAAAATAATTCACCTAATATTTATGGTGAATGGGAACAATCCCCATACTACCAAGAATGGAAAAATGATTTCTCATAGCAACCACAATACCCATCACATTAATTATCATCTCCACCATATCCATCATATTCATTACTTTCCACTTTATATCCATAAAATATTTACCATTTTCATTATCTCATTCATATCACCAACCATCCACTTCAACATATCCACAAAGTTTAACCATAATTCCTAATTAAAACATTATATAATAAGGTGGTTCAAACTGCATACAATGCTAAAATTTCAAGGATTCCTCTACATTCTAGTAATGTGCTTGAAACTAGTGAACCACAATTGAAATTTATTAATACAACTGAAGGATGTGATTTTGGTGTAATTAAATTATAAGAACAATATGTTCAATTGAAATACACACAAATTTGTTCTTCTTATCTATTTAGTAAATCACAACCTTTAGAAGGAATTCACACACATGAAGAAACACTTCAATTTGAGTCTAATTTTATGATTGAACTCATAAATATGTGTTGAAATTTATCATGCACCAAGAGGTGTTATAATTCATACATTAATCATTCAAGAATTGTGTGAGATGATGAATTAAAGCCTATGACTATCATTTATACATATTTTTATACTAAAAAATCTAGATCTTTGGAGGCCTATGGTCAAAAAGTGTATTCCTCGCACACTTATTGAATTAGGTCCACCAATAATTGATTCTATGATTAAGCATAGTTAAATGGGTTTGAATACATTAATGACCATACCAAACATGCTACGAAGGATTAATTTTCATTGAACAAGGACCAAGGTATTATTAAATATATCACTTCCTTTCTTGATTCTTTGGATTATCCTAATACCCTCATGATTTTATAGTATGAAAAATCCATTGAATTTTGGAAATCTTTGGTTGATTGCTAATAAATCCTTCATTGATTATTTCTTTGGTGATTCTAATACAATCATGTATGTGCACTTTGGACAAAATCAAGGTATGTATTCTTACGTTAATTGGAATTGATTTTATATTGTGTCTACACAAGCCTTCATTGTAATAGTATTTATTCATCCATTATTTTATCAAATATTTATTTTAATAAATCTACCCTCATGTTCTAATAATAAATAAATAATAATGGTGGATTTATTAAATATTTGATATTGCATTACTATACTTGATATTATTGGTCATGAGAATATGTTTATAGGTTTCTTATCTTGGTGGTACAACACTTTTTCACTAGTACCAGTTGATGATGCTTCTCTATGTGGGAATTCAAAGACACATTTTGTTGGCCTTGATAGTTGTATGGTGAACATCAAGATTCCTTTGTGTTTCTCTCTTGGAATATAACAAGAGGATTATTGGGAACAATGTGAACAACATTCATGGGTAGAAGTTTTCTTTTGCTTTAGCCTTGATCATGTGGAGGACAATGTGTAACTTGGTGTATGAGAACTAGAATACTATATTAATTCTTCATAAGCCACACATCCAAAGAAAAATTGAATACAAGAACAAGGAGCTTGAACATATTATAATTTAGATCATCATACTCCATCATAGCGATTGAGTATCCACCTACCTAAAGTTGTATGTGAATATTGGGTATGTTGGAAGATGACCATTGGTCTTTCACAATGCCACCTTCTCTTTAGTAACGAAGTTGTATTATTTATAGCTACAACATTTTATATAACTTTAGAAACATTTATGGATATCTCTAATGCCTAAAAGGAAAGGATAACATAGCTTCAATATATGTCAACATGATTTTTTTCAAATCAAATTCATCATAGAATAGTGTGTCTTCCAAAGATTGTAGCTATTATATGCAATTCTTTCAACTAAGTGATTAGGTATATATTTCAAAGTTCTAGAAATAGTGGCATGAGCTAAATGAGATCAATATTTCTTGTAGTAGTGGTGCTATTAAATGTGCATAATCAATCTTGATGAAGGAATATTCCTTTATGTTGGTCATCATTTCAAGTTCTACATGCAACCCATTTTAGCTGAGACTTTTTGTGGGGTTATAAAAGGAACTCATGTTTTGGATGGTGTCACTTCAAAATCCATATGGGAGTTCCATTTTCTTTGGTCATTATATGTAGTTTCTCTAAGGAAAAATAATATTAAAAAATGAAAAAGAAAAAAAAGAAAAAAATTAAAAACAATAAATTCTAACAACAAAAACCTTCGGGCATTGTTGAACAACTATAATTTGAAAGCCAGTTTCTAAAAAAATATATTTGAATAAAAATTTTAATAGTGAAAACTATTTTCCTAGTGCCACTAAGTGGTAAGTGATTGAAAATTGGCTTGCCAGTAGTCATTTGCCATTATAAAAAATGAAAAAATGAAAAAATGAAAAAAAGAAAAAAGAAAAAGAAAAAATGTAATTATTTGTGGACTAATCATTTTTCAAGTAAACTTAGTTATTTTTATGGTTCTTTCACTCTCTTTGAGTGTCCATTGCACCCTCTATAGCTCACTTGTGCATCTATGCTCTAGTTGTGGTTAGGATTACTTTGATCACCTATAGTAAGTGATATTGCTACACATTCAATTGAGGTGTTACTAAAAATAGAGTCCACTACCACCAGTATGGTTCATGGTACTTCTGTGGGACAAAGATATTTCCTATGTTGTAGTTCTTATCACAATTCATGTCATAACTTTTGGTTTCTTCTTTGTTGGAAATTCACAATTGTAGAGTTACCTTAGCTACCAAACCTTGGTATTAATGGACATACACATTTGTAAAACAATCAATTTTATTTTTCATTATTTTATCTTTTAACTTTATTAATATTTTACATTGAAGGTGTATCCTATTTGAAGTGGACCAAGCTAACTTCATAAATCTATGGCATATGATTCTTTAGAGAGAGTGCAAGATGATGCAAAGCATCGTAGCATTTAGAAATTTTTAGAAATGACAAATGAGTGAAATATCAAAATTTTCAAATAAAAAGAATGGGAAACAATCATCACCTACACTCTTTCTTTGTAAAAAAATTCACTCTAACTCCTTCAACCATCCCACTGCTCGATATGTATCTTTTTGCAATAGATTTTTACTATAGAATGCACCGAGAAAAACCATCACAACATGGTTTCCACAAATTTTCTACCTTGTGGTTTAAGAACATCCATGGAAAATAATCCAAAGGATGGCTAAAGCCTTTAGAAAATATCAAGCAAATGCAATTGGCAAGTGTAAATCCATACTCCACAACCTATGCTACCATTTTCCCTACCTGTACAAAAATGGGAACTTTGGAATAGGGTATGGAAATCCATCAAAGCATAAAGGATGGAGGAATTTTGTTAGATGTTGTGGTTGCAACTTTCCTAGTAGACATGTATGCAAAATGTGGAAGCATAGACAAGGCATGTGAAGTGTTTGAAAAGGTGCCTCAAAGAGATGTGAACTTGTGGACTGCAATGATT
>VDFB02049217.1:93400604-93724464 GCA_007258455.2 Sequoia sempervirens | reverse complement strand
TTTTAAATAATAAAATATTATTTAATTAATTGATTAAATTATGGAAAATGGTAATAAATGTTAATTGTGATAATGATCAATAAATAATATGACAATAAATGATGATACATGGTACAATGACAATTAATATTCAACAATTAAAGAAACAATTTTAGTGTTCATATTTTGCCCCTCTTTGACACAATGTTCAAAGTGACGTAGTTTCAAAAAAAATAGTAACTGAGAAGAAAAAATTATAAGAGATGAAGAAAATGGTGATATGCCCTAATTGGATAGGAGAAGCAATGCCAATTTAGAAAAGTGTCACAATTGATGCACCTCCTTCAAGAGTTTATCCATGTGAAAACTACATGGGTGAGCTCTTGAAAGAAGAGATGTGAAGAAAATGTCAAATGGAAGATGGAAGAAAAAGATGGAGAAGAATTAAAAGGTGGATGCAAGAAAAATTATTATGGATGAAATGATGACAATGGATGTATTATGATGATGTGTTATGTTGACTTTGAGTTTGACAAAATTTATTTGATATAGAAATAGATGTTATGCACTAGGTTATATAAGACCAAAGTGACAATGTATCCAATGCATGAAATTGATTCAAAAAGAAAAGATCAACAACAAGCATATGCCTTTAGACACCATGATATAGAAGATCATGATGTTTTTGTGGTGATATATTGCAAGGATCGTGAAAATATAAATAAATGAAAAATTCACACAAGAAAGCAAACAAATATGCATAACAATTTGCAATGTCAAACATGATCTTTCCCCTAGTCAAGCTAAAAATAAATTGATTGATTTATGATAATGATGTTGTTGATGTGGGAAGGAAACATCCCAATAATAATGTGAGGATTGTAAATTCCATATCTTGATGATGATAACATAACCAAAATGGATCAAGATTTGTAGCAAAGCTAGCATAAAAACCAACAAATGTTTTGGATGATGCACTAGATTACATAGTATGTTTGTATGGATTATGATTATTGCATTTGGATGGACTACTTTTAGAATTGGTTGGATTGTGGGGGATGTAGGATAAGTGGATTGGAAGCTTGAAACCAATAACAATGGAGAACCAAGTCTTGTGATAAGGATGGAAGGATTATTAGGTGGGAGATAGGAGACATGAGGATTATTTAATGTATGATTTAGGATGTGATCTCCAAGGACTATGCAACATAGGAATAATATATTTTCTTTGAGTCATGAGGTTAGATAACAAAGGATTATAATTCCATATTGAATGGGTTGAAGATAAATAAACAAAGGGTTGTACTATTATAACTATGAAAAGGTTCATATATCAAAAATAATATAACTAAATTTGGTTTCCCTAATAGTCTAATAAGTGACCAAGGGAACAATTTTGTGTAAGAGATAAATATGGAACCATTGGATAGATTTATGATCACTCATAGTAGTACTAGTCCTTATCGTCCTCAAGCCAATGGTGCAAGTGAGGAATTGAATAAAATGAAAGGAACCACACTCAGTAAGATGTGCAATAACAATGTTATATATTGGGACATCAAAATACTAGATATTGTATGGGCTTACATAAAAACTTATTAAATATTAACTAAATTTTTCCCATTTGAATTGGTGTATATATAACTGATTCCTCATTACACATGTAGTATATTGTACCATATTTATGAATGGCCACCAATTTTTGGTTGAATGAGTAGGAGCCTCTACATGAAAGTGTGAGAGACTTTAACAAATCAGATTAAAAAAGGAATCTAGTGGTTTATGATTAAAATCTAGAGAATAAGTTGTAGAAATCTTGGCATGATAGAAATTATGATTGTTAACACATAGGATTGAACCCGAATGCAAAGTTAGAAGGCTCAATAATCTCGTGTAACATGAAAACACTTTCAAGCTTGTGGGTTGCTCATAATGAAAGTGAATCTCCAGATTATGGACTGGTTCACCCTTTCATTCTTTTTATGAAACTAATGACTTATGTAGGAAAAGGGATAGAAAGATTAAGATGAATGGTAAAACTGAAGCTAGTAAGATGGTGATGCACCTAAATGATAATGAATATACAATCTGATTCACAAGGACCTTTCAATATTCCTATTTGCACAACTTAATTCGAACAGTTAAACCACATAATTGATTCACACAAAGGCTTGATAAATTTACCCTCCTTGAAGGAAAGACAATGCTTTTCACAACTAGAATGATCAAACAAATCATATGCACAATTTATGACCTATGAAATTGAACTAAATTGTGTACATATACTTATGAATGAGAGAAAAAATAGAGATTTTCAAATTTAAACACAATAAATTTCTATCAAATCAAACATAAAAGATGACACTTGATATTTGGGAAGGAAAACACTTGATTTTTATTAAAAGGCCAAAAGGAATCCTTCTACAAAAATGAAAAAAATACTGGAAATAAAACTGCCCTATGATAATATGATTGTGATTGTCCTCATGTCTAAGACTATCAATTAACCCCATCCATGGCTTTGTGTTCTCATTGGTTAAGGCAAGATGACTCTCATAAATTGTATTGTCCTGGTATTGATTGACTATCTTAAATTCTTTTAGAGATCTGATGACATTTACTTAGACTTGTCATCTTCCCTTCACCATAGGTTTTTCCTCAACACTGACTTGACTGTGCATTATAGCTTCATTAGTTGCCTTTTTATGGTGAGCATGGATTGTCAAAGTGTGGGGAGGTGAAGGTGACTATCCCTTACTTTAATTCAAAGATCTGAAACACTATTTTAGTTACCACTGTCACTATTTATCACCATGAAGATAGTCTCTTTTTTGACCTTTTATCAATGCATTTATCTTGTATCAATACCTTTATCCCTCCTTCTTGACATTCACTACCCTTTTCTATTGTCATCCTGGTATACACTTGTCATTAAAACAAAAAGAGCATTATTCCCTAAGAGGATAGTGACAGTATGTTGGGCTCAACGCTTGTGGGAGCCACATTTTCCTCCACATACTGTGATGTTAAATGAAAATAATCCATCAATGAAAATTTCATCTATACCTGCACAGTGAACAAACATATTAGATAAAGCAATGAAGCTCATAATTTGATGGATATTGATGATGATCTTCTACTTTTCCTTGATATATGTGATGTTGCAAAACTATTTTAATGCCTTATACAAGTAGACTATATATTTGTTGATGTAGTATATGTAGAGAATATGGGTCCCAAGCTCTAACACAACTTTTCTCATCTCTTGTAGGCATTTCAAGTAGTAGCAAGTCAACTTATGGAGCAACCAAGTGAGAGGGACTGAGGCAAGGATGTAACAACTCAACCTGGGGTTCGTCATTTAGGCAATGACAGATCCCTACTCTTTCCATATGCTCTTTTTTTTCTATTTCTTTAAATGTATAGTTTTCATATTATATTATATTGAAATAGTTATTCCCACAGCTTGTGTGGGACACCATACATTTGTAATTATCAATAAAAGATAGAATTTATGCAAAACTTGTGCAATCTTTTCTCTTGTATACATTTGCATAATGAACTGCAATTCATTTGATAATATTGTTGTGCATATGAATGGAACTTTAGCAAAAAATAATGTGTACCTTTTATCTTTAGTTTGCAATTGCTATCCCAACTCTACCTGATTGAGTTGAAAGAAAAATTAGGTAACAATGATATAAAATACTTTAAATTGATGATATGGTATTGTTATGTTATACTATACTTTAAAAAATAGGAAAATTAAAAATGAAATGACTAGGTCCATATAAAATTGTAGAGATGTTACTCTTAGGAGCCATTAGATTGAGAAAAATATAAGAAAAATAATTGGCTAGATATGTAAATCATGCAAGACTAAAAAATTATCATGAAAGAACCTAAGGAGAAAATATTTGAATTTTTTTATTATACACATTATATATTATTGTAACATAAACATAAAGTGTAGGTGAACCAAAATAGAAATAAACTCTTCCAACCAGGAGAACATATGAGAAAAAAAAGGAAGGTAAGCATAACAAATATAAAACTTACTACTATAAGTATGTAAAAGTAGCTCAAAAAGAAGAATAAATCATTCTTAATAAATTTACAAAGTATCAAAATTTTATGTTACAAATGCTAGCATATTTACTAGAATGAGGAGAATAACAACTACTAAGAAAGAAGACATAAAAATAAAGGATGGTAAAACCTTATTTTATGGACACATAAAATAACCTATGACCAAAATATAATAAATACCCATTCAAGGTGATGGAGATAGATCCAAATGGTACCTTATCTAACATGCTAGTTGATGTTTTATATGAATATATGTGCATAAATATATGCATACTACACTCACAAAGATTAAATATAAATTGTTTAAGCCACTATAGAAAATAGTATTGTAGCCATATAAAAATATTATCTTTTGCAATACCAATGAATTACAAACTTGAGGCTAGATATATGAAAATAATTTTCATTTTTTTTTTTGCATGCATGAAGGTTGGGTTAGAATCATCTTTAGTAAAATTAATAGTGATTACAAATATCTAGACTGAATCTTCCACATCACCAAGGAAGAAAAAGCATGGTGACTAGACTATGGGACATAGGCGATCTCCCTTCTAAGAAAATATTAACAATAAAAAAGTGATAGATCCAATGGGGGCCACATTTGATGGGAAAAATTTGGCAATGGATAAAATCACAACACCCACTATGAAATATGCCACTTTGGGAATCATAAATAAGATTTAATAAAAAAGAGAGAAGGGATACTTGTATGGTGATAGTGATGACATACCAAATGGTAGTTCAAGGAAAGGAATTTGACATATGTGAGGTCCTCTAACACAAACTAATGGAGAACATCACTAGAACAAAAGGAAGTGACCACTACTAATTTAGGTACGATTCACTAATCATTTTATTGACATTTTACTTTATAAATTGGATTCCTAGTTTTTCTAGCAAGATATGGTATTTAAATAACCAGTAGCTTCCTAAATAAATTACCATGTGAAGCATTTTAAAGAAGCTACATCCTATACTAAGGTATAGTGGGGATTCTTTAAGAAAATTCTAATTCCAAATATAAGCAATGGACCAAATATCCTATGATGTTATGCACCAATATGCAAATGAAATTACATTCATGGTATAAAAATACCACACTTTCAAGGAAGTTTTGGAACCATGCACATCTTGGATACCATAATTATTATATGAAGTAAGTGATGAACTAGTCCATGTAAATTCTAATATACTACTAGCTCTTCCTAAAGATACTAATGTAGAAATATTTGGACCATATTGAGGATTAGTGGAAAAATAAGATAAATAAAAGTTTGTAGAGCATGTAAAGAAGAATAATAAGATACTTAGAAATTGAGGAATTACAAAAGATCCTACACCTCCTATAGTAAAATAATTTTTTGATTCACTAGTCTCATTAGAGGTAGGGCTATCTCATACACAATGCACAAAATTACTCAAATTAGAGTCCCTAAGATTTAAAATTATGGATTTAAAAACATATATAGAATTAGGAATAAAGGAATTAGAAAATAGGTCCCAACAAAAAAGGAAACAAAGAAACAAAATAAACTTCCATAGAGATAGAGGACATATTTATAAGCGAAGAGTTACAAAAAGAGGGAAAATATGTCAAGGAAGATCCCCAACAAAAAAGGAAACAAAGAATATTAAAGAAAAATCACCATAGACTAGATCACGATTAGAAAGAGAAAATAGAGGAGCTTATGGATGCTAGAAAATTATATAAGTCACTACTAACTCCTAGAATGCTCCTAAAAAATATAAAAATGTATCCAATGGTGGGAGAAGAAAATCAAAAGATGATTGATAAAGCCATGGTTGATTATATCTCAAGTGCACCTCATACTTTGGTAGAGGTAATTAAATAATTTTTAGAAACATTGGCATGGATTTTGAAGTAAAGAAGAGAAGAAGTGGTAGAAATAGAGGAAAGGATAAGGAAAAAAACATTATATTAATTTTTAGTGAGCTTATCACCTAAAGGAGAGAAAAATTAATACATATATAGAACATGGAGCTTAGATGCAAGAAAGGGGTGGATACACTCTAACAAATTTTAGTAGCAAAGGAAAGGATCAACTAAGAAACTATCAAGGATACACCAAAATTATATAAATATCTCCTTGAAATAGAAAAATAAACATAAGATAAAGTAATAGAGAATAAAAAGAGATAAGGAAACACAAAAATATGAATCAATAGTCTTCACACCTCCCCAAAACTCCTTTTATTTACCTCCTCATTATCAGTCCACCTACCTTTCACTAGCTCACATCTAGACACACTCCTTGATAATACTTACACTTAGTTACAAGTAGGAGTTTAAGATGAAAATGTATGTAAATAGAATAAAGAGGAGAGTATGTAATATGATGAAATAACAATATATAGAAGAGAGTATAAGGAAGAATAATTATGTATTAATAAAATATTTGTTAGAGTTTGAAACAAAAGAGAATAGGTTCACCAATATGAAATGGTAACAAGGGGGGTATGATGCACACATATTCCTTAGTTCATTAGGAAAGAGAGATACCCTAGGGAAAGATTGAATTTCAACCCTTAGGTGAGTCAATCTTAATGGAGATCTTGTTGATTTCCTTATGACCGAGGATGGGGTAAATCAACTTGAAATGCACTTTTGGGAGAAAAACTAAAAATAGCAAATAAACCCAATTATGCAATGTAGCACTTGATTCATCAATTCAAAACCTTAATCTAGAAGAATCCACAAAGTTTTAAAATATCTGAGAAAGATATGTTTTTATGCACCTGTCACAAAAAGCTCCTGTTGAGTGTCCTCTTGGGACAGATTCACCCTAGGGAAAATGAGTCTTTGTAGGGATTTTCTGCTCAACTTTTAGGGTCCTCTAGAGATGGATTTGAGCTTCTATTTTCCCCAAGTTTCACTGTCAAAATGTTGGAAATAAATTTTGGATCTGAGTTTTTGTGGCTTGACAACAATGTTGACAAATTTGCAAAATTGCTCCTTTGAGATCTTCAATTCTTCTTCCACCTACAAACCTGCACATACCTAGAGAGGGAAAAATTGTTTTTTTTGGTGAATAGGGGTTTGCCTTGGTCAAACCCCATTTTGGTAATTAAACCTTGATATGAAATGAAACATGAATGGAAGGAATGATGAATGAACAATTCCATGTTTCAACTCACTAAACCCTTGAAAGGATATCCTTAGAGTATTGAAATCTAACACATCTCTCCAAGGTCTTGATCTTGCATGAAATGGTTTGATCTTGATGCTTGAAAACTACATCACAATGTTATCTCCAAAAACATGCATGAACACACACAAATATTGACATCATGAAAGGATATTGAATGCTATTGTAGATGAGTGAAAAATATACTCTTCAATGCTCTTGACAATAATATTTTCTCTTGTGGAAGTTGTCCTCTTACTAGATTACTTAAATTGATAAAAAGACCTTGTATTTATAGGTAATTTTCTAATTTCTCGATAATTAAAATTCAAAAGCTGACAATTGCAATTTGAATTTGAATCATAAAAATGTTGCCAAAAACATATTAAAAATTGGGGTACTAAGGTTAAGGGGGGCCCATTCACCCTTGGGTGATGGGTCCTAGGACCTAAATCTAGGACACACCAATTTCAAGGCAATTTAATTAATGTTTGTAATTGTTTAATACAAGTTTCCCTTTCAGAAAATGAGATTAACTAGGCTTTTAAATGTATAATTGGGTCAATTAGGAATAGAGTTTATCAGAGATGGTGATGAGAAATGCATAATGATGATTTGCTCATATCTTTGGATTAGGATTTTTTGTCGTTCCTTATTTTTGATATAACACATAGACACGATGCATCAAGGTATTGATAACTAGGATGGCGTTGACTTTGACTTTGCAAATAGATAGGATAGTTCTTGTTCACACCTTGAAATATGAAAACCTCATTGGAATGTAAGTTAGAAGCTTTAGAATATATCAGACCAAAGCATATGCAATAGTTAACAATGTACTCCAAATAATTTTCCTACACACAACTAAGCAAATATGCACTAAGATTATTTTACAAGAATACCCACAAGCACAATAAATGAAATATAATGATTGATGCCCCACTCCTTTCTCTCTAAATCATTTTGATAGACATCATCGAGAGGTCCTCAGAATGGGTCATTAAGATAAATCATTAGAGAAGATCAAAGACAAACAGTCAATGTTATCCATATCTCTTGCTAGTTTAATATAGCTTAGGTGATTTCTGATATTGATACTCATTGCAGGAAGGATTCATCCTAGGAAATGTTGATAAGATGTTTTGATTAGGATGAGGTTTATGATAATCCGTTGATACAAACTTCACTAACTTGTTTACCTATGATCTAGACTTTAGATTTTGACACTTAGGTTCTCACTTTACAACTTGCAATACTTGTTTTCTATTGGTTTTGCCAAAGGTTGGAGATGACGATTGATTTATTATGGGTGAAGGTTTATTTTGGGTGCAAGTGAAATGGGATGGATGGTTTTGGATTTTTTGGAATATTTCAATGTTTTTTTGGTATTTTGAAAATGTTTTTGAGGCTATTTTTGATCTTTTTGAAAGTTTATGTGGATGTTTTGGTTTTCAATTATTTTGAGGTTGTTTAGGGTTTTTAAGATTTTCTAATGTTTTTATTTTCAAATGTTTTGGTATTTTCTGAGATTTTGAATGTTTAAGGATTTATTGATATTTTACATATGTTTAAGGTTTTTCGATATTTGAATGTTTGGGATTTTTCTGAGATTTTACAAATGTTTAAGGTTTTTCGATATTTGAATGTTTTAAGGATTTTCTGATATTTGAATGTTTAGGGATTTTCTAAGTTTTGACGAAGAACCTAACCTAAAATACTATCCTAGGGGCCTTGGGGGCTGATCAAAGATGAGCCAAGTGCCTACGTTATACACACAAAGACCATGTAGTTCGACTAACTCAACTTATTGAAGATGAAGATGAACGGTTGAGGGGGTGCCACTTTATTATGACGAAATCCTAAAGGACTGACCTAGGGTGTCTCAGGGGCACATCAATGATGGCCTTACCTACATTCAAGCTCAGAGACATGTAGTTCGACATGATACTATTTTTGGATTTTTGATATTTGACCTTTTTAGTGTTTTTTTGATGTGTTTTGGATGTTTTGGATTTTGTCTTTACAATTTTTGAGTGTTTTTGGATTTTAGCTATACAAGATTTTTGCAAATGCTTTTGGATTTTTTGATGAACGTTTTACAAATGTTTTTGGGATTTTTGATGACCTTAAGATATACAAGAACCCAATTTGATCCATAATGGATTGCCCCCAGTGTGATATGACAGACTACCTCAATATAGGTAGGACAAACTGACCTTTGGAATATGCCAAGTAGTACTAAGGGGATACGATACTTCACAACATCAAGCTATGATATGGATGTAGATGGGTGATGAACGAAATAGGATGAAGGATGCAATGCGATGGATGGAATGATAGGAGAAAGAGCCTAGGTAGATGGAGGTACTTTATTTACGCAAGGTTTCTATTTGCTAAGTTTTCACCAAGGTACTTGCCCAAAGTGCCACCAAAGTGGTTTTCAATAGAGGACGATTGTTTTTCTTTACTTTTTTCAATCTTTTTATTTATTTTTATTTTTGTTTTGGATTTTGATCATTTTTTGATATTTTTTGTTTTTTTTTCAGATTTACACCCTTCAAGACTAGGCATAAAACCTTTTAAGATGCAAGTTGTTAGTTGGTTCCTGCAAGGGTTCACCTTCAGGTGTTGACAATTGGTATACTCCTGATCCTTAACTTGTTGTGATGACAAAGGGACCTAACTAGTTAGGCTCAAACTTTCCTTTACTATCCTAATCTGGAAGATTCTTTTGATTTTTCTTTATTACAAGATCCCCTACCTGGAAAGAATGATATTTTCTCTTCTTGTTATAGCTTCATTTTAGTTAGTTTTGATATACTTGCAAGTGATTAAGAGCATCAAGACAATGCTCATCTAAGAATTCTAGCTCATTTAGCCAAGATATTATGTATTCTTCATCAGTGATTAGGTTCTATAGTGACACTTACAATGATGGAAGTTCGACCTCAATAGGAAAGATGGCTTTTGATCCATAGACCAATGAGACTGAAGTTGCACTTGTAGGCATGCAACTACTGGTTTGATAGGCCCAGAGGGCAGGATTCAACTACAGATGCCAGTGATGGCCAACTTCATTGACTGTTTTCTTTAGGATCTTTAGAATGGTCTTGTTTGTAGCCTCAACTTGACTATTTCCCTAGGGGAAATATGGGGTAGAGAAAAGGTGTTGGATGTTGAATCTTTGACATAGCTCTTTCACATCTTGATTCTTGAAGGGTGTTTCGTTGTTTGAGATAAGATTTTATGGACCACCATAATGGTAGATGAGGTAATTTAGGATAAAATTAGCAATTTGCTTCCCCGTTATGTAGGTCATAGGAATGGCTTTGACCCACTTGGTAAATTACTTAGTGGCCATTATGATAAAATTGTGGCCATTAGATGAAGTTGGGGTAATCTTTCCTATGAGGTCAAGCCCCCATTGCGAGAAAGGCCAAGCTTTGACCATTGGTTGCAATTCCTGAGCTAGCGCATGAATCAAATCTCCATGCTATTGACACCAGACACACTTCTACACATACTGATGAGCCTCTCTTTCCATGGTTGGCTAGTAGTATCTTGTCCTCAATAGATTTTTATCTAAAGTCATACCACTAGAATGGGAACCACATATGCCATCGTGTACTTTTGTTAAAGCGGTCAAGGATTCCTCTTGGTTAAGACATCATAGTAATGTCCCCTCGATGCTTCAGTGGTATAAGGTTCACCTACGATCATGAATCGGGATGCCTTCTTAAAAAAGGTCTTCTTAAGGTTAGAGATTATATCATATGGGAGGGTTCCTCTACTTAGGTAGGTAAAGATATCATGGTACCACAAGGATCTAGGACCAACAATGACACACATAAATTTAGATTTTGGGATTTTGAAAGTTGGTACGAGAAGTTTTTCTACTAAGAATTCACTTTGGAGGACGTTGTTTGGCATGTGTAACAATGACCCAATTGTTGCCATAACATATGCTGCTCAGTTGTTCATGTGAGGAATCTACTCAAAGGTTATGTCTATGAAAAGGTCCTTGAGATTCTTTACCATCTTCTTGTAAGGAGTAAGCTTATTGTCCTTAGTTTGGTAGTTGTCATTGACTTGGTTGATAACCAACTATGAGTCTCCATAGACCTTCAATTCTTGTATCTAACATTGAACTGCTATCCTTAGACCTATGATTAGGGCTTCGTAGTCAACAATGTTATTAGTACATGGAAATGATAGCTTGTATGACTTTGGGATGCAATATCCTTGAGGGGTGATGAAGAGAATACTTGCTTCTGATCCATGTTGGGTGAATGATCCATCAAAGTACATCTTCCATTGATTTGTTGTATTGACAAGGAATACTGATTCATCTGAGAATTCATATATCAATGGATTCTTTGCATAGATAGGTGCCTCTGCCAGTTGGTATGTGATCACTTATCCTTTGATTGGTTTGTGCTCCACATAATCTATATCAAATTTAGTCAAGATCATCACCCATTTGGCCATTCACCTAGTTAGAGTTGCTTTAGATAACATGTATTTCAATGGGTCGATTTTAGCAATGAGCTTAACTTGATGCGATAGCATGTAGTGTTTGAAATTTTGCGAAGCAAAAACCAATGCTAAGTATGCTTTCTCAATGGATGAATAGTTCATTTCATAGCCCACTAAGGTCTTGCTGATGTAATAAATGGCTCTTTCCTTCCCATTTTCATCATGTTGTGCCAGAAGAGCACCTAGTGTTGTTGATGTTGCTGAGATATACAAGATCAACGGTTTTTTCGGTATTGGTGGCATGAGCACTAGAGGTTTTAATAGATAGTCCTTGATCTATTGGAAAGCTTTATCACACTTCTCATCCCACTTGTAAGTTATTCCTTTATGGAGAAGATGCGAAAAAGGGTGGATTTTATTTGATAGCTGTGTTATGAACTTCTTGATGGACTATGATCTTCCTTGTAACCCTCTCATCTATTTTAATGTTTGTGGTGGTTCCATGTCTAGGATGGATTTCAATTTTTCTGGATCAATTTCTATACCTCTTTGTGAAACGATATAGCCAAGAAGTTTCCCTGATGTAACGCCAAAGACACACTTTTTTAGGTTTAGCCATACCTTGTACTCTTCAAGCCTGTCAAAGATGGGTCCTAAGACTTGTATGTGCTCACTCCTTTTCTTTGATTTTTCCAAAATATCGTCCACATAATCTTCAACTATTTTGTGGATCATGTTGTGAAAGATGAGGGTCATTGTTCTTTGATAGGTTGCTCTTACATTCTTTAGCCCAAATGGAATCATGTTCCATCAGTATGTCCCCCATGGACAAGTGAATGCAGTTTTGTGTTGATCCTCCTTGGCGATCATGATTTGATTGTAGCTCAAAAAACCATCCATGAGTTATAGAATTTCATACCCAACTGTTATGTCTACTATGATGTCAATGTTAGGAAGAGGGAAATCATCCTTCAGACATGCCTTGTTCAAATCTCTAAAATTAGTGCATATTCTAATGCCCCCAGAGGGTTTGGAGATTGGTACCAGGTTTGAAACACACTTAGGATAATCTATTGGTCGGATAAATCCAACATCAAGAAGCTTTTGTAACCCAAGTTTGACCAAGAGTGCTATCTGAGGGTGCATCTTCCTTAACTTTTTCTTTACTAGTTTGGCTTCAAGATAGACTGCTAGATGATGCACTACCACTTTTGGATCAAGCCCTGGCATATCTATGTATGACCATGAAAAGTTAGCTCTTTGCTCTTTCAAGAATTCTACTAGGTTCTTCTGTTCTTCATCCAACAAGGATTCAACATAGAAAGTGATCTTAGGTGCTTCTCTAGTTCCCACATTGATTGGAGTGGCCCTTTCTGCTAAGACTGATGACCTTTTTGGATGCATTGCACTAAGGGGGAGATTGAATCCCTTATCCTTGGGCACCTTAGAGAGGTTTTCACCCTCATATAAGTCCTTTCTTTTTACTATTTTAAGATCAGAGAGAGCCATAGTGTGGTTTTCACTCAAAGATTTGCAAGTTAGTTGCATGTTATCCATTTTGCGACTAAAGGATTCAATCGCCTCCCCATAGTATGCCCCTGTGTCGAGCTCTATGTCAAAACCATTCTTGTGATCTACCCAGGGTAAGTTGTTTTGAAGTCCCATGAATTCTGAGATTACTTCATTATTTTCGAATAAATCTACAATTGGTGGTCCTTATTGGTCCAAGTCAATGAGTTGTAGGTATGCCAGGCATATTTCATTTGGTTGGTTTCTTGGGGTGAAGATGGATGTAGATATCATAAAGAGGCAGTTATTCTCAAATAGGTCAGCAATATCAAGGGGGAATTCATCTAGGGTAGTATCACGCGATGTTGGTAACCAAGAAGAAGCCTCAACCCGTTTAGCAAAAGTAACTTTTCCAATAAGGGTAACCTTTCTAACAGTACAACCTAGACCAAGATTCTTTGGACGTTTCTCAAGAACGATAGGTTCTAGCAAACCATTGTCATTTTTTCCTAGTTTCTTGTTCTTAGTATAGCCCATGCCCTTCATTAGCTATAAGCCTTTATTATCATCTTCCATGGGAAGAACGAGAACATGTATTTCATCTTGATATAGCAGTTTAGAGACATCCTCCTCATTAACATATTCTTTGTTCAGGTCGCCCCATTTGGTGAAGATAGTAGCTGCCATCTTGACATTTTCAGGGACGTTGTAACTTGGTGTGGGTTTCCCATGATATTTGGGAGAAAGAGGTAACTATCCCAGCACAAAAGTATCCTTTGTTAGCTTATAGTTTTGATAACCATCATCCTGGATCACTTCTTTGATGTTGGGTATGCTCTGCACAATGGGTGCTTTTGTTTCAAAGGTAGATGCAAGGGATGATGGGTCAACAAATAAGGTAGAAGGTGTAGGCCCTTCATCATTCTTAGGTATTTGGGGGATCTTATAGATATTGGCCTCAAGATTCTTGAAGTAGTAAAAAGGCTCAGGATCCCCATGGATGGTAACTTCTCTACCCTCGAAAGGAAACTTTACACATTGACGGTAGGTTGAAGCTACAACTTTTAAGGCATGGATCTAGGGTCGACCAAGTAGTATGTTGTAGGGAAGATCAAGGTCTAACACTTAGCATGTAGTTTCTATGATGAGGGGGCCCACTTGGATGGATAGGGTGATGATGCCTTGTGATACTCATTCTTGGTCGTCATATGCCCTGATGGTGGTGCTCCTTGTCTTCTCAATAGTATCCTTTGAATAGCCCATATTTTTGATCAACTGAAGGGTGTAAATGTTCAAACCAACACCTCCATCTACTAAGACTCTTTTAACCTTATTGTTATGAATGATGAACTCAAGGTGTAAAGCACGATTATGATATGGCTGTGATGGTAGGTGTCATGCCCCAACTTTTTCAACCAATAAAAAACACAACTATCAATTTTTTTTTACTTGCAACCACTACTAAGGCAAATTGAAATTTTCTAAATACTAATCTAAAGTTGCCAATGTCACATTCAGGATACCATCTATCACTTAACTAACCTAATTTTTTTTTAATCTAATCATTTCCAAGGTACAACAAATATTACTCATTTAAATTCATCTTCCTTTTATCCTGGTTTCACCCATCCTAATAGATTAATGAAGAAAGAGCATATTATTCTATAGTTGCAACTTAACTCTAGGTGAGAGTTAAACACAAATAAGTTATGTTAAAATAAGAAACCTTACCCTACCAAAAATTTCAAAATGCAATTGAATAAAAACAATTCTAAACACCATTAGAGCATAAATGATAAAACACCCCCATTATCATATCCTTAAATTGCCTTAAAATCAAGAATAGAGTAAAAGCTGAAAGTTTGGCCATTGGTTAGAACTATCAATTCTTGAGTTAGCATTAAGTTCGATATTAAGGGATTTAAGTTCAAGTTGGAATCAAGATTAATTTTCCCATCTAAATATTAGGAATGGACAAATTGTCTATGAGGCTTTTGCCTACCTAATTAGGATAGACTTATTTTAAATTCCACTTCAAGTAATGAGCCACAAATTAAATGCCATTACCTAATTTACAACTACCACGCAAGGCCTATGTTAACTTACTAAATAGTTTACTTGAAAAAGGAATACATTATTTCACATACGTCAAATTTTAATTAAAGAAAATCTCTCATGTAATTTGCAAGTCCATTTATTTCTAAGATCTTGTTATTGCTTTTATTAATCTCATTAAACAATAAATACTTACACCTTTCTATCCAAGTATTTCCCTTATAAGTTCTTTGGTTCACACGATCCCTTTAAAACATACTTTTAATTTATTTCATAGACTTGTTCTCTTGAACGGATGTTATGTTTGTGAAGACAATTTAATTTTTTAGTGTAAATATTCTCGTACCAATAGATTAAAACTTCTCTACACACACACACACACACATACATACATACATACATACATACATACATACATACATACATATACATACATATATATACATTTATATACATACATACATATATATATATACATACATATATACATACATACATATATACATACACATATATACATACATATATACATATATACACACACACACACACACATATATCAGTTGTATTATTTACTAATACCAAGTTTACTCTTAGAGATTCTATTCTCACATCCATTAATTTTGAAAAGAGATAATTATCAACTCGACTATCTTAATGTATTCTAAAATTATTTTATATAAATTTTTAAATGTATTTTCTTCTTATTGTAAATAAATTCTAATATAATAACCTAAGATAAATTCTAACATATTAAACTATCATTAAATTTCTATAAAGAAACTATAAACAAGCTATTATTAAAATTTAATTACCATGCATTCTATTATTTATATATATATATATCATAATTTGCCTCTAAATTTTCCAATAAAGTTTCCTTATAGAGCTTTAACCAAATAAATTTTACCATTTCTACTTTAAATTAAAATTTAATTGAAGATTTACTTGCTATTTTAACTTTTGTTCATCAATACTTTATTAAATAAATTTAGAAGTTTCTTGTTTTGTAAAAATAAAATTCTGGACTAAACTTAATATAATTTATTTTCCCACTTACAAATTCAGTTTGTCAATTAGTTTGTTATAGATTGAATGAGAACAATGGAGAACCATCGGCTTAAATCTAAAACAACTTCCAGACAGATTCAAAGGATGTTCTTTCATTGTTTGGGCACTCAACCTTTGATTACATTTACCAGCCGCAACCAACACATTATAATCTTGAATTGGTGTTCATTATATATTTTTTATTGATTGAGTTGTTTTTTTCCAGATTAAAGGGTGCATTTAACATCATTATTGCCATAAGAAAAACTAGATTGACAACATAATGATTGATGTATAGAGCTGAAGCAAAAGCCATCAATAAGAGGGGAAGGCGAGTGAGTATAGAAGGGGGAAATGGGTGCTTTGGTCGCTGCCCCTCCCATAAGAGGCAGCAAAATTGGTGCCCCAAAAAGCCACTGATGCCACACTCTTTCCCACCCTTTCTTTTTAATAAAATTTTCTTTAATCCATCTTTTAGCCCGCGAGTCTACATTTATCATGTTCAAATTTGAATTTATTATTGTGAGAGTGAAATGGATATATCTGCCAGTGAAAGGTTACACTTAAATCTACAATAAGTTTTTGTATTTGGGACATTATATGCATTGTTTTTGTAAAAACATATGTATGGTTTCCAGATTATTAGTTAGTTTTCTTTTCTATTAGATTTATTTCTGATTTATTATTCCTACAGATGTAAGTAGTAATGTCTTAAAATTTTGTATCAGAAAGCTAACTCCTAGACAAAAAGAACCTATGTATGTAACATGATATTGTACCCCCCATTCCCCATCCCATGCAGTGGACAAAATGACCCCAACGGAAAAGGTGGCCGAACGAACAAATAGCACCGACAAAAAGACTTGACGGTCGGATGTTAACTCCGTCCTGTCGTTGGGAAAACGTATTAGTGCCGACGGGTTTTCAAAATCATATTTTGGGATAGACAAAAAACCAAAAAACGTGGCATTCGAAACCATTATTTGTAAATATCAAAAAGCCCAGACGAGGTCCCATTTTCCACAACGACGTTTTGGTGGAGAGCAACGAGAAGGAGTTGCAGGCGTTCAAAGCTAGCAGGTATGTATATCCGATTGAAATATATGCCATTTTGCCATTCTACCTAGGAACTCTGAAGAAACAAATGGCTATTCATTGCGGGGTTATCATTTATGTGATTTTTTGTTGAGGGTTTTTTAATTTTCGTTTCCTCCCACTCGCTGGTTTTGAAATTTTGCACTTGCCAAATGAAATAGCTAACAACCCATTGTGGAAATATGAGTGAAATAACTGAATAATGTTTATAGAAACCAAAAACCATGAAGAATATATTACGAGGTTGGAAAACGCAACGTGGGTTCTGCAATGAAATGGTATATTGTGAAAACCACATAAAGCCCAGAATGTCACCATTGTTCACATTCTTATTTTGAATGTTGAAAGGTTTTCGTTGGGAAAAGGGGTTTTTATTTGAAATGCAAGGTTGTTAATGTTTTTTTGTGTTGAGGGTTTTTTTATTTGTAGAGTTGGAAAACACACTATCTCCTCTCAGTTGCAAAGGGTTTTACAACACTATATGGGTTGGTTGTTTCTTAACACCTTATATGGAGACAGTGTGTTTTCCAACACTACAAATAATGTGAGCATTTATTTGGTTGAATTAGATGAGGAAAGTGAAATTCCATTTTGATCTCATGTTACATACATAGGAGCTTTTTGTCTAAAGTCAAAAAGCTAGACAAAACGCACCTAACATCGCCATTTTCCACATTTTTCATTTTCTAGTTTGGTGGGTGGGGAGGGATTCACCAGTAAGGAAAATGGAGTTGTAGGTGGTTGAACCACTACAAACCACTTAAATGCATTCCTTGCCGTGACGCATCGCCATTTTCCACATTTTGATTTTGTAGTTTGTTGGCTGGGGAGGGACGCACGACTGTGGAAGGAGACAGTGTGTTTTCGAACACTGCAAATAATGTGAGCATTTATTTGGTCGAATCAGATGAGGAACGTGAAATGCCAATTTGATCTCATGTTACATAGGTTTTTTTTTGTCTAAAGTCAAAAAGCTAGAAAAAACACACCTAACATTGCCATTTTCCATATTTTTCATTTTCCAATTTAGTGGGCGGGGAGGAACATGCGGGCAACGAAAATGGAGTTGCAGGTGGCCGAACCACTACAAACCCCTCAAATGCATTCCTTGTCGTAGCGCATCACCATTTTCCACATTTTGATTTTGTAGTTTGTTGGCTAAGGAGGGACGCGCGACCGAGGATGGACACAGTGTGTTTTCCAACACTACGAGTAATGTGAGTATTTATTTGGTTGAATTAGATGAGGAAAGTGAAATGCCATTTTGATCTCATGTTACATACATAGGTGATTTTTTTCTACGAGTTAGCTTTCTCCTAATTGGAACAAATAAATTGCTCACATTATTTGCATAGTTGGAAAACACATTGTCTCCTCTCGGTTGCAGAGGGTTTTACAACACTGTATGGGTTGCTTGTTTTTTAACACTTTATATGGAGACAGTGTGTTTTCCAACATTGCAAATAAGGTGAGCATTTATTTGGTTGAATCAGATGAGGAAAATGAAATTCCATTTTGATCTCATATTACATACATAGGTGCTTTTTGTTTATGAGTTAGCTTTCTCCTAATTGGAACAAATAAATTGATCACATTATTTCCACAGTTGGAAAACACACTGTCTCCTCTCAATTGCAGAGGTTTTACAACACTATATGGGTTGCTTGTTTCTTAACACCTTCTATGGAGACAGTGTGTTTTCCAACATTGCAAATAATGTGAGCATTTTATTTGGTTGAATCAGATGAAGAAATTGAAATGCCATTTTGACTCCACCAATCAGAAGAGAAAAAATAATTAGAAATAAAATGCTCACATTGTTTGCAGTGGTGGAAAATACACTGTCTCATCCCAATTATTCCCTCATGAAAAGTGTTGGTTTTGTATGCTCCAAAAATGTAGCGAAGTCCACCTTGATCTTTTAGAGCAATTTTTTGGTGACATAAATATGTCATTTCCCTTTTTTCATTTGATTGGAACAAATAAAATGCTCCCATCATTTGCAGTGTTGGAAAAAACATTGTCCCATATCAATTAGTTCGTTATGAAAAGTTTTGTTTCGTTATGCCAGAAGAATGTAATGAAGACCACTTTGAAGTTTCTGAATAACTCTTTGCTACATTCCAAAAGTCATTTCACTTTCTTCATCTAATTGGAACAAAATAAAATACTCGCATTATTTGTAGTGTTGGAAAACACACTATCTCCTCTTAGTTATTCCCTCACGAAAAGTTTTTGTTTCGTACACTCAAAAAATGTAATGAAGTCCACCTTCATATTTTAGAAAAACTCTTTGGTGATGTAAATGTGTCACTTCCCTTTTTTCATCTGATTGGAACAAATAAAATGCTCACATTTTTTGGAGTGTTGGAAAACACACTGTCGCATGCCAGTTAGTTTGTTATGAAAATATTTGTTCAAGTATTTTGGAGATCATTTTTTTTTCTATTTAGAAAACTCACTCTCCTGTGTCAAAATTATTATTTAGAAAATTCACTATCTTGTGTCAGTTAGTTTTGTTTCGTGCATTTTATTTTTTGGCAACACACACACACACACACACATAGTATGCATTATTGGAAAACACATTGTCCCATGTCAGTTACTTTAGTTTGAGCATATTTTTTGTTCTAAATTATTTTCTGCATTTTAAAAAAAAATCATATGAGGAAATTGAAATCCAACTTTTAGTGTAAGTAAGAGTTGCTTTAACTTGTGAAGGTCAATGGACTTAACTACATTCTTACTGTCTACAAAACTAAAGGTTTTCATTACACTCATGTTGTCTACATGTAATTCTATGAAACTAATAACTTGTAATTTTCCTGGGACATAGAGCACCCAAGTTGTCTTGTCCATAAAATCTTTTTCAAGAACTTCCCTAATATTATTGTCCTTTTTAGAGAGACTAGAAAATTAATTTCAACAATCTTCCTCTTCAAGCGCAACTTTTAATGCACTTCCAATCAATGTTGACCACAATTTGGCTAACTCCTATTTTATCTCATTCAATCGAATTTAGAAAAGTAGAGTTATCCAAGGTGTGTTCATAATTGAGTGGAATGCATTAAAAGTCACTTGAAGAGTAGGATTATTCAAATTCCTATGTATTGTTTTTAAAAAGGATAATAAGTTAGGGAAGTTCAAGAAATTTTTTTGATGGACAAGTCAATTTCATGCAATGTGTCATAGGAAAATTACAAGTTATTACTTTGACAAGTGACACTTATGAAGCTTTAGAACTAATAAATAAAATAGTTATTACAGTTCATAGTGGAAAATATACTATGTTGTAGAAGTTATTCATGATAGAATTTACTTGTTCAACTCTATCCATAGCAACATCTTTGAATTTCTTTGCGTGTACAATTTGTTGTGCAATATAAAACCTCTTTAGTTCTTCCACTTGTGCATTGCCATTTTTCCTTTGCTTATACTATGCATGCTCCTTCGTCAACTTCTCAAGAGCATGGAGGATCTTTTCAGTTAGTACATTATGTATCTCACTCAACCGCTCTACTTCTTTTCAAGTGTTTTTAGAGAAGATTCATTTTTCATTCCATGCATTCTAGTACTTGCTGCCTCTAGTTCTGCATTACCATTTTCCCATTTCACATAGTGCACATGCTCGTTCGTCAACTTTTGAAGAGGAGGAACAATCTCTTTAGTCAATACATTATCTATCTCATTCACTTTGGTTTGCTTCTTTTCAAGTGTTTTTAGAGTAGATTCCTTTTCAATTACATACTATGTACTACCTATTGGCCGAGTTCTACATTTCCATTTTCCGATTGCACATATTGACATGCACCTTCCTCAACTTCTGAATAGTAGGGAGAATCTCTTCACTCAATACATTATCTTTTATCTATCTCATTCAATGTGGTTTGCATAAATTTCAAAGGTGATCTTCATTACATTCTTATTGTGTACTAAACAAATATTTTTCATTACGTTCATACGGTTCATATATAACTTCATGTTGGAAAACACTGCGTGTGTAATCAAATTGAGGTGAGAGGTCACAAACCAATTGGGTTGCTACTATGTTAATCATAAAAGGTTTTGATTACATTCTTACTATTTTCTGAAATTCCTGGTTGGAAAACATTGGGTGTTATAAAACCTGCAATCCACACATTATTCTAAAACCCTTTACAAGTAGCAACCCAATTGCTTAGTCACTCCTCACCTCAATTTTATATGTTTTTTGTATTCCCCACCTACAATTCATCCTCGTGCCCGTGCAAACCACGGGGCCTAGTTTTATCAGTTGGAAGGAGGTGGAAAAACTGACCAGATGGTGTCGTTATCTCCTTCCTACCGTTCCTCTAATGTTTTCTCCTATACGCCCTTTTTGTCAGTTTTATCCCCTATTTGGCGATCCCTACACTACGACGTCTTGTCATGTTATGTATGTTTTTATGTATGGTTTCATGCATTTTTGTATGTACATAGGTGTGTTTTGTGTAGAGTTTAGCTACGTCCCATTACATTCTTATTGTGTACTAAACAAAACTTTTTCATTACGTTCTTAGTGTCTATATATAAGTGCATGTTGAAAAACATTAGGTGTGTAATGAAATCGATCCGAGGGGTAACACACCAATTGGGTTGTTACTGCATGTGTAAATTTTTTTGAATACATTCTTATTTTTTTCTAAAATTCTAGGTTGGGAAATGCTAGGTGTTATACAAGCTATAACCCACATACTATTCTAAAACCCTTTAAAAATAGCAACCCAATTGCTTACTCACCCTTACCTCAATTTGGTAAGTTTTTTGGTTTCCCCATGTGTAACTCCTCGCTGTTCTCTTCACTCTCTAGGTTTGAGCATGGAGATTGAAGCACAAAGTGTTATCCAATGTGTAATTATTTTGTGCATTATCATATTTAACCAATGTGATCACCTGTTATTTTTTGGTCAATCAAGGTGATCACCAAGGTTTTCATTGAATTCTTAATGTTTATTCTTGAATAGCCGATGCACACTGTGCTTTGCAACCAACATGTCTTGCAATAATATGTATTTTTTCAGTTATCTATACAAGTAGTGAAATAAATAGAAGTTTGATAGTGGTGTGTGGTATCTTTCTTCTATGTCTTGTCTGCCCTTATTGATTATACAAGTGATGGCCTCTTTCATATGTTAGGAGAGATGAGTTTGAGATATATTTGAATGAATGTTCATTGCTTCACAATTCCAGTAGAATTGAAAAATGACAGATATAATTGTTGATAAATATTACTAGTGTTAGCAATAGGTTTTAAATTAGAAATTAAATTCCCATCGTATAGATTAATATGTTTGTTTATTGACTGTACAAGCTGGCATGTTGCAGTCAACACAACATAAATCTAATATCAGTGAAGTTTGGAATGAAGTGAATTCTTTGTAGCACCAAATGTCTTTAATTTTCCAATTTAATCTATCGCTAACACTTGTCTTTCTTCCAAGTGGTTGATATAGGTGAGGAAATAAAATTGAACAAAACAAGGGTAGCTAGATTGAGAAGGAAGCTTCTGCACTAAATATAGGTGATTTTGGTTGCCATAGCTTGAATCACAAGTGTACTGGATAGTTAAATTTCCAAAATTTATTTTGCATTTAGAAGTTCTAATTTATATATGGATAGGATGCTTATTGTGGGGAATGTAAACAATTTACACTTTAATTTAAATAAAATAAATGTTACATTATTGTGTGTGTATTATATCCCAAAATTTTACGTGAATCATGTTTCCTCATTGAAGAGTGAGTATTGCATGTGAGAAATGTTTAAAGCATCAATGAAGGGTGATACTGCATCCTTTCAATTATCCTTCTCATAATTGATTTGTGTTAATTTTAGGTTGATTTCTGCAACACTACATCGGTATCATTTATCTCCTAAAATGGAACAAGAACCTTTGGATCCTTGGTAATTAGATTAGATATATTTCAAAAAGAACATAATATTTATGATTTTACATTAGAGTAATTCTGCTTTTAAATCATGTACCTTTGTTTAGTTGTGAAGCATTGTTGCATAGTTGGGTTTCATAAGGTTGTGAATAAGGAACATTGTTATTCTAATTGTTTTTACTTAGTAAAATATACCATACAAAATGCAAAGGAGAGGCCATAATAACACAAAAATGGCCATTAGGCTTCCTAAATTTTGTAATGGAATTTCTCTTCTATAACACAATACAAAAGTTCTGAAAACACAATGTGTTTTGCAATGTAGAAGTCTCTTTACAAATATGAGCTTTCCTTGTTGCGACTTTGGAGGTTTAGAAACATAATGTGTTGTCAATTGTGCAGATGCTTATGCTGAAAAGACACACCTATGTACATACAAAAAATGTATAAAACAATAAATAAAAGCATACAAAACAACATACATGGAAACAAAAAGTGACGAAACTGATAGATGAGACCAAACATCTGGGAAATGGTAGGTAGGAGTTAACGGTGCTGTCAGGTCAGTTTTCCCACCTCTTGCTGACTGATAAAAATGAGTGCCTTAGCTTGGCCATGAAGTTTAGCTTTCATCCACTTTTTTTTGGCATGGGAAAATTGGAGGTGGACTGAAGTGGGCCTTTTTGGTTTGGAGAAAGAAAGGTGAAAAAATGATTTGTTTCCAGTCTGCACATTCAAAGCTAAAGGTTGGAGTGCACGTGGAGGAGTTGGAGGAGAAAATGGACCAAATTGAGGTGACGGGTACTATCCAATAGTGTTGCAGAGGGTTTTACAACACTATTTGGGTTGCTTGTTTCTTAACACCTAGGGTTTTCCAACATGAATTGTTGCAAAATAGAATGAAGTGCATACTATGAAGCACACTATGTGTTGATGGTTAATAGAGTCCCCTTTAAATGAGAGAAGTTCCATTTGATAAAATAGAACACCATTTATATGTTTGTATATCTGCATTTCAAGACAAAGGTTGGGTATAAGTAAAGGCAGGCTTCAAAACACATTATGTTTTGCAACATGCACTACACAACGATGTTCACCACTTTCAACGAGTTTATTCATTATTGCCAATAATGGCAAGAATTTGGTGTTCTTTCTATTTGTAATGCACACATACAGATATGGGTTTAAAAACCAAAAGGGCTTGGGTATGTTGTGATGTGGAGGTTGAAAAATGCAGTGTGTTATGAAGCATGCAATTTGTTATATACTTGAAACTTAAACAAAACAATGGAAGGTGTGATTTTGAAGACATTCATACTATTTTGTAAAATTCCATGTTGCAAAACTATGTGCGTTAAGAAGCAAGCAACCCGCTATGAGACAACCCCTTACATTTAAACAAGGAGATTCAAACAACTGAAAACCCACATTGTGTTTTCCAAAATACAACTATTTTGTGCACTTTTTTTTTCAATCATCCAAAATTTAAACACAACAATGGAAGGTGTGATTTTGAAGACATTCATACTATTTTGTAAAACTCCATGTTGCAATGCCCTACGTGTTAAGAAGCAAGCAACCCACTATGAGGCAACCCTTTACATTTAAGCAAGGAGATTCAAATAATTGAAAACCACCACTATGTTTTCCAAATTACAATTATTTTGTGCACTTTTTTCTTTTCTTTTTTTCGGTATGCAAAATTTAAATGCAATTTTTTCTGAAATTAAAATCCTTATAAATTTTGAAAGGGATTTTCAATACATTCAGACTCTCTATATTACAAAATTCTTTTTGTTTGGTAAGAATGCATGTTGGAAAACACTAGGTGTTAAGAAACAAGCAATGCATATAGTGTTGTAAAACCTTGTGCAAGTGAGAAGAGACAATGTGTTTTCCAGCACTACAAATAATGCAAGCATTTTATTTGTTCCAATAAGGTAAAGAAAGCAAAATGACATTTGGACTGTAGCAAAGAGTTGTTCAAAAATTTGAAAGTGGAATTCATTACATTCTTGGAGTAACAAAATAACACTCTTCATAATGAACCAACTGAAATGGGATAGTGTGTTTTCCAACATTACAAACAATCTGTAACAACACTATGCCTTGTAGGTTTCATAATGCCTACTGTTTTCCAATTTCATTACATTCTTGGCACCTCATTTTGCTATTTGCAAATAATGGTTTCAAATGCCATGCTTTTTTGGGTTTTTGTCTATTCTGAAATATGATTTTGAAAACCACCGATGCTAACACGTTTTCCCGGTAATGGGATAGGCCACGACAGGTTGAAGTTAACGTCTGACCATCAAGTCTTTCCATCGGTGCGATCAATTCATCCTGTCTTCTTTTTAGTTAGGGTGTTTTGTTCCAATTAGATGAAGAAAGTGAAATGACATTTCGACTGTAGCAAAGTGAAATTTGAAAGTGGACTTCATTACATTCTTGGAGCATACTGAAATAAAACTCATATATATTCTGCATGGTTTCTAATTTCACTAAACGTTATTCAGTTATTTCACACATATTTCCACAATGGGTTGTCAGTCATTTCATTCAGCAATTGCAAAATTTTGTATTTCCTGTTGCTCTCTAGCAACTTGCAAAATTTCACTATGGAAAATGGTGGTGAAAGTGGGACCTCATCTGGGATTTTTGCTATTTGCAAATAATGGTTTTGAATGCCATGTTTTGGGATTTTTTTCCATTTTGAAATATGATTTTTAAAACATGATGACTATTATGATGCATGTGACATGCATTTTTGTAGGGAGAATAGCCTCGCCCCAATTGTAGAAGGTGATCTCCTTGCAACATGGCTTACACACGATAACTTATTGCCCTTCTTTAGGGATAATACATGTTTGATTATTATTGCTAGTTGATTTCTGCATTCAATTGTGTAAGAAATTTTGCATCAACATTTCAGATCAAACTCCATGATCCATCATTAGGATGAAGAAGAGAGCCTAAGGGGCGACCCTGATGTTCTCTTCTTCATCCTAATGTTGGATCACAGAGTGTGATCCAAAATGTTGATGCAAATATTCTTACTCAATCAAATCTAGAAATTAATTAGCAATAATCAATATGGATTGTGGAAAATTGATATCATTTATGTCTGATTATGCTATCATTTCAAAGACATATGTATTTTCAAGGATAATAGCTTGATTTTACTATATTTTGTAGGGAAATTAGCTTCTTCCTTGCAATTGGACGTTGCTATTCTCCCCAGAATAATGCATGTTAGAGGCATCATAACATACAAAAATGCATTAAAACATACAAAAATACATACACCACATGATGGGACAACGTATTGTGGAAAATAATTGGAGGTTGGAAAAAACTGTGTTGTGAGTTCTTTCATTCTACACGTTGAAAGTTGAAGGTTTGAGAGCACGGGGTGGAGTTGCAGGTGCAGGATATATAAAAGCATCCAAATTCAATTGACGGGTGAGTAATGAATTAGGATGTTACTTGTGAAGGGTTTGTAAATGGTATTTGGTTTGCAGGTTTAATAACACTCAATGTTTTCCAACTTGCAATTACACATTGTTGGCCTTTCCATTGTATGAAAAGGTTGACCTTTTAATTCCTTAAACAAGCGTTAGATAAGGACTCTATAAAGACATGACAACATTTCATGACAACTAGGCATCTTTGGAGATACTTTGCATAATTCGCAAAACAAGCTCTTCTCTCCAGCACACATCACCACCTCTTCCACAATATCATCCACTTAGGTCCATGATGTTGAAAGGCATCATCGATGTATGATGGAGAGAAGTGCATGATTTGGAAATGAGAAGGGTATGCTTGAAAGTTGCCCAGTTTTCATGAAATGTTGTCGCACTGGCAGGGGGAGGATTGTTGGAAGCTTGGAACTTCCACCCCTCAGTGATTGTTGTCTGTATGATTCATGATATGGTTTAACTACCTACCATGCCTCTTATCTGACACTTGTATCCGGAATTGAGAGGTTGATGTTTTCGTGCAACAAAAAGGTCAACACACATAGACAATATGAATGTAATGACAATGTTTTGGTTAGTTACAAAGTAAGAACCCAATTGGTTGGTCACACCTCACGTGAATTTGGATAGTTTTATGTATCCCCCAGCTGCAATTATATTAACAGTATGAATGTCTTCAAAGCCTTTTGATTTGTACACACTAATAATGTAATGAAGTTCACCTTCAAAACATATAATAACTCTTAGTTATAGTATAAATTATATTTGAATTTTTTCATATGGTTGAAACAAAGAAATGCATAAAATAATGGAAGATTGAAAAAAACAACGTGGGTTGTCAGTTGTTTCATTCTACATATTTAAATCTAAACACTTGAGAGGATGGGGAGGACTTGCAGGTGTAGGATACATTTGGTTGCAAGTTTCTTAACGCCCTGTGTTTTCCAATTTCATTATATTATTGCTATCTAGAAATCTAAATGTTCTGAAGACAATCACAAAACATACCAAATTGAGGTGAGGGCCGAGTAACCAATAGGGTTGTTACTTGTAAAGGTTTTTAGAACAGTTTGTGGGTTGCAGGATTTATAACACCCTATGTTTTCCAACTTGAAATTTCACATAACAGTTTGAATGTCTTGAAAAACTTTTCTTATTTAGAAAGTATGAATGTAATAAAAGGAACCTCCAAAAAATACAACTGTTAGTTATGGTATAAATTGTAATTCAGTATCTTCATGTGATTGAAAAAGTTAAATGCACAAAACAATTGCATGTTGGAAAACACAATGGGTTACTTGTATAGTGTTTTACAACATTGTGGGTTGTACATTTCATAACACCATCTCTTTTTTAGCTTGCAATTTTGCTAACAATAGGAATGTATTGAAAACCTTTTTTTATTTAGACACAAAGAATGTAATGAAAGGCACCTTCAAAATTTATCACAAGTCTTAGGTAGAGTAAAATATGTGTTTCAAATTCTTCTTATGATTGAAAAAAGATATGCTTGCTTACTACAAATGGTGCAATGACTTTTGGAACTTTAACTATCCATAACACTTGCAACTATTTTAGAATTTTCATAAAACCAAGGATGCATGTTGTAAAAGGGAAAGTGCTTCGTACAATGCAGAATGTCATTGAGGTGGAAAACACACCTGAAAGGGTGTGTAGTGGCACATCTTCTTTGGGGCGATCGCATTCCAAAAACATGAAGGTAAGATCCGGTAAATATAAGATGCAATCAAATGTATAATTTTAATCTCTCATAAGTGGTTACGATGTTGACTAGAAAGTGGGAATGTTTTGATCAGGAGGTGGCAACCGCGGTATAGAGGAAGTCCCCTTGTTTTAGGAAAACGTTGAACCCTAAGGCAACGACATTTTTGGTAATTGATTGTGAACTTCCGATTTCCCTCTACTTCCAATGTGTCAATCAGAATGCTTTACAATTTTAGTTAGAAAATATCATGTCTGTTACAAATATGCTAATTTTCATAGTATATCGTTCCTTCAAGTTAGGATGATAATCAGGGAAACCATCATGCTCTTTCCATAGTCCATGACAACAAGGAAGAGCGTGCAAAGGGAGACCTTAAGGATGGAGAGGGACCTAATGAAGCACAGGGTGATGTGGTGGACGGGAAGGTAGATATAATAAATCAATTATTTCATTGTTTGGTTGTGTGTATATGTTGTGCATTCAAATTGTTTTAATATCAAATATATTAAGTGATTTTCTTTTCCAAATTTGTTGTGTAGGTTGCTGCTAAATACAGAAGGCAAGTGGGGAATGCTAGATATGTATATATTGTATTGTAGAAGAATGTACAAGAAAATATCATGATTGGAGAGTGTTCAACATGCATAGGATTCTACATCACCACCTTCCTATTCTCGCGGCACCAAAGCGTGGCTGAACTATGTCGAGGGAGAACCAAAACACCCCCTGGCTCAACATGCATAGGATTCAACATCACCACCTTCCTATTCTCGAGGGAGACCCTAAGGATGGAGAGGGACCCAATGAAGCACAGGGTGATGTGGTGGATGGGAAGGTAGATATAATAAATCAATTATTTCATTGTTTGGTTGTGTGTATATGTTGTGCATTCAAATTGTTTTAATATCAAATATATTAAGTGATTTTCTTTTCCAAATTTGTTGTGTAGGTTGCTGCTAAATACATAAGACAAGTGGGGAATGCTAGATATGTATATTATTGTATTGTAGAAGAATGTACAAGAAAATATCATGATTGGAGAGTGTTCAACATGCATAGGATTCAACATCACCACCTTCCTATTCTCGCGGCACCAAAGCGTGGCTGAACTATGTCGAGGGAGAACCAAAACGCCCCCCTCCTCCCCCTGATAAATTGAAAGAGTAACTTCAAAAGAAGGTGGAAAATATGGAGTACCAATGAATCTACGATATCATCTCCAGCAGAAGCGTGTTATTAAAAGTTTCTGTGAAAAGTATGGGAAACATAGCTTCCTTCAACTTCCCCAAGAAGGAAAGGATGAGGTGAAGAAGCAAATGGCGTTATACAATAGTGAGGAGAAGAAGGAGCAGAGAAGGAAAAAAATATTAAAATTGTAGGAGAGAAAGAGAAAGGAAGGAATGGTAATGTCAAATTAAACTGTTAAATCTAAATTTTGGTTGGTTCATATTTTCTGTTATGATGCATACAAGGTTCACTTAATGTTAACTTACATGACATGATAGGGTGATGGTTGAGAAGCGATTCTTTCCACCCAATAGAGTAGTGTTCATTCGCTAGAGGAAGCTGTGCCCATGAAAGGTGAAGATGATTTTGTTCCTCCCAACTCGATGTCTAACATTCAAAAGAAGCATCGTACACAGTTAAACGTTTCAAGGCACCCTTTGAAGAAGAAACGAGAACAAATGGCGATCTCAAAATGTTTTGTTTAATGTTTGTTTTGATTATTTGAATGAATTGGTCGCATGCATCTAAGTTTGATGTGACATTTCAATTCCTCCTATTACACAACAAGGATGAACAATGAAGTGTTGCCCTTGAGCAGGTTATTATTGTATTGGAAGATGAAGCAGTTTCCACGGAAGCACAAGATGATGTTGTTCCTCCCAACCCCTTGTCTAACTTTGAGAAGAAGAAGAAGCATGTACGGTTTAAAATTTCCTCACGCCCTCACAAGAAGAAACAAGAAAAAACAGTGATTTCAAAATCTTCTATTTAATGTTTATTTTGATTATTTCAATGAATTCATTGCATGCATTTAGATTTGATGTGACATTTCAATTCCTACTATTATAGAGAAACAATGAACAATAGAGTCTTGCCCTCAAATAGGATACTCTTGATTTGGAAGACGAAGCGAAGGCCATGGAAGAACAAGATGATGTTGTTCCTCCCAATCTAATGTCTAACATTGAGAAGAAGAAGAAGAAGAAGGAGAGTATATAGTTTAAAGTTTCCTCACATCCTCACAAGAAGAAATGAGAACAAACGGTGATTTCAAAATCTTCTATTTAATGTTTGTTTTGATTATTTCAATGAATTGGTTGCATGAATCTAAATTTGATGTGACGTTTCAATTCCTTCTATTATAGGGAAATGATGAACAACAAAGTCATGTTCTCGAACAAGATACTCTTGATTTGGAAGACGAAGTGGAGGCCATGGAAGAACAAGATGATGTTGTTCCTCCCAAACCACCGTCTAACATTAAGAAGAAGAAGAAGGAGCATATATGGTTTAAAGTTTCCTCATGCCCTCACAAGAAGAAATGAGAACAAATGGTGATTTTGGAAAATTCTATTTAATGTTTCTTTTCATCATTTGAATGAATTGGTTGCATGCCTCTGAATTTCATGTGACATTTCAATTGTTCCTATTACAAGGAAGCGATAAACAACAAAGTGTTGCCCTCGAATAGGGTATTGTTGATTTGGAAGATGATGCACTACCCATGGAAGAACAAGATGATGTTGTTCCTCCCAACCCACATTCTAACATTGAGAAGAAGAAGAAGAAGCAGGAGCGCACACGGTCAAAATTTTCAAGGTGCCTTGACATGGAGAAACTAGAAGAAACGGTGAATTCCAATTCTTCTATTTAATGTTTATTTTGATTATTTCAATGAATTGGTTGCATGCAGCTGAATTTTAAGTGGCATTTGAATTCCTGTTATTACAGGGAAAGGATGAACAATGGAGTGTTGGCCTTGACCTAATTGGCCATGTGGTTGCAATTGAAATGGGAGAGGCTAATAGAGATGGAAATGTGGATGGGGAGAGCACTATCCTACAAGTGGGGAAGGGAAATAAAGATGAACATGGGGACAGGGAGAGCACTAGCCTACAAGTGGGATAGGGTAATAGATATGGACATGAAGATGGGGAGAGCAATGGCTTGCAAGTGGGACAGGGTAACACAGATGTACATGGGGATGGGGAGAGCATTGGATTGCAAGTGGGATAGGGTAACAAAGATGGAAATTAAGATGGGGAGAACACTGACCTACAAGTGGAATAGGGTAATAGAGATGGAAATGGGGATAGGGAGAGCACTGGCTTGCAAGTGGGAGAGGGTAATAAAGATGGACATGGGGATGAGGAGAGCACTAGCTTGCAAGGGGGAGATGTAAATAAATATGGACATGGGGATGAGGAGAGCACTAGATTGCAAGTGGGAGAGGGTAATAAAGATGGACATGGGGATGGGGAGAGCACTGGCTTGTAAGTGGGAGAGGGTAATAAAGATGGACATGGGGATGAGGAGAGCACTAGCCTGCAAGGGGGAGATGGAAATAAATATGGCCATGGGGATCGTGAGAGAAACGACGTGCCATCTATATCGATAATAGACCCAACACACTTCCATGCTTCTCTTCTTATTTCTTTATAAATCCTTTAATATTCCTTCAATTATGATTCACATCAATGATGTTTCCATTGCAACAAAACCCTATGGATGAAAAAATGATAGAGTTCAAGGGAATCACTTTTAAGGTTGATGATCACGTTGATCTTTGGAGGCAGCATAAACGGGTTGCCAAAGGCATTGTACATGTTGTCAAAAGAAACACTAAAACCCATAGCTTTATGCACCTATAAATTTGTGTGAGTCAACATTGTTGAGGCCATTGCTAGTGATCACTTAGTTCCTTTTCCATGTCCTAGCACAAAGACTATTGAAGAGTGCATGGGCAGCTTCGTGGTATGGAAGGTCTCCGAAATGAAGCATTCTCTTCTAGAGGTACACGTAAACGATATGTTTTATATATCATACTACCTTATATTGTTTCCATCCATATGTTAATTGTGATTAATTTTTTATTATAGGGTGAAGGTGTTAAAAGTTCCAAGGAGAAAGCAAAGCCTATGAAGAAATCTATTGTTTCACGCTCATCATCTATGAGGTTTCATGGAATTGGAATCACCCCTCCTGAAATACATAAGAACCCTAAGAAATGTGTCGTATATTATGTAGTCTTGAACTCAATTGCAAAGAATAGGTAGTGTAGGATATGATGAGACATGCTCAAAAAACTAAATGTACATTGTGGGTTTCATTATTTGATTATTAAAAAATTATGGTGTAGAGATATACCATTTTCATATGTTTGAACACTATGTTATACATTTGATATCATACTTTTCATGGCCCTTTGTAATTATTTGATTATTGAACAATTATGGTGAATAGATATACTATTTTCATATGTTTGAACACTATGTTATCCATTTCATATCAGAATTTTCATGGCCCTATTATTGTTTCGTTACGAGCAAGAATGTAATGAAGTCCACTTTTAATTTTATAACAAGTATTTTGTTGACTGAAAATTGCATATTTCCTTTTTCCATGTGATTGGAACAAATGAAATGCTAGCATTGTTTGTAGTGTTGGAAAGCACACTGTCCCCTGTCAGTTATTTCATTATGATAAGTATTTGTTTCATTATGACCAAGAATGTAATGAATTCCACTTTGAATTTTTAGAACAACTATTTGGTAGACTGGAGATTCCCTTTTCCATGTGATTGAAACAAATAAAATGCTTGCATTGGTTGCAGTGTTGGAAAACACACTGTCGCCTATCAGTTATCTAGTTATGAAAATTCTTTATTTTGGACTCCCCCAAAATGAAATGAAGTCCACTTTGAATTTTTAGAATGACAATTTGGTAGAGTGGAAATGACATATTTCCTTTTTTCATGTGATTGGAACACATAAATGCTTGCATTGCTTGTAGTGTTGGTAAACACATTGTCCCATGTCAGTTATTTCGTTATGAAAAGTTCTTATTTCTCATGCTCCAAAAATGAATTGAAGTCCACTTTGAATTTTTAGAACAATGATTTTCTAGAGTAGAGATGGCAGATTTCCCTTTTCCATGTGATTGGAACAAATAAAATGCTTGCATTGGTTGCAGTGTTGGAAAACACACTATCCCCTATCAGTTATTTGCTTATGAAAAGTCTTTATTTTGTATGCTCTCAAAATGAAATGAAGTCCACTTTGAATTTTTAGAACGATAATTTGGTAGAGTGGAAATGGCATAATTCATTTATTCATGTGATTGGAACACATAAAATGATTGCATTGCTTGCAGTGTTGGAAAACACATTGTCCCCTGTTAGTTATTTTGTTATGAAAAGTTTTTATTTCTCACGCTCCAAAAATGAATTGAAGTCCACTTTGAGTTTTTAGAATGACTATTTGGTAGAGTGCAAATGACATATTTCCTTTTTTCATGTGAGTGGAACACATAAAATGCTTGTATTGCTTGCAGTATTGGAAAACACATTATCCCCTGTTAGTTATTTCATTATGAAAAGTTTTTATTGTTGGCATATGGCTTCTAGTGTTGTCATTTATGGAAACTGAAGTCATTATTCAGATCTACAAATCAAGATTTGTTCATACCAACAAGAAAAGTAGAGAATAGAGTATTACTGGCATAAAGAATGAAGAACAGGGTATCTGGTTAGTATGTCGATCCGTATGCCTCACCAAATCATCATTTTGAGTTGTGGACCTCGGGGATAGATTGTTAAGCATCTATGTTATCTTATTGTTAAGTTTTGTGGTGTCGCATTAATTAGTGGAAGAGTTAGGAGATCTGGTAGGATGATTTTCTATTTTTTAGCTCATTGGTGGTCGACTTAATGAATGTAGTGTGTCACAGATGTATAAGGGATAATTTTTTTAATGCTTTCATATTCGAGCATTTTTGTTTTGGGTCCTAGCTATGTTGTGGCCAACTCTGATGGGTGCACATTATATTTGAGCTGACATATGGAGAATATTTTTTGTATTTTATTTGAAGCTGACATATAGTGATTGAATTCTTGCTAGTGGATATATATGTGAGTTCGAGTAATTCATTTTGATGTATGAGTGTGTGTATAGAGTAGAAAAAATGCATGTGCAAATATCAGAAGATCAGTTGAGTGAATTTTTCTTGTGAAGAAGAGGACTATTGTGAAAGTGAATTAAGGTAGAGTAGAGCGGAGTGCAAAATCAGACAAAAGGTTCAAAATCTATTATATGAGCTTCACCAGAACTGATACCAGGAATTTGTAGATGTTACTTTCTCATTTCAACCTTTTTTTGTAATCCAAACATTTTGTAAGGTAGTGAGCCTTCCTTATTTTGAGCAGTGAGCTCTAGGCAGTGTGCTTGAATGCATGTGCATTTCCTTTTTCTTCATACTTTTAACAGAGTATAAATTGTGGATTAATCTCCATCGTGGTTTTTCCCCTAATAGGGATTCCACGTAAAAATATTGGTATTATGTTGTTTTGATTGTTTCCTTCATGTGCTTGAATTTTTACTTTTTTTTAAATACTATGAATGGTTTAGCATCTGGATTGAAATTCAAATATTGTTGAACATTGATTCACCCCCCTCTTTGTGTTCCTTGAGTCCAACAATTGGTATCAGAGCAAGGTTCCTCTGTGAAAGTTTAACAACTTGAGGTGGATCTTGGATTACAATGGACTCTGGTGGTCTTCAACAACAGCTTCTGGTGGCACTTGATGATCTTGATTAGTTTAAAGAAGAAGTCATGGAATTAAAAGCAAATCTGGTGGATGCCAAAAAATTCATTTAATCATTGAAGGATAAAATCAATGAATCAAGAGAAAAGTGGAAGGAACTATGTGATCAATTGAAGCAAAAAGAAAATAAAATTTTGGAAGATGTTCACCTGAATCAGACCCTAAAAGAAATAACTGAAGAATGTGGAAAACTTGCTAGGAACAATGCTACTCTAAAGCTTGAGATGGAATCTATGACAATGAAGCTAACTAAGGAGATTGAAGAAAGGAAGAAGAATAAGGAGAATCTAGATAGTCCTTAAAATAAAAATTTGAAGAATGTAGCAACGTTAATAGCTGATTCATTTAGCTAGAGATTGAACTGCAACAATCCAGAAATAATGAACGAGAGCTTGAAAGACATATAGTTATTCTCAGAGATGAACTCACTACTACAAATGAATACAAGGAGAAGTTCAAGATCAGTTTTGCTAAGCTTGATGAGTTGACTAAAGGACAAAAGGATGCAAATGATAAGTGAGGACTTGGCTATGAGAAAGGAGAAAGCTCCAGATCTAAACATAAGGATTCTAGAAAAAAAAATTAGATGAACAAAGACAAAAGATATTAAGTAAGACAACCCAATGCTCAGAAGTTTAATGGTTACTTCTTTGCTTGTAATAAATTTGGTCATATGGCTTCTCAGTGTAGAAGTAAAATAAATTCAAGCAATTCATCATTTCTCGATCAGTGTTTTAGTTGCAATAAGTTTGGTCATAAGTCAATTGAATGCAGAAGTATGTCTGTCTGCGTAAAGAATGTTCAATGCTACACATGTGGAAGATTTGGGCATGTTTCTAATCAATGCAGATCAAGTGGAAATCAATGGAATGAATGGTCTAGACAAATAAATCTTGTCTGTTACAATTGCAACAGATTTGGTCACATTGCAAGATTCTATAGAAACAAAATCATGGATAGAAGAGGTCCGGTATGCAAAGAAAGAATTTCACAGAAAGATGATAAAGGAAAAAGGAAGGTTACTATGGAAGAAATAAGATATCAGATGAAGAAAACATGGGTAAAGAAGAGTGAATCTGATGAAGGAAATAAGCCCGCACCGGAAGCAGCCTCTAATAATTCCTTTGGAAATTGATCTCAGGCCATTGGCCTAGGGGAATTTTTTCAAGAAAAATCCTTTGTCCCCCTGTTAGTAGTTGGCACCAAAATGCAAGAAATTGTTAGTAGTTGTGCTATCAGTCTACAAATGTATCCATGATCACTTGTATAGAAATTTGAGATCTAGAAGTTCTGCAAATGAATTCTTCTCTTGTTTTATGAGAAAATAGAGTAACTGGAACTCCTAGGGAAAAACATTTAATGCGGTAAAAAGGTTAGTTGCACGAGTTATAAAAGGGTATTCGGAACCCTCATTTGTCATCTTGCATTGAAGAAGAATAGAAGAGCCTTTGCAATAGAATTTCAAAGGATTCAAGTCAATTTGGTGGAAAATTCATCAGGTATTTCAGTTGCTTGTAGCATTGTTAGTAAATTTTGTACTCGGTAGAAAACTTGTTCGGTACGGAACGAAAAATGAAGCAAATTGATGTTATGAGGAAAGGAGAGAAGTTAGAAGAAGCAATAACAATTCTAGAATCTATCATCCAGATTATCAGCCAGACATTAGAAAACAACAACTTGATCTTAATCATTGGGATTGTAGTAGAAGCTTGGAAGAAATTTCTTATGGAAATGAAATATAAGTACAAGATAATTTTTTAACTCGAGTAGCAATTGTACTTATTCAAATTTTGATCAAATTTTTGAAAGGGAGAGAGTAAAACGAAAAAATATGTTTTTCATTGATGTCAAAGGGGGAGAGAGAGCAGTGAAAAATGCTTTATCATTCTAAGGGGGAGCTGTGTTTTGAAAAAGAAAGTTGTGTTTTGAAAATTTGAATCTTTGGTAGTGTAATCACTAGTTTTGACACTTAGTCATTTTTCACTAAGTGTTTCCATCAATGCCAAAGGGGGAGATTGTTGGGATATGGCTTCTAGTTTTGTCATTGATGGAAAATAAAGTCATTATTCTAATCCACAGATCGAGATTTGTTCATACCGGTAGGCAAAGTAGAGAACAGAGTATTACCAATAAAAAGAATGAAGAATAGGGTATCTGGTTAGTATGTCAATCCGTATGCCTCAATAGATCATCATTTTGAGTTGTGGACCTCGGGGATATATTATTAAGCATCTATATTATCTTATTGTTAAGTTTTGTGGTGTCGCATTAATCGGTGTATGAGTTAGGAGATCTGATAGGATGAATTTCTATTTTTTAACTCATTGGTGGCCAACTTAATGAATGTAGTGTGTTACGGATGTATAAGGGATAATTGTTTTAATTTTTTCATATTCAAGCATTTTTGTTTTGGGTCCTAGCTATGTCATGGCCAACTCTGATGGGTGCGCATTATAAATTTCTCATGATTTGAGTCGACATATGGAGAATATTTTTTGTATTTTATTTGAAACTGACATATAGCAATTGAATTCTTGTTAGCTGATATATATGCGAGTTTGGGTAATTCACTTTGATGTATGAGTGTGTGTATAGAGAAGAAAAAATGCATGTGCAAATATTAGAAGATCAATTGAGTGAATTTTGCTTGTGAAGAAGAGGACTGTTGTGAAAGTGAATTAAGGTAGAGTAGAGCAGAGTGCAGAATCAGATAGAAGGTTCATAATCTATTATATGAGCTTCACCAAAATTGGTACCAGGCATTTGTAGATGCTACTTTCTTAGTTCAACCTTTTGTTGTAATCCAAATATTTTTTAAGGTAGTGAACCTTCCTTATTTTGAGCAATGAGCTCTAGGTAGTGTGCTTGAATGCATGTGCATTCCCTTTTTCTTCATACTTTTAACAGAGTATAAATTGTGGATTAATCTCCATCGTGGTTTTTCCTCTAACAGGGTTTCCACATAAAAATATTGGTGTTATGGTGTTTTTATTGTTTCCTTCATGTGCTTGCATCTTTACTTTTGTTTAAATACTATGAATGGTTTAGCATCTAGATTGAAATTTAAATATTGTTGAACACTGATTCACCCCCCCTCTCAGTGTTCCTTGAGTCCAACATTTATTTCTCATGCTCCAAAAATGAATTGAAGTCCATTTTGAATTTTTAGAACAATGATTTGGTAGAGTGGAGATGGCAGATTTCCCTTTTCCATGTGATTGAAACAAATAAAATGCTTGCATTGGTTGGAGTGTTGGAAAACACACCGTCCCCTGCCAGTTATTTGCTTATGAAAAGTCTTTATTTCGTACACTCCCAAAATGAAATGAAGTCCACTTTGAATTTTTAGAATGACAATTTGGTAGAGTGGAAATGACATATTTCCTTTTTTCATGTGATTGGAACACATAAAATGCTTCATTGCTCATAGTGTTGGAAAACACAATGTCCCCTATTAGTTATTGCCTTATGAAAAGTTTTTTATTTCTCATGCTCCAAAAATGAATTGAAGTCTACTTTCATATTTCATCAATATTTTTTTATTTTATATGCTCAAAAAATGTAATGAAGTCCACTTTGAAATTTTATAACTAGTTGGTTGAGTAAAAATGGCATTTCCTTTTTCCGCGTCATTGGAAAAAATAGAATGCTTGCATTATTTGCAGTATTGGAAAACACACTATCCTATATTAGTTACTTCATTATGAAAAATTACTTATGTATGTCAACTTACTTACAAATGTAAGCACATGCACTAAGCACTTTATGTTTTGGAGAATGCAACAAAAAAATGTGTTGAAGTTCACCTTCATATTTTATAACCCTTACTTGCAACAAGCATTCCATTTCAATATTGGAATACGTTTGGAACACAAGATGCACAAGAAAATGTTACAGGCTAGAAAACACATAGGGTTGTCTGTCACTTCTCAATTGTTGTTCAAAGAAAAAACTTTTTGTTATGTAGATTGTAACAACATAATGTATTGAAGTTCACCTTCATATTTTATAACAACCCTTACTTGCAACAAACATTCCATTTCAATATTGTAATATGTTTAAAACAAAAGATGCAAAAAAAAAGTTGTAGGATGGAAAACACACAGGGTTGTCCCTCACTTCTCAAATCTTGTTCAAAGGCAACACTATCTATTATGCAGACTGTAACAACACAATGTATTGAAGTTCACCTTCATATTTTATAACAACCCTTGCAACAAACATTCCATTTCAATATCGTAATACGTTTCATAAATAAGATGCACAAAAAAAGTTGCAGTATGGAAAACACACAGGGTCCTCTGTAATGTCCCCTTCCTGTTGAAATATCTCAGTACTTGAGATTATCCTATTATGTGACCCTTGTAGGCTAATATGGAGGATATAGGGTCTTGTCGAGGCATGGCTTGACTTCAGTTGTCAGAACTATTCAGTTTGGCTTTCATTCCAGGTCTTTTGGACATCATTTGCTTGACTTACTATTTTTAGTAAGTGGAGACACTCAGCGGAGCACCCCTGCTATTTTTAGCAGTATGGTCTAGTCATATGCAGATTCAATCACTTATCATCCAGCTTCAGACGGTTCGTCATTTGGACTTAATTTGAGAAATATATTAATATTTATTTGCCAAAATAAATATTAATTTAATTGAAGCTTATATTATAAAGTTATAATGTAATTTAATATTATAACTTAAGTGACTTATTGAAGGGGTCAACCATCATGAAGAGGGGGCCACTTTTTAATTAATTATTTTAATTAAAAGGGCGTTCAAACTATTGAAGAATTAAAAGTGAAATTCAAGTTTTATTTAAATGATTCCTTTTGAAGGAAATCAACCTAATTGAGGAGATATAAGTTTTCTTTGAGAGAAATTCATTCATTATGTATGAGAACCGATTTTAGACAATTTCTTCTACAGAGAATGAAGCCAAGGGTTTTAGTTTTCTTCTGCATTGAAGAATGAGCCATCTTCAGTGTTTGCAGTTCAGAGGCTATGAAATATTAACTGATTTATTGCCTTCCAGTTGAATAGCTTCATTCAGAAGTTATTATGGAGATCACTGAGAAGATATTATACACGGTTTGGTTTAATAATCATCAGGAAAAGTGATATCTTTGAGCAGTAGGTTTAGTTCATTATCTGGCATGATTTCCAAGGTTGTACAGAATTTATTGCTGCTGGTTTGGAGGCCGTACCACTCAGCTAGAAGGCTGTACTTTTCCCTTGAGCATGGACGCCTTGCTTTATTGTCTTTTTTCTTCACCAGATGGGACGCCTTGCACTTTGGGTCAGTTTGCACCAATTTTGAGGCTGGAGAAGTGTCTTCTGAGGTTGGTCTTATTTCATCTTCACCATTAGGGGTGGCTACAAATCAGAAATTAGGTTTTTAAATATTACAAATTGCTTTTCCTTTTTGACTACATGTTAGGGTTTCATCATTGTAATCTTTGAGAAAGAATAATAAACCAATATGCTATTGATTCAGAAGTCTATCTGCTTCAGTTTTTACTTTCTTGTATTTATTTAAGATTTTAGAAGCATTACCTTTCAAAATCGCACTATTATCTTTATATGCAAAAACCACAAAAAAATCAAAACAAGCAAAAACAACAAGCAAAAACAATCAGTTCTGAAATTGCGAGAAAACGGGTTTCTATAGTGGTATTAGAGCGGTTTCCTGCCATCCTGAGGGTTTAGGATTCATATGCAGCCACATGAGATCTAACCTCACAGATATTATACTCGTAGGAGAGCTTTGTTTGATAGGGAACAAGCATTGAACAAACAACCGAGTACCATGGGTGACAGAACAGAGGTTCCTCATGATCCTTGGGATGAGGATGCAGAGGTCAGATAGACTCTTAGAGATTTACGGACAAGTCAGCAACAGGTAGCTGATGCATTGCAACAGTTGACCACGGTTATACAGAGGATAGGTTCGCTTAGGAGACCGTCACCCCGTCGTGATGAAGACAGGAGTGATACAGGTTCACAGAGGGCACCTAGGATTGTTTCACAGACATCAGATAGGCCTACCCACCCTACTCTTGTGAGGTAGGAGCTTGATGAGGCTATGGCAGATGAGGAGCTTGAGGAGGTGTTCATTGATATTCTTATGGCAGTGAACGATGAGTGGGAGTTATTGACCCCAGAGGTCAGAGAGACAATTAATTTTGATAGGTTTCTCACACAGAGGAGAGAGCATTATAGGAATAGGCAGGATAAGAGGCCTAGACATCAAAATAGTGACTTGAAGCACGCCACAAACAAGCTCACCTTAGCTATGTTTGACGGTAGCGATAAGGTTATAGCACAGACTTGGATCAGTAAGCTAGATGCTTTCCTTGCATTGCATCCCATGGTTGAGGAGGATGCTATTAGATATGCTATTTTGCATCTTGAGGGGGCAGCCTATGACTGGTGGCATCATGAGATTTTGACACTTCAGCATGACTGTATCACCACTTACTAGGAGTTTGTGGATAGATTGGTGGAACGGTTTGACAAGAAGGATCCTGAGACTTACTTTAGAGATTTGGCCCAGTTGAGACAGGTTGGTAGCATGGAGGCTTACATAGGAGACTTCCAGAAATTATCAGTGATGGTTCCCAACATATCAGAGAGGCATCTAGTTGTACTCTTTGTGGAGTGATTGTTGGAGCCAATGAGAGGATGGATCAAATCATTTGATCCTCTTTCATTACAAGAAGCGATGAAGAAGGAACGTAGCATGGAACTTGCAGCTCCATCTAGCAAGTTCAATTCTAGGAATACTTCTTCATTCAAGGACAAGGGATTCAATAAAAATAAGGAGAAAGCTGACTTTAAGAGTGATTCAAATGGGAAATTAGCGACACCCTTGGATCGTGAGACTCTTAACGATTTGTGTAGGAAGAAGCTTTGATTCTACTGCAAGGGTCCCTATGATGCTAACCATGATTGTCCTTTGTGGCCTAAGGGTAAGGCCAATAGAGTTATGTGGGATTATTATGAGGATTCAAAATCTGAGAACTTTGAATAGCAGGAGAGTTTTGAGGAGTCAGAATCAGAGGCTTCGGAGCCTAAGGTGGGGGCAGAGTCAGAGCTCCAACTCCAGGAAGCACAGTTGTCTAGCATTCAACAGGAGGGATCCTTCAGACTTCATGGAGTTTTGGCTGGTCAAAAGGTTATTACCCTTTTAGACACAGGTGCCACCCATAATTTTATCGATGTCAGATTTGTGGAGAAGCATGGACTCATAACCGAAGAGTTTGAGGGCATTCGGGTTAAGGTGGTTGATGGTTACACTCTCAGGTGTGACCGTATGATTAAGGATCTTCCTTTGCACCTGAATAATTATGAATTCAAGGCTGATTACTATGTGGTGAATATGGGTGATATTGATTTAGTTTTGGGCATGAAATGGCTTCATTCCCTTGAGGAAGTTACACTTCGTCTCAAAGACATGGAGATCCACTTCGAGGTGGATGGGAAGACTCATATACTGAAGGCCATCTGAGACAGTAACGTCAGGACTATTTCCTTCCGATAGATGGAGATACTTATACATCATGACATGGTTGAGTGGGCTACCGAGTGCACTTTGACACCTACACAGGAGGGACAACATAAGACCGAATATCATCCCGACATTCAGCAATTGAGAGTTAAGCATGGGAAGGTTTTCAGTGACATTCTACAAGGGAGACCTCCAAGATAGGGGTGTTGAGCACATCATAGAGCTTAAGGAGGGCACCAATCCCATCATGATTACTCCTTACAGACACCCAAAGTGGCTTAAGGATGAGATAGAGAAGACTATCAAAGAGCTCTTGCTATGAGTCACATTCGACCGAGTAAGTCACCATTTGCTTCTTCAATTGTTCTAGTGAAGAAGAAAGATGGTACTCTTCGTATGTGTATAGATTATAGAGTCTTGAATAAGAGGACTATTAAGAACAGATATCCCATACCCCGTATAGATGAGCTTATTGATGAGCTCCATGGTGCCTGTTACTTCTTGAAGATAGACTTGAGATTGGGATATCATCAGATTAGAGTTCATGAGCAGGATGTTGAGAAGACTGCTTTTCATTGTCATTGTGAACACTTTGAGTTTGTGGTTATGCCATTTGGGCTAACCAATGCTCCAGCGACATTCCAGTCCACCATGAATAGGGTCTTCCATTCACATTTGAGGAGATATGTACTTGTCTTATTCGATGATATTTTGGTCTACAGTAGGACATGGCAGGAGCACTTGGCTCATTTGGATATAGTACTTAGCATTTTGGATAGGGAGTCCTTGTATGCCAAGCAATCCAAGTGTGATTTAGGGATGACTGAGTTGTTATACTTAGGCCATATTATTAGTGCAAGGGAGTGCGGATGGATCCTGAGAAGATTTGTGCTATCGTAGATTGGCCTACTCCAGCGAACCTTACACAGCTGCGAGGATTCCTGGGGTTATGTGGTTTCTATCGCAAATTTTTTAGTGGATATTCACGCCATGCAACACCTATGACAGATTTTTTGAAAAAGGGTGCATTCTTTTGGACTCCTGAGGCACAAGAGTGTTTTGTGAGGTTTAAGGAGCTTATGACTACATGTCCAGTGTTGGAACTACCAGATTTAATGAAGCCTTTTGAGCTTCAGTGTGATGCTTCTAGTGAGGGAATTGGAGTGGTGCTTATGTAGGACAAGCACCCGATTGTTTATGAGAGTAGGAAGCTTAGAGGACCAGAGAGGGTTTATATTATATATGATAAGGAAATGCTAGCCATAATGCATGCCTTGGCCAAATTTAGGCAATATTTAGTGGGCAGTAAGTTTTGTATTAAAACTGATCATAATAGCTTAAGGCATTTCCTAGGACAATGGGATCTGAATGACTGTCAGCAAAAGTGGGTAAGTTATAGGCATATGACTTTGATATCACCTATATCAAAGGTACACAGAATGTTGTTGCTAATGCTCTTTCACGCTGGCCTTATTTGAGTTCTATGGTATAGATTGCAGAGGATTGGAGACACTTGATTGTGGAAGAGTATGCCAAGGATACATGGGAATTTGGTATTGTTGAGGGATCTATTGTGGACACTAGGTACACACTTGAAAATGACTTGATCATTTACAAGAACATGATTTTCTTGATCCCAGGGTCAGAGATGAAGAACACCATTTTGCGAGCTTTCCATGATGTACCTACAACAGGGCATCTCGGGTACTTTAAGACATACAGATAGGTTCAGGAGATATTTACATGGAAGGGCCTTAAGGCATATGTTCTTCAGTACATGCGTGAGTGCCTTGTTTGTTAGCAGAACAAGCACGAGAACACGTATTCGGCAGGGTTGTTGCTGCCACTTCCGATTCCTGACAGGAAGTGGGAATGCCTATCGATGGATTTTATTACGGGCTTGCCTAAAGCCCAAGGATGGGATTGCATATATGTAGTTGTCGATCGGCTGATGAAGTATGCCCACTTCTTTCTGACCACCACTACTTATACGGCTACATAGGTAGCAGAGGTATTTTTCTGAGAGGTTTTCAGATTACATGGGTTGCCTCAGAGCATAGTTAGCGACAGGGATAGTCAGTTCCTAAGTCACTTCTGGCAGGAGGTGTTTAGACTTTGTGGGACCGAGCTTACACCGAGCACTAGTTACCACCCGCACACCGATGGTCAAATGGAGATAGTGAACAAATGGGTGGAAGGCTACCTCAGGAATCACATTGTAGGGCAGAAAAAGGCATGGGTCAAGTGGATATACTTATGTGAGTATTGTTACAATACCACCTACCACATGACCATTCAGATGTCCCCATTCATGGTGTTGTATGGGTATCAGGCACCTAGTTTTCTTGATTTTCTACTGAGTGACAGTAGAGTTCCTAGTGCCAGAGACTTATAGCAGGAGATTCAGGACATTATGAGGGCTCTTAAGGAGAATATTGCCAAGGCACAAAATTAGTAGAAGCAGTATGTAGATCAGAAGAGGACCGAGAGATCTTTTGAGGTGGGAGACATGGTATATCTCATGCTGCAGCCCTATCAACAGTCTACTCTTAGGAAGAGTGGATCAGAGAAGCTCAAGCCACGGTACTATGGTCCTTTCAGGATCATCAAGTGTGTGGGAGAGGTGGCTTATGAGCTAGAGTTTCCAGTGGATGGTAAGGTCCACAATGTTTTTCATGTGTCACGTCTCAAGAAGGCATTAGGACATTGTGTGGTACCTTCAGCAGTATTTCCTCCCTTAGATGATGAGGGAAAGTTGATTTTAGTACCTAAGTCTATCCTGGAACACAAAGAGAGACAACTATGTAGGAGGACTATCAGGGAATATCTGGTGAACTGGAGAGATTTACTAGTGGAGGATGCTATGTGGGAGAGTGAGGAGATTTTGCAGCATCCTGAGTTGAGATTGCTTGAGGACAAACAATTTCAGGAGGGGCAGACTATAATGTCCCCTTCCTATTGACATCTCTCATTACTTGAGATTAGCCTATTATGTGACCCTCATAGGCTAATATGGAGGATATAGGGTCTTGTCGAGGCATGGCTTGGCTTCAGTTGTCATAACTATTCAGTTTGGCTTTCGTTCGGGGTATTTCGGACATCATTTGCTTGACTTACTATTTTTAGTAAGTGGAGACACTCAACGAAGCACACCTGCTATTTTTAGTAGTATGGTCTGGTCATATACAGATTCAGTCACTTATCATCTAGCTTCAGACGGTTCGTCATTTGGACTTATTTTGAGAGAGATATTAATATTTATTTGCCAAAATAAATATTAATTTAATTGAAGCTTATATTATAAAGTTATAATGTAATTTAATATTATAACTTAAATGACTTATTGAAGGGGTCGACTATCATGAATAGGGAGCCACTTTTTAATAAAATTTTTTAATTAAAAGGGTGTTCAAACTATTGAAGAATTAAAAGTGAAATTCAAGTTTTATTTAAACGATGTCTTTTGAAGGAAATCGACCTAATTGAGGAGAGATAAGTTTTCTTTGAGAGAAATTCATTCATTATGATATGATAATCGATTTTAGACAATTTATTCTATAGAGAATGAAGCCAAGGGTTTTAGTTTTCTTCTGCATTGGAGAACGAGCCATCTTCAATGTTTGTAGTTTAGAGGCTGTGAAATATCAGCTAATTTATTGCCTACCAGTTGAATAGCTTCATTCAGAAGTTATTACATAGATCATTGAGAAGATATTATACAGGATTTGGTTTAATAATCATCAGGGGAAGTGATATCTTTCAGTAGTAGGATCAGTTCATCATCTGGCATGAATTCCAAGGTTGTACAAAATTTATTGCTACTAGTTTGGAAGCTATACCACTCAGCTAGAAGGCCGTACTTTTCCCTTGAGCATGGACACCTTGCTTTATTGTCTTTTTCCTTCACCAGATGGGACACCTTGCACTCTGGGTCAGTTTGCACCAATTCTAAGGCTAGAGAAGTGTCTTTTGAGGCTGGTCATATTTCATCTTCACCATTAGGGGTGGCTGCAAATTAGAAATCAGGTTTTTAAATATTACAAATTGCTTTGCCTTATTGAATGCATGTTAGGGTTTCATCATTGTAATCTTTGAGAAAGAATAATAAACCAATATGCTATCGATTCAAAAGTCTATCTGCTTTAGTTTTTACTTTCCTGTATTTATTTAAGATTTTAGAAGGATTACCTTTCAAAATCACACTATTATCTTTCTATGCAAAAACCACAAAAAAATCAAAACAAGCAAAAACAACAAGCAAAAACAATCAGTTCTGAAATCGTGAGAAAACAGGTTTCTACATTGTCCCTTACTTCTCAATTCCTATTCAAAGACATCACTTACTATTATGCAGACTGTAACAACACAATGTATTGAAGTTCAACTTCATATTTTATAACAACCCTTACTTGCAAGAAACATTCCATTTCAATATCGTAATACTTATGACTTGTATAAGATATGCTTTTTTCTTAAAGGTGTTCAAATGAGACAATAAACCTGAGGATTTACACATAAAATCACAGAAACAAGTATCAATCATTCATACACATAATGAAACAACCATTGACAAGGAAAAAACCACTAAATTTTATTGATAAAAGAGGTCCTTACATAGCTGTATAAGTCTGAAAATGAGCTACAATTTGCTATCTCCAGCAATGAAATAACTCCAAAAGTTACAATACAATGCTTGGAGAGAAAAAAAGTAGCGAAAAATCTACCTACAAATGGAACTTGCAGCTTAATATAAAACATATCTGGCAGTTCCTACTTGAAGAATCAATCTTTTAATAGATAAATTTAGAACAAAATCACTGCATGCTTCTGAAACTTCACAATAGTTGATGATAACAATTTCACCATGTATGGAATAGCTACTACCCCTTTGACCAAAACTCTGTCCATCTCATAGTCATTAAGCATTGCTTTTTGGATTTTAGTAGCCCTCATGACTATAGTTGTGACTGCCTTCTCAACAAAAATGAAAAACATACTGTCACTATCTATCTTTATTTGGCATCATTGAGTTTAGTCATACCTTTTCCTATCACAGGTGGCCCATAGAAGAATATATTGTGAAAAGGAAATTCACTAGACTTTGTACTGTGCAGTTTCACATAACCCATTTTGTGGCATGGATTAAAAAATCTATGCAAAGATGGCTTAAAATACTAAGAAGAATACATAATATCATCCAGTCATGTTGCAATAATAGAGGAAAGTTACATTGAAATAAATATAGTAAGGATCTTAGGATAGTCATAGAGGCAGATTGCTCTTATTGAATTGACAAGATTAATAAGGTATCATCAAATAGGGCATTGAACTTATTAGATCTTTGCTGCTTTTCCTTAATGAATTTCATATCTATGAACAATAAAGTGCATAAATATTCAACTTGAGCTTCAAATTTTATAACAATATTGAAAATCACCTTCATATTTTATAAGAATGCCTACTTACAACAAACATTCCATTTCAATATCATAATATGTTCTGAACATAAAATGCACAAAAAATTTACAAGATGGACAACACATAGGGTTGTGACAATGTTTTCAAATGTTTTCAGATTTGATTTGAGATAAAAAAATTCACATCACACAGTCAAATGTAAAAATATTTTGAGTCAATATTATAGATTCTGAAGAAAATTACAAGCCACATTTAATATTGCTAACATGAAGAACTATGTCAACCATTTACGAATAGGTATAATTTATGCGTTCTCAGCATCCATAAGGATTTGGTGCACTCTGATTGTCAAGGTGGAATTGACAGCATACAATGTTGGCATCCCATAATATGCATGTAGTAGCCTGAATGATGGTATGACATAGTGGATCTTGAACCTGGCAATGTGGTTGAATTTGAACACAACCAACAACCATTCCTCCATAGGACCCATGTGATTACTAATTAGATATTCCCCCTTAAGGAATCTCATAAACCTCATGCTCAGCTCATCCGTAGGATTGTGCTTGCGTATGATTACTATTGGTTGAATGCATACCTTCCAGATGCATCCAACTAGGAAAAGGTCTTGAATTTCTTGATAAAGAGACATTGGCCGATTAGATAAATTTTCAATCTCTATTTCTAGATTGTAATATTGAACATTCATGCCCATTTTTTCCCATACACCAAAGATGTTGTTAAAGAAGTGAGCATAATTATGATAGTTGAAATCAGTGCGGTTTGTCCCTTTTCTATCAATTCTCCTTAACATCTTTTCCCACAACCTATACGGGAGACTCAATTCCTCAATGCGAGCAAGAATATTGCATGGAAGATATGGGTGGTAGTTAGTCAACTAAATAACCACCCATGCTCGTGACCTGTGTGACATCTTCTATACAACTAGAGTAGCAGGTAGTGAAATGCTTGAAATGAAACATAATACAACTTTTTTCAGAAGGTACAACTGCATTCTCTAATTAGAAAGACACTATTAATGTAATGGAAAAACTAAAAAAGAAGTGAGCAAAGTGGAAGATATAGATAATGTTTTCACTGAAGAGATTCTACCTATTCTTCGGAACTTAACAAAGCAGTGTGTGCAGTATCTCCAATGGGCATATGGGAATGCACAAATGGTACAATAGGAACTAAAATGCCTGAAATGAAAGACAACAAAAATTCTAGTAGATACAACATTATCTAATTGGAAAGACACTTTGAATGTTGGCTTCATTACATACTTGGACTGTATGAAACATTAACATTTTCATGACAAAACAGGTGATAGGGGATAGTGTGTTTTCAAACATGGAAATAATGTGAGCATATTTGTTGCAATCAGATGAAGAAAGGTAGAAAGGAAATTTGGACTGTATGAAAAAGTTGCTTAAAAAATTCAAAATGAAACTAAATTTTCATAACGAACTAATTGTGTAGGGATAGTGTGTTTTCCAACAATAGAAACACTATGACCATTTTCAGTGGTAACGAAAAAAAAAAATCATAAGGAACAAAGTTAAATGGCATTTTGACTGTATGAGAACATTGTGAAAGTGTACTTCATAACATTTTTGGTTGCAACGATACAAAAAACATTTGAAAATGAACTAATTCACATGTGACAGTGTGTTTTCCAACATTGCAAATAATGTGAGCTTTTTTTTTGCGCAATGCACATATGGAAACACACAAGTGGAGCATGATGTACTAGAATGCCTAGAATGAAGAAGGGAACTACTATGAGAATACTTGAAAAGAAGAGAGCAATGTGAAAGAGATAGATAAATTTTTGACTGAACAAATTCTTCTTGCTCTTCATGGGTTGAGGAAGGACCACATGCACTATGCTTACCTACAGACGAAGGTACACTGAAGTATGCTTGTGCAATCCTTAGTAACTCTTGAGGAAGTAGTAGAGTGAATGCACATTGACTGACATCAACCTATCATTGTAGCCAAATTTTTATAAGGAAGCATGGTATTGCATAATATCATAACACAAATTAGACTTACCTATGCATAGTTATTAAATTGGAACCATACCTTCCATTGGGTTTACACTCATGAAAGATAGTCACTGGCAAGGACTCCTTTCCCTAGATTGGAATGCTGAAGCAAACAAAAAAGGCGAAAAAAGAAATAATTTTTTTTATGATGTGGTAGAAGCACATATTGGAAAAAGAAATTTGCAATACCATTTCCTATTAGAATATAGAAATTGAAATGGGTTTTCTCATAGTCACCCATATTAGATGTTGTATCATCTACCACATCCATAGTAGCTACACTTGAAGTCTCACATTGCATATTGACATTCACATTCAAGCTATTATTCATGGAGAAGGGAGAGGAGTGATACAGAGGAGCTTGGTGATCTTACTATTCTACAACACGCTTTGTATGATGGGTTGCATGTCAATGATGATCCCTGCTTGCACTAAACCATGGATGCATGCAAACGGTGCTAGTTGTAGCTTCATCAAGATCGAGAATGAATTCAAATGGTAATGCATTTGATTGTTGTAGGTCCTACAGAAACCTCTCCATGCACTATACATATGATTGCACCTGTTGTAGACACTATGGCAGTGTACGCATCACTTTGCTCAAGATTTCATTTGTGTCATTCCAAATAGACATTTTGAGCACATGTTCATCATAGACATGAGTGATAGAATGAGCTTGTGTAGGGGTGTGAAGATTATAATTGTTTTCTTCAATGCCCCCTATGACAATGTCTTGTTCAAATCTATCCCTCTATCAATTGGTTGACCTCCACCGTCTAAATGACCACACAAAATAAACTTGAAAATTCAAAACAAAATTGACTCCCATAAAGTAATGCAATTCAAATTGAAATTCACTTATCGTGGACCACCCCTTCAATGACAAATGATCTTCTAATCAAGTCAACAACCTTGAGGACATGTTTGCAAGTGTTCCCCTGCAAACTCCAAGGGAACTCACAAAAAAAAAGGTGATCCCCAAATTTCCAAACAAGGTAGTGGTCATACCTACTTTGAATTTTAACCTAGTACCATCCAGGATGTGTTTGATTAGGAAGACAATGATCATCCGAAATTGCCTTAGGCTACTCCAAACTAGATCGTGGTGCAGAAGCACCTAGTCAACTATGGTCAATAGGTGTAAATATGAGTCATGTTCAGGTTTCAAGTCTTATTTTGATGTAATAAGGTCCATGGTGACCATTTTTTATGTTTTCAAGTCATATAGGGTCATGTTTAGTTTTTTCAATTTTTTTAAAATGTTACAAAAGTTGCTTGTGCAACTTTGCAATTTTGGCATCTTTAGGAAGTTGAACGGTAACCTTTTTGAAAGTTGATTGGAGACCATTGGTTTATATTGGAACAAGTTTAAAAAGGCCTCAAAAACTTTGAGGCAATCTTTAGAAGTGATTTTGGTGGAAAGACAATAAAGCAAGCTTTGTTTTCTGTGAATAGTACGGCTCTGTATAGTTGATTTATGATTTGAAATTCATGTGAATAGTTTAAGCAATGGATTCCATATAATTTGGTTTTGGTTGTATTGAATTTCATTGAGATTGAAGGTAGTTTGAGGTGCTTTCCTAAAAATAGTTTGTAAACCCTAGGCTTGAGGGTTTGAAGACATAAATAATGTTTTGAAGGCCATTCCACCATTGAAATTTTCCCAGACTCCATGGAATGAAGGGTTTGAGTGTACTCTTAGAGATTTTGAAGTTGTTAGAGCATGAGATGGAGTTTAGGGAAAAATTGAGCTTGCCCTAGCCTAACATCCTCATGTGTTAGGCTTAGGAAACTAGGTAGTATTGTGATTTTGTGTGACAAAAAAATTGTGATGAGTCATGGTGAAGGAAAATGCATATTGGGACCCTATATGATGTGTTAGAGCCTCTAGAGTGGTGATTTGAAGATTGGTGTTTAATTATCACATACTTGCTTTGGAAAAGTGGCCTAATTTGGCCTTGGAGTAGCGTAGTGGACCTAGTCTAAGGGATTTGTTACAAAATAACCCTAGTCCCAAATTGGATATGTTGAAATAGGGTCTAATGGGTATTTGAGATGGTTAAATTTTTGTGGGTTAATGGCCTTGTCTAAAAGATATGCAAAAGAAACTAGGTTTGGAGACTTACAAGGAGAAATGAAAGGTTGATTGTGTAACCACTATAGTTAGGGTTTGAAAATTGAAAATTTTATCAATTGTGATTGTATTCACATACTCCACCTTGCTCTACATTAAGTGTTATTAGAGCATAGGTTCTAATTGAGAAGTGGAAAAGAGGTTGAAATTTTGAATAAGTAAGATGCTTCCAAAGAGCAATCCAACGACCAGAGAATTCAGAGAACTAAAGGAGCAATATGCTAAGGAGGTGGGACTATATAAGGAGTCTCATGAAGCCACCCTTGCTATAATTTTAGCTCTAGAGAAAAACCAAAGAAGAGGTATGGTCGGTGGTGACCAAAGTGACAAAGAGGATGAAGGTGAGAGTGACAACCCTCAAGGAGGAGTCCAAGATGAAGAGGAAATGGAACCTAAAGAGATGAGAATGGTTAGGACATTGAAGGTTGTCAAGGGGGATACTCCTAAGGTGAAAGGGGAAGTACCCATGTATGGTGGGAAGATGGAAAATGAAGAAGTGTTGGGTTGGATAGATGCTCTTGCCAATTTCTTTGAATTTGAGGAGATAGAAGATAATAAGAAGGCGAAATTTGCAAAAACAAAGTTGAAGGGACCTACCCTAACATGGTGGAACTATGTTCAAGAGGAAGAGTAAATAAGGGCAATAATAAGATAAGTTCATGGGATAGAATGGTAGCTAATGTGAAAGGACAATTTTTTCCTACAAATTATGCAATTCAGGCATTTAGGAAGTTGTAAAATTTAAAACAAAAGGAGTTAGATGTTATGGAATACACTGAAGAGTTCCATAAATTAAGTATTAGAGTAGCACATACTGAAGATGAGGTAGAAAAAGTAGCAAGATACCTAAATGGGCTAAGGCTCAATAACCAAGACAAAATTGGTCTCACAACACCTAGGACAATTGAAGAGTGTTTTTAGTTGGCTGTCAAGGTAAAGGAAAGGGTAAAAAGGAGACAAGAGCATAAAGGAAGAGGTAGAGGAAAGAACTTCAGAGGTAGAGGCAACTTTGCTGCAAGAGGATATTCACAAAAGTATCAAGGAGAGTCAAGCAGCCACCATGAGCAAAGTGGTGAATCAAGAGGTAATTTCAAAGGAAGAAGACCTAGTGGTAGAGGTAGATTTGGTGGACAAGGGAGAGATTCAACTATCTTCTCAGATAGATGTTATCAGTGCAACCAATTTGGTCATCCAACATGGAAGTTCCCAAACAAGCAAGCATCAAATTCAAATGGAGGTTAAAGGAGAACCGAAATTATGGATGAGGAAGAGATGAAAATGTCAATTCACCATCTCAACATGCTACTCCTGAGATAGGTGAGTCTTTGATGATGAGAAGAACACTCATTAAGGTGCCAACAGTCAAAGAGCCTCCACAAAGGAAATCATTTTTTAGAGCCACCTGCAAATCACATGGAAAGGTATGTAAGGTAGTTGTTGATTCAGGTTATACTAATAATTTGGTTTCCTTAGAGATGGTAGAGAAGTTAAAAATGAAGAGAATCCCACACCGCACACCTTACAAAGTATCTTGGTTGAATAAGGGTCAACAAGTCTTCGTCAATGAGAAAAAATGGGTAGAGTTTAATATTAGGGGGTATAAAGATAAAATCCTTTGTGACATCATCCCTATGGATGTTTGTCACTTGTTGCTAGGAAGACCCTGGTAGTATGATAGAAAAGCAAAGCATGATAGCCAAAAAAAAATTTGTGATAGAAAAAGATGGAACTTCATTCACATTGACACCCCTACAAGATGATGAATTTGATAAACAAGTTGGGTCTAGTGTTATGGTAGTGGGGGAGAAAGAATTCTTGAAAACATTGAAGGAAGAAGGTGGACAGGGATTTGCTTTAGTGATCAGACCTAAATTTGTTTTAGCAACATCCAAGGTTGAGGGTATACCTAGTGAGGTTCAGACTTTGTTGAGGAAATACAAGGATATTGTAGTTGATGAGTTACCTAGCTCTTTGCCTCCCATGAGAGATGCAAGCCATCACATAGACCTGATCCTTGGTTCAAATTTACCAAATAAAGTTGCATACAAGATGACACCCGAACAAAATGAGGAAATAAGAAGGCAGGTCCAAGAATTGCTAGATATAAGCCTAATAAGGGAAAGTTTGAGCCCATGTGTTGTCCCTACTATTTTAGCACCTAAAAAGGATGGGGATTGGAGAATGTGTACTAACTCAAGGGAAATCAACAAAATCACCATTAGATATAGGTTTCCAATACCGAGGCTGGAGGATTTGATGGATTGCTTGGGAGGTGCATGTTTTTTTTCAAAGATTGACTTAAAAAGTGGTTATCATCAGAATAGGATAAGAGAACTTGGGGATGACTGGAAAAATGCATTTAAAACCAATGAGGGTTCATATGAATGGATGGTGATGCCATTTGGATTGTTAAATGCTCCAAGTACATTTATTAGACTAATGAACGGAGTTTTAAATCCTTTCATTGGAAAAAATGTTATTGTATATTTAGATGACATACTTGTGTTTAGTAAGACTAAAGAAGAGCACTTGCAACATCTTGAAATGGTTTTGCAGAATTTGAATGAAAAGAAGTTGATGATAAACCTCAAAAAATGTGAATTCATGAAAGAGGAGCTAGTGTATCTTGGTTTTGTGATCTTGAAGGGTTCATTGAAGATGGTGTTGGAAAAACAAGGATAGACAACTGAGAGGGGGGGTGAATCAGTTGTCATAGATTGATAAAATTTTCAAAATTTACTTAAGATCTGATGAAAAAGCAATTAACCATAAACAATTAACATATCAGAGAGACAAAGAACACCAATATTTTTTACGTGCAAACCCTATTAGGGGAAAAACCATGGTGGATATTAGTCCACAAGATTATACCATGTTATAAGTATAATGAAATCAATAAAGGGGAATACATATGCATTCAGGCACACTTCCTAGAGCTCACTGCTCAATTACAGAAGGGCCTCATTGCCCAACAATACATAATAGGATTAAAATCTATAGGGTATGAATTGAAAAAATAGCTTCTGCACAAGCCTGATTACAGTTCCAATTAAGCATAGAAAACTCCTTCTCTTTTCACTCTTCACACTTCACTCGATCTTCTTCACACTCTGCTCTGCAATCAAATGATATTCACACATGCACAAATAAGATCATACCCAACACATGAAGCACCTTTTCCACACACTACACTAATTAAACAATCACACTTATTTATTCGCATAATGAGATTTCATCAACAACTTATTTGACAAGGAAAATAAAACATATTTGCAATGTCAGCCCAAATTTACAAATAAATTTTTTAATGTGAATCCACCAAGGTCAGCCACAACATAGTGGAGACCTAGATTAACAACTCCAACAAAAAAATACTTCAATTACTTTCTCCTCGAAGATCCACAACTCGCTACCACTAACATGTCGGCCAAGAACAAGAAAAATCGAACATACGCAAGAAAAATTTATGTCCACGAGCACATCGATCAATGTGGACATACCACAAAGATAGAGAATGATCTAGAAAAATCCAAGGCACCAAGAAACAATAGAGAAACATCCGCAACAACTGAGATTTCTAGATCACACAAACTTTACTTAGGAACACTTACAAAGACCACAGAAACACTATCAGACCACAACATGAACAAATCTATACACGGACCTCTGAAACTTCTGGTAGATGATCTAGATACACTCAGTAGAAAACCCTTTAATCCACAATAGCTGAACTTCAATGTAAGATGCCTTCATGACCTACATAGTTCCACTGGGAACCTAGAACACTTTCTCTTACAATTTTCTAAATATCCTCGACATATACAACCTATGATACACCAAATGCTAATAGTGTTGACATCAATGACAACCACATATCAACAACACATCCACAACATCCAACAATCTCCCCCTTTGGCATTGATGGCAACACATGATGTGAAAAATACCATCAACCCATCACACTTTCTTTCCCTTTGGGTCTGACTCTTCTCCTCAATTTCTCTTCGACCCTTAAAATGATTTATCACATTGCACTTCTCCCCCTTTTACATCAATGGAAAAGGTAACCATACATGCTTTGAACCACATATCTACACATTTGACTACTCCCCCTGAGTAGCAGCCATAGAGACATCAATCTAGATTAGAATATAGCAATGTAGCTCACAGATTGATGCAAGCAAATGCATCTCTTAGTTCTTATTAGGAGGGGTGATTGCCCCTAGCATTCCTCTGAGATACTCAAAAGTATCCTTCAACAACAGTTAAGTAAAGATGTCTACAATTTTCTCTTTGGTAGGTACATACTCCAATCTAACTTCTTTCTCATTCACTTTCTCCCTTAAGAGGTGAAACTTGATTGATATATGTTTAGTCTTAGAGTGAAGTACCAGATTCTTTGAAATATTTATTGCACTTGAATTGTCACAGTATATGGCAATAGGCTCTTCATATACCACCTTGATATCTTTCAACATTTTTTTCATCCATATTACTTGAGTAGAATTATTTGCAGCAGCAATATATTCTACTTCACCAGTAGATAGAGAAATGGAATTCTGCTTCTTGCTCAACCAGGATACCAGCTTCTTCCCTAGGAAGAAAGTACCACCATTAGTACTTTTCCTATCATCTACATCTCCAGCCCAATCTGCATCAGTATATGCACTCAAAGTGAGATCATCATCCTTTGGATACCAAATTCCAAAGTCAATTGTTCCTTTTAGATATCTAAAGATTCTCTTGATAGTAGTCACATGTGATTCTTTTGGATCAGCCTGAAATCTAGCAATCATACACACAAAATTCATAATATCTAGTCTAGTTTGGGTTGAATAAAGCAATCCATTGATCATTGACCTATATCTATTTTGATTAGCCTTAGGAGAATCATCATTCTATGTTAGCTTACATCCGATCACCATGGGAGTACCAACAAGCTTTGAATCTTCCATCCCAAATTTCTTCAGTAGCTCTCTCACATATTTGGATTGAGATATGAAATTTCCCTTGTCTAACTAGGTCACTTGTAATCCTAGAAAGAACTTCATCTCTCCAATCACACTCATCTCAAATTCATCCTTCATCTCATCAGCAAACTTCATACATAGATTGTCATCTCCTCCAAAAATGATGTCATCAACAAAGACTTCTATAATTAACTCTTTATCATGATCCAATTTGAAATATAATTTTCTATCAACAATACCTCTAGTGAATCCAACCTTTAATAAGTATTTGTCCAATCTAGCATACCAGGCTTTGGGGGCTTTCTTAAGTCCATTTAGATCTTTCTTCAGGCAACAAACCATATCTTCATTGTCAGTTAGCTGAAATCCATCTGACTATTTAATGTATAATTCTTCTTCTAGTTCTCCATTCAAAAATGCTAAATTCACATCCATATGATAGACTTTATAGGCCTTTTATGCAACACAAGCAAGAAATTATCTAACAACTTCAATTTTGGCAATAGAGGAAAAAATTTCTTCAAAATCAACACCTTCCATCTGAGAATACCCTTTACATGCCAGTCTTGCTTTATTCCAGACCACTTCACCTTGTTCATTTAGCTTGTTCCGAAACACCCATTTAGTACCAATCACATTTTTATCTTTAGGTCTGGGAACCAGTATCCACGTGTCATTCTTTTCGATTTGTGTTAGCTCATCCTTCATAGCTTCCATCCATTTTTCATCTTGGCAGGCTTCAGTGACATTTTAGGTTCAATCTTGGAAATCATGCACTACTCTTCTGTAATCTTCCTTCTAGTTTGCACTCCTTTATTCTTATCTCCTATAATTTGGTTTTTAGAATGATTTAGCTTTACATACCTTGGAGTTTTGGAATTTTCTTGAACTTTTGATTCTTCTGATCTTCCTTCTGCACTTACACTTGTTTGTTCTTCCCGACTTACTTGATTTACCAAAACAAATTGAGGTTGCTTTTCCGAAACATATGGAATAATCTAAAGGAGCTTTGGTGTTTGAACATTTTTCCCTTTGTTTGTATTTTCTTCATCTGAATCATATCCACAATATCTAGATGATTTAGTAGAATCCTCATCAACTCTGACATTTTCACTTTCAACCATCTTTCTCAGTCTTCTATTATAGCATTGGTAGGCCTTGATTTTAGTAGAGTAACCTAAAAAGATTCCTTCATTGCTTCTTGCAGCAAACTTTCCTATATCATCATCTCTCTTGATATAACATTTGCTTACAAAGATCTTGAAATATTTAACAGTAGGCTTGTAACTAAACCATAGCTCAAAAGGGGTCTTACCAGAGTTTCCATTAACATTTACCTAGTTTAAAGTGTACATAGTAGTGCTTACAACTGCAATCCAATAGGTTTGGGAAAAATTTCCTTCTATCATCATTGTTCTAGCAACATCCAAAATTGTTCTATTCTTTCTTTCTGCAACTCCATTCTGTTGAGGGGTTCAGGGAGTAGATAACTGTCTTTTGATTCCATGTTCTTCACAAAAAGAGTTGAACTCCCTGGAGGTGAACTCACCACCTCTGTTAGATATCAGATACTTGATTTTCAGGCCTTTCTCATTCTCTGCGATAGCCTTAAAACTTTTGAACTTTTCCAATGCTTCACATTTTTCTCTTAAGAAGGAAACCCATATCATTCTAGAGTAATCATCAATAATCAACATAAAGTACCTTTCTCCATGAATAATTTTGACTCTGGAGGGACCATAGAGGTCAGTATGTAGCAGCTCTAGCAAATCATTTGAATGAAACTGTTTGCTCTAAAAGGAGACTCTAGTCTGTTTACCCATTTGACACTCCTTACAAATTGTGTTAGTAGGATTTACTAACTTAGGTAGATCTCTTAGTGCTTGAGTGGAACTTACTTTGAAAATGTTATCAAAATTTACATGACATAGCCTCCTATACCACAACCAACTTTCATCTACTTCAACAATTAAACAACTCCCACTAGTAGTATTCAGGTAAAAAATATTACCTTTTGTCTATTTTCCTGTAGCAATCATATTGCCAGAACTTCCACGTATCTTGCATCTTCCATCTTTGAATTGTAGATAATAGCATTTTCCCACCATCTATCCAACACTCAAAAGATTGTACTTCAAGCCTTCAACATAAAGATCATCATTCTTATCCTTACCACCAAGACAAATAGAACCTCTGCCAAGAATCACACCACCATCATACTTCTCTAGACTTACAATTTTTCTTTTATCACCAGTCGTGATGTGAGCATCCACTATCAATAACCCACTCATCCTTTTCTTCAACTCAGGCTACAAGATCTTTCTCATCTTTTGAAGATTCAGTAGTCACAAGACTATTTTCAACGGTAGCAATGAAAACCAATTCATCTTCATTTCCATTATCTTTATCAGACTCATCATCAGTTACTCCTTCAACAAAGTAACATTTCTTTTGGAATCTAGACTTGTTAGGCTTAGTTCTAGGAACTCTGTCAGGACATCTTGATGCAAAATGACCTATTTTACTACAAGAAAAAAATTAAATAGGTAACACTCCATACTTACCTTTTCCTCTGCCTTCTTTCTTTACAATCAGTGCTTCCAATTCTTCTACTTCTCTATCTTTATCTTCAAGCTACTTTAGTTCTTCATCATACTTGGATATCTTTCTGGAACATTCTCCTAGATGATATCTTTTCTTGTTACTTCCGGATACAGTAGCCTTGAATGTTGATTCAATCTTTGGAACAAATTCACTTAATTCAAAAGAAGCAAGCTTACCAACTAGTGTGTCTCTTGACATATTTGTTACTGCTATGAGCTCTTCAATAGCTCGAGCCTTCAATTTGTATGGGGGAGGAAAGGATCTGAGTATCTTAGCTATAATTTCATCCTCATCCAAAGAACCACTGACACATGTAATACCCATCACTATTTCATTTACTCTTTGCATAAAAGAAGTGATATTTTCATCTTCACCCATCTTCAAATTCTCATACTTGCCTTTTAAACTCTATAACTTAGCCATCTTCACCTGTGCATCTCCTTCATACAAAGTTTCTAGCTTCATCCAAATCTCATGAGCTGTCTGTAGTCCTACCACATTTTCCATCTCTGAATCTGTTAGAGCACTCACCAAAGCTTCAATAGCCCTGATATTGTTTTTAGCATCTTTGATCTCATCAGCAGTGGAGGGACCATTATGAGAAATAACATATGGATCTTTTGTAATCTTCCAGTAGGCTTCACCAATACACCTTAGGTGACATTGCATCCCGACTTTCCACAGTGAGTAGTTAGTTCCAACAAATCTTGGATTATCCTTCTTGAATGTTTCCATCTCGAATCACCTCAAGCTTTTATAATTCTTCAGAGGAACCTAATTTGATACCAATTGTTGGAAAAAAAGGATATACAACTAAGAGGGGGGTGAATCAGTTGTCACATAATGATAAAATTTTCAAACTTTACTTAAGATTTGATGAATAAGCAATTAACCATAAACACTTAACACATCAGAGAGACAGATAACACCAAATTTTTTTATGTGGAAACCATGTTAGGGGGAAAACCACGGTGGATGTTACTTCATAAGATTATACCATGTTAAAATTGTAATGAAATCAATAAAGGGGAATGCACATGCATTCAGGCACACTGCCTAGATCTCACTGCTCAATTACATAAGGGGCTCACTACCCAACAATACAAAATAGGATTAAAATCCAAAGGGTATGAGATGAAAAATTAGCTTATGCACAATCCTGATTACAGTTCCAATTAAGCACAAAAAACTCCTCTTTTCACTCTTCACACTTCGCTCGATCTTCTTCACACTCTGCTTTGCAATTGAATGATATTCACACATACACACATAAGAGCACACACAAAAAATGAAGCACCTTTTCCACACACTAAACTAGTGTAACAATCACACTTATATATCCGCATCATGAGATTTCATCAACAACTTAGTCAGCTAGGAAAATAGAACATATTTACAATGTCGGCCCAAATTTACAAATAAATTTTTTAATTTGAATCCACCAAGGTCGGGCACAACATAGTGGAGACCCAAATTAACAACTCCAACACAAAAATACTTCAATTGCTTTCTTCTCGAAGATCCACAACTCGCTACCACCAACATGTCAGCCAAGAACAAGAAAAACCAAACATACGCAAGAAAATTTTCTGACCACGAGCACACCGATCAATGTGGATGTACTACAAAGATAGAGCATGATCTAGACACATCCAAGAGAACCAAGAAACAACAGAGAAACATCCACAACATTGAGATTTCTAGATCACACAAACTTTACTCAGGAACACTGACAAAGACCATAAAAACACTGTCATATCACAACATGATCAAATCTATACGTGGACCTCTAAAAATTATGGTAGATGATATAGATACACTCAAAAGAAAACCATTTAATCCATAGCAACTGAACTTCAATGTAAGATGCATTCATGACTTGCACATTTCCACTGGGAACCTGGAACACTTTCTTTTACAATTTTCTCAATATCCTCGACATATACAACCTCTAATACACCAAATGTTAATAGTGTTGACATCAATGACAACCAAATACCAAAAACACATCCACAACATCCAACAGATGGATCCCACCAAAGTAGAGGCAATTCTTAGTTGCCCAACTCCAAAATCAGTAGGGGAGGTAAGAAGCTTTCATGGTCTTGCTAGTTTCTATAGGAAATTTATAAAGAATTTTAGTCACATCTGCTCACTAATTATTGACACCATCAAAGGAGATAAAAGGAAAATATTTCAGTGGATTGATCAGGTAGAAAGAAGCTTCCGATATCTAAAAAATAGAGTGGAAAAATAACCCATCCTTGCACCACTTGATTTCAACAAGGTTTTCACTATAGAGTGTGATGCAAGTGGGTTTGCAATCAGAGTAGTTTTAAGCGAAGAAGGTAGAATAGTGGCTTTCTTTATCGAAAAGATTAATGAAGCAAAAAGGAAGTACTCATCCTATGATTTGTAGTTATATGCATTGGTACAGTCCCTTAAGAAGTGGAGACACTCATTGATAACCATACTTTACAGTTCCTAAACAGTCAAGACAAGTTTTCATAGACATGTGAAGTGGGTAGAGTACCTGAAGAGCTATACCTTCACAATCAAACACAAAAAAGGGCAATCCAACAAGGCATTAGATGCTTTAAGCCAAAGGTCAATGTTGGTTCAAGAAATTCAACTTCAGAGTGTGGGAATAGAAGCCTTGAAGTGTATGCATGAAGAAGATGAAGACTTCAAAGAGGTATATGATGTTTGTGATTAGTTTAAAGATGCTTTTCATGATGAAAGTTCTGATTTTCTATTGCAAGAAAGTTTTTTGTTTAAAGGTGCTCAATTGTGTATTCCAAAGTGCTCCATGAGAACTAATTTGATAAAGGAGAAACATTGTGGCAGTTTAGGAGGACATTTTGGGGTTGATAAGACATTGGAACAAGTAAGGAGATTTTATTTTTGGCCAAAGATGCAAGTGGATGTCGTAAAGTTTGTGGAAAATTGTGCAATCTACCAAAGAGCCAAGGATTCTAGTTCTAATGCAGGACTTAATCGACCCTTACCAATACCTAATAAACCATGGGAGAGTCTAAGTATGGATTTTTTGTTAGGTTTTCCAAAAACTCAGAGGGGTTATGACAGTGTGTTTGTTGTTGTTGATAGATTTAGTAAAACGGTTCACTTTATTCCATGAAAGTGCACAAATGATGCTTCTCATATTGTAGGGTTATTTTTCAAATAAATAGTTAGAATTCATGGTCTCCGACAGGGATTCAAAGTTCATAGGTCACTTTTAGAGGACCCTTTGGAGGAAGCTTGGAACAAATTTGACCTTTAGTTATGCCTATCATCCACAAATGGATGGGAAAACTAAAGTTGTCAATAGATCACTTGGAATTCTTTTGAGATGACTCATAAAGGAGCATGGACAATAGTGGAACTTTGTTCTTCCACAAGCTAAATATGCTTACAATGATTCAATCAATAGAAGCATTGGGAAAATCCCATTTTAAGTGGTGTATGGTCTGAAACCTAGAGGCATGTTTGAGCTTAGGGATTTGAAGGGAATGGAGAAGAGAAGTGTTGAGGGAGAGGAATTTGCAGAGGCTATGAGGGAGATACACCAACAAGTTAGAGACAAACTACAAAAAAGTGTTGAAAAGTATAAGAAACATGCTGATTTAAAAATAAGGGATGCTTAATTCAAGGTGGGAGATCTAGTTCTTGCACATTTGAGGAAAGAGAGGTTGCCAAAGGGAAAGTAGACCAAGTTGGTGATGAAGAAAATTGGACCATGTAGAGTGGTCCACAAGTTTGGGGCCAATTCCTATGAGATAGAACTCCCTCCTAGAGTGGCTATCTCTCCTATTTTTAATATTTCTGACCTATACCCTTTCAAGGGATGTGTGGATGCAAGTACAGGTGATGATGAAAATGTTGTTGATGAAGATTGGGTCAAAGATCTACCACCCTATGAGCCATTGAAGCTTGAATGCATTGTGGACCAAAGGGAAGCCAAGAGGACAAGACACAAGGTCTACCATGAATACCTAGTCAAGTGGAAAGGATTAATAATAGAAGATGCCACCTAGATGTTAGAAGAGGATATCAAGAAGCATGGAAACATAGTTCAGGACCTGATCTCAGGAGGAACTTGAGATTCTTTTCTCTCTGAGTGTATGGTGCAGGAGCACCTAGTCAACTATGGTCAATAGGTGTAAATATGAGTCATGTTTAGGTGTTAAGTCTTATTTTGATGTAATAAGGTCCATGGTGACCATTTTTTATGTGTTCAAGTCATATAGGGTCATGCTGTTTAGTTTTTTCAATTTTGTTAAAATGTTGCAAAAGTTGCTTGTGCAACTTTGCAATTTTGGCATCTTTAGGAAGTTGAATGGTCACCATTTTGAAAGTTGGTTGGAGACCATTAGTTTTTTTTGCAACAAGTTTAAAAATGCCTCACAAACTTTGAGGAAATATTTGGAAGTGATTTTGGTGGAAAGACAATAAAACAAGCTCTGTTTTCTATGAATTTTCTAAGTTTTATGTTGTTTCTATGAATAGTATGGCTCTGTACAGTTGATTTATGATATGAAATTCATGTGAATAGTTTGATAAATGAATCCCCTATAATTTTTTTTTTTGTATTTAATTTCATTGAGATTGAAGGTAGTTTGAGGTGTTTTCCTGAAAATAGTCTGTAAACCCTGGGTTTGAGGGCTTGAAGACATATATAATGTTTTGAAGGCCATTCCACTGTTCAAATTTGGCAAAACTTAGTGGAATGAAGGGTTTGAGTGTGATCTTAGAGATTTTGAAATTTTTAGAGTAGGAGATGGAGTTTGGGGCTAATTTGAGCTTTCCCTAGCCTAATATCCTCATGTGTTAGGCTTAGCAAACTAGGCAGGATTGCGATTTTGTGTGACAACAAATTTGTGATGAGTTGTCATGAAGGAAACTAAATATTGGGACCCTATATGATGTGTTAGAGCCTTTGGAGTGGTGATTTGAAGATTGGTGTTTAATTTTCACATACTTGCTTTGGAAAAGTGGCCTAATTTTTCCTTGGAGTAGCATAGCAAACCTAATTTGAGGAATTTGTTACAAAATAACCCTAGTCTCAAATTGGATATGTTGAAATAGGGCCTAATGGGTATCTGAGATGGTCAATGGTTTGTGGGTTAATGGCCTTTTCTAAAAAATATGCAAAAGAAACTAGGTTTGGAGACCTACAAGGTGAAATGAAAGGTTGATTATGTAACCACCATAGTTAGGGTTTGAAACTTGAAAAGTTGATGAATTGTGATTATATTGACATACTCCACCTTTCTATACATTAGATCACATATTTAAAAACTTATAGTTCATAAAAAAACCATAATGTTGCAACTTTTCCTTTTTCCTATAGAATGGTTCCATTTTATGCACAAGTGTGTAATACAAATAGTTCATTCTCCTAGTGCATTTTTAGAATGATCACACAAGTAAAGATTTTTGAGTGTGCAATGGTATGAATCAATGGTTGCATTTGTATCCTAGTTGGCATGTGGGAATAGTCTACATTTTTTTCACCCACATGGCTGCAAAAATAAATCCAATAGTCAAGTAAACCACAACGTATTAGAGGTAACGTCAAAGAATATGAATGTGCGAATCCTACGAGGTGACATAAATTGTCAACTCACCAATTCGACCTTCTTCTTTGCACCAGGTCTTGTTGAAGTACTCTAAAAATTGGGGCTGATCATTGAACTCCTCAAAGAAAGAGTTCAATAGTTGAGTGATGCTATCTTCATTTTCACCAATTACCATCATGATTGTTCCAATTCTGCGAAAGATGTACATTGCCCTTTCCTTAGCTACATACTTATATACATTCTTTATCCAAGCCCTTTTAACATGCCAAAGGCATAGAAGCAGATGATATTGAAAGACAACCCTAATAGACAATACAAATGATATTATTTACCACTCATATGCATGAGAAAGTGGCATTGAAAATGAATAGAAATTGAGAAAGGTACATAAATGAACAAAGATATGCACATACTATATGGCTTGGATTTCCACAGTTGCATCATCGGTAAAAAATGCATTGATTCTCTATTAAATTCTAGCTCTTCTCCCACGAGCATGCAATACACATAGTCACGCAAGGATGCCCTCAATCTTGTTTTGTGTTGAGACTACCCAAACAGCTGGCACACCACTCATTTTCTCATCAAAAACGAGCAAAGTATACAATGGAAATTGTAGACATAACAACTCAATGTGAGCATTGTCAGGTTTATAGCCAGCAAGATCATTGAAAAGATAAAGAACTATTTGTCAATGTTTGTAAGGCCTCACCCCATATTTGTTAGTGGAAAACATGGAATCCATTGAAATGACTGAATTGTGTGAGTGGCTAACCATCCTATCTAGCATCCATGGATCTTGAACCCCAATAATGAAAGGTGTATCATTCCCATTGGGATATTGAAATTAGAAGAAGTTTCCAAAGTCCTATCCATTCTACATCATGATACTTGTTGAATCAACTTTGTGTTTTTGTACGTGAGTAGAACACACCTTTTGCCAGGAATTCATTACATCCTTTCTTGTAAGGAATTGGTCTCTCTTTGACATCATGCCACATAAGATAGGATTGTTGATGTGTCTATCCATTATTGCACTGACACTAATGCCCATGAGGAAAAGGCTTTCAATATAGATTTTGCACTTTGTTGATAGATTAACAGCAAAAATAGAATGCCCATCTCCACTTGTGTCATTAATGCCATGGAAAAATTCACCTTTTATATCAATGTGGAACATTTTTTTGTAGATAATATAGGAAACATTGGGTTTTCCCTTCATAACCTTTACCATGAAATGGTATTGACAACCTCACATTTGTATAAACCTCTTTTGTTGTTTCTTCTCTACTAGAGGCTGGTCTTTGAGGTCTGTAGGACCCTATTGACACTAGTAGCTGTGAAGAAGGAATCATCTCATCATATTGAAGCAAGAAATAGAAAATATCATTAGACCATACAAATGAATGTTGAAAGATACCAAATTGTTTTTCCATAATTTTTGTTGTCGAGGGGATGCGTGGTGGTAGGTTGTCTTTTTTTCTTATCCAGAAATTTAGTTTCAAAACCTTCAGCAGGCATTTCACCACGAATGAAATAATCAATTATCATATGAGGAATTGTTGCAACAAGGTCAAGGACCCCATCCTTCTTGATGAAAATAGGAGTCCATTTCAAATCGAAAGAGGAAAAAGGAGAGCCTCCTTTTTGTACATCTTGCATGTCCAATTCGTCTTGTGTCTGCCATTTCAAACCTCTCCCCATTCTAGGAAAGGACAAAATTGGATGAATATTTAAAATTAGTGTGGATTGTGTCAAGAAAAAGAAAGAAATCATTCATTGAATGTAAATAAAATGTGCTTGCATTGTTTTCACCCACGTGAAGCCAATAGGAGGTTGTCAGCCTGAATTGAGGAAAATTAAAGGTGATAGATTGAATCAAGCCACACATAAAATATAACACAAATGAAGTTGGAAATCAGGCTGTCTATCTCAATGTAAAAGTGGACATAGACAACGACAACAAAAAAATGTCAACCAAAACCTTTGATGATAACCTTGTATGTAAAAAAAAAAGTGTATCCATTGTTGCCATCAATGCCATAATGATAACATGTATGTTGCATCTGTTCACAAAAAAATGAATTAGGAATAGCGAGAATGAGAAAAGTAGAAAGGTGAAAAAATTCCTATCAACCATGATGTAAGCCAATGCAGGTTGGAAAACATAGCGTGTAGATGAACCTCCACATGGACATAAAGACCACAAGTAAATTCACAACCCTGCATGTAAATATAACAAAGATTTTAGAGTATATGGGGTGTACAAACCTCTTTTACTTGAGGAGGGATGTTGTGATATTCAGCCTTCTATTTTGTGTGACTTAACATGAGGAGCAAAAAAACATCTAACAATTCATGAAATAAACAAGTGAAGGTTGAACCACACGATGAGTGGTTCAACCTACAACTTCATATGTGGCATAGGAGTGTAACGTGCATAACAATATGTAATTACTTATACAATTGAAACAACAAATGTATTATCATGGGAAGACATGTTGGTTGTGTTGCGTGTGTATGTGTTAAAGGAGATGAAGGGTTAAAGGGCAACCAAAACCTTTGATGACAACCTTGTATGTAAAAAGAAGAAGTGCATCCATTGCTACCAACAACACCAAAATGATAACATGCTTGTTGCATCTGTTGAAAAAAAGATGAATTAGTAATGGAGAGAATGAGGAAAGGTATAAAGGTGTAAACTTTTTTATCAACCATGATGTAAGAAAATGCAGGTTGGAAAACACAGCGTGTAGATGAACCTCCATGCTAACATAAAGACCGCAAGTAAATTCACAACCCTGCATGTAAATATAACAAAGATTTCAGAGTATATGAGGTGTACAAACCTCTTTTACCTGAGGAGGGATGTTGTGATATTTAGCCTTCCATTTCACATGACTTAACTTGAGGAGCAAAAGCACATCTAGCAATTAATGAAATTAACAAGTGAAGGTTGAACCACATGATGAGTGGTTCAACCTAGATCTTTGTATGTGGCGTAGGAGTGTAACATGCATAAGAGTATGTAATTACTTATACAATTGTAACAACATATGTATTATCTTGGGAAGATACGTTGGTTGTGGTGCGTGTGTATGTGTTAAAGGAGAGGAAGGGTTAGAGGGCAACCAAAACCTGTGATGAAAATCTTGTATGCAAAAAAAAGAAGTGCATCCATTGTTGCCAACAACACCAAAATGATAACATGTTTGTTGTATTTGTTGAAAAAAAGATGAATCAGTAATGGAGAGAATGAGGAAAGCCATAAAGGTGTAAAATGTCGTATCAGCCATGATCTAAGCCAATGTAGGTTGGAAAACACTATGTGTAGATGAACCTCCACATGAAATTAAAGACTACAAGCAAATTCACAACCCCACATGTAAATATAACAAAGATTTTAGAGTATATGGGGTGTGCAAACCTCTTTTACCTAAGGAGGCATGTTGTGATATTCAACCTTCCATTTCATGTGACTTAACATAAGGAGAAAAGTCACATCTAGCAATTAATTAGATAAACAAGTGAAGGTTGAACCACACGATGAGTGGCTCAACCTAGAACTTCGTATGTGGCATAGGAGTGTAACATGCACAAGAGTATGCAATTACTTATACAATTGCAACAACAAATGTATTATCTTGGGAAGATATATTGGTTGTGGTGCGTGTGTATGTGTTAAAGGAGAGGAACGGTTAGAGGGAAACCAAAACCTTTGATGACAGCCTTGTATGCAAAAAAAAAAGTGCATCCATTGCTGCCAGCAACGCCAAAATGATAACACGTTTGTTGCATCTATTGAAAAAAAGATGAATTAGTAATGGACAGAATCAGGAAAGCCAGAAAGGTGTAAAATTTCCTATCAACCATGATGTAAGCCAATGTAGGTTGGAAAACACAATGTGTAGATGAACCTCCATGTAGACATAAAGATCACAAGTAAATTTGCAACCCCACATGTAAATATAAAAATTATTTTAGAGTATATAGGGTGTACAAACCTCTTTTACCTGAGGAGGCATGTTGTGATATTAAGCCTTTCATTTGGTGTGACTTAACATGAGGAGCAAAAGCACATCTAGCAATTCATGAAATAAACAAGTGAAGGTTGAACCACATGATAAGTGGTTCAACCCGCAACTTTGTATGTGGCATAGGAGTGTAACACACATAACAATATGTGATTACTTCTACAATTACAACAACATATGTATTATTTTGGGAAGATATGTAGGTTATGGTGTGTGTGTATGTGTTAAAGGAGAGGAAGGGTTATAAGGAAACCAAAACCTTTGATGATAACCTTGTATGTAAAAAAAAAGTGCATCCATTGTTGCCAACAATGCCAAAATGATAACATGTTTGTTGCATCTGTTGAAAAAAATATGAATCAGTAATGGAGAGAATGAGGAAAGCCAAAAATGTGTAAAATGTCCTATCAACCATGATGTGAGTGAATGTAGGTTGGAAAACATAGCGTGTAGATGAGCCTCCAAGTGGACATAAAGACTGCAAGTAAATTCGCAACCCCGCATGTAAATATAAGTAAGATTTTAGAGTATGTGGGTTGTACAAACCTCTTTTACATGAGGAGGAATGTTGTGATATTTAGCCTTCCATTTAGGGTGACTTAACATGTGCAACAAAAGACACATTTGGAAATTCATGAAATAAGCAAGTGAAGGTTGAACCAAATGATGAGTGGTTCAACCTACAACTTTGTATGTGGCGTATGAGTGTAATGTACATAACACTATGTAATTACTTCTACATTTGCTAGAACAGATGTATTAGGGAAGATACATTGGTTGTGGCGCATGTGTATCTCTTAATGGAGAGGAAAGGTCAGAGGGAAACCAAAACCTTTTATGACAACCTTCTATGTAGATAAATGTGCATCCATTGTTGCTAGCAATTCCAAAACAATAATTTTTTTTTTGCATCTGTTGACAAAATCATGAATCAGTAATGGAGTGAATCAAGAAAGGCATACATGTGTAAATTTTCCTATCAACCATGATGTCAAACAATGCATGTTGGAAAACACAATGTCTACTTGAACCTCCAAGCAAACATAAAGACCATAGGTAAAATCACAACCTCACATGAAAAAAGACTAAGACGCCATAGTATATGGGGTGTACAAACCTATTTTACCTGAGTAGCCATGTTGTGATATCGAGCCTTCCATTTGGGGTGACTTAACATGACTGGCAAAACCATATATGACAATTCATGAACTAAAAAAGTGTAGGTTGAACAACACGGTGAGAAGTCCAACCTGCAACTTTATATGTAGCTTATAAGCGTAACATGAATAATAACATGTAATTACTTCCATGGCTTCCAGCAATGTGAAAAGAAAAAAAAATTCTTTGCATCTGGTGATAAAAAAATGACTCAATGAATGTAGGCTAAAATGCGTTATTTTTTTGTGCATTTATTTGTGAAACATATGAAGAATTCGAAAAACAATTTTAACTATAAACCACAATTACAATAAATTGTGAAGCTCACTTGCATTGAAAACCATAGTGAATGAGATAGATACTATGTTGACTTAAGAGATTCTTTATGCTCTTGATTAATTGACAAAGAAGCATATGTAGTATGTGCAAAGGTGAAGAAACAATGCAAATCCGGATGCAACAAGTTCTATAATTTAGGAAATTGAAAAGGAATCTGCTCTAAAAACACTTGAAGACAAAGAGATCAAACTTAATGAGATAGATATTGTTTTAATTGAAGAGATTCTTACCACTCTTGAGAAGTTGACGAAGGAGCACGTGCAATATGTGTAATGGGAAAATCACAATGTAGAAGTGGATACAATCAAGATATTTTGTATTGCATATGAATTTTTCTAAGAAGAGAAAATGAAAGATGATCCTATAACTAGATTTAAACTAGTAAAGTCAAACATCTATGAACATCAAGCACAAAACAAAAAATTCCACCCTTTAGCTTACAACAAGCAAAAATATAGAAATTACAACCCACAGTGTTTTCCAACATGCCTATAGTTTATTAATTTGAGAAAGTTGAAACAAAAGTTTTAGTCTACCTGAGACTTTTTATATATTTTGAAGATGTTCCTTTCGTTACATTTGTATTGTGTAAACAAGAAAGGGTTTTCATTGCAATCATATTGTTTGTATAATCTGAGGTTGGAAAATATAGCTCATTAAGAAACCTGCGACCCACATAGTGTTGAAAAACCCTCTATGTATAAGAACACAATTGGTTGGTCACCCCTTAGCTAAATATGGTTACTTTTATGTATCCCCCAATTGTAACTCCTCCCCAAATTCTCCACCCTTCAACTTTGTACAAGCTCAACAAACTCACAGTCCATTGTGTTTTCCTACTTGCCTATATTTTAATGATATGATGAAATCCAAATGCAATTCATACTCTAAGTAATAGTTTTGGTAAATTTTCAAGGTACATTTTCTTACATTGGTAGTGTGAGGTTTTCATTACACTCATTTTTTCTATTGATAATTCAATTTTTGAAAACACTGTGGATTGAGGAACTTGAGATCTTCTTAATACTTCAAGTGGCAGTAGGTACTAGAATGTATGAAATGAACATCCCTAAAAACACTTGAAAAGAAGAAAAAAAAACTATATGAGATAATAATGTATTGACTGAAAATATTCTTCCTACTTTTGAGAAGTTGGGGAAGGAGCATTTAAAGTATGTGCAATGGGAAAATGACAATGCAAAATTGGATGCAATAGGTACTAGAATGTATGAAATGACAAAGGAATCTGTTGTATAAATACTTGAAAAGAAGCGGACCATAGTGAATGAGACAAAAACTATATTGATTAAAGAGACTTAGTGCTATTGAGAATTTTAGGAAGGTATGTGTGCAATATCCACAATGGGAATATGTCAATGCAGAAGTCAAGCAACAAAAAATATGTAATGAAAAAGAAATCTGCTCTAAAAACAATTGAAAATAAGCAGACCAAAGTGAATAAGATAGATAATGTATCAACTAGCAAGATTGTTCTTGCACTTGCCAACTTGATGAAGGAGCATCGTGTAGTATCTGCAATGGGAAAATGCCAATGCAAAAGTGGATAAAGTCAATAAATTTTGTTTTCCATATGAATTTATGCAAGAAAAGAAAGTGAGAGATGATGCTATAAGTGGAGTTGAACAAATGAAGTCAAAGATTCTTCAACTTGAGAATTCCATGGAACAAATACAATTTGAAATAGATGATAATGAAAAGGAAAAAAATAGATCATAGAGCAGAAAAAGAGAATCAGTTGGTTGGAGATATGAAAGCCATATGTGAAAAGGTAGACAAGTTTTTCAAATAACTTATCAAATAGAAAACACCTGCATTCTCTAATAAAAAAGACACTCTCAAAGCTAAGCAATGAGCATCTACAAAGCTACAAAAGAGTATTGAAGACATTCAAAACTCTATCCAAAAAATGCATGTTGCTATCCTAAGAGCTGATTCAAATAGAGAAAACAATGAGACAACCCTTTAAATTTAAACAAGGAGATTCAAATAGCTGAAACCCAACATTGTGTTTTCCGAATTACAATTATTTTGTGCACTTTTTTTTTCAATCATGCAAAATTTAAACACAACAATGGAATGTGTAATTTTGAAGACATTGATATTGTTTTGTAACATTCCATGTTGCAAAACCATAGGTGTTAAGAAGCAAGCAACCCACTATGAGACAACCCTTTACATTTAAACAAGGAGATTCAAATAACTGAAATCCAACATTGTGTTTTCCAAATTACAATTATTTTGTGCACTTTTTTTTTCAATCATGCAAAATTTCAACACAATAATGGAATGTGTGATTTTGAAGAAATTCATACTATTTTGTAACATTCCATGTTGCAAAACCCTACGTGTTAAGAAGCAAGCAATCCACCATGAGATAACCCTTTACATTTAAACAAGGAGATTCAAATAACTGAAACCCAACATTGTGTTTTCCGAATTACTATTATTTTGTGCACTTTTTTTTTTTGAAACATGTGAAATTTAAACACAACAATGGAATGTGTGATTTTGAAGACATTCATACTATTTTGTAACATTACATGTTCCAAAACCCTAGGTGTTAAGAAGCAAACAACCCACCATGAGACAAACCCTTACATTTAAACAGGGAGATTCAAGTAACTGAAACCCAACATTGTGTTTTCCAAATTATAATTATTTTGTGCGCTTTTTTTTTTTCAATCATGCAAAATTTAAACACAATAATGGAAGGTTTGATTTTGAAGAAATTCATACTATTTTGTAACATTCCATGTTGCAACACCATAGGTGTTAAGAAGCAAGCAACCCACCATGAGACAACCCTTTAAATTTAAACAAGGAGATTCAAATAACTAAAACCCAACATTGTGTTTTCCAAATTACAATTATTTTGTGTACTTTTTTTTTCAATCATGCAAAATTTAAACACAACAATGGAATATGTGATTTTCAAGACATTCATACATTTAAACAAGGAGATTCAAATAACTGAAATCCTAGACATTGTGTTTCCCAAATTACAAATTACAAGGTGTTGTATAACCATCTGCAACCGAATTGGTTAGCAACCCTCACCTCAATTTGGTCGGTTTTCTCTTCCAACTCCTCCACGTGCACTCAAACCTTTAGATTTCAATGTGCAAACTGGAAACAAATAGTGTTTTCACCTTTCTTTCTCCAAACCAAAAAGGCCCATGTCAGTTCGCCTCTAGTTTTCTCATGCCAGAAAAAAGTAGATGAAAGTAAAACTTCATAGCCAAGCTAAGGCGCCTGCATTTTTTGGCCAGCAGGAGACAGGAAAATCAACCTCACAACATCGTTAACTCCTACCTACCATTTCCTGGACGTTTGTTCCTATTTGCCGATTTCGTCACTTTGATCCCCTGTCTGGCGGGACCCACCCTATGACGTCTCGTCATGTTATGTATGTTGTTATGTATATTTTTCATGCATTTTTGTATATACATAGGTGATTTTTGTTGAGTTAGTGGGCTCCAAAAATTACTTGGATGTTGAAAAATAATATTTTATTTTGAGTCCATATACTTTAGCTTTTTAAGGCGTGAAAGTTGATCCTAACTTCTTGCAGTTACAAATTTTGTTTTGCTCTAATACAATTTTCAAAATAGAAAGAATAATAAACTTTAATCTTTAACAATAAACTTGCCTAAATATTTTTTTTTTCTTTTTTAAAAAAAATTCTTCATTAGTTGTTCAAAATGGTAATTATTCACATAAGCTACAAACGATGCAAGATCTTTTGTGCTATAAAACAATCACATGAAAATAATAACTTTTAATATTATTTTTAAGGGAAAAAACAACAATACTTTTTCTTGCATATTAAGGTAAAAATTTATTTCCTTTCCCTTAAAGAATTTGTAGTAGCATGCTTGTAAACAACATGATCAATCTAAATTTATGTGTTGTTTCAAATATCAATACAACCTTCTTGAAACATCTTTTTTCAAATAGAATATAATGACATGTATACATGACTAAGCTATTAGAGCATGATGCAACAATTTGCACGCTAATGATCTTTCTTTTCTTTCTTCAATGTATATGTAAATTTTAATACCTATTTAGAAAAGCACTAACAACATCACTTTTCCAATCTTTTCAAGAATGTATTACAACTCTTTTGAATGATTCATAGAACTTTGATGTGTAAAATACAAGATAAAATAAGAACATCTTTCCTTGAATCCAAACACATTTCTTTTCTTCCTAAAGGACTTTAGAAAATCCAAAACACGTTCAACCTTCATCAAGAACTTGAAATTGAACAAATATGGAAAAATAACAAGATATTGATGGGCTCTCCTCCCATCCATAGGGTTGTAGAACAACCCATCCCCGAGCGTGGGGTTTTCACATAGCCACCAAATGAACTCAACACAATAATACATTGACTTGTACCAATTTACTCACACATATACAACATCACAAAAAAAGTAAATAGCCCAAATATCACATTAGTTTATCCTCAAGGTAAACTATTTAGGGGGAGTGGGGGCACAACCAAACATGGGTAAAAGTGAATATATAGAACATCAAAATCATCTCCACAAATCCCCACACCAACACCTCTTCAACTCCACACCCCTTATTCCTCCAATGCACACAATAGAACATGAAGGGGATACTCATATCCCATAACAAAAAACAAGGGTACTCATACCCCAGTGATGGCCATCACCTAATGGGATACTCTTATCCCAACTGAAAGCCCCAATGTGAGGGAGCAATCTCCCACTCAAATCCACACATGCAGGACCAAACTCCTCTATAGGAGAGGGGGTCACCTCCCCTAAGAAAATATACACCAAGAAAAATGCATTAGAATTTCAAGACTTGTCATAACAAGAATCCCACAAGAAACTCCCTAAAATAAAACCCTCAACACAAAAAAATTCTTTTCAAAGATTCACAAAAAAACACTATGAATACAAGAACTACAACACAAGAGGGAAGATTTATCTCCAATGCTATGATCCCAATAATGGTAAACACAAATGAAAGAGAGTCTCCTCCCACAATCTCCTTCTCAAAGATCTCCTCCTCCTCACCAAGAATCTCCTCAAAGAAATAATTCAAAATGCAAGAGAGAAAAAATGCTTAGTAACCCCCCCTTCCTCTCCATAAGGAGGGGATTATAAAGGGGAAGGAAGGAGTAACTTCCTCCCAAACTAACTCAACCACCAAAACCATTTCCCTATTTTCGCCACTTTTACAAAGGGGACATAAAAAGGGTCATAAACACTTTTAAAAAGAACATAAATGGTAAAAACAAACTTCTAACCCTTATACCTTAGGCATAGGCTATTCCTTAGGCATAAAATACAATTAAATTCTTCTTAAAAGACCTCAAAACCCCATTTAAATTACAAGACTAAAATTTACACAAAACACAACCAAAATAAAAAATAAAATACTAGTATGAAACCATGAACTAGGATAAACACAATATAGACAAGACGAAAGGTGGCTATGTGGATCCCCTTAATCCATTAGTATTAGAACTCCTGCACACTCAACAAAATGCATTATATATATGTGTGTGTGCGTGTGTACATAACAAAAAAAGAATGCATTACTTAATATATTGACATAATTGAATAACCTACATAAAACATCATATGTACTCCATCTTGCTAAAGTGAATTAATCAAACATTACATCAAAATTATCATAACGTACTTAAAACTTGACATTCATCAACATCACATCTAGAATATAATAGTACATCATCCCCATCATCATAATTGCATGAGTATCAAGAATGTATGAATGTGCTAGGTGCATCATCCAATATAAGCAAAACAAGAAGGCACAAATAGGGGGGGTCTCAATTACATCATTACCTTAAAAATATGCACCAACCAATCATCAATCATGAATTCTAATATCATATCAAACACCATCCTCACTAAGTAAATATGCATCAATAAAACACTAAGTCTCATAATCGTCCAAAATCACCAAAGGATCACACCAGAGGACATCACATAAAACTGAATGATTAATCAAAAAAGACATTTCATCCATAAGTTACAAGCCAATTTCTAGTCACCAAAAACCCTTATAAAGTTTCATACATCTGATAATCATAGAGAAGTCACAATATCCATTGATTAGATAACATTTTCCAGTTAACCTTATCTAGAATAGTCAAGCAATGACCTTCACTCCGAACTCAGGAATGACATCCAACATGGTGGCACACAAATTATTAGACAAGGAAAATCAAAACATGTAGACTCAATAGGATCTCTGAGGATAGGGTCTCACAATAGGTCTTGTTCTAAGAAGGTAAGGAGATGATTAGTGATATTCCCTACCATAGATTGAGACTGTTAAATATCTATATCCTCGAGAACAGATGATGTAGATAGAGCTTCCTCTAAGATCTCCCTATGTGTGGGTGATAGCCTCAATAGTTCTAAGATGAAGATCTGTGTGGGGGTCTTTTTGAGCCAATCTAAGAGATTATACTTGCTAATGCTTGTTGTTGGATAAGTAGGTTGTGCCCTAGATTGATATGGGACTCCTTGGGTGGTGACCTTACCACATCATGTGGTGACTCCACATTCCGCACTATATCCTTTGATGGTGATGGTGGTAATGATGCTATCATAGGAAGTGACACATTGGAATAGGTATGCTGCACATTCATGAAATCTTTAGCTTTTCCATTGTTGTTTCCTTTGCTATGATTGGGCATATAGTTCTTGTATATCTTAAGATCTTGATTACCGGTTGGTACCTCAATAGATATGTTAACATTCTCTATAAGGTCTTGGATAATATTCTTGAGCCTCATGTTGTTTTCTATTTTGTGTCCTTTGATTTTGTGAAAGTCACAAAGATAGTTCTCATTGTACCAGGATGGTTTCTCTTGTGGTTCTTGGTAGTTTTCAAAGTTGGGAAGCATTAATAGTTTTGACTCTACCAATTTCTTCATGATGGTCTCGATAGGTTCTAACAACTGCGTATATTTGTGTTTCAGATAGTTGTTCTTGTTAGGAGTTCATTGTTGTTATGTTTCGGTGTTGTTGATTTGATTGTTTTGAGGGGGTGTTGTTTGCTGCATAGTTGGTTGAATGTTAGTAAATTGATTATTGTTTGGTCTAGGAGCACTTAGGACCACCTTTGCATCTACTACACCATCATTTGTCATGTTCTTTTTCTTAGCCTAGACTTGAGGCTTTTCATTTGAACTAGTTGATGGGAAGTTATCTTTGTAGGCTTGGGTATTTCCTTGTGAGACTAGAGCTCTCTCGATGTTAAGGGATCTAGGAACAAGCTCGTCATAAGATGCGATGCACTGCATTTTCAAGTGGAAGGATAGATCTAGATCTAGATTTTCTATGATGGTCCCCACTTATTGTTCATCAGGAAGGGGCCACTTGCTCTTACTAGCTCTTTGTCTCCACCGTTGTAAGAAGTTAGCAAAAGATTCTCCTTTGTTCTATTTGAGAGTATACAAGTATTCTAGGATTACGTCCATGTCAAGATTAAAGGAGAAATGATCTATGAATTTATCGGTAATTTCTTGAAAAGTTTTGATACTGGGAGGAAGTTGAGAAAAATAATCCATGGCAGGACCTGTTAGACTTCAGGGAAAGAGGTGCATTAAATAATAATCATTGTACACAACCTCCATACACATGATGTTTAACACTTTGATATGGTCCACAGGAATTCCTCTCCCTTTGTATTTGTCAAATTTGGGGATTTCAAAACTGGGAGGGAATGGTACCATTGTGATGTTTCAATCAAATGGATAGGGACATAGGTTTTGTGTATGGGGCTTCTTTGTCTTACCCATCTGAAGGTCCTACATTTCTTTTGACAATGCCTTAAGTTGTGATGCTATACCAACTTGTGGGTTTAGTGGAGGAACATATGTTGGGATGATGGATGAGTTTTGATATGATAAGGTGTTGTATGGGGTGTATGGTGGTGTAAGATTTTGTGATGGTGATTGATGCATTGATGCATATGTTCCTAACGTGTTGGTATTGATGATGTTCTATTGAGGATTATAATAGGAACTTTGTTGTTGTTGAGCATATTGTTGAGCTAGTAAGACTTGCTATTGTTGTTGAACCGCAAGGACTGCTTGTTGAGCTTATTGTTGTTGTTGTGCCACCAGGTCTTGTTGTTGGGCCTACTGTTGTTGTTGTGCTACTAAGGTTGCTTGATGGGCTTGATGTTGTTGTGCTACTAAGGATGTTTGATGGGCTTGATACGAAGGCTATTTGTTGTTGTTGCTACTGCTGTTGTGTTGCTAAAGCTACTTATTGTTGTTGTTGATGTTGGATTGATTGCTAATAAGCTTGTTGGGATTGTTGTAAAGCTAGGGAATGTGCTTGTAATGTAGGATCAACCAGCTGTTGGGACATCTGTGACATGGGTTTTGGGTGTTGATGTTATGTGAAAATTGTGCATTGTTGATGAGAGGTTGTGGATTTCCTTGGTTTAACATTCCTTGTAGGATAGTAGATTGTGGTGGAGGAATGTAAGTTTCAAGTCCCATTTGATTTTGCATGACTTGGAAGAGAAATTGTAAAGATGAGGATGGTATTGTTAAATATTGTGATGTCAAAGGCACATTGGGACCAGATCCATTGATTGAAAGGATTCCCTTGACCAATGTTTTGGAGATTCCCTTGTGTTTGAGATGTGGTCAAAGTATTACCTTGGTTGATAGGATTTGTGATTAAGGGGTTGTTTTGTTTTGGGTTGATGATGTAGGGAATATATGTGTTTTGGAAAAATGTTGTGTTTGATGTATCCATGGGAGGATTGGATGAAGATGTCCCATGTGGTGTTAAAGGCTGATTTTGCATGAGGGTAATTTTTTTCCCTTTTAGGTCCAATTGGTCCACCCTACCTTGTGTGATGTTGGGCACACTTGTGGTACTTGTAGGTATGGATGAAGAGGGGTGTCCTCGATATGTTGAAGTTGTGGAGTAATGAAGCATAAGTGGTTTAAATGGCTGTTTTGGATCCTCGAGAATGAGAAGAGTGCCAAATGTTGGTGTCCAAGTGGTTGTTTGGGATGGAGGATTGGTTTCAAAGGTACCCACAAGTGTGTTGCTTTCAAATGGAGAGTATGTAAAAAATCCTTAGAAAGACTAGCTGCAATACTAGGTGTTGATGTTTGATTTAGCCCTAAGGATGGACTTGTTAGAATAGTGGATGATGTCAAGCCTTGTGTCAATGATTGTGCAACAAAATATGGGGAGTTGGGAACTATGTTCTCTAAGGCTTGATGCTCCATGATTTCTTCCCTAGTAAGTCCAAATGGATTGTCAGTGATGTCCTCTATCTGATATGGCCCTAATGGAGATGAAGGTTGTTGTGATGGGGTGACGTGACTTCTTGGATCAAATTCTAGAGGATTTGGATCACTTGAGGTAAATGTGACTTTGGTTTTCTCCATGATTCTCTTGTTTTGTGATCTTGTTTTTATCATAAATTTTGGGTCACCTTTGGGAGAATTATGTTGAGATTTGTAATGTTTGAACTCTCTAGTTGACTCAAATCTAGGTAAAAGGGACACTCTAAGTCATTTTGGAGAAATGATGATAATGAGAGATGAAAAGGTGGATGATGTGAGAAGTGATCTTTGCAAACATTTTGGGACAACACCTTTGACTTAAGTTTGATGTGTTGATGTTTGGATGAAGGATGTGGATGAACTTGGAAATCTTTAGGGTAGACTCATGACCTTCAAGATGAACTAGTTCAAAGATGGTAACTAACTTAACCAAATGCATGGAAAAGGATTCATTTCACATACAAAATAAGTAAGTTAGGGTTTGATTTGATTGATATTGAAGTCAAAAATGTGTTGGTGTATTCAAATTTTTTGCAAAGTTTGATGAAGTGAAGGATGAAATTTTGATGAAGGGGTGGAGGAAATGTTTGACTGAATGTTGAATTAAAGTGAACCTTTGTTTGATAAGACCAAGGTAGTGAGCAACATGCTAGACCTCTAAATTTTTCAAATCTTAAAGACCCAATGATTTAGATAGGTTCAAGATCATGAAAAAGCCCAGGGTTTTGATTGAAAAAGAATTCATACAAGTCTGGGTTGTTCCTTGAAGCACATTTGTAGAAGTTGTATACCAACCTAGTTTTGTTTTGATGAAGTGCTAAAAGGTGTCTTTTGAAGGATTTTGGACTAAGATTCCTAAGTTTAAAGTCATGACCTATATACCTCCTTTTGGGATTCTGAATTTGTGTGAGATCATTTAAGATAATCCTAATATTGTTTAAAATACCAATGTTTTGACTTAAATGAGGGGTTTGTATTGAGCATAAATGTCTGGATTATTCAGTGGGATAAGTCTATAAAACCTTGTTACCAATTTGATCCTGTTGCAATACTATTTTTGGATATGTCTTCTAATGTATTTTGAACTATGATGTCTAAATTTGAAATAGAAGCATGTAGACTTTCTCTTGGGGATTTTGATTTTACATGAGATTATTTAGAGAAGATAAAATTTATGGAAGAAAAGAGGATATTTATTGCCATGTGGGTGGTGGTAATATGGGTCTTCCAACCACAATATCTTCTTTTTACTCTTCTTTGTCTAAGAGTGTTGTCGCATTTCTCCACTAAATGGGTGTTTCTTTTGTTTCAAAAGTGAAGCTTCTCAAACTACTAATTATGTCTGTTTGTTCTCCCTCAATTAGTTCAAAGTTTGGTTGAACGATAGCACCTATAAGGTTGGGTTGTTCAATGGGAGGGACCAGTCTCCAAATAGTCATGTGGGGTTCAATTCTGTCAAGTTATCTTGCTTAAGTGAATTTCTTTTACCACAAACACTTGTCTTGATTAAGTTCAAACTAAATGTCTATGTCAAAAACATCATAAATTTCACAAGATCCATTTTGTGAAAAGGATGAAGTTCAAGCCATAGTTTCTTATGTCAACTTTGGGAAGTATGGATTGAGATATAAACCAAAATACTTAGAAGCCTCTAAGAATAAATTCTTAGGACAAGCATTAATATCAAGGTTTTGTCAAAGGGTATCCATACTCAGACCAAAGGCTTTGAAATTTCAAGGAATATCATGAATGTTTGTTTGTAACATTTTTGGAACCAATCAAATTATTAAATTGACTCACAAGCATTTACAACCTTAGGTTCAAAAGATACTACTTGCTAAATCCCCACTTATAATTCTCCAAACACTAAGATAATGCAAATAGATAGAGATTTGGTGACACTGGCTCCATTGCATGACACACACTTCTTGGGACCACCAAATCTCAAATCTTGAAGATTTGAAGATCCTAAGGATTTTCCTATTTTGAAAATTTATAGTAAAATGTGGGGCCGCTTCGGAACGACCATTCCTGCACCAACAAGCATAAAGGTTTTTGGCTTCTAAACAATTGGTTTGCAATAAGGGATTTCGTATAAGGTGGCCATACACATGGAGAGATTAGGTCAAGATTATGGTCAATCAAGAGGCCTCCCAGTCTCTTCCTTAGAAGAGATTTTAATGTATCACATAGATACTAAGGGTGAAACTTGTCGGTATGACACATCCACACCTATTGTTTATGACTTTCTTCACAACATATTATTTATATAGTGGCTTGAAAGAGCTTGGCTTTAGCTTGTTTCCACTTGGGTTGTTCCCCCCTTTTGAAGTGGGGAAACTGGGCCTCTAAAGATAAACAAAAGAAGGGAAGTACATTTGTAGTTCAATTTCTCGGTTCGTATGAAGCGAGGAGAGAACACAGACCTCGGATTTTCCTTACACTAGCATGGGGTTTATTTTAATCCAAATTGAAAGGTGTGGGCGATTATACAAAATGTCAAGGAATGTTTCTGATTCTCAATATCATTGTTTGGTGTGAGAGCAGTGCATATGCATCCAATAACAAAGATTTAAATCACAAAACATAGCAAACACTCATTAATTTTAACCCCCAAAGAAAATATGAGTTTATTTTATGCACCAAATGAAGTGTTAAGTTGTTTTGTCTAATTTTAAACTCAAAATAAAATGATGAAGTGAGGGTTTAATTTTAGTCCCATTTGGGCATTCTTTTTAAAACTCAATGGAATATTATTGTGGTCCTAAAGCATAAAATGAAAAGCATGATAAATGGGTTATAATTGCCCCAAAAGCGTCAAAAATCTTGTTACAATTATAAGATGTAAAGATAAAAAATGCTTCTTCACTTCGACTTTATTGTCCAACTTACAAAACCCAGTTAGCCTAAAAACCAAAAAAACATTAGAGGCATGTTAATGATCAAATAAAGTAAAAAAATTAAAGCAGATGCTAAAAATTCATCATCATTTTTCTTACTAGAGTAGGGCATCATTGTTCATGATGCCATCGCTATGGTGAATTTCAACATCACTCTAGTGAATTGTAGCATCGCTCTATAGAAAACTAGTGACGATGATAGCATCGCTGTTTGGGGAGTGTTGCCATTTGCAAATCTTTGATACCTCTAAAATTATTCATCGTCACCATTTTTTTTAATCAGTGCTAGGGTATTAATTAGGCATCATTGTTTTAGATGATGATAGCATCATTGTATGGTGACAGCTAGCAAAGGTGTCGCTAAAATTTCTTGGAGTGTCATTGTATCCTACAAGAGTAAAAAAAATAGAATTCAAGATAGAAATTAATTAAATTTGATCTGTTATGCCCTCCTTCTAGCACTAGAATGTGATTGATGGATTAGTAATGGTCTGATTACATTTGATCCATGAAGAAGAAAAGCATAATTAATCCACTAACGTCAATCTTAACAGGATATATCAAATGAAAATTAAACCAAGAATCTATCAAAACTAACATGCTAAACCATGAAAGCTTTTAAATGTCTACTATAATCCATCTGAAACTTATCTCATTGTGGGAGTGGTGTCGCATTGATGTGAAACGATGACCCTTTCCCAATCTCGTGGATAAATTAGCTTTGTTTCAACCAGTTTTATTGAAGAAAACTAGTGAAACCATTGTGAGATGTGTGATGAAACATGATTTTGATCTAAATGAGCATGATGCAGGCTAATTTAACATGATTTTATGCTAAAATGATTAAGATATGCAAATGCAAAGCTAATCTAAATGGATTCTAAACTAAATGTATGCATCTAAGTTACCATGGCAACCATTAATGGAAGCTAAGCTATTATGAAAGTGATTAAACTAGAAAGATGCTAAATATGTGCTAAATAGGAGTGTGAGTGTGAATGATTTCAACAACATGAGTTTTCTCTAAAAAAGATGCATCCATTTGTCTCCAAATAGTGACCTATTTATAGGAAAACAAATGAAAAATGAAGGGCTAAGATAAAAAATCTAATCAATGGTCAAGGATGGAAGAAGTTGGAGGCATGGATCATGGATTCTCATCAACGAATGGGAATCAATGATGAGATTTAACCAAGGGTTCTCCTTTGTTCAACCAAACACACTTTCAATTTTCCCAAGAGGTCACAAGTTAACTTGCACAAAAGGTCATAAGTTAACTTGCTCAAGAAGTCAAGTAAGTTTGTTAAGAAAGGAATATTCTCTTTTTTCAAATGAGTCAGGAAAGAGAATATTCTCATGGGTGAGGGAAAATAGACAATTTAGCAAATTAAAACAAAGTTTAATTGTGCAAAATGGGAAGGAATATTCTATGGGAATATTCCTTTTGGAGGAATGTGCAAAGGAGGAAAATTCCCTTGCAAGTGGGGGGATTAGATTAATTGATAATTAAACAAAGGTTTAATTATACAATTAAGGGAATTAGATGATTTTCATTAAATACAATGATTTAATGAAAAGGGGAAAGTGTATTGATATTTAATTTAAATAACTTAGGGCTATTTTAATTAAATGAGAAGATTTAGGGATTAAATTAGATAACTTGATGTTTTTAATTCAACTAGATGAAATGTTAGCATGGAAGGGGGTGAATTAACCTGATTTGATAAATTAGGTTAATAGGTGAAAATGATGCAATTAATTAAATAGCTAGGCTAATTTAATTAATTAAGCAAAAGAGTATGTGTTTCAAGATGAAATGATGTTAGTATACTTGATTCAAGTGTATGATATCATTTAAGACATTTTTCAGTGCCTACACTTACCAGTGCCCTTCTTCATATTTCTCACAAAGTTAGCTTCCACATCATCAAGATCTTCTCCATCTGAATCTTCAACCTTCTCTAATTTATTAGCCTTGAAAGTAGTCTCTACTTTTGTATCATTCTTCAAACCAAGTTTTCTCATTTCAAATGCAGTTAGTGTACCAATCAACTGATCTCTGGAATAATTTTCAAAAATCTATAGTTTCCTCAATAGTAGATAACTTTTCACTATAACAATCAAGAAGAGATCTAATAACTTTCTTTACTACTATAGATTCTTTAACTATTGCAAGTCAAGACCTCTCATAGAGATGACCAGCTCATCAAGTCTTTGTATGTAGACTTTAATTGTTTCATCCTCAAACATCTGCATCATTTCAAATTATGCCTTAAAGTTATACAAATTTTCTTATTTGAATTTTGGATCTCCTTCATAAATTCTTTCTAGCTTATCCCAAACCTCTTTAGCAGTCTTCAAACTCATTACTTTTACTAATTCAATTTTTGAAAGACTATTCACAATAATTAATCTTACCTTAGCATTTATCTCATGTGCCTTGATCTATGCACTTGTACTTGGACCATTTGAAGGTGGATTATATGCAGTTGTATAATCCTTTTCAATCTCATATCCTTGAGCTACAAGAAATCCTTCCATCTTTGTCTTCCAAAATGCATAATATGTGCCATCAAATCTACGACATTCCAATGCGACTGTGTTTGCCATCCTAGATCTACCTCAAGTGATTAAGCTCCTTTCCAAGGAACCTTGATCTGATATCAATTGTTTTATGAACAAGACAACTGAGAGGGGGGTGAGTCAGTTGTAGCAACTTAAAACATCAAAAACCTCAACAGTAATTAGATCCACATGCATTCATCAAACCCTTATTCTGTTAGTGTGATTAAACATGAAATGTAGATAAAATAAACTAAAATCACAATATCATACACAAGAGAACACTAGATTTATGTGGAAAACCCAATGATGGAAAAACCATGGTGAAGATTAGGTCACAATATAAGTAATAGAAAAACTAGTATAAAAGGGATCACTGCTAGAATAGGACACATTGTCCAAAAAGGGTCACAGCTAGGGCTCACTACCACATAAAGAATACAAGAAGGTAGAAGAGAAATGTTACACAAAGAATACTTCTCAATCCAATAAGGAATCCACCACAATTTCTCGCACACTTTTGCAATCTTCCATGAAATATTTTGTATGCCTTCAACTCACTACCTTTAGGAACCCTAACACTAAAATTCACATTTCTCTACTCAAATTTGCATCACACATCACTCACATCAATCTCACATCTATCTTGTTTCTCTCTTGTATCTCACAACACCATTACACTTATTTATATATGAAGGGAAAGCAAAGTGCAGAAAATTCCTTCCTAATACTAATCTTTAGGAGAGAGATACAAAAAACTTTCAAAACTTGCAATTATAGAACATAAAGATGCACATACATTAATAATAAAATATACAACAAAGAACGAATACCATATTTTACATGGGAAAACCCTCTCAGGAAAAAACCCACACACCAAAGCAGAGACCTCTTGTATTATAGTAAAATGTCAATTACATACAAGTTACAAAGCTATTCTGTTTTAGGTGTTAATTCATAGAACAAATCTGACAACATTATATTACAATTCAATCTTGATAATTACATCAACTTGATGCACGAAAACATTACATTACAAACTTCTCAAGCATTATCATTTCAACTTCCATACTAGACAAACAGTCACTAACCGACTCAACCGTCATTACCTTCTACCTCCATCAAAGTCATATCAGAATATCAAAGGGACAAGGAACCACATCTCTCTAAATCCACACTACCACCCTAATACATATATCACTCCACCAAATTCAACTTAGACTAACCTTCACAGGACAACATGCTCACCATTATACCACATCCTACCACCATACTGCATGCTACAATCCAAGTCATTGTGGGTTACTAACCTTTACCTGCACTAACGCTGTCATCTTTACTGACCATCATGGGATAATGAGATCTATACCGCACCACTATAAACCTTCATACAGACTATCATGGAGTGGTGGTATGGCTTGCACTACTACAAGACACCTTTTTAGACTCTCACGAGGTGGAGGTATGATCTATAGACCTACTGACGAATCCAACCACCTTCACGGGGTGGTGGGGTAACCACTGCCCTACTACCAACCTCTTCATGGACTGCTATGGGATTGTGGGTTAGGATTCCTCTCGCCCTACCACACAAGTTGATGAAGACCATTGTGGGATGGCAGGTAACACCGCCAACCCACACCCCTCTCAACAACACCCTGCAGTATTGCAATAAATACCTGAATACAACCTTGGGATGTCTAGCAACTCAGCTAGGGTTTCAACAATGAGTTTGAGACACATTCTCAAAATTCTCCCACTTGATGAAGAACTCACTAAACCCCTTTCAACGCTTGAAGTCATTGAAAATTCTAGGCCCCAAGGCCCATAGAATTGGTGCACCATTTGAACTCATCTATGTTCACATGCTTCATCGATGCATCAACAACATTCACCAAAGTATAAACCTTTCTAGATTAACCTTTCCATCCTCCACCATATCATGAACAAAGTGGTACTACACATCAATATGTTTCATCTTGACATGGAAGGTTGGATTTTTTGCCAAAAAATAAGCACTCTAACTATCAAAGTAAATAACAATCCACCCTTCATAAAAAAAAAATTAGAACACAATCTTATAATCCAAATAGCTTCCTTACAGGCATGATTTTCTGCCATGTACTCTACCTCAGTAGTGGATAAAGTGACTATAGCTTGCTGCTTGCTCATCTAGCTAACTACACCACCAAACAACGTGAATACATATCCGCTAGTGGATCTTCTGTTGTTAATGTCTCCTACCCAATTAGAATCCACATATCCACAAATACTATTTGAACTCTAATATTCAGTAGAGTAACCATGATAACACAAGGCATACTCAGAAGTACCCTTCAAATACTTGAAAACTCTCTTCGCAAAATCCCAATGCGGTCTTCTTGGATTATCCGTAAACTGACTAAGCACTCCCACTTCTTAGGAGATGTCTGGCCTAGTACAAACCATTACATACATTAAATTACTAACTACACTTGCATAAGGCACCCTGGTCATGTCATCCATCTCAGTAGGAAATTTTGGAAATCTTTAATAGAAAGTTTCATTCCCTGCAAGACTAGAACAACTAACTATTTGTAATCCACCATATTAAACCTCTCTAGGATAGAATTTATATACTTGCTCTAGCTGAGCCAAAGTTTTTTATTTCCCATATCCCTCTTGATTTCTATCCCCATAATATACCTAGTTGAACCTAGATCCTTCATTTCGAACTATGCTGAAAATTGAGACTTCAATTCATAAATCATATCCTTACTATTCCCAATGAACAACATGTCATCCACATACAGGGAAATAATAAGAAGATGACCATTCTTAGATTTAAAGTAGACACAATGATCAAACTTTGATCTCACAAACCCCAAATAAAACACATAAGTATCAAACTTCTAGTACCACATTCTAGGTGACTACTTAAAACCATACAAATATTTCTTTAATTTGCAAACTAGGTTTTCCTTACCTTTTTCAATGAAGTGCTTTAGCTAGGACATGCAAATTTCTTCCTTCAAATCACCATGAAGAAATGTTGTCTTCACATCCATCTACTCGATTTCTAATTCATATGCCACTACAAGTGAGAATAGAAATCTAATAAAATTCAGCTTAGCTATAGGAGAAAATATTTCTCCATAATCAATCCCCTCCACCTGGGTATATCCTTTCACAACCAACCTTGATTTATGCTTCTCAACATTGCCATCCATACCAATCTTCTTCATGAACACTCATTTACATCCAACAGGCTCTAGTCCGTCAAGAAAAGGTACCAGATCCCATGTATCATTCTTCTTCAATGATACCATTTCCTCATTGATGGCTTCCAACTAGGAATTTGAATTAGAAATACCCATAGCCTCTCTAACAGTCCTAGGCTCATTAGTGTTAGCAATAAAAGCATAGGCACAACTAGAATCTAACATAGAATATCCAAACCTTTTAGGTTGTTGCTTAAAATGTGTAGACCCCCTCATAAGATGAGGTTGGGGTTCTTCTTCTTGTTCAAAACTTTTAGAGCTACTTGATATCTCCTCACTAATAGGTCCACTAGGAGTACATAGTTCATACTTATCTAGAGTAATAGGAAATTCAACTACCTCCTTTTTTGCTTCTTTCACCTTTGGCTGCAGATCAACTGTAGAAGGTTTCAGCTCATGGAAGATCACACTTCTGCTATACAACACCTGCTCTGTAACTAGGTTCCAAAGCTTGTACCCTTTCACACCAATTCCATAACTAATGACGATACACTTCACTACCTTGTTCTCCAATTTAGACCTTTTTTCACTAGGAACATAAGCACACGCCTCATAGTTAAAGAATCTAATGTGTCTCAATGAGGGCTTCTTACTAGACCATGATTCTATAAGTGTCTTGTCCACAAATGATGAAGTGGGAGATTTGTGAATCAAATAACATGATGTAGCTATAGTCTCAACCTAGAACTTCTATTCCAAACCAACACTACTCAACATACTTCTCACCCTTTCTGTAATGCCCGCCGTGAAAACCCCAAAGAACAACCACATAAAAAGCACACAACAAATTTTTAAAAAAAAAAAACAAATAATCAATATACAAATATTAAATAATCATATAATCGTATACTTCATTTCATTACAATGCAAATAACATAACCAACTATGTTCTTTAGGGCACGTGAGGTCACATCGAATTAAAAATTTCAAATAACAATACAAAGATATTATACGAACAATAAGGAACTATAAATGCCAACATAACATGAATTCATAGATTCCATCATAAAGTAATGCCATGAGGAATCACATAGCCAAATAAAGTTACAAAGTTGATAACTACATTACAACATCTTTCAAATTATACATCATATCAATATAGTTTACATCATGGTTCCCAATCATGTGGGATGCATACAATATACAAGATTATCAAAATACATAGAGATCAACTGGTGCAAATCTTCAACAGGATGAGACTGAGCCAACGAACGCTGATGGGGAACCCAACGGTGTGCGGAGCACGTTCCACCCGACCACCCCCGTGCTAAGAGGTGACAGAGAAGTAACTCCGACCAAGACTGACAACTGAAGTACAAGCATACAAGAAGTACCAACATAGATCCATAACACGATACTCCAAATTACAATGAACAAACAATAACATCATATCACAGTACCATAAAAGTGCAAGATCGTAAATCAAATATAAATGAGATCATACAAAACCACAAAGTATACTAAAGATGTATTAAAACAATAATCGTAAATCAATTTAAATCAATTCAAACAACAATCTAAACCAACTCTCATAACCTACTACCAGAGGAACACAATAAAATAAAACACATGGGCAACTAGGGGAGAGTGTCATCGCATAGTCCTACATGGGCTATCCTATGCTCTTCCTCCCAACTGGAGGTGTCGGTCCCATCTATGGCTATCCTGTGCCCTTCCTCCCAACTAGAGGCGCCAGTCCATAGGGTGACTAATGCAGAGCCGTAAACCTCTCGTGAGACGAGGTCACGACCTTGCCGACCATGGCCTTCTCAGCCTTCCATTAGTCTGCGGAAGCACTAATGAAGACGAGGCATCCATTTTAAAATCTTATAATGATATTACTACCCAACCCTCCTAAGTTAATTATTAGGTTTTCACTTGATTAATAACTCACTCGTGGGTTATCCTGTGCCCTTCCCCTTAAGTGGGGCGCCGGCCCCCACGAGGAGCCACTCTCCCTAGAGACCCAACCAAAACCATCAAGAAACCGGGGTGGTACCATCACAATCATGCACATTGAAATACAACAATAATAACACGCGAGGCAAAACCCATCTCGCCAATAAATATCATAACCAAAATCTCACAACACAATACACCCCAATTGTAAAACATATCATAACAGAAGCTCACGATAGAAAGATATAAAATCAGCAAAATCACAATCTTCTGGAAGACTATAGTGTTAACACAAAAGGGTTCCCACATCAATGAACTCACAATGTCCCAAACCCAACAAGTCTACAAGACTTCAACTTCACAAAATAAGAATAAAAGGATAACTTATTTAATTCTATATTAAATTCCATTTCCACTATATACACATTAAAATAAAGAATTAAACAATCAATGCTGATATATATTCACAAATTGTCTTTTTTGCTATATTATCCTATCCTAGTTCATAATTTAACAAATTAATAGAAATTCCTTTCTATTTTCATGTTTTCACTATAATACAATCTTGTTTTATTCATACCAGAAACAAAAAGAATTCTGTTTACAGACAGAAGTAATTAAATTAATTTAATAGTGCAATTATGAATTACAAAATATCATTAAACGAATAAATAAATAAATAAATATATATATCAATCATTATCATTTAAAAATAATTTTCGTTTTAAATTAAATGCATATCCGAAACTCCGTTCAAATAAAAAGTAATGACCATCCATCGCACAGAAAACTACAGGCCACGGACAGTCCACGGACTGTCACAGCAGTCTGAAGGACTGCCATGGATAGTCTACGAACTGTCACAGCAGTCCGAAGGACTGTCGTGGTAGTCCGTAGCCTGCTGCACCAACACAACAGCTGGCTAGGTGGTGGGTACGGCCAAGGCCGAACCATCACCCAGTCAGAATTTTTTAATAATATCAAAACAAAAATAATACAGCGAGATTTGAACCTTAAGAATTAAATTTTTCATACTATATTTACATTTATATATATATGTATATATATATACATATATATATATATATTGTATTTAAAAATATTTTGAAAACAGAGAAATAAAAATCAATTGTACAAGTTACTGTTTCAATAAAAACATTTATACACAGAATATATTTGTAAAATTTATATACAAACAAGAATTTACACAACCCCGAATTCACAGAAAAGAAATTATTCTTTAATTGATTTATTATTATTTTTTTAAAAACAAAACTATAGTAACACTGTTCAATTCCAGAATCCCAACAAAATTTCATTTTGAATAAATAACAATCCCGAACCCCAGTAAAATCTTCTTGATTGAATAACAGTCCAAAACATTTCTAAGGATTCGAGGATTTTCTATTCACATACATTAAATTTCAAATCCAGGAGAAAATTTCATTCACAACAAACAATTCTTATTTCATTTAATGCTATAGAAAGAAGATAATTTAAAAGAAGGAAAACCTGGTGTCCTGTGCCTAGAGAAAACTGTAGAAGCTTTATCCTTCTTGCAGATCAAATCCTTCACTACTGATTGTTTCCAGCAATAGCTCCAAAATCCTCCCTCAAACTTGAATATTATTCTTCAATGAATTCTCCCGGATAATAGAAAAAAGAATGTAATACTATGACAGGAAAAGTAAATGCCAATTTTCTCCAAAATCTGCTAGAAAGAGAATGCAACACCTACCAAGAAAAATCCCCTAAATAAAAACAACACTAAAAAATTCTCTTCTGTTTCCTCTTCCCGTGAATACCAAAAGTCACTTCTCCAAAAATAAAATTTAAATACATTCAAGTACAAAATTGAGCTTTTTATTTGTTTATTTATTTATCATCTCCACAAACACTTAAATTAAATAACTACATGCACATTAAAATAATTACAATCAACCATTTGCAAAATTTTCTTCAAAACAAATTTAATATTTTCGCAAACTACTACAACATTTATTTATTTATTTATTTATTAATTACTTTATGCTTTATTTTTATTAATTGTTTAATTATTTAATCACAATATAAAATCATACACCACATTAGATAAGTCATAAAATCACAATAACATAAAAATTCTAATGTAACAACAAAGTGGCTATGACCAAGACACACAAAACCAAGAAGTTACAAAACAGTTGACACCTTGGAATGGAGTTACTTCTATGTCACCTTTGTTCAATTTCTTGCCGTTGGGTTGGTACAATGCTCACCCAAACCTATCGAAATAGGTGGAATCGAGTCTTATTCCTACAAAGCTTGCATCCAACAAGGTGATACACAACATATATACATATAATCAATTACAAAGCATCGTGAGAAGGATTTACAGTGTAGCAGGGCGCTCGCAAACGAGTGATGCTACCTGTCCCCTCACCAATCATATCATCATCTATTGCATTATAAAATTACATCAAATTGCATCAACATCATCAATTACTATTCTCTAGTCTACTACATTCCAAATAACTCCATCAAAACAATCAAAATAAAATGTCATCATAATATCCATGGAATCATAAAAAAAAAAATTGTAAACAGTAACAATCTAAGCTACCACAACATAATATCAACAGTATCATCAAAACCCACAATGTACCAAGCAAAACCACAGAGAATGTCAAGAATAAGCAATAACATGAGGGGTATTACACTTTCCATCAACATTCTATTCATCCTTTTTGCAACTCCATTTTTTTGTGGAGTGTAAGGAGTTATTTTATCCCTTCTAATTCTATGGTCGTTTCAAAACATATCGAAATCTATTGAACAAAACTCACCACCATTATCCATCCTCAAACAATTTATTTTCATACTAGTCTGATTTTCAGCCAAGGTTTTAAATTCCTTAAATTGATTAAACACTTCAGTTTTACTTATGAGAAAATAAATAAATGTCCTTGAATAATCATCTATGAACGAAACAAAATACATAGATTTTGATAACAAGGGAACATTAACTGGACCAAACACATCAACATGAATATAATCTAAAATTCCAAAAGATTTATGAGGACTAGAATAAAATGAAACACAGTGTTGCTTTCCATATATGCAATGTTCATAAAAAATGAACTCAAGATTACAATCGTCAAGCCCTTCAACTAGTATTTTATTTTTCAATGCTTGTAAGCCTTTTTCACCAATGTGGTTGAGCCTTTGATGCCACAACATTGTTTTCTCTATTAGGAGCTTCATCTCCAAAGATTTTTCACCCTCAGGAACATCTCCTTTCTATGATTTACTTGACTTTGTAGAAGCACTATTACACTGTACTACACATGCATCTAGCTTATATAGAGTGCTAATTCATGCACCCTTATCCAACACCATAGAGCCTCTAGTAATGTTACAAACACGATTCAAGAAAGATACTTGTACACTAGCATCATTTAGCTTACTTACAAAAATTAAATTCAAGCCATACCTAGTATATGTATCACATCATCAATTCCTTTCACTCTTCCATCAAGAAACTAAATTCTAACTCTTCCACAACCAACAATATCTAGGTGAGAATCATCACCCAGATACACCCTTCCACCAATATACTTTTCATAATTTGAGAGCCAACCTCTATAAGAGGTCATGTGAAAGGACATACTTGAGTCAATCATCCAAACATCATCTGATGCTTGAGTTGCCATGGCTACTATGAAGGCATCTACATCGATTTGATAAGATTCATAATTAGAAGAATTATGTTTTTCTTTTTCTTCTTATTCTCTGCTTTATAATCTTTCCAGATGTGTCCAGTTTTCCCATAGTTCCAGCATTTCACCTTGGACTTTTTATCAGGAGACTTTGATCTCCCCTCTAACTTGGATCTAGAATTCTTTTCTTTCTTCTTACCTCTCTCCTTTAATCTTCCTCAAACAACAAGGGCCTTCTTGGCCATCGTAGAAGACTTCCTTCACATTTCCTCTAACAGCAGTGAAGCAACCACATCTTCCATCTTGAAAGTGGTTGTTGTACTCCCAATAGCCATTACCAAGTGATCCCATGTGTCAGGAAACAAACACAATAGGAGAATGCAATGATCCTCGTCATCTATCTTCACACCAACAAACCCCAACTGAGAAATGATCATGTTAAAAACATTCAAAAGATCTGCAACATATGCTCCTTCCTCCATCTTCAAAGAATACAACTTATTCCTCAGACATAAATTATTTACTAGAGATTTCCTATGATAAATTTCACCAAGCTTCTTCCATAAAAGTTTCATTGTCTTCTCTTCATGGACATTCATGAGAACTGAATCGGCCAAGTATAGTTTGATGAGACCCTTGGATTTCTAGTTCATTGCATCCCAGTCATCCTATGAGGTTGTTGATGGTTTTTTAGATGAAACTACAACCCATAACTCTTGATCCACAAGAAAATATTCCATCTTGAGTTTCCACAACTCAAAATTTCCACCGTTAAACTTCTCAATCTCTATTCTTCTGGATGTGCTCACCATCTTAAATCTTTAATAAGATCACAACCAAATTTCTCTACAAAACTCCCACTAAACAAGATTAGCATACAAAAATGTCTTACTCATAAGGACAACAAAGTTGGCCAAGCTATGATACCATCTAAAAGGAATTTAGAGTGTGGGAAATGCCTTCCTAATACTAATCTTTAGGAGAGAGATATATAAAACTTTCAATTATAGAACATAAAGATGCACATACACGAATAATGGAATAGACAACAAATAATGAATACCAGATTTTACGTGGGAAAACCCTCTTGGGAAAAAACCCACACACCAAAGAAGAGACCTCTCATATTATAGTAAAATATCAATATCATAAAAGTTATAGAGCTATGCTCTTTCATGTGTCGGTTCACATAATAAATCTGATAGCATTACATTACAATTCACTCTCGATAATTACATCAACTCAATGCATTACTACATTACATTACAGACTTCTCAAGCATTATCATTTCAACTTCTATACCATACAAATGGTTTCTAACCAACTCAACTGTCATTACCTTCTATCTTCATCAAATTCATATCGAAATATCGAAGGGACAAGAAACCATGTCTCTTTGAATCCACACTGCCACCCCAATACATATACCACTCCACTATAGTCAACTTAGACTAACCTTCATGGGACAATGAGCTCACCACTATACCACATACTACCACCATAGCACATGCTACATTCCAAGTCACCACAGGTTACTAATCTTTCCTTGCAGTACCGTTTTCATTTCCACTGACCATCACATGATGATGAGATCTATACTGCACCACTACAAGCCTTCACATGAATTTTTGTGGGGTGGTGGTATGGCTCGTACTACTGCAAGTCACCTTCTTAGACTATCATGGGGTGGTGGTATGGCCCACATACCCACTAGCCACTCCAACCACCATCATGGGGTGGCAGGGTAACCATCACCCTACTACTAGCCTCTTCATGGACTGCTATGTGGTAATGGGTCATGACTCCTTCTGCATTACCACATAATTTGATGAAGACAATTGTGGGATGGAGGGTAACACTGCCAACCCACACCCCTCTCAATAACACCTTGCGATACTACGGTAAAGACCTGATTGCAACCTTGGGATGTCTGGTAACTAAGCTAGGGTTTCAATAGTGATTTTGAGACACACATTCTCAACAATATCAACCTCATCTTTAGAAACCTTCTCCAATGTCGGCAACTATCCGTTACACTTACAAGTTTAAAATAGGTTGACACCTAAACATTTGCGTGGTGGATAGGAACAAAGGAGACCTACATAAAATCCTTAATTAGGATCCAAATAGATCCCAACACACCTCAACACACTTTAATAGCTCGCATGTAGTGTTGAACACAAGGTTGGCCAATACTAGTGTTAAACACCATAAAACATTAAGTACACACTTCCTTAAATCAATTTGTGACTTCCAAACAACATAATTAATTTGAGCACAATTTAGAATAATCCATGAACTACTTAATATTCATCAAACACTTCATCCAAGCTTGCATCATACAAATGCTTCATTTCAAAACAACTGGTAAACCTCATTCGCATGTACTGAAAATGAAACTCACTTTGTACTGTACCAAATTAAGTAAGACCTTGAATATAGAAAGATATAAAAATTATAAGAAACTTCCCAAATTTGGACAACCTGAAGCCAGATAGTAGAGAAATGTGGAGTAAATACATTTCTCCCAGACCATAGAAAACATCACTAAAAAATTGGTTCACACACTAGTGAAAATATATCACACTATACAATGATCTAGAAATCCAAATTATGAATATAGCAACCTATGAAAACCTTGAACAACATATTAGATCCATACAAGAATAGCCTTAACATTGAAGAAACACAAAGAACAATACGAGAACACACTCTGATTTTGTTTATCAAATTTTCTCAATATCCTCCATATGCAACAAAGTTCCTCAACACATAGTTGACATCAATGAAAACACCAACTAGTAGACATTTTGTTGACATCAATGACAACACCTTCATACTTGCAACATTATTTTCCACTAGATAGTGTCAGTATGCACCCAAATATGGTGTAGCACACAATATTTTTTGATAGGAACAAACAATCAACTACGTATGATTTTGTATTAGGAAATAGCTTTAAATTAACCTTGATATTAATTATTTTCAACTGGAACATACACATTTTTAATATAGAATGGAACAAAAAATAGGAAGAAGAAATAAAACTCAATTTTTTTTTAGATCTCTAAAATCCATAATTTCTAAAATTAACTAAAAAGAAACAACTCCCGACCTTATATAAGAATAAGGCACTTGGGGAGTTCAGTAAAAACACATGAAAGAGAATCTAGGGAAGGAACCATAGCACATCACATGGCACATGATAGTTGGAAAGAGAAAATTCTGGAATAAGTCAACAAAAACTTTGAATTTCTTCAACACTTAAAACTTTCGAGACCCATGTCTTCAAAATATAATCAAGATATCAAACTAGATCAAGCAGATTATCAACTCAATCTTCAAAGAAAATATAGGAACTAGCTGGATATTCAGAGTGGTCAACTGCATGTAGAAATTTTAATGCACTAGCTCTAGATTCCTACCTCCAAGCTATGGCTTCAAGAAAAATGCCAATAATTGTAGCACCTTAGAGCTTGACATCTCCCTTATCGGATGCGTAATACTTGGATCTCTAATTTTTGGGTTACCCATGTCTCTTCTCTATATGCTTCTTTTTTGCATGAATATCTAGAACATGCCATCTAACCTGGGTGATATTGTTGGATCTACTTGATATCTAAATTTTCTTGACCATCGACACCCAAATGTTGTCCGACAACCTACTTCTCATACATATAAAATTCCACATGTCAATTCCCTTTTAAAATATTAATAAAAACCTCATTAGAATAAAACCATCTTTATCATTAATTCTTTCAAAATCACACTCCAAATATCATGCTTTAATTTTCTCATAACCATCACCTTTAGGTGGGTTTTTAGATGTTTTGTGCACTCAAGAAAAACTAAAAAATAGATTTGAACATTCTTGCACCAATACACCATTTACTTGGGTACCTGAGTACTTGACACCCAATTACCTAACTGCCTTTAAAATCCAACTAGCTGATGTATTGTAATTCTTGGAATAAAATACAACCTGGCTTTCACCCTCTATTAGCCTTTTCAGACTCACAAGATTTTAACTCCCAATTGCAACAACCTGTCCAACTTTCTCTATGGAGACATCTTGATCATTCCCTCAGACTTAAATTACCTGAAAACCTGTTCATCCAAACTCAGACACCCGATACACTTGATCATGAATTATTTCCAAGAATTTCAACTTCACATACATTTTCCCTAAGGCCACCAACCAACTAGCATCTATCTTAAGCAATAATTTTTAACTTGGGTCCTGAAGCCTTACATTCTTGGGGTGTGTTGTGAGACCACACAATAGAACAAAAACCCTAGAACCAAACCTACTTGGCTCTTGCTTGAGGACAATAGACAAGCACACCCCCTTGGTTGATTTTTCACGTCAATGTTTGGGTGAAAAGGTTGACTTAGATTAATTCATTAGTCTGAGTCACCCTTCTCATTTCACCTAAATATATACATCCATGGCTCAAATGTTCCACCTATAGGGAATCCAACTACCTTGCTAAGAAAAGTGATTATGTTACTAGTATCCTACTTGAAATGACTTTTATATAGTCTTATGATTTTTGGAATCTTCCTTCAACTTCTATTCATTTAGTATCCATGTTGAATACATAATCTTCTTGTATAATTCATCTTCCTTATACTAATTTCTAGCTTTCTCTCTCTCAAATGGGATCATCACCAAATAAATTGGGATATTGAGTGTTCTTTTCATCCATTCCAATATTAAATTATCATAAACTCTACTTTCTTTAATTACTATCCTCCTACCCATGTTGTAATAGTGAATACACTTGAGGACCAACTTTAATCCACTCTTTGCTATATTCTTTGCAAATGTACCCACATCTTGTTGAATAAACAAGACAAATGAGAGGGGGGGTGAATTAGTTGTAGCAACTTAAAACATCAAAACCCTCAATAGTAATTAGATCCACATGCATTCATCAAACCCTTATTTTTTTAGTGTGATTAAACATGAAATGTAGATAACAAAAATTGAAAACATAACATCATACACAAGAGAACACCACATTTACATGGAACACCCAATGAGGGAAAAAACATGGTGAGGATTAGCTCACAATATAAGTAATATAAAAATTAGTACTAAAGGGCTCATTTCCATAGAAATAATACAAGAAAATAGAAGAGAAATGTTACACAAAGAATACTTCTCAATGTAACAAGGAATCCACCACAATTTCTCACACACTTTCACCATCTTGCATGGAAGATTTCAGATGCCTTTAGCTCACTACCTTTAGGAACCCTAACACTGAATTTCACATTTCTCTACTCAAATTCGCATCACACACATCACTTACATCAATCTCGCATCTATCTTGCTTCTCTCTCTCTCTTATCTCATAACACCATTACACTTATTTATATCAACCTCATTCTTAATGACAATGTTGGCAACTATCCATTACACATACAGATTCAAAATAGGTTGACACCTAAACATTCCTACAGTGGATAGGAACAAAGGAGACCTACATAAATCCTTAATTAGGACCCAAATAGATCCCAACACACCTCAACATTCTTTCATAAGCTCACACATAGTGCTAAACACAAGGTAGGCCAATACTTGTGTTAAAACACCATAGTCATTAAGTAAACACTTCCTTAAATCAATCAGTGACTTTCAAACAACATAATTCACTTAAACAATATCTAGAATAATCCATTTACTACTTAAAATTCATAAAACACTCCATCCAAGCTCGCATCATACAGATAATTCATCTTAGAACAACTGGTAAACCTTATTTGCATACTAATAAATGAAACTCACTCTGTATTGCACCAAATCAAGTAACATCTTGAATATAGAAATATATAAGAATTATAATAAATATCCCAAATCCACACAAACTGAAGCCAAACAGTAGATAAACACAGAGAAAATACATTTCTCCAAGGCCATTAAAAATATCACTAAAAAACTAGTTCACACACTAGTGAAAATATCTCGCATTGTACAATGATCCAGAAACCAAAATTCTTAATATGGCAACCTCTAAAAACTTTTAACAACATATCAGATTTGGATAGGCATAGCCTCAACATATAAGAAACATGGAGCACAATACAAGAGCACACTTTGACCACTAGCACAACACAATTTACTCTATTTATCAAATTTTCTCAATATCCTTCATATGAAACAAACTTCCTTAACACATAGTGGACATCAATGACAACACCAACTAGTAGACATCCTGTTGACATCAATGACAACACCTTCATACTTGCAACACATCCTGGCCAATTACCATAATCTAAAATTATTTGTCATTGAAATGCCCTAGGTGGGTGTCTGATATGGTCCCATATGTAGGCCATATGTGAGATGGAGGAAGTGGTCTATGGAACTCATCCTTAACTTTCTTTAATCTTTGGCTCATGATTTCTACAACAAGTTAGAAAAATACTATGATTACCCATTTGCAAAACTAGGGTTTCTATTGATTTACAGTAGGTTAGGGTATCACTTTTACAAAATTACCTAACACAAACAAAATAATTGTAATTGAATTTTATTTTTGTTTGAATTGAAATAAAATTCATTTTACACTTTCAGAAATCAACGCTATTTCAATTTAGGGAAACCTATTGGAATTTGACAATAATTGTACCTAATTTTAGTTTCACAAATCACTCAAACCTTTAAAATTAATCATGCTTCACATCCTTTCACACACATTTAATTACTAAACATGTTTTTGTAACCTTCGCAACAATGGATTCTCCATAATTTTTCTCTACAATTTTTTCATTCGCCTAAATTTCATTCTAGTTCACTAAATCTCTCTCTTGTTTACATAATTTTTATTTTGTGATTAAATGAGATAAAATAATTCCTTATAACATTAAAAATATGAAAGAGCCACATACAAAAAGTGAAAAATATTTGGTAGGTAGGAATTAATGGCAAAAGGTGAGAATTTAAATTTCTGAGTTGTTTTTTCCATTAAAAATTATTATGTTCAATAGGGGTTGATTTACCCACAATTCACTTTATATTTACAAGTGTAAATTTTCAAGTTTAAATTCAAATGATAATGTTCATGTTCTATCTATTATATTTTATTTTTGTTGGTATAAATCTTACCTTCTTAGTGGGAAATTCACATGTTACTTGAGGCGGGGAGTCTTGATGGATGTTGAAATATCTATTCAATATATATCAAGTTCAATTAAAAATCCTCAATGGTTCATATAAATTGTATGGCTATAGGAATTTTCAAGTGAGCTAGAAATTAGAATTCAAAGACAACTAGTTTAGTAATGCCTTGGATTTTTATGAAAGTTTAATTTCACTTCATTAACATTTCAATTTCAATGTAGATTTTATAGCAATTTAACAAATCTTCAAGGGTATAGGTTTAGTAATGAAAGGAATTCTACTATAGTGAGATTTTCATTTTTATGGGATATTGTAGGGGAAATTAAGTGAACTTTATATTAAAAATTTGATGTTTTGATTCACTCATGTTCAGATTCTCACCAAAATGGTTTTTGATTGATAAAGAGATCAAGTCCAATTAAGAAAAAGACTAAAAATTTTAAAGGCTTGGAATGGGAATATTCAATAACTCTCATATCTTCAACAGTGGGTATTTTGTATGATATTATAAATAATGGGAATTTATAAGTGAGAAGGAATTTGCAAGAAGATTAAGGTTAACGATAAAATTGTTTAGGTAAGGTGCAAAACACTCATTGAGGCATAAGCCACTTTTTTTAATGAATTTAAAATATTTCCAAAAGAAACCTAGGATAATTTTAGATTCTTTATCCATCTATGATGATATTTGAGTCAATTGAATAGTTGAATTTGGATTTCAAAGGTTCTAGAGGATTTTACTTTACCATAACAATAAATAAAATTAAAATCAAAAGAGGGGTCCTCATTTTGTTGGGAGAAAAAATAGATGTGTTATGAGACTACACAATAACTTGCAACCAAAGAAAATAATTAAATTTCAATCAATTTAAGAAATCAATAAAAAAATAATTATAGAATTTCTATATATATTTTTAAATTAAGACTGTTATCAAGCCATCCACAAAATAATATATTCAATAGAGATAATAGAGTTTTTTGAAGGAATTTAAGTGTGTGAAAATGGTTCATTATTTCCTTATAAAAGTAAGCAAGTAGCAGTTATTTTTATGAAGCTACATAATTTGATTTAACCTTTTAAGACAACCTTGGATAAAGCCTTGTTGTAGTTCCCTCCCATTTGCAGCTTGTAGTTATGGGATTGGTGGTCCAACTTTAATATTTCCTCATGATTTCTATGGTGATTGCATTATTTCTCTAAATGGTGTGTATGATCCACCACATTTTTGATATGAGGATTCTTAAACATGTTGATTGTTAGAATTTTGTACATTTACATGCTTGGTTTATCATTATGTTTTAATTCAGTAATGTGCATTATATATGTTTTGATTAAATATGATTATGTTATTGATGTTTGAAAGAAATAATTTATATGATAGATGTATGTATGTTTTTTTAAGCTTTATTATATTGAATCTCGTTGGGTGATTATGTTATGCTTCAAATATATACATTGAGCAAGTTCCCTTGACATGCATTGAATGGTTATAGGTACAAGGTTATTTCTCCACCTAGCTATATAGGTTTGAGTTATTCCCCAATGGTGGTTAATTCAAAGATCTCACATTGGGCCTCTCTATTCATTTCTTGATCATACTCGAATCAAGTAAGATGTGTCATATTTGACCCTATGTGAACCCAAATTTGAGTTAGAAATTATTCTAGAATCCTTATGTGTCATGAATGACTAGTGTATGTTTGAATTATTAATAGTTTAAATTCTATATTTTCCACAAATAAAATAATAGGAATTTAAATAATTATTATATTTTCTATTAAAATATTTTTTGTGTTTTGGGAAAGGGAAAAATGGAATGAAAGTAAAAATGAGTTAAGCTATTATCTTATTTGAATTATGAATTCCATAAAGTTAACTGAACATATATGCTTATATGGATTTAAAATGTGAATTAAAATGATATGTGATAATTGTGAATGAATTTAAATGCTTAATTGGATTTTGGGGAAAATGAAGGGGATTGGGAATGAACAAATAGAAAATTAATTTTATATTGTTTTAAATTTGAAATTGGAAATGGGATAAATAGGAAAAAGGGATTTCTATTTTCATTATGCATTTTTTGGGAAGAAATGGGAGAGCAAAAAACCCTCTTTTGGGTGAAAATTAATTTTCTCATTTGGAGAGCAATTGGAGGAGAAATTCAATGAGATCAGATTCATCGGGTTAGGAATTGGGAGGGGAGTGTGTTTTCTAGACCTTGCGAGCTCTCATTTGACATCTGTCACATTCTCTTCATTCAAAAATTTGATCAAATTTGAGGTATTTTATTTGTTTATTTTAATTTGGTCAATTCATTCAATTAAAATAGTTGGAATAGGATTCGAGAGTGTAGAAACTTGCCAATACAATTCAATTTATCAAATATGATGCTTGTTTTATTGTTTTATTGATTTTTTTGAGAATATCCAAAATACAAGGTTATAATGCCCAACTTTTTGGGAAATGCGTGAATATGAATTTGATGTGAAAAGTGTATTTTTGGGTGTATCTAAAATAAAATGGTACTTTCAAAATTTTGAAATTGGAAATTTTTTTTTGAAGAAAATATTAATGGAGTATTTGTGAATTTTTTTGTTTTTGGCTTGTAGAAATATTAAGAAAATTTATAATTTTTTCATGAAGAATGATGAACTTGAATATTTTAAAGAAAGTTTCCTTTGTGAATTATTGAAATAGTTCTTATAGAAACATGTTAGAAATTTTTGAAAAAATTAAATTTTGTGCATTGTTTTTTGTGCCACACTCATTGGTGAGTGTGAAGATCCTAAGAATAAGGTACTAGAGGAGGTATGATAGTGGCTCTCAATTTTTCCCTAGCCCAAAGTGGAAATTAGGTTGATCACAAGTGGGGAGTCATCTAATCAAGTGATAATTAATGAAACATGGGTAATAAATTAACTAAGATAATGGGTACCCCTCTCATGCCTTGAGTGCTTGTAAAGGCTAATAATGTTTGAGAGGACATTCCAACTCAAGGATCCTAGGCCTTGTAAGGTCAAGTACTATCATTTTTATGAGAGAGGTACTATATTTTGTATGTGCTACACTAGTGAGCACCGCGATGAAACTCCCTACTAGTTCTCTAGCATCTTTTCTTGGTGTCTTGTGCATGTGTGACCTGTTATTGTTGAGTTGGCCTAATGATGATCCTTGTGGTACCCTAGTAGTGAGTTATCCCATGATGTTTATATGATGTTGCATTGGTGAGTTGGCCCAATATAGATTGTGATGTGACATTGGTGAGTTTTCCTAATATGGATTGTGGTATACCATGGTGCTTGTACCAAATGATGACTTGTATTGGATCCATCTTGAGATTTTGGTTAAGTTTTTTTATCTTATTTATATATTGAGTGTATTATTTGTGTATGGAATATGTGTAAGCCATCTCCCCATGTGTTTGGTGTTATTTTTGTGATTGTGTCTCATGTGACTATCTCCTTACACAGTGGGAGTAGATTTTTTGACTCCATGAGGTTGGGTGGCATGGTAGCCATGATTGGGATAAGAGGGTCATGGCGGATTCATTGATGACTTCAATGAAAAAAATAATTATGTGTATTTATGTTTCCTTTGCTTTCATTCAAATTGTAATATTATTGTAATGAACCTCTCATTGAGAAGGACTATACGATTTGATAATGGAAAGTGTATTGGTTTAATTATGAGTCTTTATATTATAATTGAGCATGATTGCTTTATATTTTTATTATTTTACTATAAAAAATCTAAAATAAACTTAGGAATCCTTCATTTGGTGTTTAAAATAAATTTAGATGCTTTCTTTCACAGTTAGGTGGCTTGGTACTATACCTAGGCAGCCTTATCTCACTCATAAATGACCCATATTATTTATAATGCAACTAAGTCCACTTGGGAAGCCTTGTACATCCAATGGGGTGGCTTGGTTCCATAGTAGGATTGCCTAGTTTTATAGGCTTAAAACTCAAAAAAAAATCTAACACTATTGGGTACCCTAGTCTTGTATTTGGGAGGCCTTGTTTCCCATACATAAAATAGAATGTTAACCCCCTCAACCATGAATAGCTAGTGGTTTTCTAAACCTAATTCCATTGATGAATAATTTTATGCCTTGTTTCTTTCTTATTTTAATATTTTTAGTCATCAGAACCCTCAAAAACCTAGTCAAGTATCTCTATTTCTAGACTTGATATTTCTTCTTTGTTAGGGAGCCTCGTATGGGAAAACCATAGAAATGGAATTTCTTCCTCATGGTCTTAGGATTATAGTAGTTGTGTGTGCATGTTCTTAGGTGTTGCTGTTGAGAAATTGTGGCTTCTCTTGCCTCGTTTTGCATGCATTCTTTTGAAGATACCCATTTGTCAAACCTAGTGTTAAGGAGAATATACACTTAATAATGTGAAGACTTGGGAAGGTTGTAATCCTTCATGGTTGGAATTTTAGTGTCCTCAACATTCATCATCTATCATGGGGTGTTTTGGATTAGTATTCTTCCATTGTGTAATTCCATGTTGTGATGAGACATATTAGGAACTGCGTGCATTTTTGGAAGTAATTTTTCATCATTCTAGTTAGTGAAGATATCATGCCTCCTAGTTAGGAAACATCTTGTGATGGTATGACCTTATCTTAGATTTGTTTAGAGTATCTAGGTGTGAATTCAATATTGATTATTCCCTCATCCTATCTTGGTGTGGTTTTGTAAGAGAATGCGTTCATGGTTTAGTAATTGATCATTGTGAAGGTGTTGACCTCTCTCTTTGTCGTATGTTCATTGTGGTAGATTTATTCTAGAGGTGAATTTTCCACTATTCCCACCTTGCTTATGCAATAATGAGGTTTTCTTTTTGTCTTTATCATTATGTTTTTGTGACACTTTTGTGCACTTTTTTGTGCAAGTATGACATGACTTTTTTGTATTATCAATGTTGTGGTATTCGTTTTAAAACAATTGTTCCATCATGTTTTGTTCTAAGAATGTTAGCATGGGGCATTATTCTTGGTGTTAGTAAAGTATCCATAGCCCCCAAAAGGTTTTCTCTATAATTACCCCTAGAATAACTCTACTACTAGCTAGGTGTGTATAGCCCTAGTAGAGATATTTGGATAGCCTAAAGATTTGAATTTCTCTTTTCTCTTATATTTTCCAAAAATATATCTATATATTTCTTTTAAAAGCTCTTAAAATTTAAAATTACTAGCAATGAATCCTACTATGAGGTTGATAATTATAGTGGTAGCAAAGGAAAACCTTTATTATTTCACTTAATACAAATATCCATTATCTCCAAACCAATTCAAATAATTTTAAAGTGTGAAGATATATATGATTCCTTGAATGTTTCATGTTATTCCGATGAATCAAATTTTCATGGGGCATATCAAACAAAAATAAACTCATGAAAATTATAAGCCTATACAAAAAAAATTCTTTTATTACCTAAATTCAAGAAAATTCATTGTTTTCTATAGTTAGAAGTTTTACTTATTTGACTTACCAAGAAATAAATATTTCTAGGATTTTCTAGTAGGATTGGAGCAATAATATATAAGAATTTAATCAATTATGATGCAAAATCAAATCACAGAAGAGAGAAATAATTCACAAAGGTGAAAGATAATTTTTTTTTAACCTAGTTCACCCTTTGGGCTATGTCCAAAAATAATAGTAGTCCAATTTTATTAGTTTACTTCCAATAAAGTATTATTTTTATTTAACCAACAACAATTTGTTGCATACACCAAACAATCTATGCTCAAATTTTTCCATGTACTATTGTGTGTCTCAAATAAACCATGACCTTTAGTCTTCTAATGTGTGTGACATGCTATGTGCATATTTAAATTTATGTCATGACTACTGATGTTATAATCCATGAAAAATAAACTTATTATTTTGGGTAGCTATTGAACTAGTTTTTCAACAAAATTATATTAGGATTTTGCAAAAAAATCTTTATTAAAAATATACTATTTTTTTCTTTGGGGACTCTAATAATTTGTGGGAAAATCATGTTGGACAAAGTGACCAAAATATTAACTCCAAAATATGATGAGGATCCACAAACCAAAAATATCCCACTTAGAGACTGATCAGGCTCCACACCAAACCATCTCCCACTTGGAGATTGATCTCATAGCACCACTACCCTTGTAGCTCCCACTAGAATTGACACCCCTAGAAAATAGCTATTTTTTCATTTATTTTAAGTTTTAAGACCAATAAAAGTTGAAGAGGAAATTAGTCTCCCATGTTACCGCCTTCATAAACATGTGTGCTAGATTCTTACTTGTATGAATATTCTCCAACTTCAACTGTCCATCCTCCAAAATTGACTGTATGAAATGATATCTCATTTGTATGTGTTTTATTTTTGAATGCAAGGTATGATTATTCACAAGATGAATGGCACTCTGGTTGTCTGTAATAAATAATTATCAGCTAATTGTTTTTTCAATTCCTTTAATAGAAATTGTAGCCAAATCATCTCCTTGCTTGTTGTTGTTGTAGCAACATACTCTATCTCTATGGTTGATGAATAAATAACCTTTTGCAACCTTGAAATCCAACTAACCACTATCCCACCAATAGTAAACACATAACCTATAGTTCTTCACTTGGTATCAATGTCACCTACCAAATCCAAGTCAACATAACCTTGTAAATCAGTGTTTGATCCCTCAAAACATAAATGTTTATTAGTTATCCCTCTCAAATACTTGAGAATATATTTAACGAAATCCCAATGCTCCATTACGAGATTACTCATATACCTACTCATAACTCTAATGGAATATGCAATATCTAGCCTCGTGCATACCAATGCATACATTAAACTACTAACAACTGATGAATATGGAATTTTGGAAATTTTTCCTCCTCTTGTGTCTTTAGACACATCTCTTTAGTCAATTTAAAATGACTAGGAAAAAGTTTGCTAATAGCTTTAGAATTTTCCATATTAAATATTTTCAACACCTTTTCAATATAATCACTTTTAGATAGAGTTAATTTTTTATTTTCCTATCTCATGAAATCCTCATACCAAAGACTTTTTAGCTACACCCAAATCCTTCATAGCAAAATAATTTTCTAACCTTTATTTCAACTCATTAATATGGTCCATGTTAGACCCTACAACAAGCACATTATCAACATCTAAACATAGGATAATATAAATACCATTATCCAACCTCTTAAAATAAACATAATGGTCAGAATGACACCAACTGCAACCTTGCTCAACCATGAAACTATCAAATTTTAAATATCATGGCCAAGGTGCCTATTTTAAGCAAAACAAACTCTTTTTCAATATTCACACTAAATTATCCTTACCTCTGACCTCAAATCCTTGTGGTTGTTGAATATATATTTCTTCTTCCAAATCCCCATGTGGAGAAAAAACATTTTCACATCTAACTATTCAAAATGCAAATATTCTATAGCCACAAGACTTAGAATAGTACGAATAGAAGTCATTTTAACAACTAGAGAAAATATTTCATCAAAATCAATACTTTTTTTGTATAAATCCTTTTACCACAATTCTAGATTTAAATATTTTCTTACCCCCTTCTTCCTCTTTTAGCCTATAAACCCATTTATTTGGTAAATTTCCCTTACCTGTAGACAACTTGCATAAATCCCAAGTCTAATTTTGCAACAAGGAATCCATTTCTTCTTTCATTCCTTGCTTCCATTGGTCTTTTGTATCCACCTGCATAGCCTCTTCATACCCTTTTGGTTCACCGACATCAGTTAATAAAATAGAATATAATGAAGGGTAAAATATTTTGATAGCTCTACTTATCCTTATAGAACATCTAACATTCACTCAAGTTTGTAGTATTTCTTGTTGTTTCTAAGCACGAGGAACCACTAGAATATTACTTTCTAGAACATCATCTAGATCACCACATATTCTTTTTCTTTCTTCTCATGCTTGTGCAACTGATATTTATACAAAACCTTCTCATTGAATATAACATATCTACTTATAATAATTTTTAGATTATCAAAATCCCATAGTTTATAACCAAAGTCATCAATGTCATATCCAATGAAGGTACACTTTTTTTATATTTTTCTTCCATCTTGGTTCTAGTTTCAAAATCATGTGCAAAAGCTTCACAACCAAAAGTTTTGAGAAAATAATAACTCACTTTCTTACATGTACAAACTTCCTATGGAATACCACAATTTAAAGGAAATAAATGATCTCTATTAATTAAATATATAATAATATTAACAGGATCTACCCATAAGTGTAAAGGAAACCCAACATGCAATCACATACTCCTTACATGCTCCGTAATTATCTTATTCATTCTCTTGGCCACCCCATTCTCCTATGGAGTCCCTACAACCATTTTCTACAAAATAATTTTAAAAACCAAATGAAATGTTTGTAAGTTCATGGTAAGCCTCCAAGGCATAATTACATTTATATGAATTACGATCATGCTCAGTACCAAACCAAGACACATAACTAGGCTAAAACACTAACTTTCAAAAATGGATTACAAGCCATCTCAAAAGAGAGGTCCACTTACAAATTACCTTACAAATACATTATGATTACATAACGAAAGGACTCAAATGTCCTTTAACAATCATCTTACATTTAATTAAACTAATTACAAAGAAATGAATAACTAAGAAGAGGAAACTGATGTCCATTCACTCTTGGAACCTCTAAACCCCAATGGTGGTTTCCATGCCACCCTACTGCATGAAAACAACAAGGTTCACTCTGACTATGCTAGGATATGGTCACATGTACCAAACACACTCACACTAGAAGAGGGTATACGCTCACACCAATCATGAAGTAAACATTCATCAACATATCAAACAAGGATAATAGAGGAAAATACTCATCATACAATGATCCATATCATAAATCCATTGGCATTAACACAATGGCATGCACAAGCACTCACATTGGGCACATTCACCAATGGAGGGAACCACCCATAATCTCAAAGAAAAAAGGGTTGAGTCCTAGAGTCAACACATTTGTCAAACTCAAGATGAGGCATGCAAACCAATGCATCATTTCTAATTTTATCCAATGTCAATAATTTTTTTCTACAATGCATATTATCACATTTCACAAAGTACAACTTTGTTAGAACATTCCAAAACATTCATCAAACCCTCCAACGAGTGTGGCATCAAAATCAATGCAAAATGCAAATTTTCACAATTTCAATTACATTTTACCACAATACATAACATCTTGTTTCATGAGGTTCCATCTTTTCTAAACATTCATATTCAATCATTTTCATACAAAACTTTTAAATTTTCCAATATTTTCCAATGCATAAAAACATGAAATTCCCAAATCCACCATGGATTTTAATCAAAAATTAAAATTTTTAAAATCAAATTTCTAACAATACCCTTTGGCATCAAATAATCCCAACACCCTTATTAAGCTATAAAATTTACATTTTCATCATTTCTAAAAAAATTGGGCATGGTAACCCTACCATTTTGAAAATTTTGAAAATTTAAATAAAAATTTATATTACACTAATAAAATTACAAAATAAAAGGATATGGGAGGATTCTATACTTCCCTAATTATTCTCCTACTAACAAATTTGAAGAATAATTCTCAAATGAATTTAAAACCAAGAAAATGCCTCAATGCCCTCCAAATTTTGAAATGTGAAATTTTCCAAGCACGCCAAACTGGGAGCCACAGAATCAAGAAAGAATGATCTTTCCTGATTCCTATCCCAATGGATCCGACCTCTTCAAATTTTGATAAGATTGCACTCTCAATCAACAATTTTCAAATTGCTTAAAACAAAAAATTTATCTCAATATTTTTCCCAATTACATAACATAAAATGAAGAAGAAATACCTTTTTCCTTTTTAACCCCTTTTATTTTCTCAATAAAATAATTATTTGATTTTCCAATTATTCACATTTAATCCTTTATTTCCCTTAATCCATAATAAGACATTCAAATTTAGTCCAATTTACTATTCCACATTTAAATCACGTTTTAAATATATAAGACATTTCACATTACTTTGTGAAAATGAAGATTCAAATCAAATTAAATTAATATAACTTATTTCTTCTATTTATGTATTTGAAACTCCCAAAAATAACCCCCAAGTCCCAAAAGCCAATTAAATTCATTTCCCAATATCATTCAACGTATAATTTTACTATTAATCCATATAAGCATTTAATTGAATTAAATTATGGAAATGGAGATTTAACAAAACATCAACCACACATTCATATGACATCCACCACAGGGTTATGGTATCCAAAATTATACCAATAAAAGTATCTTGGTCAAAATGGGTAAAATAACAAGGGTCTCACACTCAGATCGAGTACGACAATTAAGACAATACAAAAATGGCCAATGGGACATCTCTTGTATAACCATCATTGGGTATACTCACACTTGTGGAGCTAGGTGGAGAAATACCTAGTACTTGTAACCACTCAACACACATGTCAAACATACCTTCTCCATGCATATAAATAGCTGAAGCATTTCATACATACCCCACAGTGTATAACATCATATCCATAATTTTAATGTGTTTAAACAAAAAAAATCCATGATATCATTTAATTATAACATCTATATTAATGCATATATTGATGAACCAAAACATAATAATAATCACTCAACAAGGCCACATCATGCACACATCCCAAGAGCACCTCCAAAATAAAATACATACTTTACCTTTCAAGGGAATTGGCATCAAATCACACATACACTTTGGTGTCATTTACATCAAGCATAAAAATAAAATAGCCATAGAGGATACAAAGAATTAGGACATAAAATAATAAGATCAAAACATGATTATCTAACATCTCAACATATATAAAATACAATCCTCCCACTAACATCATATGCCAGGAATAGGTGGGCACTATAGGTGAACTTGCACTAGTGTCCCTTTGGTACACTAGTGTCCTTCTTGGGTGATAGTATCCTCTAGGTGTGTTGTAGTCCTTTGGCATGCTATTATCCCCTATTTCATCAGACAACAAGTTTTTTTAGCTATTTCATGAGGAAATTTTGTATACTAAAATTGTTCTCCTTGACCTATTGAGTCTTCCCATGTTGCCTCTTTATTAACAAGTGTTGTACCTTGAGGGTTATGACACCTTTTGAATTGGGAATCCTGTCCTTACTTGAAATAACTTATCATTCTTTTAGTTTAGTGGGAAACTTATTCCTCCAAGGCTTATCTTGTCTTGTAGGGATCAAGCCCTTGTGATTGAGGATATTTGTTGGGCTTAATCACTCTTTGGATTTGTTTTGTATATTTTCTTAAAAAAATGGTTGTCGTGTCATCTATTTGAGATGTGGTATCTCCTATTTGTTCCACTATTGGGAAGGTTTCCTTTGGTGTTTATATTTTGTAAGTATGTTTTGGTAGGGGATTCAAGGTTGATGATTCCTTCATCTCATCCTTGTGTTTTTTTTTTTGTAAAAGAGTGTGATCATGGGTTAGTACCCATTCATTTTTTGGGTATTGTTCCACTCTCTCATAGGTCCATCATGGTCAATTCATCCCAAGATTTGTAAGTCTTCCACTAGCACCACCTTTCTTATCAAAATGATGATGTCTTGTTGTTAGAGTCCTTGTGTCATGACGTTTGACACAACACTTGTGTGTACCTTTTTTGCACTGTGATATTTGGTTGTTGTATCTTGGTTTTTATTGTTGTTTTAAAAAAAACTATTTGGTTATTTAGTGTCTTAAGCATATGGCTTGGGGCATTATATTTGGTATCAAAGCCCATGTTCTAGCACTGAGATCTCTGGTTGATTTTCTTTCCCTTGTGGTGGTGTGTTTTTTATATGTGTATTCTCAAGTTCTTATGGTTGCATGATAGTTTTAGGACTTATTATTTTGTGTGCCTTAGCATGTCATTTTAGAGGGTTGGTGTATCAACCCATACTTGTGTTTGTGGAGGAATAAATCCTGCTATGCCTTTTTGTACTCAATAGGATAGGAATTATGACCTTGGTTGAGAGTGACCAATATATTGTGTTGTCTTATTGCATGAGGGCATGTGTAGAGCCTTAGAGTATTTTATGGGTTGTGGTTAATATGTGTGTTGCCCAATTTTCCCTTGGTTTTTTGAGCAGTATTTGTTTGGAGGGTTAGCAAGGCCCTTGAGTTTTCTAAGACATGTTTTTTCTTGTGGTTTTCCTTCTTATGCATTGGCTCATTACTATAATTTATTGTTGAATAACCTTGTGAGTTCCTAATTTTTTCTTTTGTATCCTCTTTAAGATTTGTGGTTGTGACAACCTTATTTTAAAAATAAATTATTATATTCTTAGATATGTTGAGCATTGCATACTCTCATGTGTATAATACAATTGATTGTAAAAGAGATGATAATTTGTGATGACATTATCCGCATGCTTGATGTGGGAATTTTTTTTCCCTTTCTCCTTGTAGGTGCATAAGAGAAATGTTGAATTGTGTAGAATAAATCATCTGGGTGAATGACTTAGGTACCAAAATTACATTCTTCTCCTAGGAATCTTGTGGGAACCTAGGTATGGTGTTAATTTACATTAATTACATTTAGAGAAAGGGGTATAGTGGGGTCATATGTATTGGTGTGAATAAATATCTTGTACCTAGATAATTCATAGCAAGGGGACTTATTCACATGTTAAGTTTAATTAGGTTCTAGGTGATCTTCTAGAATTCTTCGTTATCTGGATAAGATCTTATCCTATCTTATTTTTTTAACTTTTTTGTTAAATTAGTTGTCTCATAACATAGGATTAAGGCACATGTCACAATATTATCTAATCCTATCTCACACTTTGGCTATATAACCAAGGGTTTCTTATTTATATTTTATTGTAATCAAATACAATTACAATCTTGAGTATTACATATTGGCTATATTATTTTGCATCCATTATTAAAAATTTATGCTCTTAATTTTTCTCTTGTAGAAGGTTATTTTTGGTTTTGTAGGTGATCCTAGAGGCTTGAGTCCTTGAGTGACTCTAACATGGTATCAAAGCTTTAGATCTACAAACCCCTTCTCAAATTTGGGAGATAATTAGGCTTGAGTTTTTTCTATGGTGAAAATCTTGGTGGATCTTGAAAACTTGAGTATTCTCTTCTCTTGCATCAATTGAATGACTTGGAGAAACAAAAAAACTTGATAGAAATATCAAATTTGGGGTTTTTTCTATGTGGATTTCATTGCAAGTTAATTTTGGAGTATGTTGATGCAAATATAAGCTCACCATTGAGTTTAGAATGTCCAAGAAATTTAGATCTAGCTTTTATTTCATTCAATTTGGGGTTTGAAGATTAGATCTAGTGAATACATTTTTATTGGAGAACTTATAGCCCAAATAGATGCTTCCATTACATTTATATGGCCCAGAAACCCCTATTTTCATATAAAATTTTCCATTTTAGACGAATATGATTTTTAGAAATTTTTTATTTTGCGAGGGTCGTCACTAATGCTAAATTCATCATTTTTTTCAAAAATTTATAGCTTTTGATCTAGAAATCAAATTTTGACAAGTGAGTTATTCCTGGAAAGATTATTCTAAGCACTTTCCAATGGTGTAGGCAATTTCTTGTAATTTTGCTACTTGATGTCTATTTTTCCAACTTGAAGTCAGATCTTGTTTTCATCCTCCAAGCTCATAAGTTTTTTCTCTGGACTCTATTTTTCTTGATTCTTGTGAAATAAAGAAGGTACTCAGGAGAAATTTAGTTTTATATATGTACTTTTTGCACAAAAAATTGAAAATTTTAGTTTTGAAGCCAGATTGGTCCTTTGGCATAACTTGTAAATTTACAAAAATAGTGGCATTTTCTTTGGGAAAAAAGAGTTATTTGGTTCTATTGTGAGGGGTAATTTATTGTTCCTCTATTGTAATTTCTGATTTTATCATGGATTTACCAAAAAAATTACTTCTAACCACATATAGTTAATTCTAGCTAAGAGCCCTTCCCCTACTGCTAATGTTTCAAACCCCTCAACCCCCGTGACTCAAAAAAATGTTGGTAAAGGTGTTATGGAGTTTGAGCTTGTGAAGGCTACTCTGAAGAAGAGAAAACACTCTCCTCTTCTCCTAGACTTACCCAAGGTGAAGAAGGTTAAAAAAGATCCCAATCCTCACAAAGAAGTCATAACTATCAGCGAAGAGGGTGTGCAAAATGAGGAGGTGAAAGAGAACATGCAGGGGCAAGGTAGTGGTGGAAGTGGTGGTCGAAGGTCAACTCACCTGGCTAATGTTGCTTCTAAGGACAAGAAGGGAAAACAAAAAATCATTGTGTATGAAGAGGAAGACCTATAAATTAAAGATTTTGAAGCCCAAGTGGATGAAGATTTTGAAGAGATGGACTTTAAGGATTTCACCTATGATATGGGGGAAGAGGATTTGGAAGATGATAAGGAAGATGAAGAGGAGGAACAAATAGAGATAGAACAGGATCAAAAGAATGATAATTTGATTGTTCAAGATGATGGAAATACAAGTAATGTGATTAATACTAATGACTCTAGCATACATTTTATGAAGAGCAGGCCAACTTATTTGCAGGTTCAGGTGGATGATATGGAGGAAGCCTTGGTTACGCTAATGAAGGTGACTAATAGGATGATGCGGCAAGCGATGATGGGTGTTATTTCTGGACAAACAAAAATAACCAAGAAGCTGAAAGAACTGGGGAAGTCTAATGAATTAAAGGTGTTGGACAATTTAGAGGGACCTGACTAGAGGGAGTACATCTTCCTCATTGGTGAATATGTGGACCTATTGAAAAAATCCAAGTAATGGATTTCTTTTGTTGTTGTTTAAATGTCTGCTATCCTCTTTTTTTCTTTTTACTTCATAATTTCAGACTGCTATTTTATAATAGCCTTGTTATGGTTTAGGACTACTTGGTATTTAGTGGACTTGATCAATGTCCTACGTAGATTTAAATACTCTACCAAAAAATTCTTGTTTTTGATTAATTGTGGATGGTCTATGGTTATGGTGTTGAATTATGGCCTACGTGCCACACTAGTTGTTGTTTTATGTTGTTGGCTGGTGGTATTGTTTCCCACCTTGTTTCAGTTCCTTTTTGTTTTTTGGCTGTAACCATGGGATCAGAGCCCTTTCCCTACTTATCTAATAAAAAACTATCATGAATGGAAGTCACAAATGGGGATTTTTTTGTTAAAATTTAAATTGCAAAGAATCACATTTGGTACAGACCTAGAACCCATAAGAGCTACAAAAAGAAGAAAATGGTTTGATAGAAGGGATGAAGCCCTTGGTACTCTTGTTTTTTCCATTTCGCTAGATCTTAGATATCATTTTGCATCTTGTATACATCATAATGATGTTTGGACTACCTTTGAGAGTCTCTTTGGTAAGCTAGATAAACTAAGGAAATTTAAGTTGGAGAATGAGCTTGTGAGTCCTAATCCTTCATATTCTGATAATGTCCAAGACTTCTTCACTAATCTAAATTCTCTTAGAATACAATTATCTGATTTTGGGTTCACTAAAAGAATGAACAATTGATTCTTTCTATTCTTGCTAAGCTTGGTCCTAATTATTCAGTGTTTGTTTCTACATTTTATGTTATAATAGATGCCCTTGGAAATGCATACAAAATACCTTTTCTTGATGGATTTGCAGCTCAACTCACAAGGTAAGAAGCAAAGTTGGCACACATGGGTGATGGGAGCCATTCACATTCCATTTTATGCCATATTTTATCCCTTTTTATATGCCTTCATACCCACTCTCATATTTCATTTTCATATCATATATCATTTTGCCACTTTTATGATGCATATGATTAAATATATATAAGTAATATTTAATTTAGTTTTAGATAAAATATGTGAATAATAAATATTAGATTGTATTTATTAATATTTGCTTCCACTATGTTAAGAAAATATATTTGACAACATGGTAATTGAAGGAGATTAATGTAGATTTACTATCACCTGTCAATGCACTCTAGCAAATTAATTCCAATTATAAATATTATTGAATCATTTGCTTTGAAATAATTGGTTATTTTATTATAACTTATTAATATTCAGTTTTATAATTGTATGAAGGAGAATGGCCTCATGCTAAAAATAATATTCCATCTTATTGTTGTAACCACAAGCTAAATAAGTTCCTTCATTTTAGGCTGAGTTTTCATCAAAAAATAAAACAACCAATGCAAATCATGGGTTTCAAACCACAAAATGAGAGGCATAGATAAAATGGAGGATATGAGAATAGAAAATAGCCAAAATTTATTTCATGTCTCATTCACTAGATAGGGATAGATGGGCATGAGATGGATATGGTAGAATAACATGTAGGAAAAAAGTAACAAGGAGTGCAACAAAAATGTAACTATGTGAAGAAATACAGAAATAAACTCTTTTATGGAAACCTACATGTGAATCAAGAAGTATAGTTTCAGTGTTTATAGTTGCATCGCCAACTTATAGGAAGGGAGCAATCTTCAGAAGGTTGGTGACATTTTTATTTTAATTTTTTAAATTTTAGCTTTATTTTTTTATACTGCAACAATTACATTCTATGAGATTTTTGTGATCTATGTGTTTTCATATGTATGATCTATGCTTTTTCATTTTGAGGAAATCTTTAAAATATATTTAGATTATTTTTCTGTGTGAGATATAATTTAAGATTGTTGAGTTTTCATGTGAGGTTTTGTGAGAGTTAATTTGCAGTCATTTATGATAGTTGTTGGTTTGTTCTTGTAGAAGAATGTTGCAATAATTTTTACCGTAGAGTTTCTATAGCAATTTTTATAGTATTGCAGAAATTTCATAGAAATTTAAATAAGTGCTTTTATTTTGTAGCCAAATCTCATCTACACTCACCTCACTACCTGTAGCCCTTGTACATATAACCATGACACCTTTCACAAGTTTACACCCCTGGATTTACACTTAGACCAAACCAAATTTAGTTATTAATATTAAATCTTTCTCATTATGTACTCTTGGATTTTTCCTATCGTTTTGGTGTCTTTCCCAAGGAAAGGTGTTAAAGGTATGTTAGCTTGGTGAGGTGAGTTATGACCAATACGTTAGGAAGAAATACCACACAACTGTTGGCCTTTCCTAGGTGATTAGTCCTAATTTTTGTTGTTTTAAATCATATAGATGCATGATTGGAATTTGTAGGTAAATATTAGAAGGTAAAACTATTTATATATCAACATCACTTCTTGTGAGTTAATTAATAGGAAAGAAGTAAGTTTGAAGAAATAACATCAAAACATAAAAAATGTTGCATTTTCAAGGTAGTTCAAGCATATCAATTTTCAAGGAAAAGTACTTCAAAAATGAAGAATCTGAAGGCCACAAAGAAGGAAAATGTGCTTGGTAGTGGGGGTCCACCCCTCAACCCCACTCTATATTGCAACAGGGAGTGTAACCAAGGTGTTTCCCTAAAATCCCACAAGGGTTGCTGCCTCTTGACTCTATTGGGAGCTACCACCCCCAAACCCTCACTTTCGAATTTAAAAACCAAAGAGGAAATTGGTGGGGAAATAACACTGGCACAAAGTGATGTTTTTATGTCCCCTCCACCTAATTAATGCAACTTAGATAATATTGATCTTCCATTACCATTATCACAAACATCTACAAATGTTATTCCCATAACTAAGCAAAAACAAATAATTTAAGAATTCTTAGAGGGGCAATGGATTTTTTAAAATGAACTAATAAATGAATATTTGACCATTTTTTTTCTTGATTGATGCAAGGAAGAAGATAAATGTACATACTAGGTTGTTCAAGAAAATGAAGAAGACATGTCAAAGGAGATACAAACCATAAGTGAGCCTCAACAAAATAAAGGTGGAAAGCAATATGTTTCTTCACAAAATACTTCACCTAATATTTATGGTGAATGGGAACAATCCCCATACTACCAAGAATGGAAAAATGATTTCTCATAGCAACCACAATACCCATCACATTAATTATCATCTCCACCATATCCATAAAATATTTACCATTTTCATTATCTCATTCATATCACCAACCACCCACTTCAACATATCCATGAAGTTTAACCATAATTCCTACTAAAAACATTATATAATAAGGTGGTTCAAACTGCATACAATGCTAAAATTTCAAGGATTCCTCTACATTCCAGTAATGTGCTTGAAACTAGTGAACCACAATTGAAATTTATTAATACAATTGAAGGATGTGATTTTGGTGTAATTAAATTATAAGAACAATATGTTAAATTGAAATACACACAAATTTTTTCTTCTTATCTATTTAGTAAATCACAACCTTTAGAAGGAATTCACACACATAAAGAAACACTTCAATTTGAGTGTAATTTTATGATTGAACTCATAAATATGTGTTGAAATTTATCATGCACCAAGAGGTGTTATAATTTATACTTTAATCATTCAAGAATTGTGTGAGATGAAGAATTAAAGCCTATGACTATCATTTATACATATTTTTATGCTAAAAAATCTAGATCTTTGGAGGCCTATGGTCAAAATGTGTATTCCTCACACACTTATTGAATTAGGTCCACCAATAATTGATTTTATGATTAAGCATAGTTAAATGGGTTTGAATACACTAATGACCATACCAAACATGCTACAAAGGATGATTTTTCATTGAACAAGGATCAAGGTATTATTAAATATATCACTTCCTTTCTTGATTCTTTGGATTATCCTAATATGCTCATGATTTTATAGTATGAAAAATCCATTGAATTTTGGAAATCTTTGGTTGATTGCTAATAAATCCTTCATTGATTATTTATTTGGTGATTCTAATACAATCATGTATGTGCACTTTGGAAAAAATCAAGGTATGTATTCTTATGTTAATTGGAATTGATTTTATATTGTGTCTACACAAGCCTTCATTGTAATAGTATTTATTCATCCATTATTTTATCAAATATTTATTTTAATAAATCTACCCTCCATGTTCTAATAATAAATAAATAATAATGGTGGATTTATTAAATATTTGATATTGCATTACTATACTTGATATTATTGGTCATGAGAATATGTTTATAGGTTTCTTATCTTGGTGGTACAACACTTTTTCACTAGTACCAGTTGATGATGCTTCTCTACGTGGGAATTCAAAGACACATTTTGTTGGCCTTGCTAGTTGTATGGTGAACATCAAGATTCATTTGTGTTTCTCTCTTGGAATATCACAAGAGGATTATTGGGAACAGTTTGAACAACATTCATGGGTAGAAGTTCTCTTTTGCATTAGCCTTGATCATGTGGAGGACAATGTGTAACTTGGTGTATGAGAACTATAATACTATATTAATTCTTCATAAGCCACACATCCAAAGAAAAATTGAATACAAGAACAAGGAGCTTGAACATATTCTAATTTAGATCATCATACTCCATCATTGCGATTGAGTATCCACCTACCTAAAGTTGTATGTGAATATTGGGTATGTTGGAAGATGACCATTGGTCTTTCACAACGCCACCTTCTCTTTAGTAAGGAAGTTGTATTATTTGCAGCTACAACTTTTTATATAACTTTAGAAACATTTATGGATATCTCTAATGCCTAAAAGGAACGGATAACATAGCTTCAATATATGTCAACATGATTTGTTTCAAATCAAATTCATCATAGAATAGTGTGTCTTCCAAAGATTGTAGCTATTATATGCAATTCTTTCAACTAAGTGATTAGGCATATATTTCAAAGTTCTAGAAATAGTGGCATGAGCTAAATGAGATCAATATTTCTTGTAGTAGTGATGCTATTAAATGTGCATAATCAATCTTGATGAAGGAATATTCCTTTATGTTGGTCATCATTTCAAGTTCTACATGCAACCCATTTTAGCTGAGATTTTTGTGGGGTTATAAAAGGAACTCATGTTTTGGATGGTGTCACTTCAACATCCATATGGGAGTTCCCTTTTCTTTGGTCATTATATGTATTTTCTCTAAGGAAAAATAATATTAAAAAATGAAAAAGAAAAAAATGAAAAAAATGAAAAACAATAAATTCTAACAACGAAAACCTTCGGGCATTGTTGGAAAACTACAATTTGAAAACCAGTTTCTAACAAAATATATTTGAATAAAAATTTTAATAGTGAAAACTATTTTCCTAGTGCCACTAAGTGGTAAGTGATTGAAAATTGGCTTGCCAGTAGTCATTTGCCATTATAAAAAATGAAAAAATGAAAAAATGAAAAAAAGAAAAAAGAAAAAGAAAAAATGTAATTATTTGTGGACTAATCATTTTTCAGGTAAACTTAGTTATTTTTATGGTTCTTTCACTCTCTTTGAGTGTCCATTGCACCTTCTATAGCTCACTTGTGCATCTATGCTCTATTTGTGGTTAGGATTACTTTGATCACCTATAGTAAGTGATATTGCTACACATTCAATTGAGGTGTTACTAAAAATAGAGTCCACTACCACCAGTATGGTTCATGGTACTTTTGTGGGACAAAGATATTTCCTATGATGTAGTTCTTATCACAATTCATGTCATAACTTTTGGTTTCTTCTTTTTTGGACATTCACAGTTGTAGAGTTACCTTAGCTACCAAACCTTGGTATTAATGGACATACACATTTGTAAAACAATCAATTTTATTTTTCATTATTTTATCTTTTAACTTTATTAATATTTTACATTGAAGGTGTATCCTATTTGAAGTGGACCAAGCTAACTTCATAAATCTATGGCATATGATTCTTTAGAGAGGGTGCAAGATGATGCAAAGCATCATAGCCTTTAGAAATTTTTAGAAATGACAAAGTGAGTGAAATATCAAAATTTTCAAATAAAAGCATGGGAAACAATCATCACCTACACTCTTTCTTTGTAAAAAAATTCACTCTAACTCCTTCAACCATCCCACTGCTCAATATGTATCTTTTTGCAATAGATTTTTACTATAGAATGCACCTAGAAAAACCATCACAACATGGTTGCCACAAATTTTCTACCTTGTGGTTTAAGAAAATCCATGGAAAATAATCCAAAGGATGGCTAAAGCCTTTAGAAAATATCAAGCAAATGCAACTGGCAAGTGTAAATCCATACTCCACAACCTCTGCTACCATTTTCCCTACCTGTACAAAAATGGGAACTTTGGAATAGGGTATGGAAATCCATCAAAGCATAAAGGATGGAGGAATTTTGTTAGATGTTGTGGTTGCAACTTTCCTAGTAGACATGTATGCAAAATGTGGAAGCATAAACAAGGCATGTGAAGTGTTTGACAAGGTGCCTCAAAGAGATGTAAACTTGTGGACTGCAATGATTGCAATATATGCACAAAATGGATTTATTGAAAAGGCTTTAGAGATCTCCAAACAAATTCAATTGTCAAGTTTAAAGCCAAATTATGTAACCTTTGCTAGTATCCTCCCTACCCAGGCCAAAATGGGAGCTTTGGAACAATATGCACATCCATTGAAGCATAAAGAATAAAGTATTTTTTTTAGATATTATAGTCATGATTGCCCTAGTAGACATGCATGAAAAAAGTGGAAGTATTAACAAGGAATGTGAACTATTTGAAAAAATTCCTGAAAAAGATCTCATCTCATGGACTACAATGATTGCAAAATTTGTACAAAATAGATTTGTTGAAATGCCTTTAGACTTTCAAGGAAATGGAATTGGTAGGTGTAAAGCCAAATTATACAACCTTTTCTAGGAGCTTTGGAACATGGTATGTACATTCATCAAAGCATCATGGAAGGAGGATTTTTTTAGATATTATAGTTAAAAATGCTCTGGTAGACATGTATGTAAAATATGGAAGCATAGAATAGGCACGTGATCTATTTTATCTCATGGAAAGAAATGATTGTAAGATATGCACAAAATGAATTATTTTAAAAAGCTTTAGAAAATTTCAAGCAAATGCAATTGGAAGATGTAAAGCCAAACTCCACAACTTTTGCCAACATTCTCCTTTCCTACACCAAAATAGGAGCATTGTAATAGGGTATGAACATCCATCAAAGCATAAAGACCTTATCTCTTCCTCTCCTTCTCTCCATATTCCTCGCCTTCTCCACCTCCATCTACATCTCCATATCTTTCCTTTCATGAGATCATATACATCATCCACTTTTTCCTTTACAACTTGAGAGCTTCTGGTTAAGAAATTTTCCCAACTAATATGGCAGCTATGAGGGTTACCCAAAACTAACATGAATATATTATTTAGTAAGTCAATTGTTTTCCTTAAGAAATGAATGAAATAGATACAAAGAAATATAAAAGTCATTATGAGGAGGCAATGAACAACTATACAAGCTGAGAATCTTAGTATACTTCAAATTCTACTGAATCTTTATTAATAAATATATGAGGAAAATTTGCATTTGCTTGCTTGGACTTTCCAATCCTGTCCACCTCTAGAGTTTCTATAAATACAGCTTCAGAATGGCATTCCTTGCATATACTCCATGCAAAAATAATTAGCCGAAGAAAGCATCTAGTGGCATAGCAACCTCATGCAAAAATAATGAGGAAACATATTCGAAATAAGGTTTTCCTTGTACAAACTATAAAAATTTATAGCCATGATCTTTTCCTTTGTTTTTCCAATTAGTTTGTAAGTAATAAAATTATATATGGAGTTTGATTATGATATTTTATATTTTGATTTATTATTATTATTTTATATTTATATTATTAATTTTTAGATTTGTCATTCATTAGTGTGAATTAAATATGTGAATAAATATTTGATCTAAGTAACTTTCAAATTTTGTAAAATATTTTGAGCTAACTTAAATAATGAATCATTTTAAAAATATTTTATTTTAATCAATATGAGTTCTTACAATATTTTATTTTAATTAATATAATTTTTACATTGTAGAAATTTCATTATATTTACAATAATATATGTATTCTATTTTGAACATCACAATTTTTAATTCTTGTTTTCACATATAAATTCTAATTCTATTTCATGTTTTATGATTGGACTAGTTCTAAGGATATTTATTTGAGTTACTAAAAATGGAAATGATTCATTATCATCTATCATTCTTGAGCACTCACACACCTTTATTTTGCAAGACCACCTAAATCATGCTCCATAACTATAACACAAATCCATTACCATTATTGCACTACCATTATAAAGCCACACACTCCAACTCTTCCAATAATTTCAAATATTACAAACTTTTATGTTGAAACATACTTTTTAGGGGCTTAACTAAGCAAGTTCCTAAGTATACCATAAACATAATGTTCCTTGAACTTTTTATACTTATCAGGTACTATAGTAGATGTTACACATGCTAATAGTAAGATATTTTAATGTCACTATAGAGAACAAATGTAACTATGAGTGTATAGGACACATCCATGTCTATTAATACTTCCACACCTACAAATAAACTTCTATGATTCTTGGTATGTCATTATACTTCTTAGGATGTTACCAACTATTATAAAAATAGACATACTAATTTTAGTCATCTAGAATTCTTTTATCTTCTAAGCCATCTAACTCTCTTATAATTTTCAAATTAGACTTGATTTATCTCTACTCTTTTCAAAACTTTCTTGATTTCATTTAAATTTACATAACTTCAACTCATATATTTAATTGATTAATTCTAACAAATAATTTATTATTAAATTTTAAAAATAATTATTTGATAAATAAATAAATGCAATAATAATAATAAGCAATAAACATTTAATTCCAAAGTGTTTATTATGTTGAAGGCCCCCTATTTGAAGTGGATAGGCTATCTTTATAGATCCAACGATCAACCCTTCTTTGACCCAGTCACAAAAAATTTCTAGTTGTCCATTTTGTTTGAATAGTTGGTTTTTACTCTATTTAGAACCACTGATGTCATCTCTTGAATTGCAATGATTGTAAGATATGTAGAAAATGGATTTGTTGAAAAGGATTTAGAAACTTTCAAGAAAATGCAATTAGCAAGTGTAAAGCTAAATTCCACAACCTTCACTAGTACCCTCTTTGTTTGTGTAAAATGGGATCTTTGAAATAGGGTATGGACATCCATGAAAGCATCATGGAAGGAGGGATTTTTTAGCTATTATAGTTGGAAATGCTTTGGTAGACATGTATGCAAAATCTGGAAGCATAGAAAAGGAATGTGAATGATTTGACAACATGATTTGAAGAGAGGTTATCCCATGGAATGCAATGATTGCAAGATATGAAAAAAATGGATTTTTTTTTAAATATTTAGAAACTTTCAAGAAAATGAAATTGGAAAGTGTAAAGAATAACTCCACAAATTTTGCTAGCATTCTCCTGACCTATGCCAATTTTTTTCTTTATTACCAGAGGTTCATTGGTTGTGGATGTTAAGAAAGGTTCCAAGATGTGTGTTAGGCTTGCTTTGAGTATTATTAATCTTGACCATATTATTCCTAGACATATTATGGGCATCATTTTATCTTGAATTGGCCCTTTCATGGTGATCTAAGATACAAACATGGTGATATCACTGCTCCCATCTTTCTTTTTTATCATATCAATGCTTTCTTGGGAGATCCTTTCCATATAAGACTATTTCTTGTTATACTTAGTTTTTATGGTTTGAAGTTCACCTCTTTGGATTTATTCTCATGTTATGTTAGCATTTCTTTAGTTCAGAGTTGCTTGATCTTTTCACAACCTAGGATCCCTTAACTATAGTCTTCTCTATTATAGCTTAATGTACTTTTTAAGACCTATTGACCTAAACTTGGTGATATATGAACATAAATATGATAAAATGCTATTCTATAATATTCTTGTTTTTCAATACCTTGTTGGTTGAATATAATAGAATATTTTTAATGTCCATAAGGCCAAAGATAACCTATGAGACAACAAACCCTACTATTTTTGCTTTGTGAAGTGATTTCTTTTTCATTCAATTTAATAATGAACACTCTCATTCTTCCATCTCCCTATTGAATTAAAACTTATATATACACCTATTTATATACTAATTTATCTTCTAGAGTTCCAAAAAATTGTTAGAAAATATTTCTTGAGATAACACTATGTGACTACATGATTATCTTTCTCATTCACACATTTTGTTTCAGTCGTGTTTGGATCCTTTTAAGAGGGAGCATAGTTGATTTGAAGCTATCACTTCTCCATTGAGACCTTTTCTGCACAAACAACATCATTTTCTAAATGGATAGTCAACCAATTGACCTTATGTATGCAAAAAACAACCCAATTTTTTTCCTAGTTGACTTTCCACACCTCTTCAGCATACCCATTGCACACCAAGGTGAAATTACTAGTTCTTATTATATTAATCATATAAAGAAAAAATCACACCAAACCTCTCCTTATTTCCTAAGGATGGTCAAAACTTTAATTTGGGGGGAAGTTCATCATCCTTATTACCTATCTTTTCACCTATCATTACCCTTAAGTATCCCATCATAGTATCCATTATTTTTACCCTTCATAATCATCCATATTATCTAAAATTTCACCCATTTCACATAGCTCATGAATGTGGAGATAATTTTACATGATACCTCCTATATATAGCATTTCAAAAAACTTATATATAACATTTCAAGAAAACAATGCTATGAAAAATGACAAAAAAGAAAATTGAAAAATAATAATAATAATGAAAAAATGAAAATTTGTAGAAGGTATGAATACTAAAAATAAAAATGTAAGTTAAAGAAAATCCATGAAGTTTGTTATGAGGCTCTAAAAAATTTGAAGGGAACCATGGTTAACCATGAGTTATAATATTCAAGGGTGAAGAAGACAAAATATCCTAAGGTTACCATTTCAGAAATAAAGATTGCATGAGGATGTGCAATATGCTAACTTGGGGTGAATGATGAGAGCCATTCACGTTTCATTTTATGCCATGTTTTAGCATTTTTCATATTCCTTCATACCCATTCTAACTTCATTTTCATACCATATATATCATTTTTCCACTTTTATACTGCATATGATTAAATATATATAAGTAATATTTAATTTAGTTTTAGATAAAATATGTGAATAATAAGTATTAGATTATATTTATTAATATTTTCTTCCATTATGTTAAGAAAATATATCCAAGAACATGCTAATTGAAGGAGAAGAATGCATATTTCTTGTCATAGGCATTAGTGCACTCTAGAAAATTAATTCCAATTATAAATATTATTGAATTATTTTCTTTGAACTACTTTGGTTATCTTGTTATAACTGATTAATAATTAATTTTATAATTGTATGGAGGAGAATGGCCTCATGCCAAAAATAATATTCCATCTTATTGTTGTAACTACAAGCTAAATAAGCTCCTTCATTTTAGGTTGAGTTTTTATCAACAAATAAAACAACCAATGTAAATCATGAAGTTCAAACCACAAAATGGGAGGCAAATATAAAATGGAGGGCATGGGAATAAAAAAATAGCCAAAATTTGTTTCACATCCCATTCATTATATATAGGGGGAGATGGGCATGAGATGAATATGGTAGAATAGTGTAGGAAAAATATAATAGCAAGGAGTGCAGCAAAAATATAATCGTGTAAAAAAATACAGAAAGAAACTCTTTTATGGAAAGTTGCATGTGAATCAAGAAGTGTAGTTTTAGTGTTTGTAGTTGCCTCACCAACCAAGAGGAAGATACTACTCTTCAAAAGGCTAGTGAAATTTTATTTATGTCTTGTTTGTATTATTTATATTTTAGTTTGTTATACGTGTTGTCAAATGTGTGGATAAGTGTGTTTTTATTGATGTCAACCTTTGTTGATACCATATGCACTTATGTTGAAGGATAGTTCATGATTAGATGTCAATCTAAGACACAATACTGGTCTCACATGAGCTTTTCCAAATGCTCCACATTCCTCAGTAGATGAAGATGTGATCTTGTGGTTTGAAGAGTTTCTCTACATAAGGTATGCATAGTCCAAGTTTCCATGCATAATTTTTATGATAGAGTGTTCTAGTGTTATCAAAGTATGCACATGATATGTTCTAGTGAATGTATGATAAGGAGAGAACTAAATTTCTTTTCACTTCACTACACATTGTTTTGCCTCATAGTTTTGGAGTTAATGTTTCTGAAGATGGTATATCTGATCAATCCAAGTTTCATATTTTTTGGTTCACCGCTGGCATTTCTATAGATGAGAATGTTTTTTATATGTTTCAATAACCTAGTAGGTTGGTTTGTTGGTGTCTATACGATTTTCATTAGAGAGTACTTATTCAAATATATGTACAAAGGCTATGTAATGCATGATTAATCTCTTTGGGCTCTCTAGTTTCTCTATAAGATGATATGTGATCTTCTCCTATACAACACTATGTTAGAATTCATTGTTTTTTAGTATATGAAGTGTTTGCACCAACATGAATCGATCTAAAATGAAAAAGGGAGTGCAAAAAAGTGTTGTTACATTCCATATCAGTTTGTTGAAGTGATTTACATAGATTTTCTCAGTCTATTTGGTACCACCTTGGTTTGAAGTTGATGTTTGACAGTTTGCTTTCTTGTTAGGCTAACTTGTCATGTTGAGCTGCTTGCAATAAGTGGTTAGATGTGTGCACTAATTTTGAAGATGTTTTCATGAAGAATAGGTCCTAAATATATTTCAACTTGAACTACATAATATTTATTTCTTCTACAAATGTGTTTGAAACCGACTTGTTATAAATATTGTATATCTTATTTTACATGTTTGTAGCTAACAAGGAGAATATTTTTGAAGGATGTGGAGGGTATAAATAGACTATGAAGAAGAATATGTGCCAGTAAATGAGAAATTTTTATGAAGGCAGTGAGCTAAAGGAAATAAATATTATTGAAGAAAATGTATGTACCATATGTAGTGAGTTCAGAGGTAATAAATGCATTGATATATTTCAATTGTATGCTGAGCTAGCAAACCTCTATTGTGAAAGTTGTATTGAGCAAGGAGTAGTGAAATTCCTTTGGTTAAAGACCATAAAAACCTATTGTAAAATATTTTTTATTTGTGAGGATATATTTGGCTAGTAGATCCAAGTAGCTTGGTCACCATGGTTTTTCCTTTGTATGGTTTTCCATGTAAATTTGATATTATTTTTATTTATGTTCTTCTGCTTGTCATGGTTTAATTGGTTAATTGCTGATGAATGAAAAGAATTTAAGTACTGATTCACCCCCTATTATTACTTCTATATCTTCAAAAATTTGTTAGAAATATGAAATAGATTGAAACCCAAGGAAACTTTTAAGAGAAAATCAAAGTTACATAAACTAGAAAAACATAAGAATTCAAATCAAGACTCCAAGAGATTATGTAATGTCAATGTGACAATATTACATTAAGAGATTCCAAGCTAAAAAGTTACACTATAAAGATTGCAAGAAGATGTAAGAGTATGCAAATACAAGCTAGGAAGTGAGCTTATATAGAACATAAGAGAGGAGGTAGGTGGAAAATCCAACCAATAAGGATCAACCAAAAAGTGGAAAGTGGTTCTACCGTTTAAGGAAGGGGACACCACAAACTTATCTTCTAGTCATAAATTCACTTTATTATCCTAAGAAAGCTTAATTAAGTGTTGGAAAAACCTATGACTAAGGGAAAATAAATTAACCCACTAAGAAAATAAAAATATACACCAACACCCCCTGAAGCTCAACTTAGGACGATGTAAAAGATGATGGGTCTTGGAAAATGAGGCCATGTTAGGTACCAATATACATATCAAAGGCCCCCATAAAGAAGAAGAAGCCCCCCTATAGATAGAGAGAGAAGAAAAGAAGGACTAAGTAGCCCCCCAAGAGATGCTAAAAGCTACCACAGTCAAATTAGGCATTCTAGGCCACACTATTGAAGATGAAAAATTAAAATATCTTAGAGAATGATGTAGAGAACAATCTAAAGACAATGATGGATTGAAAATATTTATACAATGAATGTCATCGAAGAGGAGATATAATCCCTCAAATGTGTCCTCCAAATTTGAAATATATGTCTCCATAAACAAGTCTGAAATATCTGTCAAGAGATCATACCACAAATCTGAATTAGGAAGACTATGGATGTCTTATTGTAGGAATTCATTGTAAGCTTTCAAAGAAGCAACACTGAACTCTGTAGTAACAATAAATGCAAGGAAAAAAGAGTGGTCCTCAAAGAGAAGACATATGTCCTCAATAGTTTCATCTAGATCCAATATGAGGGAATCTACAAAAAAATGAGAGATGTCTAGTAGAAATTGGTCCTAATGGACTGAATCCAGAAGACATAATTGATTCTACTATAATGAATCACTGGAGACTCTTGAAAAAGAATCTCTAGAATTTGAATTTGCAATAGGTGATGTTGATGTAATCTGACCATGAGGATGAGAAGCAAGAAGAGAAGTCATTGTGTCATCTAAATGTTCAAGACCTGCATAATACTTAAGCTCCTCTAAAGTATCATCATCAAAGGGTATATTATCTACATCATCAAGTGGAATGAGACAATCTATAGCTAGATCATCTAAGAATGGAGAAACATAAGGGTCTCCAAATATCTCCCAAATTTTGGTCCAAAGTGTGCGAGGACATTCAATATCTACTATAACCAACATAGTGTAAGAATCAACATACGAACCAAGTACTCCTAATACATGATCAATTCTATTACCCCAAACTTATTTCCTTCCAAGTGTGTCTAGTTCAAGAATGAGCCCATAAAGGTAAGGAAAAATTTTTTAGCCATCTGAGATGGGTTAGAATGCCTTTTTCCAAGATTCATAATTAGCATTTTCTAGGATTATTATTGAAGAATGAGTAGAAAAAACCATGATACAATCCTCAAATGATTATAAAAGAACACCAAAAAGGAACATCAATACACTCCCACCCTTTTAACTAGTATCAAAGATCATCCCCCAAATATTATAAGGTTGGAATTGACGTGATGTTGCACACAAACACCAACAAGTAGATAAATTATCATAGAGTACCATAGGAACCTACCTTTCTTGAAACACTCCATCGGGAAACCTAAATCTAAGGAAAACTCAGCTTGATCCCAAGGTTCATTTATGTTAGGTCTTGATGCGCTAGGTTCACTCAGGGTTTGTTGTGATATTTTTGTTAAACACAAGGGGTATATAGTTTTTAATAATTGGCTAGTATTCGAAAGATAGAAACATAATCTAAGTCTAATCATTCAAATGTCACTTGGTAACTTTAGGAAATAAAAAAAATCAATAATATTTCATGAAAATAAAATTACTTGCATACATTCAAGTATATTTAGTATTAAGCACTCAATTACATCATGGAATCGAAAGATTTATAATAAAACTTCATGTATTTGTCATTTTTGGATTTTTTGGAATATAAAACATCTACTCTAAAATAAAGCATAAAAATTTACTGAAATGTAAAATTTCTCCTAGGTATTATCCACACATGCCTCAAGAAATAACTAAATCATAGAAAACCATTCTATAATTCACTAGATTGCTTCACAACTAGGCATATAATGATGCAATAGTTTAAAGAAAGGGAGATTATTTGCCAACAAATAGTGTTAGTATGCACCCTTAAATGACACAACACACAATCTTGTCTGATAGGAATAAAAAATTAGCTATGTAAGATTTCATATTAGGAAATAGCTTTGAATTTGGCTATGATATTAGTTAGCTTATAATGAAACATACAAGTTTTTAGTCTAGAATGGAATAGAAAATAGGAAAAAAAACAAAATTTGAAAAAGTTTAAATTCTTCAGAATCTACAAATTCTAAACTTAAAATAAAATAAAGCAGCTAATAGCCTTTTATAGAAACAAGGCCCCAAAGAGTTTGAAATTAATCCCATCAAAGAGAATCAGAGAAACAAATCAAAATGTAGCACATGGTAGGTGACAGTTAGCATAAGAACTTTTCAGGTGAAGTCAAATATATTTTGACTTTTCTTTAGTAACAACCTCCAAACTTTAGGCTCTGAGTCGTGGGTCCTTTCACATAGAAAAAATTATCAACACTTTTTCAAAATCTCCAAGATTCACTATCTTCACTGGGTCTAGGAGTAAACTTGAAAAATTCATTTCAAAACTCTACCCTTTTACAAAAGTCATGATCTTCCACCACCTGTCCATCTATCTTCTTCACTAAATTCCTATCTGAAGACTCATCTTTTCCCTTTCTCTACTAATATTCCTTGAAATCAATCAACAATTGATGTATACATTCTTTTAGAATTCCTTGAATTACCTTCCAGTTGTACTTATGCCTAAAATATTCTTCTAATATTTGAATGATATTTTCATTCCTCTGCATCACTTTTGTCCCATATATTCTTATAACATTCCTACACCTTATGATATCATCTATGACCTTTCAATTTAATGACTGAATAGGATACTTATTCACCATTTTGATCCATTCTTTGAAAGCTTTCACTTCCTTCTCATCCTCTCCTAAAGTCTGAGGACCATACTTTTTTTGAGCTAACATTTCAATGAAGCTCTCTTCCTTATCTATCAATTTCTTACATACCTTAGTGACCTTTTCTAATCCACTTACACATTGTGATAAAGTGTCACTCTCCCAACTCAATTATATCCTCCATTTCTCTAGCATCAAAACTTCATGTTCCATAATTATCTGTTTATTTATAAATTCTTAGACATCCATCTGAAGAAGAAATTTTAGCCTCCACTTTTCTATATCATTCTATTCTTGACAAACTAGGCACTCACTCTCAAGTCTTCTGGACTTTTCGTGTCAACATGATGCTTCCTTGCACTTCCCAATTGCATCCCTTATCAATTCTTCACCTTTCCTCACCAAGTATTCTATCCATTCTTCAAATATGCTTACCTTATGGCAAAGCGCTGTGATAGCATCTGCTTGTTCTTGGGACATTAACACTATATTTTATGGTAGTTACATCTACAATTGACTAGATTGGGGTAGTGTCCTGATAAAATTCATCAAGAAAGAAATCTATTTGTTTAATTCCCTTTTCTTTTTCTCTCTTCATCACTTGGGTGATAGTTGTCTCTAAATTCACCTTTATTTCTTCTAACTCCTATCTCTATGATAAATATCCTACATCAATTGTCATCATCCTATAATCCCTAGCTGTTATTTCATGCTTACTCTTCTCTCTTACTGGAGCAGCTATTTGGAGATTTCTCTCTCCATCTACATTTTGTTTCACAACATGTCTAGTCTTTTCTCTGGATCTAGGTTTAGGGGTTTCTATTTCTTGCATACAAATTTTGAAATCTAGAGGCACCAATTCCACCTCCAACGATAGAGATAATTACTTAACTAACCAGTTAGGTGATTCTTCATTTTTTCCTACCTATTCATTATTCACTTGTTCCTAATGATTAGAATTTTCAGGAACTATTTCTCTTAAACCTTCAACATTTCCTATTACAACCTTTGAAACTTTAACATTCTCTGTCCTCATTGGCATGGACTATACATTACCTTGATCTATCACTATCTCTTCCTCTCTGAGACTCACATTTTCTTGTCCTTCCATATTTTCAGCATCATCCATTAGAGAAGTCTTTTCCTATTGTCCTAAAACATCAGGGTTCTCATCATTTCCTGATTTATCACCCAAGGTCTGTGAGGAATCTACACCTTTGTTCTTATCCCAACTTTCTTTGGGTTCTTCAGAAGTCCGCTATTGTTGAATAGTCTTTTCAGTTGTTCCCTATGAAGGCCGATCTTTAACATTATTCTCATCAATTACATCTTCTTCATCAACAATAGAAATAGGAATCTAAACTATAGTGTCTCCTATTTCTCTTACGCTTATTTCTTTATGGTTTCCCACCTCTTAAGCGAGTAATCCTATTATAAATTCTCATTCTCTATTTTTGGATGACTCTATATCTGATACTTCTTCCACTACTGGTTGCATCATTGGATCTCCTTTGGATCATTTTTCCTCAAACTGTTTCATCTTAGTAGTCCATTTCTCAAGTTTCTCCTTAACTTCTTCCTTAGTTAGGTTAGGGCCTTCCTCTTGAATTATAGGAGTCCCTCCCAAGGCTTGTCTCATTGATGCAGTATTTTTTGAGGGTGAAGTAAATATATATGCTACCTCCTATGATGTAGGCATTTTCTTAGCATATACTTGTGTTATCATCCTCACATCCTCGCCAGTCAAAGGATGAGCTCTTGGCTTTGTTGTGGAATAAAATGCCACCTTTGGAATTTCCATTATATTTGCCAGAGTGGCCACAGTTTCTCTGCATAGACTAGTTAGTTGTGACGCCATTGAAATTCCAGAGCTTGAAGTATTGAGAACCTCCTCCCCACATTTCTCATATGCCCTTATTTCTACAACCTTTCTTTTCTTTTCAACACTCCCACCAGACCCTAATTCATTCACCAACTTTTTTTTTCTCTTAACATTGTGTGGGTATATGGGTTTTATCCTAGCTTCCTTCATTGTTCTAATGTAATCATCAATCTAGTACTGAGTATACATCAATACCTTTTTAAAAATTTCTTCAATGGTTACTACCTATTTCTTTGTATAATATGGGTCTAGGATGGGATCATCAAAAACTTTATCTGACTCATAAATTGGATTCAACACCTCTCCATTATCAGTATCCAATTGCTTTGAAACATCACAAATTCTAAGAGCCTTTATTGCTCCTAGTGACAACCTCTTGTATGACCTCTTTCTCACATCATGATCATCATTACAATTATGCCAAAAGTACTCTAGATGATAAACATGAGTATACTTCTTATTTTCTTTGTAAGGTTATCTGCTAGATCCTAGTTTTCCCTCCAGAGTGTAAAGAACTCTAACCCATAGAGTATTAACTCATCCTCACAAATATTTGAATTTTTTATACAATGCATTTATAATTCCCAATAGTGATAGGGAATCTAATAGAACATTTCTTATGTGCTTGTGAAAAAAGAGCATGAGATGGCTGCACCTATCTCACAAGTTCTAGCAAGAACATTTTTTTATTTGGGTACTTAGGTAGCATGAAGGGGTATTCTATAAATACTTCCACCCTAATATAAGTGAAAGTAGGGAATTGAGTATACTACCCCCCAATAGACTGGATAAAACTTGGTGCTTCAAGAGATAATCTCTTGGATTTGTCCCCTTCCATCAACCTCACCAATTTCATAGAAGATGCATCATTACCCTCCAGTAATGCTTCCAGTACTATTGTATAGTAATCTAGGGTAGATGAATGTAAATCAAATTATTCCTTGATTCTCTACATAGGGTACCTACTCTATTCAATTGCTGTATGTTTTCCATTAGGTTACAAGAATAGATGACATATTAAGACATGATGAACCACTAGGTGTTCGAGAATGTCAGCATTTGTTCACATAACTTATCAAATTTGCTAGCATATTTGCATCCAACTATCCTACTCAATAAGGTTATTATGTCTTGAACTTCCTGAATAAATGATAACCTCAAGATTTTCTTTATAAACTTTTTTGGATTTTCCTAGAACCATGTCAAAATAATAAACTTCTTGTTTTTTTCTTCTGCATCCAAGTATGTTGTAGCAAGAACCTATTTATCTAATGAACTCATTTGTTTGGACGTAGTGATCTCAAATGTATACATAATGCCCTCTATAGAGAGGTATGCATATACTCTTCCTTCTTTCTCAACAACCCTCTTGTTTGGTTCATACCATCTCATGCATTCGAATACTAGCTCAAGGGCATCCATTGCTAACAGGAACCCTCCTGCCAAATTTAGTTTGTTTGCAATAATATTTTTGGTGCATTGATAGACACATTTCTATTAAATTTTGGCAGTGAAATTGTACTCATTAGAGCCTCCTAGATGGGTATTTATAATTGTTCCATTAACTAATACAGCTTGCAAGGTGGGGAATTTGAATTCCTCATTTATTTTCTTCCTAATTAAAGTGATCATATATTTCTTAGTTTCCTCCATTATTAGTAGGTGTGTGCTCTACGTGTGAGTTAGGGCTAATTTTAATTATACATTTTCAATAATTCATGAAAATTCTTTACTCATGACATTTATAATCTTTAATTAGGTTAAATTATTTAGAAATGATTAGTGCCTTAAAAACATAACTAGAGGTAATGCTTTTTAACTAGAGCCATGCATGCATAAGAATTAACAAAATTCAGTTACAAGAAGAGTACTTGGTTTCGTTGATAATATGATTGAATCAATGCAGGTTCAAACTCTAGTAATCGTGTTCTTCAGCTTTTTGAAACTTACCTTTCTTTGTGTGCCATAATCTTGGATTTAATCTTTTGACATCCTTACATGTGAATAGTTTGGTGCAAGGTAGTGTTTTATGGAAGCAACTACATGTTTGATGTAGGGAAATCAGACAGTGCAAAAACTCCTTCCTAATGCAAAAACCTCAAGAGAGAAGTGGAAAAAAAACATTCATTTAACAAGTTACAAACATTGAGATGGACATTCATAGAACAAAAGGATAAACAAATTCATCACACACAGAGATAATACCAGACTTAAGTGGGAAAACCCTTACGAGAGAAAAACCCACACACCAAGTAAAGTCACTTTGTATTATAGTAAATAGATTACATACAATGTTATAGAATTCACTCTTAGATGTTAAATCACAATAACAATACAATACCTTGATTGATCTCACACTCACATTATAGTTCTCCTCGCACTATTACAATGCTCGTAAAAGCATACAATGTAGCACCAACCAACCACTGTTAGGTTTTCATTAATTTCACTATCTTCACTAACAAGATTCCTTTGTCCTAGGCCACACACACCACCATCCAGCATGCATCAAGCCACCCAAAAATTAATTCGGTTATAGAGAAAATTACTATATTTTCTCTTTGTCAACCCTTGAGTGAGATCATGCATTTAACACAAATATTTTTCTATCTGCAAATACAACTTTGAGTCTAGTGATTGTTGATTCACAACAACAATGTAGAATCAATGAATGAATTCATGCCATGTGTCGACAAATCACTCATCTACCACTTTTGAATATTGTACCATTTGGGTCTCTACCTCCATTAGAATGTCACCAAGAATTTGGGAGATATCTCCCTAAAAACCCCATGTCACATCGATAAGCACAAGCAAGATATCACCAAAATGTCTAAGAGGCATCAGAGGATCTCACATTGATATCGCTTCCACCATGCCATCAATGGGACACACCTTGTCAAAGAGACTTAGGTGTATCTCTCACCAACACCACAAAGTGACCTCAACACAATGGTCCACTAAGCTCACAGTCATCAAAATGTCAAAGAAACATTTACAAATGTTCTGCTGACAAGCATGACTCTCATAGAAATAGCTCCACCGCACTCCGATGGGATGTTGAAGAGACATGTGTAGAACTCCCATCGACACCACTTTGTCTCACTAACAACAAAAGGGATTTCCAAGTCGGGAGGTTATAAAACTTGAGAACCTTGCAACATAAGTTCAAAAAACTCAGAAACCCACGACAATAAGATCGCCATGTTGTGAGGTTATGAAATGCAAGAACCCTGTGACATAGGTTCCCCAGTTTAGAAATCCAACGATCCTACGACAAGCTTAATGTCACCAAGTTATGAACTTTTATAATCCTATGACTTAGCTTTCAAGGGTCTAGATTTCGGCGACAATCCAACAATGAAGTCCAATAGAGGAAAAACACCAAGTCTTTAAGAGAGGTTCAAGCCAACAAGTTGAGGCATATTTTCCAACAAGCTCCCACTTGACGAATACTTACTGGCTTCCTCTAAACTCAAATTTATTGAAATTCGTAGGCCCCAAGGCCCATTGGACTTGCACACCACCTATACTTGTCTATTCTCATAGGATTTTTCAATGCATCAACAACATTCTCTAGAGTACCCAACTTTTCTAGATTAACCTTTCCATCCTCCACCATATCACGAATGAAATGATACTAAACATCAATGTGCTTTGTCCTGGCATGGAAAGTGGGATTTTTTTCCAAACAAATAGCACTCTAACTATCACAACAGATCATAATTTTCCCTACATTAAACCAAATATCTGAACATAAATGTCTAAGACAAACAACTTCTTTGCAGGCATGTGTTGGTGCCATATACTCCACCTTAGTAGTAGATAAAGTGACTATAGCCTACCACTTGCTCATCCAACTCACTACACCACCAAATAAAATGAAGATGTATCCATTGGTGGATCTTCTACTGTCAATGTCCCCTACCCAATCAAAATCTACATACCCATGAATTCTAAGAGATCTCTGTGATCCAACCAAGTTTCCATGATAACACAAAAAATACTCTAAAGTTCCCTTCAAATATCTAAAAACTCTCTTCACAACATCCCAATGCGGTCTTCCTAGATTAGCCATAAATCGACTAAGTACTCCCACTACTTGGGAAATGTTTGGCCTTGTACAAACCATTGCATACATTAAAATACCAACAACACTTGCACAAGGCACTCTGGTCATGTCCTCCATCTCGGTAGGAGATTTTGGACAATCTTCAATAGATAGCTTTGTTCCTTGCAACATTGGAACAACTAATTACTTGCAATTTGTCATTTCAAATCTCTCAAGGATAGTACTAATATACTGATCTGGCTAAGCCAAAGATTTCTACTTCCCCTTTCTCTACTGATTTCCATTCCTAGAATATACCTTGCTGCACCTAAATCTTTCATTTCAAACTTTGTTGACAAATGAGATTTTAGATCAGAAATCATAGTCTTAGTATTTCCTATGAACAACATGTCATCAATACAGGGAAATAATAAGAACTCGATCATTTTTAGTTTTTTAATTAACACAACAATCTAATTTTGATCTCACGAATCCGAATGACAACATAAAGGTGTTGAAATTTTGGTACCACATTCTAGGCAATTGCTTCAAACCATACAAAGATTTCTTTAACTTTCAAATCAAGATTTCTTTACCTTTTTCAATGAAGTACTCAAGCTGGGACATATAAATTTCTTCTTTCAACTCTCCATGAGAAATATTGTCTTCACATCTATCTACTTGATCTCTAAATCATACGCTATTGCAAGTGACAAAAGAATTCTTATAGATGTCAACTTAGGTACAAGAGAAAATATTTCTCCATAATCAATTCCCTCTACCAGGGAATAACCTTTCATGACCAACCTAGCTTTATACTTCTCCACACTACCATCTAGACCAATTTAATTTTTGAATACCCATTTTCAACCAATAGGCTTTCGACCTTTAGGTAGGGATACTAAATCCTAGGTTTCATTCTTTTTCAATGTCGACATTTCCTCATTCATGGCTTCCAACTAGGAATTCAAATCAAACATATTAATTTCCTCTTTCACAATCCTAGGCTCATCAGTTCTAGTAATCAAAGCATAGGCATAGTTCAAATCCAACATAGAAAATCCATATCTAGCAAGTTGATGATTTTCACATGTAGACCTCCTCACAGGTTGAGGCTGAGGTTGTGGTTCTCTTCTTCAAAACTCTTAGAGCTGCTAGAACTCTCCTCAGTTTCAAGTACACTTTGTAGTTCCACTTTATCTAGAGTTTGAGGAATTTCAACTACATTATTCTTCTTGTCTCTTTCTTTTGTCTCTGACTGTAGATCAGGTGAAAAAGGTTTAGCTCTCAAAAGATTACACTTCTATTGTACACAACCTTCTCAGTAACAAGATTCCAAAGTTTGTATCCATTCACACCAACGCCATAGCTAATGAAGATACTATAGCATAGAAAAAAGTATCTCTTGCTTGATATGGGAATAATTAATGATAAATTGGACTTAATGACACCTTGATTTACTATTGTGAGGTGTTTTACACATCCACACTAGGTCTTGGTCCCTTGCAAACTAAATACAATGCATGTCTTGTAAAGGTGTTGTAAAGTGTTGTAAATGACTTTCACACTTTTATAGACTTTTATTAAGTATTTAAGTCTGATGGACCTATCTTTCTCTTAATTCAATGTTGTAAAATATATTTAATTGCATTCTCACATTAATCTAGAAGGCTTGTAAATTAAACTAGATTTTGATCTAGTGTTGTAATATGTTTTACACATTCACATTGGATCTTGTGCCTTTCTAGGCTATGTGGACCTCATTTTAATGTTGTAAAGTGTATTTAATCACACTTTCACATTGAAATTTGTGTCCTTAGCCCTAATCACCCTTTATATCATCAGTAATAGGCCAATATGACCCCATATTATGCATCCTGAGGCATATTTTGATAAAAAAACCTGACTAAATCAAAATATAATCTTAATTTCTTCATACCCCAACATCCCAGCTAGAAAAAGAGCCCCTATGGGACCCATTCACCACTTTGGGAAAATAAGTCCCATCCAGGTGGGACTAATCCACCCAAGATGGTGAATGAGTCCCATTTGGGCCATTTTTGAGGTTTGAGCAAGCAAAATTAGGGTTTAAGATTGATTTTCTTCAATGTTGTCCTTGGGGATCAAATTAGCATGCATTTGAGTATGATTTCCTATAGAAAACAAGCTTTTAAACCCTAATTCATTCATCATTCATCATTTATTATCCATCTCAAGTCAAGCAAGCTAGGGTTTTAGCATTTTAAGTCATCAAGATGGTTTTCTAAGGCATCCAAGGGAAAATTCTTCATCCATTGCTATAGAAATTCAATATCTATGATCATGGAAAGCATCTAATTGTATCATTTCATTATTCATTATCTTGTTTCATTATTTTGGTTTAATTACCTAAAAGTGGTTTGACCAAGGCAAACCCCAATGCCCTAACAATCAATATTTTTTCTCTCCTTGTGTGATTGTAGGTGTGAGTACTTTGAAGGTTTGTAAATGATTGAAGAATAGGTTTCAAACTTGTTGAATTCATCTCCTTATTGGCTAGATAAAAGTATCCACAAAAGGTCACTTATAGTGCCAAAAATAAGGGTTTTAGATCTAGACACCTAGGAGCAGAAAGAGCATACCAAGAGCTTTTGTTTCCACTTTCAAGTCTTCAAAAAATTCAAAGTGGAATCATATTCCATTAGTGGCATATGATTCCCACTATACCTTTTTTTTAGATACCCATTTGGCTGAAACAAGCTCCAATGCAAGTTTCTAGATCTGGGACTGATTCACCTAGAATGGCATATGAGTCCTAGTCGGTCAAAATTTTAGAATTAGCAACATTTCTAGTCTTCATCCTAACCTCTACAAGTTTCCAAGTGCATGCTTATAGTCTTATAGTTTTATGTTTTGTTTCATGATCATTTCTAGGTCATTTAGTATATGTTTGCATACTATACTGTGTTTTCAAACATTTTAGATTTTCCAAGTTTTGCATTATTAGTAAACATTTTTATTAGCTTTTAGCCTTTAGGAAAATCCCCTTTTGGCATATTTCAATCTCTTTTACATTGAAATATCAATGGATTATTCTTGAGTGAGCCATTAAGGTTTTTGGTACCTCTATGCTTTTAGGTGCAAAACCCTAGAAGTGTAAGAGAGCCACATCCCCAAAAACATTTGATTCATTTTGGTGAACCTAATTTTTGAATACCTTCTTGTCTGATTTGGATTCCATCATCATCCTATAAATATCTTGCATTAACATAGCATTGCATTTTGCACGAGTTAATTTGCATTCTAGGGTTTCAAATTTTGACTTAGTGAAAGTGTAAATACATTGTATTTTTACATCTCAAATCATTGAAAATTTCTAAAATTTTCCATTTGCATCTTAGGTCTGCATCATACAACACAGGAAACATATAATTCAATCAAAACAATCTGAAAATTCTAAAAAAAAAATCCCCACTGGGACTCATTCGCCACCTTGGGCAAATCAGTCCCTTTGCACCCCTAAAACTTGCTTTTATAGCACTAAAAACCTTGTTTCTTCACTTTTGTTTGCTGCCATTAACTATTTGTATTAGTTGGCTGAGTTTATGTCACATGCATTTCATTAGATCTAGCTTAAATTAGCTCATTTCATGCATTACTCAATTTCAAAATTGAATTTATAACATTTCAAATTTTAGGTTGTTGCATAATGTAATCAGAATATTACCTTGTTTCACATTTGAAAATTGCATTTAAACATTTCACTTTAAGTCATTGCATTGCACTTTCTTTACTTTTTCATGATAGCATGTTTTCTTTCAAGAGATGTGGCTTTGATATCATTAAAAATGGATTGCATAAGTACAACATCCCCTCTTATGAGTTCAATTTAGTTTACAACAATGAGGTCATTCAAAAACATGTTAATCATCAAACCATTGATACAATCCTTAATATTACATTGCCTATTGGTGAGGATGGTAGTGTTGAGAATCATAACAATCATACTTGTTCTTCTCCTAATACCTCTTGTTGATGGTGTTTCCTGCACAACAACAACTCAGACATAATACAATATTCTATCTCTCTTGAAAGGTAATCTTCAACAATAAATTATCAAAAAATCACCCCAAGGTCTCTCGGGTGTCAGGTCATGACAATGTATAAACAACTCAGATAATATGTGAAAATGCTGGTAATCACAAAGGGACCTTACTACAAGCAAACTGTATCTTCCCACTTATTGGATTTTGCAATATGATGATCTCAAATCATAAGTCTAACCAGATGATAAAGAAATAGCAAAAGATAAGGGTGCAAGAATATGATAAGATCTAAACTATTCCTAGAATGAACAATGAAAATAACAGATATCAGGAATTGGCCAATCTCAAATAACCAATTCTTGATCAACCCACAATGCAATATCACAAGAACGGTGCAATCTTCTAAGGTATATAGATTTTTAAATCACAAATATTCATCCACAATCGAACTTAAGCACATATAAATATATGGTCCAGGTTGACTTCACCAGCCTACTACAATCAGATAGTTACTGGGAGTATAGACTAGAGATTGCTACAAACAATCCAAATATGAAATCATGAACATCATTCACCAAACTAATCTAATTCCAAGACACTAAATTCTAAATCTTTAAGCAATTTGAAAGATGAAATAACAAGAACCATGCAAGATAAGCTAACACAAGAGATTTCACAAGGAAAACCACAATGCCTTCAATTGTATTAGATCACCAAAATGCTGCAACAATTCCACTGTTTTGTTACAATATTTGCTTCAAGAAATTGACCACTACTCCTACTACAAAATACTCTAGCTCTTAATGATCTAACTTGTCTCTATTATCTTTTTCTCTATCTCTAGCCCTTTACAATGAGGCATGAATGCCTTTTTATAACAAATTCTCAAGATATGTCGGCCCAGCCAAACATTTACAAAATAAAATAGCCAAAACAAGTCAGCCTTAGGAATTTCAAAATAAGGCACACATTAAATGCCGATACATCATCAAGGTCAGCCTAGACACACTCCCCAATGTAGCCCGGATCAATACATGCCCTATAATAATAGGGAAGCACAAATCTCAAAATGGCATTAACTACCACCTCCCTTATCCTTACTCTGGGCCAGCTATCCCTGAACACTCAAAAATACTTTATCTAGCTCGGTGACAGGTGGCAAGGGCAATATCCTAAGTCGACACTCAATGGAATCAATCTCCTCCTTTGACTACTTAACAGTATTATTCCAATCATCCCTGTGAGATTGATACTTATCCATCACCGCCAAATAAGTTGCTGCATCATCCAGCTGGTGTCCTGTTATGACCTTCTAGGAATCTGGGGTGTACACATCATGCCACCATTCCCTTAGTTGTTCCAGGCTCAGGTACTTAGGAGCAATCTTCCTCCTACCAGTCATAACCTCAAAAAATCCAATACATCCCTCATACACTCAAGTCAGGTCGCTATCTATCAACTTCTTTCACTTTTGAATCTTCCTCATGGCCTTCTGACGAATCTGCAAAGCCTCAAACCATTCCCAAGGCTCATTGAGTCTAGAGGAAGAAAGGATCCCATCTACAATCAACTGATCTTTTCCATATTCCATAATTACTTTGGACTTCTGCAGCAAGAGATCAATATCCTCCTTATCATGGGATAGCACATATTCCAACAGTTCCTTGGCTCTGACTGCATCTTTCCCAACTAAAAGGATATCCTTGATTGCATTGTCTCCTCTAATTTTCACATCCTTTAACCAATCCGTTGTAGTCTGAGCAGAGGCTTTCATCTTTTCAATCTTAGAAATAGTTTCCTTGGGTAGGAAACCAGGAGTAGCAGAGGAAGATGGGTGAAGAGATTGCTGAGGTTTCATCACCTCTTCCAAGCATTTCTTAAGTCTCTCATTTTCCTTTCTCAGCTCATGCTTGGTCTGAGTCTCTTTCCTTAATCTGCCAACTATCACAACACTGGACCCTTCATACTCCTCAATATCTTGCTCTACAGAAGCCTGTCCAAGGTTGAAAGTCTGCACATTATAATCCTCACTAGTGACATCTTCTCTAGTCTTGTCTGCAACAAGGGTGGCAATGTGGATTACTCTGTTATTCACTTCATCCCTTTCTATTCTTGAAACTACCTTGGCCGCCTTCTTCTTCTTACTTTTACCGATCTTAGATAGCATCTCATCCCAATCCAAAGGAGTGTCTTCAACAACAACTTGTTTCTTCCTTGTAATCTCCTTTTCAAGCCAGTTTGGGACAACAGGTTCCACCCGGATTTCCTCTATTTTTGCCTCTTCATGTTGTTCTGTTGTTTTATCCTCTTCCTTTTCAAGGAACTGCTCAGCTTGATCACCTATTTCAATCTCTACTTCTTGCACCAGCGATGGGATTCTAATAGGAATATTTTCCTTTTTAGGTGATCCATTACCTTTGCTACTTGCCAAAGAATCCTTATATTGTACTAGTGGAGAAGGGTGCTTTTCTACCTCTTCTACTTCAAGCTCAGTTGCCACACCAAAGAGCTCTACTTCCTTGAAAGGTTCTGCCTCTCCGCTGGTCTCATGTTCCTCAAGAGTCTCTTGCTCAGGCATGCTTGGCGAAGGGGAAGTAGCCCTAGGTTGCTCCACAATTGGTGTCTTTGGAGGAGGATCCATCTTTTGCACAGTTTCCTTAGGGGATGGAGTCCTTGATCTCCTCGAATAAACCTTAGTTTTTTCCCCTGAACTCTCCACATCAACAATCAGAGTCTCATCTTTAGAGGTATCCTGACCTTTGTTCTTTGAAACCCTAGCTGTTCTTGTCTTCTTTGGCGGTGGAGGAGCATCCTCTTCTTATGGCTTTTCAAATCCTTTCTCATCAGAGGACCTTCCTATTTTCAAGGCTCGACTCCTTTTCTTTCCTTTCGGCTTTCTTTTTGGTTTTGGCTCACTTTCTTTAGGGCCTCTGATTTTTATTTTGAAGGGTGAGCTCCTTTTGGTTTTCCCTTTGGGGTCATCTTCCCCGGATTCTTCTGAAGTAGACATAGGATTGAGATTTCCCATCAAATTAAAGGTACAGGGTACCTTCTCACTCTCCAACTCCCAAACCTTATGTTTTAGCCATGAAGTAGTGAATCTCATAATAGGAGCCATTAGGTCCTCCAGCTCAGTTACCTCATCATCATTCCAGTTTATCTCTCCAATTGATCTGTCCTTAACAAACTTATAGGCATGATCCTGCACCAGGTTTCCATCATCCTCTAGCCGGTCAGGGATTAACTTAACATTGTATTGCCTAATCACATCGACAGGCAGCCTAGAGTACCTTTTCTTCCTTGCCTCAACATCATCTTTGATATTGGCCCAATAGTCTTCTAGGTCATCCTTATGACAGTACTCTTTGGTAGCCTTCTTCTGTGCTTCCCCAATGATATCAAAATTTGTCCTTTTGGAGTGGAAGGAGAAACCATGAGCCACCAATTCATCGCCTACTGCATGTGCTGATTGAATGGAAGGGCACACCTCTGCTACGCCAATTCCAAGAGGGAAATCCCCACCAAAACCTGTTTTATGCTTCTCCTTTTTGACAATTGCATCAAATTCACATATCTGTCTAACAATTTCCAATAACACAATATGATCAGTGGGGTACCTAGGTAACCCATATGGAGCAGCTGGGCATCCGTCAATCCTGATGTAAGAGAAGGTGGGAAACTGAATGAAGTAGGCTCCATATCTCTTTATCAATTCCTTCACTCCATCTGACAGTCTCACATGCTCCGCATTTTGAAGCATCCTAGTGATGTACATCGTGAATGCATTATTGCCTCTTCGGTAATCCCGGTGTCCTAGGTGCAATTCCAGATATATTTCATAGACAATGTCCTGTCCAAATGTCCCCTATGGATTCAAACCCCTTTATGGGTAGAATCTAGCTAACACATACACCACATAGGAAGACATGGTGAACTTCTTTGTTTCTAGGACATCCCTTAATTGCTTGTCAATCACAACACTAATAAGTCCTGCCCAATGGTAATTAGTTCTTTGTTCAATTTTGTTGATCACATGGACCATCCAGCTTTCCAACACTCCAGCGCTTTTCAAACCTACCACTCTGCTCAAGAATGTGATTGCATCATAAATATCTGATCTGAATCTAACCCTGTGCAATTGCTTGGGAAATTTGGAGTAGTGTGACTTTGGATTTTCCAACCAAGAATTAATCATCTGCTGAGCTTTGTTTGGCTCATTCTCATAATATGTTCTGGCCAAGTCCATGTTCAAAGTGCACACCGAAGGCAAATATGGCTTGTGAAAGGCTTGAGCAATAGAAACAGGACTGAAATTTGCCAAGACCCTTCCCTCAGTGCTGACCACCCTTTGTGTTTCGAAGTCATACTGCCAGGCACACTCAAGTATTAACTCATAGCATTGGATTACAGGAGGGAACCCTACCACATGAACCAATCCGGACTTCATCATTCCCTATCTCAGGACCGACAGATCCTTCTGAACTGTTCTCTCTTTAAACTCCTCATATCTCCACGCTCCAACATTGGTGTCTGAGACCTCAGACCTCACCGAAGATATCTTGCTTTCAGGGAGTTGACTCTTAGTGTCCAATCTTAATCTTTCTGCATCTGAAATAGAGGACCCCTCCGTGTCACCTTTAGATTTTCCTGCTGCAGCCTTGCTTGATTCAGCCTGCATTCACAAAAGAATGTTATGAGTATCTAATTATCATACGTATTCCAATCCAAAGGTTAGAAAATAATCATATAAGGCAATTAAGAACTATCACAAATCACCAATCTTTGAAAATCCAAAAAAATAAAGCGATCCAGGAAAACAAGGTAAGCCGGGAAAATCCAGTCGGGGCGAAATTTCAGAGAAATCCGACCCAGACGGATTCCTATTGCCAAGACACCATTTGCCAAATAAATCGTTAGTACAGACAAAGATTATGAGATTATCATGGAATTCATTCATTAGCAACAAGAAGTCAACATTTAGCATTTACTCCATTAATCCTATCTTTCGGGAAATCGAAAGAAATAAAACCAGAAAGGAAAAACTAGAAAAGTCCGGACAAGATGGATTTTCGCGGACAGTTCAAATACTCTGGAATTCACTGCACTCCGCGGAATTGGCCGAAACTGGGAAAATACGGGTGCGCAAAAATTTCGCGGACACCTCGGAAACCCGACGAAATGCTAACACGCGAACTATTAATCAAACGATCATGCAAACTTCTCTACCTGGATTCTAATGGTCCCAAAATCGACGTAATCAACAAAATTCAAAATGCACTTGAACTTGAATTTCAAAAGACCTCGAATGACAAAACTTCATGGCGAAACAATGATGCCCTAATTTCAAAGAATAAACCCTTAGACATGAAAACTAGGGTAGGCTCAAACTCAATGACCGAAGCTTGAATGAAAACTCTCAATCGCCAAAGCAGCAAGCAAGTGAATAATGACATTGAAATGATGCCCAAAAGACTTTAAATCCATCCATATTCACGTTTGAGCAAAGGTACCTCAAGCATTAATGAAGGATAAGACATGTTAGAAAAATCCAGAAACTCTAGCCCAGGACAGAATTTCAGAAAATCCCAAGATACGCGAAAAATCCAGATGAACACGAATTCCACGGATATGGCAGAAACTGGGATTTTAATGAAGTTCAGGATTTTGGCGCAGTCCGGGAAACTCCGCCAGAACCAGAAAATCCTAGAGTCAAGTAGAAACCTAGATTCAAAAAATTCAGCAATGAACAGACAATTAACCAAAGCCCAAGAAAATCTGCAGGAGTTGGAAAATCCCGGATTCAGGTCAAAACCCATATTTTCACTAAAACCCAACTTTAACCAATTCAAGCCTCAAGGCAAGACCAAAACCAGTAAGATCAATATCTCAAGACCTTAAAAAGACAAATCTCATAAAACCAAAGGTCAAAAGACATCATCAAAAGAGGGTCCCTACTCCAAGTGGGGCATGTGCGCAAAACTGCACAACAAATGGCGACTCTGCTGGGGAAATGCTCCTGAGCATTTCGATGACAAACTGGAATCAAGAACCCAAACCTCATGGTTTCAACTCACCTATCCTGCCACCACCCATGGTAAAACAAAGAAGCCCCTAATCATCCAAACTTTCCTACACCAGGGTCAGTGTGTGCAAATGCATTTATTATCCTTCTTTAGTTACAACAGAAACCAAACTTGGTATGAACAAGCTACATAAAGATTCATACTCTAAAAGTAACCTGGATAGAGCCTCGTTGCCAATCAGGCGTCCATAACCCCGACGAGGTTATCGCTGTGATTCTCCTAAACATAGTTCTACTGCCAGCCAGGCATCTATAGCCCCGGTAGAGATATCCAGATCCCCCTGATAAGTTGAATTCAAACCCTTTTAATTTTCAATATGTATATCCTCTCTTTTTTATATATATATATATATACTGCTTATCTTTTCACTGCTTATGCTTCAACCTATGAACAATGAAGTTCACACTCAGGGATGAGAACTACAGTGGCACTAGAGTAGAAAAAAAGGATTTTTCACTTATTCAAACTTCATAAGGACCTTATACAACTTCAGGTATCTTTAATTTAAAATATGAGACCCTAATGTATTCCTGTTCAAACTAACTAGAAAACCCTTTGGCTCAGCACAAGGATAAGTAACATTGGGTAGGGAATTCATACCATAATGCCCTGGAAGGATGATTAGAGTTTGTAAAAGAAATACCAAGAACATCAGACCTACTTTGTCACCACTGTCATACAAATGCAACCAGGGATCCCCAAAAAGAGAGAATCAAGAGCAAGAGCAACGCAAACCAAAACAAACAAACCAAAGAAAACCTATTCTAACCAAAGCAGAACAAGCAGAGCAAAAGGAAACCTAATCTAACTAAACAAAACAGCAGAAAGCAACTTAAACTAACTATATACAAAGCAGGGAGCTGAAAATAGCTCATGACTGGAAATAATGTTTCAAATACTGCCCATTGACAGGAAGTGGAATATCTTCTCCTGTGAGAGTCTTCAGATGGAAGGCATTATCTCCAAGTATTTCAACAATCTGATATGGACCAAGCCATAGTTTGTCAAACTTCCCATGGTCCCCTTTTCGATCATGAGGCTTATCCCAGTATAGGACTAGGTCAGAAATCTTAAAGGCTTTAATCTTAGCCCTCTTGTTAAACCACCTCTTAACTACCCCCTGATGTTTGGAAAAATTCTCAAGGGCATTGTCTCATTTCTCCTCAAGGTGCAATAGTTATGTCAACCTAGTCTCCCTTCTGTCCCCTTCATCATAAAACTCATTTATAAACTGTAAAGTTGGGATCTTGAGTTGAATAGGGAATACTGGCTCTAGGCCATATAATAAGTGGTAGGGGGATGTTCTGATGGATGACTTAAGTCTTGTACGATCTGCCCAAAGGGCAAACCGAAGCTGGGTATGCCAGTCTTTTGGGTTCCTCTCTAACAGCTTATGGATAACAGTCAATAAGTTCTTATTAGAGGACTCTGCTAAGCCATTACCCTGAGGATAATAATTGGACGCAAATTTCATAATAATGCAATGATCAAAAACTCAATTTGAAAATTTTAAAGATGTGAAAGCAGGACCATTATCACAGACAACAACAATAGGGCATCCAAATCGATTAAGAATAGCATAATCTAAGAAATCAATCACTACCACAGATGTACATTGCCTACAAGCAAAAGCCTCAATCCATCTTGTGAAATAATCAATAATAGTGAGAATGTACCCGTGTCCTGCAGAAGATGGTGGGTTGATGGGACCTATGAAATCCATACCCCACTAAGCAAAAGGCCTTACCTCAGTGACCGGTTGGAGCAGAAGCGCTGCATACCTTTCCCTTGTTGCTACGGTTTGGCATGTGTGACAGGTCCTGACATGATGGTGGATGTCCTTGAATAGCGTGGGCCAGTAATATCCTGCCCTCAAAATCTGATTTGCTGTGGCAATCGCAGAACCATGGCCAGTGCCATACTTTTCGTGAAATTCGTTTACCACCCTCTCAGCTTCTTGTTTTCTGAGGCATCTCAAATAAATGCCCTCATAATTTTTCTTGTACAGAACAACTCCCTTTAGCATGAAACTGTCACTCTTCAATCATAGGGCTCTCCTCTGAACAACATTAAGATGACCTGGAGATCATTGGTTTAGCAACTAATAAACGATATCATCATACCAGCCATCTTGGGAAACCTCCTCAACATTATAATTCTGAACAGTTAGTTTAGGGCCTATTTCAGCCATGGTTTGAGTAAGTCCCTATCCTCTTACCAACTTCATGGGCTAGATCTCAATATCGTACTCTTGTAGCATTGTCACCCACTTAGCTCTACGTTCTCCTAGCTCATTTTGCATCAGAAGTAACTTGACTGCAGGGTCTGGGACAACTGCCTAAACCTTATTCCTGAGGATATAATGTATGAATTTCTTCAGTGCTCTAACCAAAGCATATGCCTGCTTTTCTACACTTGGGTATCTCAACTTAGCATCTTTTAATGGGGCACTCATAAAGGCAATGGGATGCTCATTTCCCTCATCAGACTTTTGAGTTAGCATTCATGTGCATGAATGGTCTAAAGCAAATGAATAGATGTGAAAAGGCTTGTTGTAGTTAGGACTTACCAATACTGGAGCATCAACAATGACTCTTTTGATTTCTGCAAATGCTTCCTTTGCTTCCGTAGTCCATTCAATCTTAGCATCCTGCTTCAACATTGCATTCAGTGGCTTAACAATTTCAACAAATCCAGTAATGAATTTTCTGACAAAGTTAATCTTGCCAAAGAAAGATTTCATTTCCTTTTTGCTAGCAGGTGGCTAAATCTTCAGGATGGCCTCCACTCTCTCTGGATCAATAGAAATTCCCTTCTCTGATATCACATGTCCTAGCAGCTTTCCCTCCATTACTCCGAAAATACACTTTTTAGGATTCAAGGATATGCCAAATTCCTTGCACCTTTGAAACACTTTGTGCAAATCTGAAATGTGATCCCCTCTATTTTTTGAAAAGACAGTCAGGTCATCCATGCAAATAATGATGCATTTTCCTATGATATTTTTAAAAGAAATATCCATAGCCCTTTGAAATGTAGCCCCTGCATTAATGAGTCCAAATGGCATTCTCCTATAGGCAAAGGTACCCCATTTAGTTGTGAAAGCAGTCTTATGCCTATCCTCATATTGAACCATTACTTGATTGTATCCTGAATAACCATTCAGAAAAGACATCATCTGAGATCCATTAACCACTTGAAGTACTTCATCCAGTGAAGGGACTAGATAGTTGTCTTTTTCTAACGATTTGTTCAAATTCCTAAAATCAACATAGAGTCTAATTTCTCCATTCTTTTTTCTCACTGGAACCAGGTTTGCCACCCATGTTGAATGCCTGATAGGAAATATGATTTTGGCAGATAGTAATTTCTGAACTTCTTTCTGTATGACTGGTTCCAATAATGCATTAATCGGTCTCTGCCTTTGCCTAAAAGGCTTGGCACCTGGCTTCAAAGGGATAGTATGAGTTATGATTGATGTATCATAATTTTTCAAGTCCTCATAACTCTAGGCTACTATATCAGGAAAGCTACACAATGCTGCAATTATTCCTTGTCTTTCTTCTGGAGTGCATACTTTGCCAATAAAAATGTTCTTGGCATTATCTTCAGTTCCCATATTGTAAGTATCACACTGTCCATTGATAGATTCCTTCTTTGATTCTTGTTCTTGATCCTTGATCTTATCCATATCAAAAATTCATTCAAACTGTACCATTCCCCTTGGAATAGTATTTGATTTTAGATTCATCACTTCTAAATCTAGTTCTGCTTCCTGGAGCTTTGTTTCATCAATGATTTGAGAGGCAAAAACGTTTGTATTTGTGATAAAATCTAGAATATGCTTGTCATCTTCGAATACCTGAAAGTTAGTAACATTATCTGGGACTGATGGCACAGGAGTCAATTCTACAGTGAACTTCTTCAAAACTAACAAAGATAAAGGCTGCAGGGTGCTTGCCGCCTGAGCTAGAGAATCCGTAGTTTGATTCTTCTGCCATGGTATTAGTTGAATATTGAAGGCATCAAATCCTTCAATGAGGTCCCACACTCTACGCCTATAATTAGTCATTCTTCTATTGTGGCATGAATATTGTTTCCTTACTTGCTTAATTACTAACTCAGAATCACCAAAAACTTGCAGAATCTTAACCTTTTTCTTAAGTGCTAGAAGAAGTCCATGAATTAACGCCTCATATTCCGCTACATTATTTGTGCAATGAAATTGAAGCCTATGGGCTGCAAAGAAATTCTTACCTTTGGGACTGATCAGTTCAAACCCTACCTCAGCTCCATGCTTGGATTTGGATCCATCAAATCTAAGCGTCCAACACTCAATAGCTGTAAGCTTCTTCATCACATCCTTCGGCTTAATATTGCTAGATGGTTTTTCAGACGACACGAACTTCTTTTCTTGATAGTCTTCCTGAGTGTTTTGTATATCTGTTTTAACTGCCAGGGTTGGATTCATGCATTTCTGCACTTGTTCTACTGTTGTTTGGTATAAACAACACTCCAACTCTGAATGGGAAGCATTATGGACTCTACACCAATTAGGTAAAAGTAATTCTTCAAAGCTTGTCCTTCTACCTAGGTGAATTTGATTTTCAACACACTGCTTGATGAATTCCTAAAAACTGTCTAATAGGCTGATCTGATTATCTTCAGTTTCCTCTTCTTCCTCCACTGATTTTGTCAGAACAGTAACATGGCTGGATCCTATTTCTGCATCGATAGGCATCGTGTGTAGCATCAATACCTCCTCAACTTTTGACTCCTCATACCGTGTCGACAACATATAATTTTCCATGCCAATTTCTGATATCAAAACTTCTGTTGAAGTCTTTTGGTATTCTGTAATCATGTATTTCATTCTTGGCTCTCTCTCAATTCTGATATGATTGGGGACTCCTTTCCAGGAAAGCCACATGTCAGAGTGATCAGTAGACACATAACCATTCAAAGCCTTAGTAAAATCTCTTCCTAGAATCAAACCATACGCATCCAGGATATCAGCTACTTGAATATTGATAACCTGTTGAATTCTTGGGTCCGAAGCTATCTGCATGTGAATCATGTTTAATTCTCCCACCACATTTACTTCAGTTCTATCCAACTGAGTCACCTTCTTCTGAGAGTCAGCAGGTGTAATCCCTAAAGCCCTACAAACTCCAAATGGCATCACATTGGTGGAAGTACCAGAATCTAGTAAACAATTATGTAGATTCTTACTGAATATGCGCACAGAGATCAGAAATGGTGGGGTTTCTTTCTTCCCTTGGAACAAAGTTGGTTGAGTATCTACTTGAGCCACTTGAGTCTTGTCATTTTCCTTTCCTTTGTCTCCAGGGAAAAAGTCAGTCCGAGTGTGTGTCTGATCTTGTATTTTCATAGGATGAGAACTAGAAATCTTGTTGTTATGCTCATTAGAAGGTTTATCCAAAGACACAGGATGTGTATCATAAGTACCTAAAACTGCCTTCCTAATGGGAGGGAACCTTAATTACTCAAATGCTGAAAGATTTACCTTTAATTTCTTGAACTCCTCAGCAACATATGAAGCCATTTGCTCCTCACTCATATCAGTGGAAGTTTCCCTTGAAGGTTTCTCCACCTTGTCCTTGCCTACTTGAATAGCCTTTTCCTTTTGTGGGTCAGTTTGGGCCTGTCTTTCCTTCGAAAGGTATTGTTTGGAAACATATGGATAAGACAGATTATTGCTAGCATTAGGATCTAGGGGAGTATTAAAGTTGTTAGGAGGAATGGAAGTGGTAAAAGGTCCCCCAGCCTGTGGGTGCCTATGAGGCATATCTCTCAAACCTTGCCTCTGAAACATTTGTACTTCCTCAACATAAGCCTCCTCCTAATCAAGGGGGCCATTATTATTCATTATTTCTTCATTGAATAACTGAGCCACTTCATCCCCATTACAAATTTGATATGTTTTCCCCTCCTGAGAATCAGATTCCTCCTCTGGTACATTTTCCTTACTTGCTGGGAAGGGAGCATGATTTAATACCAACACAGGAGAATCATAAGGGCTAGAGGGAACAATCTCCTACCCATTTGCGTTATTCTCTACCTCATACTGAAAAATGGAGGCTGCAGTTTGGAATTCTGGACATTCTAACTTTGAATGCTGACTCGTCTTATGAAGCCTACACCATCCTGATAAGGTTGCTTCAGCCAGGTATACACCACTAGGAGGCTTGTCTTGACTGACTGGTTGATTTGCAGATTGGTTGACAACTTGATTAATCGGTTGATCCAATGGAGTGGGAACTCCTCCATTATTAGGTTCTGTATTCCATGTTCTGTTTTGTCCCTGTGATTGTCTTTTATCGAATCCTGATCCACTACCTTGTCCCCTATCAAAATTCTACCTCCTATCATTATTGAACCCTCTATTATTGTTGTAACCCCTATCCTGATTATATCCCCTGTCATTGTAGAATCCTCTTTCGTTACGCTGTCCTCTATCAAAATTTTGCCCTTGTGGAAACTCTCTGTTCTGATTGGACTGCATACTCTTCTGAGCAGCTTGTAATTGGGTATTTTGATTTCTTAGGTAAGTTACCTCTAGATTTAACTTCTTTATCTGTTCAGCCATTTCATCAATCCTTTCCCTATTTGGATCTCGATAAGGGATCTGGCTTGGGTTACTCTAAGAAGGGATAGACATTGTAGTAGATCTCATAGACTGATGCAATACTTCAAAATTTTGCAGATAAGCAGGGAAACTATTTGGCTGCGGCTGATATATAGGCTGGTTAACCTGCTGCTGGAGAAAATTCATCATGGGGGAGACCTGGCTTATGGGAGGGCCAGGGTGTGGCACCAAGGGTAATTGAGGTACTAGATTTATGATTGGAGTATGGTTGGTAAGTGCCTGATTTATTGCCTGAACCTGATTGGGATGTGCAACTAGTCTTAAAGAAGGCAACGGTCAAGTCACATGTTGTCTCAGATCTGTGCTAAGCTTAACAGCTTCTGTATAGGCATCAGTTAGGTTAGCTGGAGGGTTGGGTCTCCACTTCAGAAAGGTTGATGTAAGGCTATCCAATGCTCCATAATAGACTCCCAAGGCTGTATTGTTATCCAAAACATAAGGATCTTGAAGTCTGGTGTACGCATGGTGAAACCTATTATTAAATCGGATATTGGTTCATTAACCTCTCTCTTTACTTTGGTGAATTGTAGGTATAATTCATTGGCATTGATAGGTATTCTGAACTTCTGTAAAAAGGTAGTTTCAAGGTCATTCTAGTTGAGAATTGAACTAGAAGGGAGGTGATTGTACCAGTAAAAAGCCTCTTCTCCTAGTGAATAAGGGAACAACCTACAGGCAACATCCTCATGAAGAATCCCTCTATCTTTGAGACAGGTTTGGAAGATCCTTATATGCTCTTCTGCAGTCCTATTTGGGTCATTGACATGGAACTTTGAACAAAAGTGTTTAGGGTTCTTGGGAATAACATTGTAAGCTTGAAAAAATAAGGGAGATGGATTATTAGCTAGGAAAGCCATTGGTAAAAGTGGGGGAGGTGATCGTGGTTGGTTAACGATAGGCTGAGGTTGTTGAATGGGAACTGCCTCAGGGATGGGTATGGCTTCAACTTCTGGATGTGAAGATGTGAATGATGCTGGTGAAGGGATGGGTGATGATGATTCTCCCCTTTCTCGAGTCCTCCTTGACCTAGTGGGGAACTGTAATTCTTATAAATCTTCCTCTCTTGTGGTAGATCTGGTATTTCTCCTATATCTCTCTGGAGAGATGGCGTTCAAGAAATGATCTAGTGTGCTCATTCAGGCCCTCCTTCTAGCGCCAATCTGTTGATGGTGTTTTCTACACAACAACTCAGATAGAATACAATATTCTATCTCTCTTGAAAGGTAATCTTCAACAATAAATTATCAAAAAATCACCCCAAGGTCTCTAGGGTGTCAGGTCATGACAATGCATAAACAACTCAGATAATATGTGAAAATGCTGGTAATCACAAAGGGACCTTACTACAAGCAAACTGTATCTTCCCACTTATTGGATTTTGCAATATGATGATCTCAAATCCTAAGTCTAACCAGATGATAAAGAAATAGAAAAAGATAAAGGTGCAAGAATATGATAAGATCTAAACTATTCCTAGAATGAACAATGCAAATAACAGATATCAGGAATGGACCAATCTCAAATAACCAATTCTTGATCAACCCACAATGCAATATCACAAGAACGGTGCAATCTTCTAAGGTATATAGATTTTCAAATCACAAATATTCATCCACAATCGAACTTAAGCACATATAAATATATGGTCCAAGTTGACTTCACCAGCCTACTACAATTAGATAGTTACTGGGAGTATAGACCAGAGATTGCTACAAACATTCCAAATATGAAATCATGAACATCATTCACCAAACTAATCTAATTCCAAGACACTAAATTCTAAATCTTTAAGCAATTTGAAAGATGAAATAATAGGAACCATGCAAGATAAGCTAACACAAGAGATTTCACCAAGGAAACCACAATGCCTTCAATTGTATTAGATCACCAAAATGATACAACAATTCCACTCTTTTGTTTCAATATTTGCTTCAAGATATTGACCACTACTCCTACTAGAAAATGCTCTAGCTCTTACTAATCTAACTTGTCTCTGTTATCTTTTTCTCTATCTCTAGCCCTTTACAATGAGGCATGAATGCCTTTTTATAACAAATTCTCAAGATATGTCGACCCAGCCAAACATTTACAAAATAAAATAGCCAAAACAAGTCGGCCTTAGGAATTTCAAAATAAGGCACACATTAAATGCCGATATATCATCAAGGTCGGCCTAGACACACTCCCCAATGTAGCCCGGATCAATACATGCCCTATAATAATAGGGAAGCACAAATCTCAAAATGGCATTAAATACCGCCTCCCTTATCCTTACTCTGGGTCAACGATCCTTGAACCCTCAAAAACACTTTATCTAGCTCGGTGATAGGTGGCAAGGGCAAGATCCTAAGTCGGCACTCAATGGAATCAATCTCCTCCTTTGACTGCTTAATAGTCTTATTCCAATCATCCCTGTGAGATTGATACTTATCCATCACCACCAAATAAGTTGTTGCATCATCCAGTTGGTGTCCTGTTATGACCTTCTCAGAATCTGAGGTGTACACATCATGCCACCATTCCCTTAGTTGTTCTAGGCTCAGGTTAGGAGCAATCTTCCTCTTGTGAGTCATAACCTCAAAAAATGCAATACATCCCTCATACACTCCAATCAGGTTGCCATCTATCAACTTCTTTCACTTTTGAATCTTCGTCATGGCCTTCTAACGAATCTGCAAAGCCTCAAACCATTCCCAAGGCTCATTGAGTCTGGAGGAAGAAAGGATCCCATCTGCAACCAACTGATCTTTTCCATATTCCATAATTACTTTGGACTTTTGCAGCAGGAGATCAATATCCTCCTTATCATGTGATAGCACATATTCCAACAGTTCCTTGGCTCTGACTACATCTTTCCCAACTGAACGGATATCCTTGATTGCATTGTCTCCTCTAATTTGCACATCCTTTAACCAATCTATTGTAGTCTGAGCAGAGGCTTTCATCTTTTCAATCTCAAAAATAGTTTGCTTGGGTAGGAAACCAGGAGTAGCAGAGGAAGATGGGTGAAGAGATTATAGAGGTTTCATCACCTCTTCGAAGCATTTATTAAGTCTCTCATTTTCCTTTCTCAGCTCATGCTTGGTTTGAGTCTCTTTCCTTAATCTGCCAACTATCACAGCACTGGACCCTTCATACTCCTCAATATCTTGCTCTACAGAAGCCTGTCCAAGGATGAAAGTTTGCACATTATAATCCTCACCAGTGACATCTTCTCTAGTCTTGTCTACAGCAGGGGTGGCAATGTGGATTACTCTGTTATTCACTTTGTCCCTTTCTATTCTTGAAACTACCTTGGCCACCTTCTTCTTCTTACTTTTACCAATCTTAGATAGCATCTCATCCCAATCCAAAGGAGTGTCTTCAACAACAACTTGTTTCTTCCTTGTAATATCCTTTTCAAGCCAGTTCGGGACAACAAGTTCCACCCGGATTTCCTCTGTTTTTGCCTCTTCATGCTATTCTATTGTTTTATCCTCTTCCTTTTTAGGGAATTGCTCAGCTTGATCACCTATTTCAATCTCTACTTCTTGCACCGGCGATGGGGTTCTAACAAGAATATTTTCCTTTTTAGGTGATCCATTACCTTTGCTACTTGCCGAAGAATCTTCATATTGTACTAGTGGAGAAGGGTGCTTTTCTATCTCTTCTACTTCAAGCTCAATTGCCACACCAAAGAGCTCTCCTTCCTTGAAAGGTTCTGCCTCTCCGCTGGTCTCATGTTCCTCGAGAGTCTCTTGCTCAAGCATGCTTGGCGAAGGGGAAGTAGCCCTAGGTTGCTCCACAATTGGTGTCTTTGGAGGAGGATCCATCTTTTGCACAGTTTCCTTAGGGGATGGAGTCCTCGATCTCCTTGAATAAACCTTAGTTTTTTCCCCTGAACTCTCCACATCAACAATCAGAGTCTCATCTTTAGAGGTATCCTGACCTTTCTTCTTTGAAACCCTAGTTGTTCTTTTCTTCTTTGGCGGTGGAGGAGCATCCTCTTCTTTTGGCTTTTCAAATCCTTCCTCATCAGAGGACTTGCCTATTTTCAAGGCTCGACTCCTTTTCTTTCCTTTTGGCTTTCTTTTTGGTTCTAGCTCACTTTCTTTAGGGCCTCTAATTTTTATTTTGAAGGGTGAGCTCCTTTTGGTTTTCCCTTTGTGGTCATCTGCCCTGAATTCTTCTAAAGTAGACATAGGATTGAGATTTCCCATCAAATTATTGGTACAGGGTACCTTCTCACTCTCCAACTCCCAAACCTTATGTTTTAGCCATGAAGTAGTGAATCTCATAATAGGAGCCATTAGGTCCTCCAGCTCAGTTACCTCATCATCGTTCCAGTTTATCTCTCCAATTGATCTGTCCTTAACAGACTCATAGGCATGATCCTGCACCAGGTTTCCATCATCCTCTAGCTGGTCAGGGATTAACTTAACATTGTATTGCCTAATCACATCGATAGGTAGCCTAGAGTACATTTTCTTCCTTGCCTCAACATCATCTTTGATATTGGCCCAATAGTCTTCTAGGTCATCCTTATGATGGTACTCTTTGGTAGCCTTCTTCTGTGCTTCTCTGGTGATATCAAAATTTGTCCTTTTGGAGTGGAAGGAGAAACCATGAGCCACCAATTCATCGCCTGCTACGTGTGCTGATTGAATGGAAGGGCACACCTCTGCTACACCAATTCCAAGAGGGAAATCCCCACCAAAACCTATTTTATGCTTCTCCTTTTTTACAATTGCATCGAATTCACATATCTGTCTAAGAATTTCCAATAACACAATATGATCAGTGGGGTACCTAGGTAACCTGTATGGAGCAGCTGGGCATCCGTCAATCCTGATGTAAGAGAAGGTGGGAAACTGAATGAAGTAGGCTCCATATCTCTTTATCAATTCCTTCACTCCATCTGACAGTCTCACATGCTCCACATTTTGAAGCATCCTAGTGATGTACATCATGAATGTATCATTGGCTCTTCGGTAATCCTGGTGTCCTAGGTGCAATTCCGGATATATTTCATAGGCAATGTCCTGTCCAAATGTCCCCTATGGATTCAAACCCCTATATGGGTAGAATCTAGCTAACACATACACCACATAGGAAGACATTGTGAACTTCTTTATTTCTAGGACATCCCTTAATTGCTTTTCAATCATAGCACTAATAAGTCCTACCCAAGGGTAATTGGTTCCTTGTTCAATTTTGTTGATCACATGGACCATCCAGTTTTCCAAGACTCTAGTGCTTTTCAAACCTGCCACTCTGTTCAAGAATGTGATTGCATCATAAATATCTGATCTGAATCTAATCCTGTGCAATTGCTTGTGAAATTTGGAGTAGTGTGACGTTGGATTTTCCAACCAAGAATTAATCATCTGCTGAGCTTTGGTTGGCTCATTCTCATAATATGTTCTGGCCAAGTCCATGTTCAGAGCGCACACCGAAGGTAAATCTGGCATGTCAAAGGCTTGAGCAATAGAAACAGGACTGAAATTCACCAAGACTCTTCCCTCAGTGCTGACCACCCTTTGTGTGTCGAAGTCATACTGCCAGGCACACTCAAGTATTAACTCATAGCATTGGATTGCAGGAGGGAACCCTGCCACATGAACCAATCCAGACTTCATCATTCCCTGTCTTAGGACTGACAGATCCTTCTGAGTTGTTCTCTCTTTAAACTCCTCATATCTCCATGCTCCAACATTGGTGCCCGAGACCTCAAACCACACCGAAGATATCTTGCTTTCATGGAGTTGACTCTTAGTGTCCAATCTTAATCTTTCTGCATCTGAAATAGAGGACCCCTCCATGTCACCTTTAGATTTTCCTACTGCATCCTTGCTTGATTCAGCCTACATTCACAAAAGAATGTCATGAGTATCCAATTATCATATGTATTCCAATCCAAAGGTTAGCATAAAATCATATAAGGCAATTAAGAACTATCACAAATCGCGAATCTTTAAAAATCCGAAAAAATAAAGCAATCCGGGAAAACAAGGTAAGGCGGGAAAATCTAGTCGGGGCAGAATTTCGGAGAAATCCGACCCAGACGGATTCCTGTTGCCAAGACACCATTTTCTAAATAAATCGTTAGTACAGACAAAGATTATGAGATTATCATGGAATTCATTCATTAGCAACAAGAAGTCAGCATTTAGCATTTACTCCATTAATCCTATTTTTCGAGAAATCAAAAGAAATAAAACCAGATAGGAAAAATCAGAAAAGTCCGGACAAGACGAATTTTTGTGGACAGTTCAAATACTCTAGAATTCGCTGCACTCCGCGGAATTGGCCGAAACCGGAAAAATCCGGGTGCGCAGAAATTTCGTGGACACCTAAGAAACTCGACAAAATGATAACACGTGAACCATTAATCAAATGATCATGCAAACTTCTCTACCTGGATTCTAATGGTCCCAAAATTGACGCTAATCAACAAAATTTAGAATGCACTTGAACTTGAATTTCAAAAGACCTCGAATGACAAAACTTCATGGCAAAATGATGATGCCCTAATTTCAAAGAATAAACCTTTCGCCATGAAAGCCAGGGTAGGCTCAAGGTTTGGAACACTATCCCTAAGGATGAATCTAAACACTCTGAGTCTTCACAAGGAAAGGAACATGTTTAATATAGGCGCAAGATATAAAAATCGTGACGGTTTAACCATTCTTAGCAGTTTCGAGCAAAACACCCAAAACCCCAACCTCACTAGACATGATGAATTACTCATCCAGAAAAAAAAATCCTACCCCAAACGCCCATCAACACTGACCCATCTGACATTTATTGGGTAAACAAAGTAATGCATAGTGCAGGTGATGGAGATTCGCAAAAAAAATGGGTCAAACCCCAATTCGATAAATACAAAATCGTAACCAAGCATAAGCTGACCCAAAATGACCATCAATCAACATAGAACAGTTCAATCATCATGCAAACATATGAAAGGGCCAATGATAACCTACCATGGATTAGTCCAGATGAAACTTGAACTCGAAGAAGTGACTGCAAAATGAATGCACCCAAGCAACGAAAATCTCGAGACCAGTGTCCAAACAATTCACACGCAGGCAGCTCAAACTCAATGACCGAAGCTTGAATGAAAACTCTCAATCGCCAAAGCAGCAAGCAAGTGAATAATGACATTGAAATGATGCCCAAAAGACTTTAAATCCATCCATATTCACATCTGAGCAAAGGTACCTCGAGCATTAACGAATGACAAGACATGTCAGAAAAATCCAGAAACCAAAGCCCAGGACAGAATTTTAGAAAATCCCAAGATATGTGGAAAATCCGGATGAACACGAATTCCGTGGATATGGCAGAAACTAGGATTTTAACGAAGCTCATGATTTTGGCGTAGTCCGGGAAAATCCGCCAGAACCGGAAAATCCCATAGTCAAGTAGAAACCTAGATTCAGAAAATTCAGCAATGAACAGACAATGAACCAGAGCCCGAGAAAATCCGCCAGAGCTGGAAAATCCCGGATTCAGGTCAAAACCTGGATTTTCACTAAAACCCAACTTTAACCAATTCAAGCCTCAAGGCAAGACCAAAACTAGTAAGATCAATATCTCAAGACCTTAAAAAGACAAATCTCATAAAACCAAAGGTCAAAAGACATCATCAAAAGAGGGTCCCTACTCCAAGTGGGGCGTGTGCACAAAACTGCACAACACCTCTCCTATTAGTGACAAAGGTATCTTGTTGAAAGAAGATACAAGCATTGCGGGTCTTGATTGTCCCTCTCCTCATCCCCCTTCGGAAGAAATTTGAAAACAAGAAAATGTGATCATAGCCACCACTTTGCCTATCTCATATCCATCTCTCCATACTCCCCCTACTTGTAAGAAGCCTTTCATAAAAGAGGATACAATCGTGAATGATCATGAGAATATCATTTGTCAAGAGGACATGTGGATTGAAAGTGATAACATTATCTCTTTCCTTCCTAATTCCCTAACATTTGGAAAGGCCTATTTGAAAAAAATAATCTTAGTTGTCCTCTTGCTACATCCTTTTCTTGTGATAAAAATTCCTTACAAAACCTAACTATGGATGAACATATTACAAGCTCTCCTACTATGGTAGATAGTATGGGACAAGAGAATGAGACCTTAGAAACAAATAACAATCAAATTGAGCCTTCCCCTAATCTCCCCACTATCGATAAACAAGAAAATCCAACCATTTCCCATTCCCCTACTTGTGATGAAGTCATTTTGGAAAGACCAATCCTTGAATGTCAAGAACATTTGGTTTATAGTTTTCCTATTAAATCTCCACCTAGGAAGGATATCATGGTGCAAGAAAAGGATAACATTAAAAATAATGATCTAGTGTCCCTAGAAGAACATGAAGAGGAAACATTAGACTCTCACTCGCTAAGGGATGTTAATATTATTCAACCTCAACGCATCCTTTACCCACCATCACACAAAAATCCCACTCAACACAAACCTGAACTCATCCTTTACCCACCTAAGAATAATGTGTCACATTAGTCAAGTCATAATATCATTGCTTATACATATAACACTAGAAATAATCCACAACTGCAACAACCAACCCCAACAACCTTACCTTTTCCTAATCCTATCCTACCTAACCCTATCTTACCAAGTCCTCCTGATGGAAAGGATTATGATCTTGTCAAACAACTTAAGAATACTACTACTAAGATATCATTGTGGGACCTTATTCAAGCCCCCCCCACTGCCATAACATGATTCAAACAACCTTACAACAAGTTCCTATCCCTTCCAATGCACAACTAAATGACATAGCAACCATGATCCAAGGCATAAATGTTGACATTATTTTCCACCAAAGTGAAATCCCCCCTTTAGAAGTACAAAAATGTAATGATGCTTTCATAATACTATCTCAATACAAATGAATAGGGATAAAGCGAACCCTTGTTGACAATGGCTCAACCCTTAATATGTGTTGTGTAAACCTCTTGGATAGGCTTCATGTGGATAAATAAAAAATTCAACCTAATTCTTTAGCTCTTAAGGGATTTGACAATGTCAAAAAAAAACAACTTGGTGTGATTACTTTACCTATTACAGTTGGGAAGTCCACATTGGAAACACAAATCCATGTTATGCCTCATGAAATTTCATATAATCTTCTCTTAGGAAGACCGTGGATTCACACAATGAATGGGTTTCCTTCTACTCTCCATCGTAAAATGGACAACATCTACAACAACAAAGTGTACACATTTGACATTGATCCTAAGCCTTATAGTGTCTTACAACTCAAGAAAAACAAAGAGAATCCCTTAAACACATTAACACCAACCACACAAGTAGATCTTGTACAACAACAAGACAAAGAAAAACACATTGAACAAGTCACAAAGCTACTAGAAGATGACTAGGGTTCCTTGGATTTTGAACATACATTCATGGGCGAGTACAAGATCATAAACAAAAATTCACATACAAGACATGAAAAAGAAGTAATGTCAACACCAAACTTGAATGACCCTCTGAACACATCTGCCTCAACCACTTCACAACACAAGACAACAAATTACACAACAAATTTTAACGAAGTTGATTGCGAACAACCATTGAATCCAAAAGAGATGAAAAATCCTTATAGAAAATGTTATGAGCTTATGAAACAACTTGGATATAGTGGAAAAGGATGTGGTGCTAGAGAAGAAGGTATCCATGTCCCCATTGATCCTAACATGCAAGAAACAACTCATAGTCTTGGTTATTGTCCTTTGATAGAAATAAGCAAGCCTTCACTCAACATCAACACTATTACACAAGATTCCTCTAAGCCAACTTTAATAGTAGTGCATCCTGAAATCATTGACACTAGTTATCTTTATTTTTGTCCTTTGCCTAAAATAGAACAAACAAAGACATATTTTCTTAATGTAAATTTCATCTCACAAAACACTAATGATTTGAATTCATTATATTTTACACCCTCCTATAAAGGAGAGAATTGAATCTTGTAATCTAAGCAGTCTTGCATAGGTATGGCATCTTGTACTAAGCAGGAGGTATCTTTTCTGCAAACCACATGCACACCTTCTACCATTTATTAAGATGGTATCTTGTCGAGACTCCTCCAAGTTCACTTGATATCCCTTCCTCCAAGAACTCGAAAGAAATTTTATAACAAAAATTCATTTTGCACATATCATAGAGTTCACGGTCATTCTACTAATGAATGTAAGGCTTTGAGTAGTAAAATCCAACATCTTAAGGATTTTGGTGCTCTTCCATATGTGGGGGGAACCTCATTCCTCTAATCGATATTGATTTTCACTCTAGCATGTTTTCTCATCAATCATTTTGGCTCATCCTTGTCTTGTACTAAGTGGGGGCAAGGGGTTAGTTAGCCTTGTCCTCGTATGTCACTTGTCATGTTCTATTTTGGCTAGTTGACAACCTTTCATGAACATAAAGAGAAATCTTGGAATGTGGATGACATGGCTTAAGTTAGCTCACATGTGACATACTACCTTTTTCATAATGTAGCTTATCGAAAACATATGACTTGGCATAGGGCTTTCTGAATAAGCTCCCATGTCTTCTTCTACTTTAAAGAAATTGCTCATAGTAATGGTGTTAGCAACCACTTTAAAGTGGGGGAATACATTGAAACTCATATTTCATTGTGTTATTTCCTCCTTCTTGCAATGCATCATTTTCTTGGTGGTGTCATTGGGCTTGATTTCCTCCAAAAGTGATATTTCCTTGCACTTGTCCTCTCTTGGGAAATATTAAGTACAATGTTCCCTAAGATGAGACCTTGCATTTGTCCTCTCTTGGATATGTTAAGTATAATGTTTCCTAAGATGAGACCTCACACGAGCTAAGAAAAATACCTTTGAACATTCCTTATACTATCTTGCATTTACAATGTCTATGAGTTCCAAGCATTCAAAGTTTTGCTTGCCTCATAGAGCTCGAAAATCATTTTTTTTTGTGGTGCCTTATTAAAGTTATTAGGAGGTATAACTTTGGTATGGTTGAGTAGGAAGCTGATTCAGAGGCATGACTTTCCCCATAGCCACTTGTGTGTATGTGAGTGCATACCAACCATGAGTGTATGTCTCTCACCTTTTGGGACTTCTCACTCAGCAAACAACCAAGAGTTGTGTCGCCTTAGAGTGAGTATTCATTTTTGGACAAACATACTAGATCTGATCCACATCATGTTGCAAAAATGGACGAAGCTTTATCCACTTTTTTTATTTTTTCTCATTTGTACTTCTCTTCCTCCTAGTTATTGCCATTGCATGATTGTGTATCTTGTTTAGCTACAAATCATTCACCTTGTGTGTGTCCTTTTGTGCCTATATCAGTTTGACTTAGGATCTTAGATCCTAGGGGCTTGACCACCTCCTCCATCTTTTCTATCCTAGACCATCCACATTGGTACAATTGGACCCCTCTTGAATGTCTACTTTAGTGTGAGTTTTAAGAAAGTTCATCCTCTCACTAAAGTGGGGGCTAAATGTAGCATAGAAAAAAGTATCTCTTGCTTGATATGGGAATAATTAATTATAAATTAGACTTAATGATGCCTTAATTTAGTGTTGTGAGGTGTTTTACATATCCACATTAGGTCTTGGGCCCTTGCAAATGAAATAAAATGCATGTCTTGTAAAGGTGTTGTAAAGTGTTCTAAATGACACTCACACTTTTATAGATTTTTATTAAGTATTTAAGTCTAATGGACCTACCTTTCCCTTAATTCAATGTTGTAAAATATATTTAATTGCATTCTCACATTGATCTAGAAGGCTTGTAAATTAAACCCGATTTTAATCTAGTGTTGTAATGTGTTTTACACATTCAAATTGGATCTTGTGCCTTTCTAGGTTATGTGAACCTCATTTTAAGGTTGTAAAGTGTATTTAATCACACTTTCACATTGAAATTTGTCCTTAGCTCTAATCACCCCTTATATCATCATTATTTGGCCCCCTATGACCCCATATTATGCATCTCGAGGAATATTTTGATCAAAAACCTAACTAAATCAACATATAAGCTTAATTTCTTCACCCCCCAACATTCCAATTGGAAAAAGAGCCCATGTGGGACCCATTCACCACTTTGGTTGAATGAGTCCCATTTGGGCCATTTTAGAGGTTTGAGCAGGAAAAATCAAGGTTTAAGTTTAATTTTCTTTAATGTCGGCCTTGGGGATCAAATTAACGAGAATTTGAGTAGGATTTCTTATAAAATACAAGCTTTTAAACCCTAATTCATTCATCATTCATTATCCATCTCAAGTCAAGCAAGCTAGGGTTTTAGCATTTTAAGTCATTAAGATGGTTTTCTAAGGCATTCAAGGGCAGATTCTTCCTCCATTGTTGTAGAAATTCAAGATATATCATCATGGAAAGTCTCTAATTGCATCATTTCATGCTTCATTATTTTGTTTCATTATTTTGGTTTAATTACCTAAAAGGGGTTTGACCAAGGCAAACCCCCATACCCTAACAAACAATATTTTTCTCTCTCTGCTTGTGTGATTGCAGGTTTGAGTACTTTGAAGGTTTGGAAATGATTGAAGATTAGGTTGCAAACTTTTTGAAGTCATATCCTTATTGGCTATGTCAAAATATTCACAAGAGGTCACTTAGAGTGCCAAAAATTAGGGTTTCAGATCCAGACACCTAGAGGAGTAGAAAGAGCAGACCAAGAGCTTTCGTTTCAACTTCTGAGTCTTTAGAAAACTCAAAGTGGAATCATATGCCATTAGTGGTGTATGAGTCCCACTATGCCTATTTTTCAAATATTTTTTTAGATTTAGATACCCATTTGGTTGAAATAGGCTCCGATGTAGTTTTCTAGATCTGGGATTTATTCACCCAAAATGGCATATGAATCCCAATAGGTCAAAATTTTAGAATCAGTAGCATTTTCAGTCTTCATCCTAGCCTCTATAATTTTCTAGGTGCACACTTCCAGTCTTACAATTTTCTGTTTTGTTTCATGATCATTTCTAGGTCATTTAGTATATGTTTTCATACTATACTGTGTTTTCAAACATTTTACATTTTCCAAGTTTTGCATTATTGTAAACCCTTTTACTAGCTTTCAGCCTTTAGGAGAATCCCCTTTTGATAGATTTCAATCTCTTTTGCATTGAAATCTCAAGGGCTTATTCTTGAGTGAGCCATTAAGGTTTTTGGTACCTCTCTCCTTTTAGGTGCAAAACCCTAGAAGTGTAAGAGAGCCACATCCCTAAAATATTTGGTTCAGATACATTTGACAACCTTGTTATCCAACTTTGATATTTTCTCATTCAGCACATAAACATATGTTTCATAGCCAAAGACACGAATATGTCTCAGAGAGGGCTTCTTACCAGACCACACTTCCAAAGGTGTTTTGTGAACAACAGACAAACTAGGTGAAAGATTTATCAAGTAACATGCTATAGCCATAGCCTCAACCTAGAACTTATGCTCCAGACCAGCATTGGTCAACATACTTCTTGCTCTTTCTATTAGCATCTTGTTTAACCTTTCAACAACTCCATTTTGCTGTGGAGTATAAGGTGTAGTTTTATGCCTTTTAATCCATGGTCTTTGTAGTGCCTTTTGAAGTCTGTAGAGAAAAACTCACTTCCATTGGTTGTCCTCAAGCATTTAATTTTCCTTCCTTTCTGATTTTCTACCAATTTTTTAAACTGTATAAATTGATTGAACACTTCTGATTTTCTCTTTAGAAAATACACAAATGTCCTCGAATAATCATCAATAAAAGAAACATAATATCTAGAATTTGATAACAACAGAACATTCACTGGACCAAATACATCAAAATGAACATAATCTAGTATGCCAAAAGATTTATGAGGACTCGAATAAAATGAAACACAATGTTTCTTTCCATAAATGGAATGTTCATGAAAATTGAGCTCAAGGTTACAATCAATAAGCCCTTCAACACGATTTTTATTTTTCAAGGATTTTAAGCCTTTTTATCCTATGTGACTGAGTCTATGATTCCACAACATGGTTTTCTTTGCTGGGAGTTTAACTTTGAAGGAATTTTCACCTAGAGGAGCTTCATTCTCCTTCTTGACATGAACAACTTTGCTTGAATTTATAGAGACACTATTACATTGAATAGGACATGCATTCAGCTTGTACAAAGTGCCTATGCATGCATCCTTAGCCAGAACTGTTGAGCCTCTAGTCATCTTACAACCTCCACTCGAGAAAGAAACTTGCATAACAACATCATTCAACTTACTAACAGAAAGCAGGTTACGAGCTAAACATGGTATGTGTAGTATACCATCAATTCCTTTGATTCTTCTATTAGGAAATTGGATTCTGACTCTTCCACAACCAACAATTTCCAAAGATGAGTCACTTGCTAGGTACACCTTTCTACCAGCATAATTTTCATACTTAGTGAACTAATCTCTATGAGATGTCATGTGAAAAGATGTGCCTGAGTCAATTAACCAAACATCATCCAATGCTTGAGTCACCAAGGAATCAATGAAGGCATTTGCATCACTCTGAGAGGAGTCATTTTCCAAAGAGTTGGTGTTGTTGTTGTTGTTCTTGTCCTCCTTACAATCCTTTCAGATATGACCAATCTTCCCATAGTTCCAACATTTCACCTTGGACTTCTTACCAGGAGACTTTGATCTCCCTTCATATTTGGATTTATAATTCTTGTCTTTCTTCTTTCCTTTCTCCTTTGATCTACCTCAAACAACAAGGGCATCCTTGGCCATCTTAAAAGATTTACTTTGCATCTCTTCTGATAGCAATGAAGCAACCACATCTTCCATCTTGAAAGTAGTAGTTGTACTTCCAATAGCCATTACTAGATGATCCCAAGTGTCGAGTAAGGAATGTAACAGAAGCATACAACGATCCTCATCTATCTTCACACCCACAGAAGACAACTAAGTAACAATCAAATTAAATGAATTTAGATGGTTTGCTACAGATACACCTTCTTCCATATTCCAAGAGTACAAAATCTTCCTCAGGAATAATTTATTCACCAGAGACTTTTCCTGATAAATTTCACCAAGTTTCTTCCATAATGAAGATGTAGTATTCTCCTCATGGACATTCAAGAGTACATAATCATCCAAAAAAATTCTTATCAACCCTCTATATTTTCTATCTGTGAGGTCCCAATCTTCTTGCTTCATTCCTTGTGGCATAGTTCCAGACACAACAATCTAGAGGTCTCTATCCACCAACAGGTCTTCCATTTTGAGTTTCCACAACTCAAAATTGTTGCCATTGACTTTTTAGTTTCTACTCTACCTAATGTACTTCCCATATCAAACTATAAACAAGAAAATCAGTTCTTCTTTTGCAAGACTCCCAGTGAATAGGATTAGCAAAAAAAACTAGCCCTACTCACAATGATAACACCAATGGACAGGCTCTAATACCACTTGAAAGGAAATCAGATAGTGTAGAAACACCTTCGTAATGAAAAATCCTTAGGAGAGAAGTGTAGAAAAAATATTCATTTAACAAGTTATAGTCATTGAGATGCACATTCACAAAACAAAAGGATAGAAAAAATCATCACATATAGAGATAAAACCAAATTTATGTGGGAAAACCCTTATGGGAGAAAAACCCACACACCAAGTAAAGTCACTTTGTATTATAGTAAATAGATTACATACAATGTTACAAAATTCACTCTTAGATGTTAACTCACAACAACAATACAATCTCTTGATTAACCTCACACTCAGATTATAGTTCTCCTCACACTATTACAATGCTTGTAAAAGAATACAATGTAGTACTACCCAACCACTATTAGGTTATCATTAATTTCACTATCTTCACTAACAAGCTTCCTTCATCTCGGGCCACACACATTGCCATCTAGGAAGAATCAAGTTGCCCAACAATTAATTTGGTTACAGAGAAAATTACTATATTTTCTCTCTATCAACCCTCGAGTGAGATCATGCATTTAACACAAGTATATCGCTATCAAGAAATACATCTTTCAGTCCAATGATTGTTGATTCACAATAGTGATGTAGAATCAACAAATGAATTCATGCCACATGTTGACACATCACTCATCTGCCGCTTTTGAATATCATACCATTTGGGTCTCTACCTCCATTGGAATGTCACCAAGACTTTGGGAGATCTTTCCCCGAAAACCCCATGTCACATCGATAAGCACAAGTAGGATATCACCAGAATGTCTAAGATACATCAGAGGATCTTACATCGACACCACCTTGTCACACTAACATCGCTACCACCACATCATCAATGAGACATGCCTTGTCGAAGAGACTTAGGAGTATCTCTCTCTAACACCATAAGGTCACCTCGATGCAATGGTCCACTAGTCTCACATTCCTTTGAATGTTGAACATACATGGAATGTCGAAGAGACATTTATGAATGTCCTACCGACAAGGATGACTCCAATAGACATAGCTCCACCACACTCTGATGGGATGTCGAAGAGATAAGTGAATAACTCCCATCAACACCACTTTGTCTTTCTGATAACAAAATAGATCACCAAGTTGGGAGGTTAGAAAAATTGAGAACCTCATGACATAGGTTTGGAAAAATCAAAAACTTGCAACAACAAGGAGATCACCATGTCATGAGGTTATGAAATGCAAGAACCCCATGACATAGGTTCCCCAATTCAAAAATCTAGCGATACTGCAACAAGCTTAATGTCACCAAGTTATGAACTTTTAGAACCCTGCATCTTAGGTTTCAAGGTTCTAGATTTCGGCAATAGTCCAACAATGAAGGCCAACAAAGGAAATATGCCAAGTATTTAAGAGAGGTTCAAGCCAGCAAGTTGAGGCATATTTTCCAATACTTGAGGTGGTGCCAATGAAATGTATTGTTTTCCACCTTCATTAATTTCTTTTAATGTGCATTAATTACCCTTAACAAAGGTTTAATCATGGCGGATTAGGGTTCAAATTATGAACTCCTTGATTCCTATACAAGGGTGGCACAGGTGGCCAACAAGGCATGCTTGTGTGTTGTGAGTTTTCACACACACACCCCACTAAAAGTAGGGACCCTCTTTTTTGGCTTTGTTTATTTTTTTGTTTTCGTAAGGTCTTGACTTCATCCCCTTAAGGGATAAGTCTCTTATTCTTGGTATTATTTCGCCCATGTGCTTGATGGTAAATCTGCATTTGAGATGTCATTTTGCAAATTCATGTGATTGTCTGCCTCTTTGGAATTGATCCTTGTTCAAAAAGTTGAAACTGAGGAATAATTGGTTAAGTGAGGAAGAATTTTGGTAATTCTGAGGTACCTCGGATTACCCGAGTCTGAGCCCTTGTCGAATTTTCAAGCTTTCTACAGATGCATGGTTGCACAGGTCTGACTTGCATTAATGTATTTTAAAGGGCCAATTTAGGAATAAATTGAGTTTTGGAGCATCATTTGGTCATTGAGCATTCGTGAGAGCTTGAAGTTTAGAAGATTCTTCACCATTTTGCATTCGATCTCAATTCTGATGTTGGATTTGTTCTTCCCAGGGATAGTTTTAGGGCTCAAAACATCTAGTGCTAGTCAACTATTGTATCCTCTTATGTGGTGTGTTGTTACAAGGTATGTTCATTTACTTTGATTTGATGGTCTTGGTTATGTTTCACAACTTTTTTCCAATCTTTATGGTCTGGGTTGGCTTTTTGGTTCTAGAGTTTCAAGTTTGTAATTTGCTTTGTGTCGATATCTAGGGGTTTCATTATTTAAGGGATTTTATTCTAAAAGGGTCGAAATAGGGTTTCAATTTGAATGTATTTAGTGGATTGAATTTGTTGAATTCTCTCAAAACTTATTTGATGCTTACTTTTGCATGATTGATATCAAAATTTTAGATCATCTCCCTATTTTGAATGATAGATCGAAATCCTAGGTTCTAGTGTTTGTGAATTTGATAAAGTGGGTGATATTGAAGGTTGTGAAACATGTTATTTGATTGGAATTTAGTTTGTAATGTTTATGATTCAATCATAAAAATATTCAGAGTTTATCTTTCATCGATTCGAAGAAAACTAGATTCAACACTTAGCAAAAAAAATTGATTTCGAGCTTAGCCCAGAAATTTTGAGGTAGCTTGGATTTTTTGAGCTCTAATTTTCCTGAAGAGTTTGAACCCCCTCAGATTATTAGAATCTCATGGCCAGCCTTAATCCTGAGTGAAGGATGAACACTTAATCAAATTATGAGTTCAATCTCCAATCGGTCAATCCAAGCAAGCTCGGATTACTCGAACGTCAATTCACCTAGGTAAACCGAGGTCCCTAGAAATGCCTAAGCTTTGTGAAATGTGAACCATGATACATAAGATAGCTTGAGTTTGATATGGAGGTGAATTTTTTCATGTGATTGATGTGCTCCTATGCTAAATCAAGTTGAAGAAACCCCACATGATGAAGATTCTTGATAGTTATAAGTTGAGCCATGCTTAATCCAGGAAATCTGAGCTTGCTTGGATTACCCAAGCTCTAATTCGGTCAAGGAATCTGAGCTAGCTCAGATTACTCAATCCCTTTTCATTTTTCCTCTAAACTTAGTGCTAATAGATAGGATGCTTGTATGATGGATTACATGATTATTTTATGAAATGAATGATGTGAATAAGATCTCTTTAAATGAAATGTTCATCATTTTGATTTAATGGCATTATCATTATGTAATGATGCTTCATGGAATTGATATTAGAGGTTATATTATTGTTTTCCATTTTGGTGATTATGGTCCTTTCTCTAACAGATGCAGGCTGAGGTTAGTCCATACAAGACCTCCAAGAAAAAATATTCTCTAGTACAAGAGGGGGTTAGGTGAAGATTGGAAAGGTGAAGGAGTGGATTGAGGTCTAGAATTATAGAAAAGAGCTCCTTTCCAACATTTTGAAGAAAATAACGAAGATACAAGGGGAAGTAAAGGAAATATATGACGGTTGCATTAGTTTTCTGGAGATAATGATTGGGTGGAAGAAGTTTGGCCAAAAAAATATGAACATCAACAAGTTGCAAGGATGGTGGCATGATATCTATGCTCCTTCTAATGGTGCTCCCATTACTAAGGACAATTTAGAAGATGCAACAATTTACATTTCAAAATTGGATAAATATCATGAATTGCAAGTTGAATGGAATAAGGTGGTGCCCTAGTATTTGGAAGAATTTAAAAAACATAAAACAAGAATTAAATTTATTCCAGTGCTAGATCTAGCTAATATGGGAGAGGTGTTGAATAAATTCAAAGAGTTATCCAATAATTTAGAGGCCAACAAGGAGGGAGAAAATCACTATCTTTCAGCCACCTAGATTTTTGTGCAATTCATGTGATAGTACAACTGGAGGGTGGCCTCAAATTTTGTGCAAAAAAGGAAATATTTTGGAAGAGTCTGGGTAGACCTAGATGATGTTTTAATCATTAAATGCAAACTTTATTTTATTTTAAACTTCTTATACAACTTTTCTAGCAGACTTATTGATGTAAACCCTAAAATTAAGCTGACCTAGTGAAAATTATCTATAAATTAAGGCTCAAGCCTCCTTTGTAATGGTTAGAATCAATTAAGACACAATTGCTAGAGTTGTAGTTAAGTTAAGAGTTAACATTTTTTGAGAGCAAGTGCTACTACATTGAGAATACATGAATTGTTGCAAACTTGGGTGATTAAATATATTAAAGACATTTTTCTGTGGTGGTCTTTCTTGTGTTGCTTCACTTTGCATGGTTCTTGTTGTTCAAATCTTTAAGATTGCTTTGAGATTATTAGTTACATGTTATATTTGAGATTTGGATATGATTCAATGGTGTTGATGGTTTAATATTTGAAGTGTTTGAGAAATCCTTGGTCCATACTTTTAGCAGCTTGTTGATTGCAAGTTGTTGTGTAAAGTTATCCTTGGCCTCAAATTTATGTACTAAGTTCAATTGTGGGTATTTATTCATTTCAATTGAAAAATACGGTTGATTTAGGTGAATGATTAATCATCTAAAAATATTTAATTCCTTACAAGATTGCACTATTTCTGTGAGATTGCATATTTAATCTAGGTTTAGTAGGAATTAGTTTTGAAGGATTGGTACACTTTGAGTGTCTAATCATTTGCATTATTGATCTTAGGAATTAGTTTAGTTCTAAAATCTCTTTAAACCCTTATCTTTTGTTATTTCTTTTGAAATATGAGTTAGGTTTTAGGATCAATAGTATCACCAAATTGCAAGATCTGATAAGTCTAAAGTTTCCACCATTTGTTTTGTAAAGTCCCTTGTGATTACCATCATTTTCACATTTATCACTGAGTTGTTTTTGCATTGTCAAGACCTGACATTAAAGACCTTGGGGTTATCTCTTGAGGCTTGCTGATAGATATTTACCTTTCAAGAGAGATAGAATACCATATTTTGTCCGAGTTGGTTTTGTGTAGAAAACACCATCAACAGATTGGCACTAGAAGGAGGGCCTTTATAAAGCAAGATGAATCATTTTCTATCTACAATTTATCTTGAGAGATTTAGAAGAAGAAACATATCTACATCAGGGGAGGAATATTTTCAAGAATTACAGGCCCCTACTAGGTCAAGAAGGGCTAGAATAAAGGGAGAACCATCATCTGCCCCACCATTTCCATCCTCTCCATCATCCTCACCTTCATCAAGTCCATCATTATTTGATTTTGAGGCCATTCCTATTTAGCAATCCCAACTAGTCGTTAATCAGCCTTTACCTCCTCCACCACCACCAATGGATTTCTTGACAAACAACCCATCACCTTTGTCCTTCAACAACTATAATGTCATGCCAAAGTATCCAGAACATTTTTGCTCCAAGTTTCATATCAATGACCCTAATAGGACTACAAAGGAGTACATCAGGATTTTTCATACTTTTCTTAGGGATAGAGGGATCAATCATGATGATGTTGAATGTAGGATTTTCCCATATTCCCTATGATAAGATTATTTTTATTGGTATAACCATTTACCTGCTAGATCAATTCACAATTGGACAGAACTTGAGAATGTATTTCTATAGAAATTCAAGATCCCCATCAGTGCTAATGAGCTATATCTGCAATTCACTAGAGTTAAAAGAGAGGTTAATGAGCCTATAGGGTCATTCAATAATAGGTTTCATCATGCATATACTAGGTTGCAAGCTCCTTATGTTGTAGATAATACTACTACCCTAGAAGTCTATTATGAAGCTCTTGATAGTCTTACAACCACTTTTCTCAAATGGAGGCCTAATCCCCCAAACACTTTACTTGATACTTATGCAGAGGCAATTAAGCTTAGCACAGATCTAAGGCAACATTTTTCAGGACCCTTGCCATCCTTAGGGCCCATTGCTCTCCTAGGACAGATTCAAGCACTCAACCAGGCTTTGACTAATCATACACCCATTATGAATCCAATGCCACAATTACCTTTAGTTCCACATTTGGGTCTTCCAATGAATCAAGCCTCACCAATGCCTAGTTATCCTCAAAAAAGTGCCAATCAACCCATCCATTCACAACAATAGGCTATTTTTCCCACATACTTGCAAAATTATGAAGTACTAAACCAGTCCATGGGTTCAGGAGTAGCATCAGGATACCCTCATAACAATTTAGGACATGCACCATACAATAATCCTAACAAAGAGAGGCTGGATGAATTGATTGAATAAGTGAAGAAGCTAAATATGGAAGTAATGTACCCAAGGAACCAGAATAGTCAACTCCAAGCTGATCAGAGGAATATGCAATCCACTTATAATAGGGAGAATCAAGATTCTGCACAGGGACATGGGAAGAATTTTGATAGGGGGTGTAGACACGTCAAATTAGCATTATGCATATTCATCCACTCAATAAATAAATCAAATGCATCACATTCATTCACCTAGTAAATCAGGTTATTATCATCAAAAGCTCACATCATAGTTTAATTAAATAAATCAAGCTTTATTTAATTAAAATCTCAAAAATGCATCTTCCATCTTTTTATGATTTAAATAAATCAAACATTTAAATCCTAAAAGTCAAAATCATCTAAGCACCATTAAACATCTTAATCATCATCCTAGCTAATTAATCCTGATTAAATGCTAATCTCACCCACTTGCATTCTCTAGATTTAGCCACTTGCACATATAAATCAATTTATTGATTTATTAAATCCAAGATTTTCCATCAACATGGCATTTATGGGGAATATTCCCTCAATTTTGAATTCAAAGGCAAGTTGATTTGTCCCTCCAACAGTGCATTTATTGTTCATTTTCTTGTCCCCCACTTAGCATTTACTCTCAAATTTGAATTCAAATTCTCCCTCTCATGGGCACTCTTCCCAAATCTTGCACAACCATTGACCTATCATCATTTGAAAAGTGTCATCTTCTCATTAGAGGATCTTTAGTCCCACATTCACCATCTTGGCCAATTTCTCATCAAGAAAATCTATAAAATGAGGCCTTCATTCTCATTTCATGGATCCACAACTTTATGCAAGGTTACTCTCTTGGTTTGAGAAATAATCTTGTTTTCATCTCCATTGCACTTCATCATTTTAGCTATTAATCAAGGATTGGGAAAGGGTCACTAGCACATGTGACACCAATCCACTATGAAATAGGTGACTTTTTATTGCTTTCTTAATATTTTAGTTTTTATTTTGTCATGTATGGCATTTGGAAGTCTTTACAAGGTATTTCATAGAGGTATTTTGATAGAGTTTGCAAGGCACTAATCCATTGCTTGAAGTTTAGTTGTTTGCAGATTTTAATGGATGCCTACATTGGTGCTAGAAGGAGGGCTTGAGAAATATCTTGGCTGTTTGAATCTGACATTCGAAATCAACTTATTACTTTGTTATTGGTTACACTATTTGATTTAAGTTCCTAGTTTTTATTTTTTTTGTATATATATATATAGGTAGCCATGTTTCTATGAGGTATTTGGTTTAACAATGCGTATGCCTTGTCTTTTGATGGTTGTGCACACTCCTTTAAAAGAGATACATTTTCTGTTAACATAGAAAGGATTGCTGGTCAAAAGTTGTAAGTCATTGTCTTCACACCTGCTGACTGCATTAGTTTGAAAAAGGGCATTGATAGCGTTGCTTTTTATGCTTTTTATCTCTTGAAGGCATCCTGTTAAATAACCCCTAAACTTTATCTATGCGTGACTATGTTCCCACACTTTTCATATTTGTCTAATAGAATAGTTATGGGGTGCACTTTATGTGGCTTAAAATCTGCTATGCTGAGTAAGCATATGTGGGGCTAACTAGTTTCCACTGATATTTTATGGTATTTAATAAAATGTGTTTCCAGAACCTTTTCTTATGATTTGAAGCTTCCGCCATTCAAATAATCTAGGCAGCATGAAGTCATAATCAGTATGTTATTATTATTTTATTGTTCCATGCCGGAGTCTTCAGGGATGCATGACCACAACACGATGGTAGTTTTAATGCACATCACTTATTGAATGCATATTTACTGAATGCATACTTTTTGATGTGCATATCTTATATGATTGTGTTCACATGCCAGGTCGGTGCGTCCATAATTTTGAATACATGTCTTCCAATGCACTTCCAACTATAGCATTTTGCATACATACCTCCCGATTTCATCAATTTGAAAATCCTTTTTAAGTGGTTGGGTGCGGATTCTGAGCCGCCATCTAAATGTATTTACAGACTTTATGTCATAGATGTGTGTGATTAGAAGTTTCTTCCTAAGCATTTATGGGAATGCGGCTTTACACCTGCCAATTGCGTTAGCTTGAAACATTCAAAAGTTTCTAAAGCATTTTGAATAAGCCTTTCTTTTTACATATTTTCTATTATTACTGTCCTTTAATAGCTTTGTTCAGAACATAGATGCTCTGATTTGGATTGTCATTGCATTGAGAATAGATCAATGAGATTGTTGCTGCCTTTATGCCGCAACCTGTGACTGTCAAAACCTGGGGACCCTAACAACTTGGTATGGCCAAAACCTGCCAATGACATTTGCAATGAATCCGTTTGGTGGTTATCCTACAAACATCGCATGCCATGAGAGCACATTTCCTTGGCCATTCTGTCTAAGTAGTTCAGAACATTTATTTTTTGTCTCCTTAGGCGTGACCTACCATTAAACTTTTGCTTGAAACTTTCCTAGCAAGTCTTTACATAGTCCTATGATCATTAAGAGTCAGGATGGCATTAGCTTTTAGATCTATGCCTTAGCGTTTAATGTCTTTGACTGTACATCTATGAAATGCATTTGCTTAGAAGACTGTTGTACGCCTTAATCTATCTAGACAGCTCCTGCCATCATTGCGTTCCAGTAAAGGTTGTGAAGTTTGGACTTTACACTTATGAATCACAATTGCTTGCCGGGAAAATATATTGGTGTGTCTCCCTGATTAATCATGGCATCTCATAAAATGAATTTCCTTTAAGGAAATCTATCAGAACAATCCGCATTTATTGCCTGGGCTTTTTGTATTTCCTGTGGTATTATTATATGGTGCATAGTAAGGACTTTATACTCACATTGTTGCTCGATCAATAAAGGTGAAAGCAAGTAGAGGTGTTTTCTTGTTTCTTAAAAGTTATTAAAATCTTTTCAAATCCATTTTGTATATAGCATGCAAATCAATCTATTGATTGAGAAAATCCCTCCTATATTTAAATGCTCAATAGTTGTGAGGATGTTTTTGAGATAGCTACCAAATTTCATCATTATGGTCATTTTGGAAATAGCTAAAAAATTTGAAACTTAGAATGATGCTTTGGGAAAGATGTATCCTTATGGTTTGAACATTTGAGGATTAGGAGGGTGTTTTAGAGAGATTCATTCTTTATGGTTAATTCATGGGCTTAATACTTGTCAATGTCAAAGTGTGAAGGAAGGGGTCTAGCAAATGTGGTATCTTTTCAATAAAATTGATATCAAAGTGTGATACAATTATACATCCATCTCTTTTTTTTTCATAAACATCCAAATCATTTGCTCTTTCAAATTGAGACCATGTTGTTATGAATTTAATTTTCTAATTCTCACATGATTTGTCTTTTTATCTTATAGGTACAAAGGAAAGGCAAAGGCGAAAAGGTACAAAGCGAAGGAGGAGGCTAGCAAACGAAAACGAAAGGAGGAGATTTTTTTTGAAAACTCAAAGTGTTTTTTAACGCTTTAAGTGTTTGATCAACACTTCACGAAGTAGTTTATCTTTTCATTTTAGAACACTAATTTTCATTTGGGTCTAAAATGAACAATTTTATTTTCATTGCAAAGGGCTTAAAATGAATCTTAGGACAAACGCACTAGATTTTGTTTGAGGTTAAGAATTGAACAATCAAAACTCACACTTCATTTTGGTGCTTAAAACGAACTCAAAATTGCTTTGAAGGCTATAAAACAAACAAGTTCTTGAATTGTGTGATTTTGTCTTTTGAGTGCGTATCCTCTCCCCTTGCGCTTTGTGCGATCTAGGGTGCAAGAGAAACACCCAAAAGGCATTTTATTGCTTTGAAACACTTCGATTTGGGCTTAAAAAATTGAATATCTTGTGCGAGTGTGAGTAGGGGCATTTTCGCATACATTCTCTTTCTTTTTGCCATCAAAGATTGATCGAGTTACGAATTGTGTCTTTGCTTGCTTTTGTTTATCTTAGAGGGCCTGCCTTGGGGAAAAAGTACTCACCCAAGGGAACGACTCAACCGGTAACACTCTAAAGCCAAGAGTATTTCTAGCCGGGATATAAATGTGGGTATTGGTTAAATGCCATTATCACGATTGGCTCCAACAAGATGGATCCAAAGGGGACTCTTGCGTATGGGTCAATCTCCATGAACGGAAAGTCCTTACTAGAACCCATGTGCTAGAATTTTCCAAAATCCTTAATCTATTTGTTGTGCAAGAACGGTCGCCTGGCCACCCCACACTCTTAGTCTTCTAGTAGAGATGGAAAGCATGCCATGGGAGTTTCATGGGTGTTGATGCTTGGCTGCCCCGATTGACGATAATGAGCCGTGGAGGGGAGCCAGTGGGGTCAAGCATCTAACCATCCACTAGAGATAAGCGTAGCTGGACTTGTCCAAGTGGGAATCCAACAAATATTGTCTTACACATCCATAGGGCTTGTAATTATTCTTTGTTTGAAAACACAGTGTGTATTCGAAAACATTTTGCAAACAAACATTCAACATGATTCTCAAAATTTCAAACTCTCTTGAAGACAAATATCATTGACTCAATCCATATGTTACTGCTTTCCCTAGGGATTCACATCCTTAGAGGTTCCTAAGCATTGGATTATACCTCAATTTGTCTTCTTGAGTAAACAATAGGAAAACCCTTGCCTTGAGTTCATTGAATTTCCACATAAAATATCTTGTGGGGTTTAAAGAAATTAAGACATTGGACATCTTAGTTTGAAACTTTAATCAAAGAGAGTGTTTTTGGTAAAATAAAGCCATTAAACAAAGATAAGCAAAATGAACTTTCATGTGTGTTGAAGACTCCAAATCCCAAAAGCACAAATCATTGATTGGAAATCCAAAAATGAAAGTTCAAATGAAATCAATCCTTGGTTACAAAGGTCTTTAGGAAGCATATGCATGCTCTTCAATACCTAGGTCTAGGAAAACAAAGTGGTCTTTTTAGGTTCATCTAGGGATCAAAACAAATCAAACCTCTTTCATCCATCTTTCAAAACATCAAATCCATCTCACAAATCATCTTTTGAAAAAACCTTGAAATCATCCTTGAAGTACTAGGCTTTATGACAAAATCAAGCAATCATCCAAAATCATTGAGACCAAGTCCTTGAAAAAATTTATCAAAACACCTTTGGTTATGAATGTGTAAATGCATCCTTTTGCATATCCTTAGTCAAAGTCATCCAAATCATCTTGTCTAGCTTAGTGAATCCTTCTCCATATACTTAGTGAAACAATCATTTTGTTTGGGTAGGTGTGGGTAGATGCATCCTTCTCCTCACACATATCCAAATCATCATCCTTTGAACACAACTATCCTTTAGATCATTATCAAACATCTTAGGGTCTTTTTGTTCAAAATCCAAAACTAAATCCAAATCAAGATCAAGGACAATCTCAAAAGGAAAATCCAAGAAATCAAACTTCCAATCAAAAATCCAAGCCACAATTATTTCATTAAAGATTTATCAAAGGCTAAAACATCCACCAACATCCATCTTCGTATCACTTGCATCCTTATCATCATCACATTTGATCCTAAAAGAATCCTAAAACTTTCACTTTGGGACATAAAATAGAGATTAATCCAAGGAATCAAGAGATTCATCTCCCATATTCTCGAAGATTGATCCTTGTTTTATGGTTCAAACGAGATCTCAATACAAGAAGAGTATGGAAGCCCACAAAGAAACTCCCGCTTCAAGTGACCTTAGCCAAACAAACACAGAAATGAATCTCACATAATCAAGCAATCCATTGATCCCCTCATCATCACAAAACCCACAAGAAGAAAATCAAGGGGAGGACCTCACCTTTGGAATGTCTCGTGAAGAAATAGCTGAAATGCTCCAAAATCCAGACAACCATAGAATCATCAACATCATGATGAGACTCAACCCTTCGTTGTACATGCTTGAACTAACAAAACAAGGGGCCAAGTTGCCTTGGGATTTTGATGTGACCACTATAGTAGAGACATCTTTTCCACCAATCTCATCCACCATCCCCATTTCATCTACATCCCCATCTCAAAACATCATGGAAAATATCTCGCAAATCACAACATCATTTGCTCCAACTCAACCCAACATTAACAAGGGAAACACATTCCTCAATGCACTTCAATCCGCCCTTGTAAATAGCAAACTTGGGCGCGACACCGATTGGAAACAAAACACATCCTCCATAATCATTACACCAAAATGTTCCTCTCACTTTACATTATGACCTATCATCAACATCTTTTCACGGAGCACCACAAACACCTCTTCTCACAAATTCACAAGAGGAGGGAGACATATTCGGACCAGGGGGCATTTTCAACACCACAACACTTTCACAAGGATTCACCCCCCTTACATTTCCACCTCTCCCACCATCACCATTGTCATCAACACCACTCCTTGGTTTAGGGCTTCCCCTCTACCTAGTATCCATCAAACATACATCCCAACCATCAATCAAAACATCTTGCCAAATGCTCAAAAAATATTGTTGACATCACAACAACAAATGACAAACACACAAGCAATGGCAACATCATCAAACACCCCCAAAACATTGCAAAGCATGGTCTCTCAAGGGCCAATCACATCAACGACACCACTTACCACATCAACAACACCATCCACCAATCACGTAATCAACACGACAACACCATCCACCAACAAAATAATCAACACAACATCATCATCTACCACCATTCCAAATCCACCACCACCAGCGTTCACCCTGACAAACCAATTTGTACCCAACATTTACAAAATTTTAAAGGGATACCAACAAATTACGAGCAAAAGTCGTGCAACAATCCACTCCAAGAAGCTGCACAAGCCGCCAATAAAAGAAGTGCAACAAATTGCAACAAGCTCAAAGCGTTAATTACAGCAACAATGGTAACCAACAAAGTAGCTCAAGCTGCCAAGCTGTGCAAGCATTACAAGCACAAAGGGTTGCTCAAGCACAACTATTATTGTAGCAACAAGCCGAACAAGTGCAAGCCCAAGCACAAGCTCAAGCGCAAGCATAACAAGCACAAGCACAAGCACAACTTCTTGCACAAGCAGTGCAATTGCAAGTGTATCAACAAGCACTAAAGCAATACCAAGATCAACAAGAAGCAGTAGAATTGGCAGCCCAACAACAAGCGTTGTGGGAACAACAACAAGCAGAACAAGAAGCATTGTTAGATCAACAACAAGCACAGCAGCAAGCAGAACAACAAGCGTTGTTAGAACAACAAGTACAACAACAAGCAAAAATCCTAGCGCAACAACAACAAGAGCAACAACAAGCATTGTTCATCCAAAAGCAAGTAGAAGCCTACTTCACCGCCACAACATACCACGATACCATTGAACAATGCAATGACATCCATCCAAGCCATGATTGCAATGCAAAACACATTCCATTACACCTCGGCCCACCAGATGATGCTTAATGACACAACTCAAGTTGCTCATAACAAGTACTTGATCTTCAATGCAGGCCCGAAGACAACCAAAATGCAAAATGCTTGTCTCCCTATCCATTTAGTAAGGCTTACGAAATGAAACCATTCCCTAAAGTTGCAGAATCCCCAAAATTTGACAAATATTGAGGGATAGGAAACCTTGAAGATCACATCAGGGAATTCCAGGTTCATTGCATGGAAGTCACATATGATGATACGTATTTGATGTGGCCATTTCCTAGAAGCTTGGCGGGTCCCGCTATAGAATGGTTCTCTCACTTACCTACAGGCATTAGAACATTCCAAGAGATTACAAATGCATTCATTAAGAACTACGCAGGTAACATTGCAATGGATGTTAGTCTCGAAGAACTATAAGCTCTAAAACAAGGGAAGAATGAATCTTTCGCTTCATTCCTTCAACGATGGTGATCCAAGGCCAATCAGAGCAAATGGACCATGCCAGAAGAACAACAAGTCTACACAATCATAGCCAACCTTGAAAGTCACCTATCATTCCATCTCAAAGTTCAGGGTATCACCACATATGATCAATTGATCTCCAAGGCGCTTAGCATCGAAAGAGCCCTTGTGTCTCAACCCATCGAATCAACATCATATCACAAACCAACACTGCTCGTCATCAAACTACAATGATAAACCTCGTACATGGGTGAGAAACAAGAACATCACTAATGATGGCATCGTCGATGCCAAGGTGGTCATTAGTGGTCCACGCCAAAATACACCTGCACCGCAAATCCAACCACAACGCCAAAACACTCATCACACAACATATCAACCCAACAATAATCCCACCATCGTAGCGTCCAACAACCAAAGGACCACCTCAGCGCCAAAACATAACTTAAGCGAAAATACACTACTTTGGGGGAACCACTAGAAGACATCATGAAAAAGCTAATCGATGAAAACTCATTCAAGCTCCTACATTTGAGAATTATCAAGAACCTGATGTCAAAACTCCTTGGTACAATGAAAATCAACTATGTGAGTTCCACAAAATCAAAGGCCACACCACAAACAATTTTATGAGACTCAAGAACATCATTCAAGATCTCATCAACAAAAGAATCATAAATGTGGAAGCACCTACAGGGAATCAGGACCTTAAAATCTACACGAATCCGATGCCAAATCATGGCAACAAAGGGAATAACAAGGATAAAGGAAAAGGCAGTGTCAATCATGTATACAAAATAGTTGTTGCCAACCTCAATGAAAACTGCATGGTCATCACCATCAAAGGCGCCCATGCCGAAGACTGTGGAGTCACCACAAGAGGCGGAGAGGTCACCATCGCAGGATCATCCCAACCCAATAGAGTCCCTGCATCAAGAGCCGTTCCATATAGCTACAATGTTGTAGACCAACTCAAAAGAATGCTAGCACACATCTCCATCATGGAGTTGTTAAAAATCTCATCGGTGCATAAAAAGATCCTTGAGGAAGCATTAGCCTCATCTACCCTCCTCGTAGACCTCGATGCGGAACAATTCCAAGCTATGGTCGGAAACATCATAACACCTAATCTCCTTACGTTTTCTAACCAAGACTTTCCTACCCAACCATCTCACAATTGTGCACTTCACTTGGAGGTCATTATGAACAAAAGCAAAATCAAAAGGGTCCTGGTGGATGGAGGTGCAGGTTTGAACATCTGTTCTTTTAGCCTCATCAAGCAGTTAAAGATATCAGAAGATTCCATTGATAAAGGAAAGGGCATAACAATAAGAGCATATGATGACCAAGAAAGAGTGTCTCACGGCACAATTAAGCTCCCTATCCAAGTAGGGCCAACACTCATGGAAACCACCTGTGAGGTCCTAAACCTCGACTTAACATACAACATTCTCCTGGGATGCCCATGGATTCATGCGATGAAAGCCATAGCATCAACCTTCCACCAATGTGTGAAATTCACACATAATGGACAAGAGGTTACCATCCATGGAGATCCTGAGCCATTTTCATATTGCAAGAACCTTGAAGCCAAATATTACAAAATCCCCCAAGTGCCGAAAAATGATGAGGGCCCATCCACATCATACATCGATCCCACCATTCTCACTTCTGCGACAGAGACACCCGCCATTCCCACCATATCTGATATCATTTCATCATCCAGGAGGATGGTTGTGGAAGTTATAGGCTCCCTAACAATGCTTTTGTGATAGGAGAGTTACCACAATCTCCAAGATCATGAGGACGCCCACAAGAAAATCAAGCTCCCACATCACAAACCTATCCTCAAAATTATCCTGAATTCAAAAGGTGGGGAGACCTTGGCCATGAGGTAATTGAAGTAGATCCATCAAACATGTTGTATCGAGATGAAAGACTGACACTTGAATTACTAATGGATGAAAGAAGTAGAGGCCTACACATGATGCTTGCGATGGGCTATGACCGAAATCAAAGATTGGGACAAAATGACAATGGGCTCTTAATACCAATCATGCCTGAGACGCGACCTATAACAAATCTTGGTCTTGGATGTACCCATCCGAGAATAACCATACATGGCCGAAGTCCTCCGATTAGAGCCGCTAATGTTTCTCCTCAGCCAGTCCTAGTACAAGTGCACTCCCTAATACCCATAGGGACAGACATGCATAACTTTATCACTGAGCCCTATATTAGTAGTGATGACGAAGATACCTTATCCAACCTACCTAGGTTATTTGAAGATACCACCCTATGTATGATTAGTACCATATCCTTTGAACCAGACAGTCAAAATCATGAGATCCGCTTAGTCTACCCCCAACTGATCGACTATGACCAATGAGGACCACCAGTTCTCGATACATTCAAAAATGATGAAGCGCTCTCAGAATTCATGGGGTTGAGGGATAACATTCCAGATGGAGGTCACAAGACAGGATTCATAATGGAGTTGGACACACACGCCTACTACAGGGAAATGATTGAATCCTTCAGTCACAAAAGTGAGAAACTAAGAATCATATCCAAGTCCTTGAGTGAAAACCACACCGTGGCACTCTCTGACAACAAAATAGTAAAAATAAAGGACATATCCAACGGTGAAAACCTCTCTGAGGTGCCTGAGGATGAAGGATTCAATATTCCCCTAAGAGCTATTCATCAAGAGAAGTCAGTAGTCTTGGCCAAAAAATGCAACCTAGTCAACCTAGGAACAGAGGAGATCCCGCATATAACATTCTATGCGGAATCACTATTATCAGAAGAGCAAGAACTCCTAGCAGCATTCCTAAGGGAAAGATAAATAAACTTTGCATGGAGTTATGCAGATATACCAGGACTTGATCCAAATACTGTGGTCCACCACCTAGCAGTGTATCTAGATGCAAAACCTGTCAGACAGAAGCTTCGCAAAATGCATCCTCAAATCGCTTTGTTAGTCAAAATGGAGCTCAAAAAGCTGTTAGATGTTGGATTCATCCGACCAATTGATTATCTAGAATGGGTATCGAACTTGGTACCCGTTTCAAAACCTGACAGAGCTATCAGAATTTGCACGAATTTTAGAGATTTAAACAAAGCATGTCCCAAGGATGATTTCCCACTCCCCAACATCGACATGATAGTAGACATGATAGCAGGGCATGAGATGCTATCATTAATGGATGGATTTTCAGGATATAACCAAATCATGATAGCAAAAGAAGACCAACACAAGACGGCTTTCACTTGCCCATGGGGAAACTACTACTGGAACATGATGCCATTCGGCCTAAAGAATGCAGGAGCAACCTATCAAAGGGCCATGACACTGATATTTCATGATATGATTCACAAAACAGTTGAAGACTATGTCGATGACATCCTAGCAAAGTCAAGAAAAAGACAAGATCATATAGCAACCCTAAGTGCTATCTTTGACAGATTAGAGGAATACAAGGTCAGACTAAATCCCAAGAAGTGTGTCTTCAATGTGCAATCAGGAAAATTACTAGGATACATAGTCTCCATGAGGGGTATCAAGGTGGATCCTGCAAAATTCAAAGCAATCCTTGAGATGGAAGCACCAAGGAACTTAAAGCAACTGAGAGGCCTCCAAGGCAGGCTCCAATCCATCCGACAGTTCATAGCACAAGTGGCAGACAAGCAAAACCCATATTCACACCTTCTCCACAAGGGGGTATCATACAAATGGGATACAAAATGTGAAGAGGCATTCAACAAAATAAAGGAATATCTACTGACACCGCCAGTCTTAATGCCGCCTATCCCAAAGAAGCCATTGATCCTATATGTGTCAGCAACAGCAATAGCCCTTGAGCCTCTAGCCTCCAGCATGATGAAAATGGAATAGAGAGGGCTATCTACTATATCACAGTGGACAATGGTCACTACAAGCTAAATTACTCCTTCATTGAAAAGCTTGCCCTCAAAGAGCGTCCGCGATCCCAAAATTCGCATTAATATAATGTTGGTACACAAGATCGCTTATTGCAAAATTGACCCCTTAAATATCTCCTTATCAAAGGCAATGTTAATCGCGTAATGGGAAAACGTCATGATATTATCAAAATATGACATCGAGTGTGTGGAAAGAAAAGCCATCAAGGGTCAAGTTATTGCAGACCAAATAGCAGAAGCACCTATGTATTCTGAGAATCTCCTTGTATCAGAGTTTCCTGATGAGTCTATTTTTAACCTCAACGCTAAGTTGATCACTCGAAACTATACTTTGATTTTAAGGTCATATACAAGACCAGAGCTAGTATCTTCTTCATCACCCCACACAAGGATCAAGATACCACTATACAAATCCAGCATTCCCCTCGCATGAACAACATATGGAATACTTAGGCTTTGACTATAGGTCTCGATAGCAAGGCAATGAATATCATAGCCCCAAAGTCTACGCATATTCCTTGATCATAAATCGTCAATAATGAATATCGACAAAGGATGACAAGCTAACCCCATACAAAAAATTGGTGGAGACTCTAAAGGAATCCTTCATCGCATATAACATTCGGAAAGCGCATTCCAAGAAATCCAACAACAGAGCCACTGACGCCATGGCTACAATTGGGTCTCTATTTGACATTCCTCATACCGAAATATGAATTTCTGATCGAGCAGCTTCTCGTTCCCACATTCGAGGTACCAGAATCGGAATATGTGTGTGAAATCGTTGGTCCTGGCGATCCTTGGTATCATGACATATATACATATCTTCGAATAGGAGGCTTACCCGCTGACCTACCATCGAGCCTAAAATGAACCTTCATCAAAAAAGCATCTAGATTTGTCATCCTAGGTGATACCTTATACCATAGAAGCATAGAGGGTACCTTACTACATTGTCTAAATGTTGAGGAGGAATTAACCGCTCTAACCGAGGTTCATAACGGTATCTGTGGCTCACACTCGAGTGGAATGACCATTACCAAGAAACTACTGAGGCTGGGGTATTACTAGCCCACGATGGAGCCGGTAGCCACGATGATCATGCTAAAAGGTGTTTACAATGTCGAACATGGGGACCCTTTATCCATGCTCCAGCCAAGAGCTTCACCTCGACATATCACACTACGGCCTCTTTTCGCAATCAATTCTCATTGGAAAATCACACCCACCTCATCCAATGGCCACACCATTATAATCAAGAATCTCATATTTCTCATACAAAGTGGGGTGAAGCCGTACCTTAAGGACCTATATCACCGAAAGTGCATCTCAAATTCATCCCTAACTATCCACCTGTTACGGCATTCCACAAGCCATTATTCAGATAATGGGACACCATTCAAGAACCGGGGAGGTTCACGAATTTGTGCAGAAATTAAAATATGGGTATTGCTTCTCCACCCCATACTATTCCTGCAAGGCAATGGCTGCTGTGGCCATAAACAAAAACCATCCTCGTAACTCAAGAAAATGGGCTAATGACGCAGTGTCGCGATTGAAGTACTTACAGCCTTTTAATCCCACCCTCTAGGTCAACTAGCATATGCACACCCACCTCACCCCCATTCCTCCCTGGTCTACTTGATCGCAGGTCGTGATTCCCATTGGAGATCCAAATTTCCATCCCTCGCATTATCATCAAGAAAATGTCCCTCATCAACACCGATGAAGAATATTAGGTTTCCAAGACTAGGACAAGTTGGAGTTACTAGATGAGAGAAGGATTGATGCTTTTAATCATCCAAGCTCATCAAAAATAGACTCAAAACGGCTACGCGAAGAGGATCGTATGTGACTTTTCAAGTCAGAGAATTTGTCTTAAAAGAAAATCAAAAGAACGTCCCGAATCCTAGCAGCAAAGGCAAGTTCGAACCCAATTGGTTAGGGCCTTTTATCATCACAACAAGCTATAAATCGCCTATCAACACCAAAGGAACTTCAGAGGGAGCCCAATCAGCTCCCACCTCAAAGTTTTATGCCTAATTTTGAAGGTATAGAACCAAAAAATCCAAAAAATCAGAAAAAGTCTTGAGTGGTTACTTCTGGTGGAAAACCTCGGCAACAAGCGTCTTGGTAACAACAAAAAAAGCAAAAAAAGCAAAAAATCCAAAAAAAATCAGAAAAAAGGATCAAAAAAATCATCCTCTAGTGAAAACCACTTTGGTGGCAATTTGGGCAAGTACCTTGGTGAAAACCTGGCAAACAGGCACCTTGTGTAAATAAGCACTTTCCATCCACCAGGACCTTTACGGCTTGTTCATCATTATCCCTCCATTTTGCTTCCATCATCCATCTCACCCATATCTCCATTAATCACTCATCCGCACCATAGCTTGGTCTTGTGCTCGTATCATGATCTCTCCTAGTACTACTCTACCCATTCTCAAGGGGTCACTTTGTCCCGCTTTATTCTAGAGAAGTCTATTGCATCATGTCAGCGGCATACCACCCGGGATCGATTCGTATGGTCTTAAAGTCCTCAAAATCAAAAAATCCAAAACATCGAAAATCCAAAAAATCCAAAAACATCGTAGAAAATCAAAAAATCCAAAAACATCAGAAAATTAGAAAACTTAAACATCAAAAACATCGCAAAAAATCTTAAAACATCAAAACATCAAAAATCCAAAAAATAGGTCAAAAAGTCATTTAAAAAAGCCAAAAAAAAGGTCGCCTTTGTCGGCCACGGGCCATCTCCGAAGCTTGAACATAGCAAGGTTGATCTTTGATCATCCCCTCGAGACATTTAGGTCATTCTATAGGAGTCCGCTTCATAATAAACTAACATCTCATCATGTATATCATCATTTGTAAATCACCAAGTCGCCAATAACATATATGTGTGGTCTCAAGGCGGTATAACGTAGGGCAAGGCTAATTCATTGATCAGCCCCAGGCCCCCTAGGATAGGTCTTTAGGTTAGTCTCTCAAAACTTAAAATCCCAAAAAATATTCTAAACCGAAAAATCAAACATTTGAAAATCTCAAAAAAACTAAAAATGAAATTTCAAAACATTGCAAAACCTAAAAATCCAAATATTTGAAAAATCCATCCACCTCATCTCACTTGCACCTGCAATAAACACCATTCATAATAAAGTAATCGTCATCCTCAACCTTTGGTGAAACATTTAGAAACAAGTCTAGCAGGTTAAAAGTAAAACTCAAAAGCGCCAAGTCTCAAGTCTCAGTCAGTACGTAAACAAGTTGGTCAAGTCTTTGTGTCGATAGTCCATCATCCAAACAGTCTCATATCAATCATCTGATAACATCATGTTGTAGGATGAATCCTTCCTACAAGGGGCATTTTTTATCAGAAATAACATTTTGGATAAACGAAATGATGTGCCGCCATCCACTAACATGTCCTAGGATGTATCCTTCCTACAATGGGCATTATCTTTTGGCAATAAGTTTTGCCTATCCTTAAAACACATTCCTTTGGTTAGCTGCATTGTACAAACATCCGCTTGTTTGTGTAAGCTGCCCTTTTTCTTTTCGACTTAGTCTTATTGGCGCCAAATTCAAGGACCTCTCGATGATATCCGAATCTAAGGATTTAGAGAGTTGTAAATGGGCAACGATCATTATTCTTTTGTTCCGCTATGCTTGTTGGATGTTCTTGTAAAATAACTTGGTGAATACTTGCTTTGTTAGATATGTATGGAGGATGTTTCACATAGCTTGTTGACTATTGCATTGATTGGTTATGCCTTTCCGTGTTTTGGTCTGAGATGTTTGAGACTTCTAAAGTGCATCCTAGAAAGGTTTTCGTATGTCGTGTGTGAATAAGAATACTCCTATCTATTTGTCGAATAAAAGTCCATCACATCTTCAAGTACAATGCTAATCGGGTCCTTTATACCTTGATGCATCGTGCTTAGGCGTGTTATCAAACATAAAGTAAGTGACCCTTTGAAAATCCCAATCCTTGATAAGCAAAATCATCCATCTATCATCATCATTTCTTATCATCATTTCTCATCATCATCTCTCATAATGTTGGCTTGTTGATCCTCTTGTCATCATCTCATTTCCACACTAACATCATCATCACCAATACATCCATTATGCATCCATTATGCATTCATCTTGCATCCATAAATCATCAAAATTCTGCATATCATCTCACATGCATCATCATCATAATATAGATCTGTTAGTCTAAGCATCTCATAAATCATCCATCTCATCCATCTCATATCATATCATCATTTAAGTTGTTTAGGATAATACAGATTTGTTATTCTAAGCAATTTGAAATTATCTCATTTGCATCGTCATCCATAACCACCCATTTTGAACCTCTTTATCATGAGATCTACCCTCAAATCGAATCTTTTTGCTCGATCTCTCAAGGGGGCTATGTACCAATGTACTTCTTTCCGCTGGGGCATCTGAAAAATCAGAAATTTTTTGAATTTTGATCGCGGCAAGTTATTCTTTGAACCAACACAACAAGTACATTGCTTCAAAGGGGAAAAATGTAGACACGACAAATTAGCATTATGCATATTCATCCGCTCAATAAATAAATCAAATGCATCACATCCATTCACCTAGTAAATCAGGTTATTATCATCAAAATCTCACATTATAGTTTAATTAAATAAATCAAGCTTTATTTAATTAAAATCTCAAAAATGCATCTTCCATCCTTTTATGATTTAAATAAATCAAACATTTAAATCCTAAAAGTCAAAATCATCTAAGCACCATTAAACATCTTAATCATCATCCTAGCTAATTAATCTTGATTAAATGCTAATCTCACCCACTTGCATTCTCTAGATTTAGCCACTTGCACATATAAATCAATTTATTGATTTATTAAATCCAAGATTTTCCATCAACATGGCATTTATGGGGAATATTCCCTCAATTTTGAATTCAAAGGAAAGTTGATTTGTCCCTCCAACAGTGCATTTATTGCTCATTTTCTTGTCCCCCACTTAGCATTTACTCTCAAATTTGAATTCAAATTCTCCCTCTCATGGGCACTCTTCCCAAATCTTGCACAACCATTGACCTATCATCATTTGACAAGTGTCATCTTCTCATTAGAGGATCTTTAGTCCCACATTCACCATCTTGGCCAATTTCTCATCAAGAAAATCTATAAAATGAGGCCTTCATTCTCATTTCATGGATCCACAATTTTATGCAAGGTTACTCTCTTGGTTTGAGAAATAATCTTGTTTTCATCTCCATTGCACTTCATCATTTTAGCTATTAATCAAGGATTGGGAAAGGGTCACTAGCACATGTGACACCAATCCACTATGGAATAGGTGACTTGTTATTGCTTTCTTAATATTTTAGTTTTTATTTTGTCATGTATGGCATTTGGAAGTCTTTACAAGGTATTTCATAGAGGTATTTTGATAGAGTTTGCAAGGCACTAACCCATTGCTTGAAGTTTAGTTGTTTGCATATTTTAATGGATGCCTACAGGGGGAAACCATCCGGTCAAAATTTTGATAGAGGATAGACAGGTGGACAAGGATTTGAAAGGAGACAACTACCTAGGCACAACAGAACATGGAATAAAAGGCCAAATAATGGAGGTATTCCCACTCCATTGGATCAACCTCCTAATCAGGAAAAGCCTCTAAGTGGTGTGTATCTAGCAGAGGCAGCTTTATCTAGTGGTGTATGTTGGTGTAAATAGGTTTTTACCTTTTACACGTTGTCTTAAGCTTAACTTAGGACACATATATTTAATATTTTTTAATATTTGTCTTGAGTAGTTTCACCCATGACTCATCTTGTCTTATGACGATGAATTTGTTCACCGCATTTCTTTCCTATTTAATAGGCTTCGATGTACATGATTATTCAATCATCTTAGCTTTAATTAAGCTTATCACATTATTTTGTGATTATTTTTTCTGGACTGTGAAGGTTGAATTACAGGTTGCTCCTGGGTGATTTGGAGCTTTTCTCCTACATGGTATCAGAGCAGGGCCACCTTCCCTTCCTTCTGCTAAGAATCTTTTGCCACTGGTGTTTTCGCAGACCTCCATGTGGTTAGCCTGCACCTATTTTCGCAAAAAATATTTTCAAGAGAATATTTTTGTGATTTGATTTATAAATTTGGGGAAAAAAAATTTTGCAACTATTCGGGATTCGGTAGGCTTACCCATGTTAGTTCGTTGCTGGGAATTCGTCTATCATCTTTGTCGTCTTCTATGGATCTATGGACTAAATATTGGCACATTATTGGCCAAAGCCCCACCATCTGGCGTACATCCTCTGATCGACATCTCTTCAAAGGATGACATCACTGGAGGCTTAATCCCTCATGCAGGCTTTGTGAAATCATCAAATCTCCAACTTTGATGTATGATCTGCATTATATTTTGATGCCTTTGGTACGGGTTTGAGCATATTTCATTAGTCACATATGTCGGTACTGATCTTGTCTATGCCTATTCATGCATCCTCTGTCCATGTAATCAACATTTGTAATCCATCCAATCACTTAGCATAGTTTGGTCAGCATTTCGCAGTGATTGTCAGTGTATAGGTCAATCAGTCTAATTTTCCTCTCTATCGGACTGCTCCAATCACCATTAATCGGTCGAGATAAGCATTGTTGGGCCTTGCACTTCATAGAGTTCTACTGACCCTTGTCTTTTCTGAAGCCCGCCCACCAGGCTCTCCCTACCAACATTGGCATTGTATATTCTAGTAGCTATTGAAGACTTCATTCTCTGTAATGTTGGCTCACTCTACTTCATTCTTTCTATCGGATCAATTGGTTAGATCATTGTCAAAAAGTGTTTGTAATCGGTGTCATTGGCACTCTTTTTTAAAGGGATCATCAAAAATCTTCGCTTGCAGTGATCGCATCACTGGTCTAGGTGTCGGTTATCTTTTCGGTGGACTGAGTACATTGCTATCGACTGAGCTTTATCAACTGTCATTTGATGTCGTTGTTCAATTCATCCTTCATCGACTCTATGGTAGGGTGCAATCATCTAATCATTTATGCAGGATCATCAATTTTTCAGGGTATTGTGCCTTGCCTTCCATTGATTGGTTGGTTTGATTGATAGTTTCTTTGCTTTAAAAAGTTGTTTTAGCTGAAAATACTTATAAAGGTTTGTAAGGCTGATAGTAGAATGGGGTGGGGTGGCATGCGGGTGGCATGGCCACCAGGGCCTACCCCCACTCCACTCTCTCTGCCCTCCCACCACAAATGGTGGCAGGGTGAATAATATTTTTTTCTTATTTTTTGAATAAGGAGGTCTTATGGCCAACTTGGGGCCACATCTTTTGACCCTATTTAGCATTAAATTTTGCACCAGTTTAGTGGAAAGGTTTTTTTAGGCCTTTTTTTGTTTTTGAATAGATTTTGCTCCAAATTGTAAAATTTTGCAAAGAAAATATCATTAGAAAGGTGGCAATCTCAACTTTATATTGGTATAGGTGTTTCTTCAAAATTTTGCTATTTAGCTACATTTTTTTGCTCGACGAAGTAAGAAGGTCGAGATGCACTCCTGTGCTCTTCAGATTTTCTCTGCACTTTAGTTCAGTTCTAGAGCATCTCTTAATAAACTGTTGCATCACATATTCTAGATTTGTTCCAATTAGCGAGTTTTCTAGTGTTCCTTAGCATCGGGTATGCTATTGTTATATCATGATTCCAACTTAAGTCCTTGAGTGACTCTAATATGGTTTCTAGCAAACAAAAGTATCTTTCCTTTCTTGTTGCATTCAGGATTCCAGTGTTACTCCACAGTGTACTTCCAGTGCTTCTTCTTGTAGCAGATTATTTCTTATGGGGGGGTCCTATGATGTCTTTTATCATCCTTTGTATGGATAGAGATTAATTGGAATTGTGATGGATATCATTATTGTATTGTATCTCTCTTTTGGGGAGGAGTTTTGTCCCACTGGGTTTTCTCCTTTTCTCCATTTGTGAGAGATTTCATTTGTATTTGTACATGAGTACCTAATATGGCCTTGTAGTCGGGAATCATATTTGCATTTCATCTTGCATAATAATCTCCCTAAGTTGCACTTAAGGGGGGGTGTTGGTGTAAATAGGTTTTTACCTTTTACACATTGTCTTAAGCTTAACTTAGGACACATATATTTCATATTTGTTAATATTTGTCTCAGGTAGTTTCACCCGTGACTCATCTTGTTTTATGATGGTGAGTTTGTTCACCACATTTATTGCCTATTTAATAGGCTTCTATGTACATGATTATTCAATCATCTTAGCTTTAATTAAGCTTATCACACTATTTTGTGATTATTTTTTCTGGCCTATGAAGGTTGAGTTGCAGGTTGCTCCTGGGTGATTTGGAGTTTTTCTTCTACATGGTATCAGAGTAGGGCCACCTACCCTTCCTTTCGCTGAGAATCTTTTTCCACTGGTGTTTTGGTAGACCTCCATGTGGTTAGCCTACACCTAATTTTTAAAAAAATATTTTCAAGAAAATATTTTTGTGATTTGATTTATAAATTTGGGGAAAATTTGTTTTTGCAACTATTCGGGATTCGGTAGGCGTACCCATGTTAGTTTGTTGCAGGGAATTCGTCTGTCATCTCTGTCATCTTCTATGGATCTATGGGCTAAATATTGGCAAATTATTGGCCAAAGCCCCACTGTCTGGCATACATCCTCTAATCTACATCTCTTCAAAGGATGACATCACTAGAGGCTTAATCCCTCATGCAGGCTTTGTGAAATCGTCAAATCTCCAACTTTGATGTATGATCTGCATTATATTTTGACGCCTTTGGTACAAGTTTGAGCAGATTTCATTAGTCACATCCGTCAATACTGATCTTGTTTATGCCTATTTATGCATCCTTTATCCATGTAATCAACATCTGTAATCCATACAATCACTTAGCATAGTTTGGTCGACATTTCACAGTGATTGTCAGTGTACAGGTCAATCAATTTGATCGTCCTCTTTATTGGACTGCTCCAATCACCATTAATCAATCAAGATAAGTAGTGTCGAGCCTTGCACTTCATAGAGTTCTACCAACCCTTGTCTTTTCTGAAGCCTGCTCACCAAGCTCTCCCTACCAGCATTGGCATTGTATATTCTAGTAGCTATTGAAGACTTCATTCTCTGTAATGTTGGCTCACCCTACTCTGTTGTTTCTGTTAGATCAGTTGGTTAGATCATTGTCAAAAAGGGTTTATAATTGGTGTCATTAGCAGACTCTTTTTTAAAGGGATCAGCGAAAATCTTCGCTTGTAGTGATCACATCACTAGTCCAGGTGTCGGCTATCTTTTCAGTGGACTGAGTACATTTCTATTGACTGAGCTTTATAAACTATAATTTGAGGTCGTTGTTCAATTCACCCTTCATTGACTCTGTGGTGGGGTGCAATCATCCAAGCATTTATGCAAGATCATCTAATTTGCAGGGTATTGTGCCTTGCCTTCCGTTGATTGGTTGGTTTGATTGACAATTTTTTTGCTTTAAAAAGTTGTTTTAGCCGACAATGCTTATAAAGGTTTGTAAGGCCGATGGTAGAATGGGGTGGGGTGGCATGCGAGTGGCATGGCTACCAAGGCCTACCCCCACTCCACTCTCTCTGCCCACCCACCACTAATGGTGGAGGGGTGAATAATATTTTTTTCTCATTTTTTGAATATGGGGGTCGTATGGCAAACTTGGGGCCACATATTTTGACCCTATTTAGCATTAATTTTTGCACCAGTTTAGTGGAAAGGTTTTTTTTTAGGCCTTTTTTCATTTTTGAATAACTTTTTCTCCAAATGGAAAATTTTTGCAAACGAAATATCATTGAAAAGGTGGCGATCTCAAATTTCTATTGGTATAGGTGTTTCTTCAAAAAAAATCTATTTAGCTACTTTTTTTTCTTGACGAATTCTGACGGTCTAGTTGCACTCCTGTGCTCTTCAGATTTTCTCTACACTTTAGTTCAGTTCCAGAGCATCTCTCAATCAACTGTTGCATCATAGATTCTAGAGTTGTGCCAATTTGCAAGTTTTCCAGTGTTCCTTGGCATTGGTTATGCTATTTCTTTATCATGATTCTAACTTGAGTCACTCTAATATGGTTTCTAGCAAACATAAGTATCTTTCCTTGCTTGTCGCATTCAGGATTCCAGTGTTACTCCACAGTGTACGTCCATTGCTTCTTCTTGCAATAGGTTATTTCTTATGGGGGGTCCCATGATGTCTTTTATTATCCTTTGTATGGATAGATATTGATTGGAATTGTGATGGATATCATTATTGTATTGTATCTCTCTTTTGAGGAGTTTTGTCCCACTGGGTTTTCTCCTTTTCTACATTTGTGAGATATTTCATTTGCATTTGTACATGAGTACCTAACATGGCCTCATAGCCGGGACTCGTATTTGCATTTCATCTTGCATAATAATCTCCCTAAGTTTGCACTTAAGGGGGGGTGTTGGTGTAAATAGGTTTTTACCTTTTACACATTGTCTTAAGCTTAACTTAGGACACATATATTTAATATTTGTTAATATTTGTCTTAGGTAGTTTCACCCGTGACTCATGTTGTTTTATGATGGTGAGTTTGTTCACCGCATTTCTTGCCTACTTAATAGGCTTCTATGTACAAGATTATTCAATCATCTTAGCTTTAATTAAGCTTATCACATTATTTTGTGATTAATTTTTATGGGCTATGAAGGTTGAGTTGTAGGTTGCTCCTAGGTGATTTGGAGCTTTTCTCCTATAGTGTAGACTCCACAAGACAAGTTAGCATTGTGAGTTGGATTTCTCTGAGTTCCAAACTGATGCATCCATCTTTCAATATGAGGTTGAAGATAATTCCAACAATCAGGAGTTAGTACCATCCAACCCTTATGATTTTTCAGTAATGGTGTTGAATCATTCTCCTTTCCCACGAAGTGAAGAGAATAAGCTAGATGAAGAGTCAAGTGAGCAAGATGATAAGACAGAGCAAGTATACAATGAAGATGAGATTTCACAATTGTACAATGAAGGTGCAAAGAATGAAAATGGTCCTTTAGATGAAGAAGAAACCGGCATTGAAGAAGTTTAGATGTTCCAACAACCTACAAGAAAATATGAGGAATAGGCCAAATGGAAATCCACAAGCTAGAGGCCCATTCACTACATCAATCCCTCTAAATAACTTCACTACACTGCCTAATCCTAATGCTAGCAATGATCCATCCTATCCTCATGTGCCCATAAAATATTTTTCAAAAGGAGGATAGTCTAATTCTACTAAAGGAAAGAACATTGATGAAGGCAAGGAGAAGTTGGTGAATCATTCCAAGGACATTTATGCTGATATGAACATGGGGTAGTTGGGTACTATGTGGCTAAAGAACTCAAGAAATTAAAGGTAAGTCTTTCTAATTTTGAGTTAATAAGAGTTCCTACTATCACAAATACAATCCTAGGAGCTTTTAAAACAAATGTAGTTCCTCAAGATAAGACAACTAGTGAAGTAGTCGGGAAGACTTTTAGCTCACAAGCACCAAAAGATCAAGATAAAGCCCAAGCACAACCTAGAGATAAAGGGAAAGAAAAGGATAAGAGTCAACTTGCATAAGTTGATTCTCAACTAAGTTTATTTCAAGGAAAGATAAAACCTCCTCTTTCCTTGATTTATGTTTTCTTCTTTGGGAAGAACTTACACAACTTCCTTTTAGATTCAGGGGCTTCCATCAATGGCATGCCTTTTTTTTGTTTGTAGAGCCTTAGGTATTAATCCTGTAGCCTCTCAATGAAAATTCACTCAGTTCGACAAGACAAAGGTGAATGTGGTAGGAGAATTAAATATGATTCCTATGCAGATTGCATAAGATCCTAGGATTCAACAAGTTATCAATATTCAAGTGGCAGACATTCCTAATACCTATGGTCTGATCTTAGGCATAATTCACCAAGGCACTAAATGGATATGTGTCAACTGATCATTCCCATATGTGGGTTCTTTGGAAAGGAGTACCAAATCAAATCAGAATTGAAAAGGAACCTAGAATGAAGTATGCAATTACTAAATACCAGAATACTTCAAATGAGATATTGGTATTAGAAGTTAGTTTGGGGAATTATGTATTGGCAGCCCCTATTTCAAAGTCAGATATTGAGGAAATCTTTATGTTGCAAAGCATACCCACTGAGCTCACATCAAAATCTAGTAGCACTGGAGCATTGGTTGAACCAATAGAGGAAGGTGGTGACCAAGAAGATGGTCAACTTAGCCTATTGGATAACTTTCAAGAATTTATCCAGAAGTGCATAGAGGACCAAATTCAATTGGGTAGCGACATGAATTTCGAAGAGCTACTTCTTCCGAACTGGTGTAGAGTCCATAATTCTTCTCACATAGAGCTGGAATGCTACTTATGCCAATTAACATTAGAATAAATATAGAGATGCATCAATCCAACCCCAGATGTCAAGATAAATATACAAAATATTCAAGATGATCCTAAAGGTAAAAGTTTAATTCCTTTTGAAGAACCTCCCAGTAGTAGCAAAACAAAGGATAGATCAAGAGGATCAGGAGTTGTTGGTTGTTAAACACTTAAATTTGATGGATCAAAGTCTAAGAAAGGTGTTGGAGATGGATTTGAGTTGATCAGTCCTAAAGGTAAAACCTTTTTTGTTTCCCATAGACTCCAATTCCACTCTACTAATAACATAGCCGAATATGAAGCTTTTATTCATGGATTGCTGATGGCATTAAGAAAGAACTTTAAGATTCTACAAGTGTTTGGAGATTAAGAGTTAGTAGTTAGACAAGTTAGAAAACAATACTCATGTCATGATAGAAGGATGGCTAATTATAGACATAGAGTTTGGGATCTTATTGAGAGGTTTGATGCTTTCAATATTCAATTGATACCTCGTAGCTAGAACTAGATTGTAGATGCTTTAGCTCAGGAAAATAGTATGTTGCAACCCTTATCAATTTCAGGTTTGAAGAATTTTACTGTTGAGCTCACCTCGGTGCCATCTGTACTTGACAATGCAACTAATTTTTAGGTGTTTGAGGATGATAGGAACATTCTTGATTTTATTACAAGCTTTGACGTGTTTACTTCTTAGATAATTGATAAAGCAAAACCCCAAGAAGTAGAGATGGACCTAGAGGGAGTCATCAACTTGAAGACTCGCTATTCCAAGAGGGATGGTCCAACTAGAGAGAATTTTAGATCTAGATAGGATAAAAGATCAGGAACAACAAGCTAAGAAAGAGTTCACCAGTAGTCAGTGTGATACATACAACATGGGGACTCCAGACAATGTTAAGAATGTTTTTATTGGAAAGGTATGTACTCCAGAAGAAAAGAGAGGAATCATTGATGTGTTACATACATATTAGGATGTGATAGCTTGGAGTTATGAATATTTGAAGATGTATGATACTTCAATTATTACACATACCATTCCTCTCAAGCTAGGCACCAAACCATTCAGACAAAGAGAAAGACTAATCAATGCCCTGTTGGAACCCATCATTCAGAAGGAGGTACAAAATTTATTATCTGCTCATATTATATTTCCAGTTAGGCATTCAGCTTAGGTTGCTAACTTGGTCCCAGTAAGAAAGAAGAACAAAGAAATTAGGGTTTGTGTGAATTTTAGAAATCTCAATCGGGCATCAGAAAAGGATAACTATCTAGTCCCATCACTGGATGAAGTGTTACAGATTGTCAATTAATCCTAAATGATGTCATTTCTAGATGGGTACTCTGGGTATAATCAGGTCATGGTGCAATATGAGGATAGGCACAAAACTTCCTTCACCACAAAGTGGGGGACGTTTCCTTACAGGAGAATTCCTTTCAGGTTAATCAATGCAGGAGAAAATTTCCAAAGGGCTATGGATATTGCCTTCAAGGACATTATCAGTAAGTGCATCATTATTTTCATGGATGATTTAACAATATTTTCCAAGAAATGAAGGGATCATATTGTATATTTGTGCAAAGTATTCCAAAGGTGCAGGGAATTTGGCATTTCACTTAATCCAAATAAGTGTATCTTTGGAGTCACTGGGGGGAAGCTATTAGGACATGTTATCTCAAAGAAAGGTATCTCTATTGACCCAGCCTGAGTAGAGGCAATATTGAAGATCCAACCCCATGCAAGTAAAAAGGAAATGAAATCATTCTTTGGAAAGATCAACTTCGTTAGAAAGTTTATCACTGGATTTGTGGAAATAGTTAAGCCCTTGAATAAAATGTTGAAGCAAGATGCAAAGGTTGAGTGGAGTGCTAAAGAAAAAGAGGCTTTTATAGAAATTAAGAGGGAAATAGTTGATGCCCCAGTATTGGTGAGTCCTAATTACTCCAAATCTTTTTATATATATTCTTTTGTGTCGGATCACTCTTGTGCTAGTATGTTAACTCAAAAATCTGACCAAGGTAATGAGCACCCTATAGCCTTCATGAGTGCTCTATTAAAAGATGCAGAATTGAGATATCCTAGTGTAGAAAAATAGGCTTATGCTTTCTTCAAAGTTGTGAAGAAATTCAGGCAATATATCTTTAGGAATAAGGTCTTTGCAATAGTGTCAGATCCTACAGTCAAGCTCTTTCTGATGTAAAATGAATTGGGAGAACGAAGGGCCAAGTGGGTCACAATATTACAAGAGTATGATATTGAGATCCAACCTATGATATTAGTGAGAGGATAGGGACTAACTAAGGCAATCAATGAAATGGGTCCCGATCTCACAGCCCAACACTATCACCATCAAGATGCTTCCCCAAGTAAATGGTATGATGACATTATCTACTATCTTTTAAACTAGCGATGTCCTGATCATCTCAATATAGTGCAATAGAGAGTTATGTGTTTGAAAAGTGATAACTACATGTTGAAAGGGGTTGTTTTATACAAGAAGAATCATCAAGGCATTTACCTTCATTGCCTTGGAAAAGAGGAAGCTGAGAGAGTGATAATTGAATTTCATGACAAATATGGCATAGGCCATGGTTCTGCACCAGCTACTACAAATTAGATTTTGAGGGTAGGCTACTACTGGCCCACTTTGTTAAAGGATGCACACAACCAAGTGAGGACCTACCATGTGTGTCCAACTACGGAAATGAGAAGTATTCAGCTCTTCCACTTCAGCTAGTCATAGAGGTAAAACCATTTGTATAGTGGGGTTTGGACTTCATTGGTACCTTCCTCTATAGGCCATAGGTACATTCTCACTATAATTGATTAATTTAATACATGGACTAAAGCTCTTTCTTGTAAATATTGCACTTCTAAGGTGGTAATAAATTTTCTAGAGCTAGGTATTATCAATTACTTTTTTTCCCCATTTTCTCTAGTTTGTGATAACAGTCCTGCATTTGCTTTGTTAAAATTTTCTAGTTGGGATTTTGATCGTGGAATCATTGTTAAGTTTGCTTCTAATTACTACCCACAAGGAAACGGTTTGGCTGAGTCCTCAAATAAAAATATTTTAATAGTCATCCATAAATTGTTAGAGAGGAACCCCAAGGATTGGCATACCCAACTCAAATTTGCTCTTTGGGCAGATTGCACTAGACATAAGACCTCTCTAGGAACCTCTCCTTATCACCTTGTGTATGGTTTGGAGCTAGTATTCCCAATCCAACTTAAGATCCCCACTTTGCAATTTATCAATGATTACTATGATGAAGGGGATAGGCGTGAGGCCCATTTGGTTGATCTTTTGCACCTTGAAGAGAAAAGGGATGAAGCCCTAGAAAAATTCGCTAAACATTAGGGTGTCGTCAAGAGATGGTTTGATAGGAGAGCCAAGGTGAAATCCTTTAGAATTTCTGAATTGGTTCTCTATTGGGATAAAGCACATGATAGAAAAGGGGAGCATGGGAAATTTGATAAGCTTTGGCTTGGCCCCTACTAGATTTCAAAGATATTGGGAGACAATGCTTCCCGTCTGAAAACTCTCATTGGAGAGGATGTCCCATTTCCTGTCAACAGGAAATACTTGAAGCGTTACTTCCTGTCCTGAGTTGCTTATAGCTCTTCCCTTGTAAATAGCTAGGTTGAGTGTTGGTTTCTTTTGCTTTGCTTTGTTTTGTCTATTTTCTACTTTTGGTTAGTGTAGGTTTTCTTTAGGTTGGGTTTGTTTCTATTTTTGGTTTTGGTTTTGGGTTCCCCCATTTTCTTCTAGGCATGTTGCACTTGCACAACAAAGATTATATTATTAGGGATTGTTCTGGGTATTTCTGTTACAAACTTTAATCATCCTTCCAGAGTTAGTTGGTGGAAATCCTTTACTTGCTATCACATGTGCTAATGATTGAAGTGGATGAGTCACTGGGTTAAGTTAAATCTGGAATGTGCTTGGTTTTTACATTTATAAACACATCTTAAGGATTCCAAGGTTGCTAAGGATTCCTTGCAAAGTTTGGTCAAGTGAAAAGTCCCATTTCTACTTCAATGCCACTATGGTTCTCAGCTCTGATTGTGAGCTTCGTTGCTTACAAGGTGAAAAGGAAATTTTAAATGATCTTAAAAGAATATCAAAAGGAAAATAAAAGAGAATATGGAAAATCAAAAGTAAATATTCACCTCATCAGGAGTATCTGAGTATCTCTACCAGGGCTATGGACACTCGGATAGCAGTACAGCTATGCTCAGGAGGGCCACAGTGATAACCTCATTGGGGCTATGGACACCTAACTAGTAGTGAGGCTCTATCTAGGATGCTTTTGGAGTTAGAATCTTCATGTAGCTTTACTAGACTAAGTTTGGTTCCTACAACAACTAAGGGAGGGAAATGAATACATTTGCACACACTTTTACTTTGGCATAGGAAAAGGTTTGCTTGTTCATTGACTTTGAAACTCTATTTGTGGTCTACCTAATGCAAGGATTGAAACCATAATTTTTGGGTTCTTGATTCTAGTTTTCCATCGAAATCCTCTACAACATTTCCCCAATAGGAGTCACCATTTTTGTGTAGTTTTCGTACACACGCCCCGCTAAAATCAGGGACCCTCTTTTCTAGCTTTGTTTGCTTCTTTGTTTTCGTAGGTTCCTAACTTCATCCCCTTAAGGGATGAGTCTCTCAGTGTTGGTCTTGTTTTTCCCATGTGCTTAACAGTAAATTTGCATTTGAGATGTCATTTTGCAACTTCATGTGATTGTCTGGCTCTTTGGAATTGATCCTTGTTCAAAAAGTTGAGACTAAGGAAAAATTGGTTAAATGAGGAAGAATTTTGGTAATTTCAAGGTACCTCGTATTACCCAAACTTTAATCCAGTCGGGTAATTTAAGCTACCTCGGATTACCCAATTCCAAGCCCTTGTCAAATTTCTGAGCTTTTTGTGGATGTATAGTTACACATTTATGGCTTGCATTAATGTATTTTAAAGGGCCAATTTAGGAATAAATTGAGTTTTGGAGAGTCATTTGGTCATTGAGCATTTGTGAGAGCTTAAAGTTTAGAAGATTCTTCACCATTTTGCATTCAATCTCAATTTTGACATTGGATTTGTTCTTCTCGAGGATCGTTTTAGGGCTCAAAATGTCTAGTGCTAGTTGGCTATTGTATCCTCCTCTATGATGTGTTGTTACAAGGTATGTTCATTCACTTTGATCTAATGGTCTTGGTTACAATTCACGTCTTGTTTCCAATCTTCCTGGTCTAATTCATCCTTTTGGTTCTAGAGTTTCAAGTTTGTAATGTGCTTCGTGCCAATATCTAGGGTTTCCATTATTTAAGGGAGTTTATTCTAAAAGGGTCAAAATAGTGTTTCAATTGGAATGTATTTTGTGGATGGAATTCGTTGAATTCTCTCAAAACTCATTTTTTGCTTTCTTTTGTATGATTTATATCAAAGTTTTGGATCATCTCCATGTTTTGAATGATAGATCGAAACCCTAGGTTCTAGTGTTTATGAATTTGATAAAGTGGGTGAAGTCAAATTAGGTTGTGAAACAAGTTATTTGATTATATTTTAGTTTGTAATTTCAATGATTTGATCTTAAAAGGATTAGGATTTTATCTTTCATCGATTCAAATAAAATTAAATTTGACACTTAGCAAAAAAAATGATTTTGAGCTTAGCCTGGAAATTCCAAGGTAGCTCGGATTTTCTAAGCTCTAATCCACTCAGAAAATTTGAGCCCCCTTAGATTATCCAAATGTCATGGCCAACCTTAATCTCAAGTGAAGGATGAACACTAAGTCAAATTCTAAGTTCAGTCTCCAATTGGTGAATCCAAGTAAGCTCAGATTACCCGAATGTTAGTTCACCCGAGTAATTTGAGGTCCCTAGAAATGTTTGATCTTTGTGAAACGTGAACCACAATACATAAGATAGCTTGAGTTTGATGTGGAGGAAAAAAATTTCAAGTGATTGATGTGCTCCTATGCTAAATCAAGTTGAAGAGACCCCACGTGATGAAGATTCTTGATAGTTATAAGTTGAGCCATACTTAATCTGGGAAATCCGAGCTTGCTTGGATTACCTGAGTTCTAATTCAGTCAGGGAATCTAAGCTAGCTCAGATTACCTGATCACTCTTCATTTTTCTTCTAAACTTAGTGCTAATAGATAGGATACTTGCATGATGGATTACATGATCATTTTATGAAATGCATGATGTGAATAAGATCTCTTTAAATGAATTGTTCATCATTTTGATTTAATGACATTATCATTAGGTAATGGTGCTTCATGGAATTGATATAATAGGTTATATTATTCTTTTCCAGTTTGGTGATTATGGTCCTTTCTCTAACAAATGCAGGATGAGGTTAGTCCAGACAAGACCACCAAGACAAAATCTTCTCTAGTACAAGAGGAGGTTAGGTGAAGATTGGAAAGGTGAAGGAGTGGATTGAGTTCTAGAATTATAGAAAATATCTCCTATCCAAGGTTTCGAAGAAAATAACGAAGATACAGGGGAAAGTAAAGAAAATATATGATGGTTGCATCAGTTTTCTGGAGATAATGACTTAGAGGAAGAAGTTTGGCCAAAAAAATATGAACATCAATAGGTTGCAAGGATGGTGGCATGAGATCTATGCTCCTTTTGATTGAGCTCCCATTACTAAGGACAATTTAGAAGATGCAACAATTTACTTTTCAAAATTGAATAAATATTATGAATTACAGGTTGAATGGAATAAGGTGATGCCCCAGTATTTGGAAGAATTTAAAAATCATAAAACAAGAATTAAATTTTTTTCAGTGCTAGATCTAGTTGATATGGGAGAGGTGTTGGAGAAATTCAAAGAGTTATCCAATAAATTAGAGGCCAACAAGGAGGGAGAAAATAGCTAGCTTGCAGCCACCTAGAGTTTTGTGCCATTCATGTGATAGTACAACTAGAGGGCGACCTCAAATTTTGTGCAACCAAGGAAATATTTTGGAAGAGTCTAGGCTGACCTAGATGATGTTTTTAGCATTAAATATAAAATTTATTTTATTTAAAACTTCTTAGGCTGACATACCTAGCATACTTATTGATGTAAACCCTAAAATTGGGTCGACCTAGTGAAAATTCTCTATAAATTAAGGCTCAAGCCTCCTTTGTAATGGTTAGAATTAGTTAATACATAGTTGGTAGAGCTGTAGTTGAGTTAAGAGTTAGCATTTTCTGAGAGCAATTGTTGCTACATTGAGAATACATGAATTGTTACAAACTTAGATGATTCAATATAAGTAAAGACATTGTTTTGTGGTGCTCTTTCTTATGTTGCTTCACTTTGCATGGTTCTTGTTGTTCCAAATCTTTAAGATTTTTTTTTAGATTATTAGTTACATGTTAGATTTTAGATTTGGATATGATGCAATGGTGCTGATGGTTTAATATTTGAAGTGTTTGAGCAATCCTTGGTCTATACTTTTAGTAGCTTGTTGATTGTAAGTTGTCATGTAAAGTTAACCTTGGCCTTAAATTTATGTGCTAAGTTCAATTATGGGTATTTATTCATTTCAATTGAAAAATAGGGTTGATTTGGGTGAATGCTTCATGATCTAAATATCTTCAATTCCTTAGAAGATTTCACTATTTATGTGAGATTTTGGATTTAATCTAGGTTTAGTAGGAATTAGTTTTGAAGGATTGGTCCACTTTGAGTGCCTAATCATTTGGATTGTTGGTCTGAGGAATTAGTTGAGTTCTAAAATCTCTTTAAACCCTTATCTTTTGTTATTTCTTTTGAAATTTGAGTTAGGTTTTAGGATCAAAAGTATCACCAAATTGCAAGATATGATAAGTCTAAAGTTTCCAGTATTTTCTTTGTAAGGTCCCTTGTGATTACTGGAATTTTCACATTTATCACTTAGTTGTTTTTGTATTATCAAGACCTGACATTAGTAACCTTGGGGTTATCTCTTGAGGCTTGCTGATAGAGATTTACTTTCAAGAGAGATAGAATACCATATTATGTCTGAGTTGTTGCTGTGCAGAAAACACCATCAACATGTGTCACTTTAATTATTAATGGGAAAAAGTCCTCAGAGGAAGTGTCCATGTTGGATACTAAATTATTGATCAATCAATAAAGTTTGAATCATCCAACATCGAGCTTTGAAGAATTACCAGGGTTCGAGACTTTTTCTCACTAGGTCTAAGAGAACCAGATGCAAGAGATACTTGGGACTAGGTGCAAACAAGACCAATTTGGTTCGAAATGAAATTTATTGCAAAAACTTTTGGTCTCTAGTTTTGAAGAATTGAAAAACCACTACCAGGATAACCAGGGAAAAAGGCTAACACGCAAACACTTAGGACAATCTTACCTGGGTCAAAACATACTGAGCATGACAACTAGACAAGAAAAAAGCAAAACATGCAGAAGATGCACTATCCTCGAGCAAGAACACCTAATACCCAGGACCCAAGGATCTACTTGGTTAACAAGGTCGGGAAAAGATTTTACAAGCACTTCAAGTCTAGTGGAACGTAAAATTAAGTGGGAGCCAATAAAATCGGGTTAATACATCATCATTTTACTACTTCCTTTGAAAGCAACACACCAAAGCAAGCTAAAAGTAAAGGAAGGGAAAAATCAACACAGGATCCACATTTTTCTAAGGGGTAAAATGGGGCATGTTGTGAGACCACACAATAGTTGGCATAGTTTAGTACATTTACAAATCCTTTTCCAAGATACAATGCTCAATAGGCTCAAAATATCCAAAATTAAAAAAATTCATACAAAATGAACCTGACACAAAATCTAGAAAAATTAGCCTTATGGCTATGTAGTTCTCTTCAATACCTTTCTAACACCTATTTGTTTCTGAAAAATAGAGCATCAGGGTGAAATTTATGTCATGCTAAAGAAATTAGCAACAAATGGCTTCAACCTACAATATCTAGAATAAAATGGAAAATTTTCTTTTCAATACCTTTATAGATGGAAAGTGCTCATCCCTAGATTTCTAGTGATATCTTGTTTGCCAAAGATGGACACCGTATTGAAAAGTTATGATTTTTTTAAGAAAATGGCTAAATTTATCCTGCAATGATGACCCCTTGGCAAAATAAAAAAATTCAACAATTAAATTCATCTAAAATAGACAAAATTTATATCATAATAGAGTTTTTGGTTCCTTCTAAATGCAATGGCAAGGTTTGTTTGGGCTGAAAATGCTTCAATAAAAGTGAATCTTGACTTTCTCGAGTCTTTTGGATGCATTGGAATAGTAAAAATGTTGCCAATATAACCAAAAATGTTGCAACTACCTAGATCTCATAGACACATATGTTATTTGAAGAAGTTATTATAACTTTGTAAATCTTTTCTGATTCTCCAGATCGTTTAAAACATAAGATAAGAGAATACAAGAATTTTCAAGATATTTACAAGAAAACTCAATCTCTCTATCAAGATTCTATGAACTTGGATTTCTGAAAACAAAAGCTCTAATACCATGTTAGAAATTTGAAATAGATTGAATAACCCAAGGAATTTTTTAAGAAGAAATCAAAGTTACATAAACTGGAAAAAACATAAGAATGCAAATCAGGACTCGGAGAGATTATGCAATGTCAATGTGACAATATTGCATTAATATCTTCCAAGCTGAAAATACATTGCAAATATTGTAAGAATATGTAAGAGTATACAAATACAAGGTAGGTAGTGAATTTATATAGAACATAGGAAAGGAGGTAGGTGGTAAATCCAACCAATAGGAATCAACCACAAAAAGTAGAGATGGACCACCAAAAGTGGAAAGTGGTTCCACCCTTTAAGGAAGGGGACACCACACACTTATTTCCTAGTTGTAAACTCACTTTATTATCCTAAACAAGCTTAATTAAGTGTAAGAAAACCATAGGACTAAGGGAAAATAAAAACCTACACCAACACAATTAGTATCAGATCCAAGTGCCTTGATATAGCCTGTAGACACTTAAAATTGTCTTGAACAATATTACACACTTGAATCTAGTCACTAACATCACTTCGTCCTAAAATTCATCTTATTTTTTCCTATTTAATTAAATAATCCTATTTATTTAATTAAATGCATCATTTTCATCTATTAATCTAATTAATTTTATTATGTTTATTCACCCTCTTTCACATTTTCCTTTCATCTTGTTTAATTGAATAAAAAAAATTATTTGATTTGAACACCTTATTTCCTCTCATTTAATTGAATAATCCTAAATTATTGAATTACATATCATTTGCATCCCCTTTTCATTAAATAAACTAATTACTTAATGATAATTCTTAAATTCCTCAACTTGCACAATTAAAACTTTATTTTAATTAACTAATTACTAATTTTCTTCACCCATCCACATGCATAGGGAATATACCAAAGGAATATTCTTCTATTTGGCTCCAAAAATGCCATATTCTTTCCTAACAAACTTTGTAACAAAGTGCCTAAGTTTTAGGAAGTGTGTTTGAATCATTGTGAGCCCTTGATGGTTTCTTTGATCCATGTGATCTTTGATTCTCATCCATTGATGAAAATCCTTGATCCATTTCTTCACCCTTGATTCCATCTTGACCATTGATTCTTTATTTTCTCTCCTATAAATACCTCACATTTGGAGATAAATGGACCCACTTCCATCAAAGAAAAGTTATGCTGCACATTTTAATACTATCTTTATTCATCATTGCATCCATTATCAAGCTTTTTCATCTTTTTCATCCACCCATAGCATAGTTTTGTCAATTTTAGTTAATATTTTATCCATGGAGTTCAATTAGATGCTCATGTTAGCCAAGGGATTGGGAAAGGGTGGCCATTCCATATCAATACAACAATACTCCCCCATTGGGATAAGGTTGGGAGTTCTAGATTAGGTTTCTCTTATGCTTTGATGTTTATTTCATGCTTACTTTAATGGTTTCTTTGTTTTTTGAAGCTTTTGAACATCTCATTGGGATTATAGCTTAGGGGGTTAAATATGGCTTAAATTCATATGTATTTGGTGTATTTAACTATTACTATAATTACAATCACATTTTGGCACTAGAAGGGGGTCATTACTAACTTTATTTGATGAATTTCTCTTAAGTTTTCATGAGTTGCAGGTTCTAGATAAAAGGAAAACACTTTTGATGGCTACAATGCCACTACTAAGATGCATCAACATATACCGACACATTTGATTTAAATATAGTGACACATTTTACTTATGGTAACACATATTAAATATAGCGATGCTAATATTTTTTTTACTGTTATCATGATTTTGAATATAACGATGCATCCCATATAGCAACACTATTGATGTTACTATTTTTGTGTAGAATGACACATCTAGATTTCACCAAAGTGATGCACTTTTCCTTCAACAACACATTTGATGACTACAACAACATATTTTATTTTAGCGATGCTTTTTACTCATAAAAAACTAAGAGTCAATTTTTCATGTGTGTTTTAAATTTTTAGTTTCATATACTCTCTGAAATTTTATTGACATCTGGTTTTTATTGTGGGGCTAACTAGGTTTGCAGATTTGAAAAAAACTTGAAGTGCAGGAGCATACTATCATTTGACCATACATTCTAAAAGTGTTTTTAACACTTATAGGACAATTATAATCTGTCATATGTTGCTTTGCTTTATGTTTTAAGACCGCTAAATTTCCATTGGGCTTAAAATTCACAAATGGTTTAAGTCTTTTCAAAATTTGGTTAAAATTGAACCCATACAACCTCATTTTGTGATATTGGTTAAAATTGGACAAAACAAACAAACACTTCCATTGGTGCTTAAAATGAAGTCATTTTGCAATATGGGTTAAAATGAATGAGTGTTTGATGTGATTTCTTTGCTTGTGTATACTTGTATTGTGTATCCACTGCCCATGCACTTCGTGTGATCTTGGGTGAAGAGAAACACTCAAGTGTAGAAACTTTTTTGGTCACCACAAGAAAACTTGCTATGTATTCACTTCCCTCGGACTTTGTGCAATCTTGGGAAAAAGGAAGTAGGCACTTTTTCTTGTCTTTATTAGAGAGGACCTACTATGTGATACATCTCACAATGGAAAACACATGGTGATTCTCAAGCCCATTTATCGGTGGGCTATATAAATCTTGTGGATGTGCCAAAAGGCAAGTAACTTGAATTCATGAAAGGTTGCCTCTCGTGCCAACTCTCATGTGAATGCACCAAATGGGTCGCTTGGGGGAATCTAGAGACTTTAGTGTCTCACGGATGATGTACACCTCAGGATGTTCTTGATGTCATTAAACACCTTGTCTTAGTAACCTATCCTTATTTTTTGAAACATTCTTTGAAAGTGGTGCATTGGAATTTTACTTCCAAGAAGTTACTTACCAAGTCTGATTTATGGTTGAGGCATAGAGCTCAAGAGTTCATTCTCTTGTACACAAGCTTGAGGGGGTGATATCCCTCTATTTGTTCCTTCCATAAGTTGCATGTAAAATCATCCCTTCAGGGAATGAGGTAGGCCCACCTCAGAGAATGTACCCACTTGAGCTAGGTTGTTATTGCTTGTTCTTGTTGAGTTAGTTTGACACATTACTTGGTTCCAAAACAACTTAAACACACATCAAAATGTTCATAAAATTTCAAACCCTTTTGATAAGTGTGAATACCTTTGAAAATTCCTATATTTATGCTTGTCCCTAAGGATTTTATCTTTAGAGGCTTCTAAATATTTAGACTTATATCTGAATTCACACTTTCCAAAGTTAACATAGGGAACTATGGCCTGAGCTTCTTGATTTTCACATAATGGACTTTGTGGAATGAAGGTTTCTTAGACATAGACATTTTTAGTTTGAAATTAATTAAGACTTTCTTGATGTGGTAATAAAGAAATCTCACTAAATCAAATATTAAAACCAAATAAACACACCACACATTGATCTTATTGTTAAAACACATTGACTCCCAAGCACAAATTGAAACAAGGAAAGTATTGCAAAACATTTAGTCCAAGTTCTATTATCAAAATTATTGAGTTCTTAAGGTTTTATCACTTTAGAGGTAAAGCATGTTTCTCACCATCTTGGTCTTGTAAAATAGAGGTCCCTTTTAGGTTAACATATTTTGTGTCAAACATTTTGTTCACCTTCATCGTATATGACATTCCACCTCACAAAAAAGTTTAGAAACTTTTGGACACATCAACACATTATACTTAGAAAAATTATCAAACCAATCCCTTAACTTAGCTACTTTGTGTGCGAAATGAATCCTTTTCCATACACTTAGTTGAGTTAGTCATCACATTTTTGAGATAGTCTATCTTAGAGGTCACAAGTCTACCTTAAATATTTACAAGTTCATTAAGCACCTTTTATCCAAGACATAAAAACATAAAACCTATAGTAAAAAGTGTTTTCCAAAAGTTTAGAAATTTCATCCCCCATATCATTGAACCTTTTCATCATCCATTCACACCAATGGTACAAAAGAACTTAGAGGGTCCCTTTTGTCAAAATTTGAGTCAACTAGAGATTTTCAACACTATAAATCTCAACACACCTCTCCCATAGTTGACCCACAATTTATGGTTACAACAAGATGACAACACAAGAGAAACATGGAGAAAACCAACACCACATCTACCACAAGTGATACTAACCCATAAGGATTTGATCTTAGGAGTCATTCTACCCCTTCACAACAACCACAAAATCCATTGAGGTATGAGGTAGAAGATATCACAAACAACCCCCTTGAGCTCATCGAGGAAGAGCTCCTTGAATATCAACAAGACCCTAAGACAAATCATATTGTTAACACTTTGATAAAAAGGAACCCTACCCAATACATGCTAGCCTTAGAAAAAGAAGGGGCTAAAATCCCTTCTACATTTAACTTTGACACAATTAGGGAAAAAACCTTAGAAAATGTGGGTCCCATTCCTCCAAATTTTCACGCACAACACTTGGCACAAGGATTGACTCAATCTCTAAATCAACCTACTCCATCCCTTGCTCCATGTAAAACATTAACTCCTAGTATTGCAACTAGGATTTCCATAGGCTTTCGTCATACTCTCCCTTTAGAAGGCAACACACTTTTGGGTACTTAAAACACTAACCTTCCTTAGACACCAACATTTGGTTCCCCATCACATTCTTCCACCACCATTCCTTAACACCCTCTATATCCATATAAACCACTCAAATTCCATAACATGACAACATCCTTGAAATTTTGAGTGCAACCATATTCTTCCATCACTAGCTACAAATACCCAAAGTGTGCCCAACTTTACACAAGTTAACGTGAACCAAGTGCCTCAAGTAGAAAAACAAGGGAAAGTTAACACCCTTACATAGATTCAACCCTTAATACAACAAGGGACATCATCAACCAATCCCCAAGTTTACAGATCCAAACAATTGGTTTCACATACCAACCAAACCAGACCACGACCCATATCAAACCCATCTATCACGAATCCAAATCAAAGAAACACATTGATCACAAACCCCATCAACCAAGGGAACACCTTGGTCCCCAATCAAGCACAACAAGGGAACCCTCAACACATTAGTCAAGGGAACCCTTCTAATTAATTTAACCAAGGTTCAAGTGTGCCATTGACATCACAACACCAAATGGCACCATCATCTTTACCATTGGTCCCCCAAGCCATGCAAAATCAAATAGGGCCCCAAACCTAGATTCCTCTATCCCAATTGATAATATTACAAAGAATGATAGTGTAAAACAACCACAAACACTCAGCACACAACAACTATCTCAAATCAATCTGCAACCCAGTCATGCAATGGTCACTCAAATCCATTCAAACATCAAAAAACTTCCATGTTGCAAGTGAAACAAGCTCATGCTCTAGCTTTGAAACAAGCACAATAGGCTTATCAACAAGTGTTGCAAGAACAACAAGCTCAAGCTCAAGCATTGCAACAAAAACAAGCCCAACAAAAAGCATTGCAACAACAAGATTATCAACAAGAATTGCAATAACAACAAGCTCAAGTGAAAGCCTTTCAATAGTAGCAAGCTCAACAACAACCCTTGATCATGTAACAACAATAACAACAACAAAAAAATCAACAAAAATTATTGCACGCGCACCAACAACAACAAGCCTTGCTAACACAACAATACGCCCAACAACAACAAGTGCTTGTGCAACAATAATAGGTTTGTACTATAATCCCCAACAAAACATCATCAATCCAAATATTCTAGGAGCATATACACCTCTACCACCATCACCTTCATAGTATCAAACTCCACCCTACACACCATACAACACCCCATCATATCAAAATCCTGCTTATAACTCATCCACTATCCCACAGTACAAAACATATGCTGCTCCACCAAATCCACAAGATGATGTATCAGCATAGCTCAAGTAACTAACACAACAGATCTAGGACATTCAAATGGAAAAAATGAAGAAACCATATGCACAACAAAACTTATGTCCATACCCCTTCGATAGCAACAACACAATGGTACCTTTCCCACCTAGTTTTGAGGTCCCAAAGTTTGATAAATATAAAGGAAGAGGAAATAATGTGGATCACATCAAATAATTCCACATAATTTGTATGGAGGTGGCCTACAATGATTCCTACTTGATGTGTCTCTTCCCATGTAGTTTGGTGGGCCTCATAATCGATTGGTTCTCACTATTACCTCCAAGTATCAAAACCTTCCAAGAAATAATTGAAAGGTCCATAGACCATTTATCCTTTAACCTAGATATGGATGTAAGCTTGGAATATTTGTACACTCTCAAGAAAAACAAAGGAGAATCCTTCGCTAATTTCCTACAAAGGTGGAGGCAAAGAGCTAGTAAGAGCAAGTGGCCCATTCTTGGAGAACAAGTAGGTATTATCATAGAAAATGTTGACACAAATTTATCCTTCCAATTAAAGATGCAACATGTCGCCACTTATGATGAGCTTATCCCTAGGGCCCTCAACATCGAGAGAGCCCCAATCTCATAGAGAACCACACAAGCATATAAAGACAACTGCCCATCTACTAGTTCAAATGACAAGCCCCACGTATGGGCTAAGAACAAGAATGTAACAAACGATGGCATTGTTGATGATAAAGTGGTCATAAGTGCTCCTAGGAAAAACACCAATCAACCAACCAATGCACAATAAAACATACGACAAACCACCACACCACCACAAAATAACCAAATCAATAACACCGACACCCAACAAAGAGGATCCCCAATAGGAATAACTACCCAAAATGAAAATACACACCATTGGGGGAACCCGTTGAATTCGTCATGCATAAATTGGTACATTCAAACCATATTACACTCCCCAATTTCCAAAACTATCAAGAACCTCAAGTTAAACCACCTTGGTATAACGAAAAGGATCTTTGTGACTTTCACAAGATCAAAGGACATAAAACATCGAGTTGCATGAATCTAAAGAACATTATCTAGGATCTTATTGAAAATGGAGATGTAACTATCGATGTACCAACAGGTAATTAGGACCTCACAATATACAAGAACCTAATGCTAGATCATAAAAAAGGGAAAGACAATGGAAAGGAAAAAAATTACACTAATGTAGGGCATGTATATTCCAACATGGTAACCTCTTGTGACAATGTTGTAATAGTCATCACTATTTGAGGGCCTAGTGTAGAGTGTGGAGTCACAACACGACATGGAAAGGTTACAATACAAGGATCTTCATCTCAACCTAGGGCAGAACCTACACTGTTGATGTCAAACCCTAGAAACTATAGTCTCCTAGAATGGCTAAAGAGAACCCCTACATAGATCTCTATCCTAGAATTATTGAAGCTATCCTTCGTACATAGGGATATATTAGAAAAGGCCTTTTCAACTTCTTCCATACTAAAAAATATTGATATAGAGTAGTTTCAAGCTATGATAGGGCTTAACACTACCCCCCTCTTCTCACCTTCTCAGAATAAGGCCTCCCAACCTAGCTGTCATACAATCACGATTTACACCTTGAGGTCATTTTTTATAAGAATAAAGTTAAAAGATTCTTAGTAGACGGAGGTGCTGATCTAAAAATTTACACCCTTTAGTTGGTCAAAAACTTGGGTTACTCAAAGGATGCTATTGAAAAGACAAAGAGTACAACCATAAGGGCTTATGATGATCAAGAATGTGTCACAAGGCATCATCAATCTATCCAAGTGGGACCCATCATTTCCAAAACCACATGCCAAGTGATAAATATTGACCTACCCTATAACATTCTACTTGATCGACCATGGATTCATTCCATGCAAGCTATAGCTTCCACGTACCACTAATGTGTCAAGTTTCCTTTTGAGGATAAATAGTTACCATCCATGGTGATCCTAAGCCCTTTTACTATTGCAAGAACCTTGAGGCTAAGTTCTACAAGATCCCCTAAATACCTAAGAATGATGAAGGGCCTACATCTTCCTCCTCATTTATTAACCCATCTTCCCTTGCATCTACCTTGGAATTCAAAATACCCATTGTGCATAATATACTTGACATTAAGGCAATAATCAAGGATAATAGTTGTGGGGATTATAATCTGAAGAAAGAAAATTATATTGGGAGAGCTACCTCTTTCTCCAAAATATCATGGCAAACCCCAACCTATCAGAAAAGTGGTTGAAACATTAAAGGTTGCATCTACCACCTTCACCAAGTGGTGGGACTTGAACAAAGAGGATGTCAATGAGGAAGATGTATCTAAATTTCTCTATTAGGATAACTACCCATTCCCTTTCTTCCAATGGAAGATAATGTGTGTATGAAAATATGATCAATCTAAACCAATTTAACAACACAATCAATAAAACATTAAATGAAAGAAGCTAAAAGAAAAATAGAAATAAGCAAACTGTTTTATGGCAGCTTCTCCGAAGTCATCTTATTTCTCTCTATCTCCAGCATTTTGTTGTTTCTAGTTTCTCTCAGATCCAGTAGATCAAGCTCAACAAAATGGAAAAACTAAAGAATGAGATATAAATGAAATGCATGCTATACTAAGATGCAAGATTTTGAAGGGTTGAGAATAGAGGAGGAATATTGGTTGCTCAATTCTGCAGCATAACGATGTGACGAAGATGATAGATGGTGATTGAAGAATTATTTTGACAAAGTGAAGATGCTAGAAGAAGATTCGATCCAAATGGCCTGTGAAAGGTTTGATTTATAGATTTTTGATTTGAACAGAGATAAGATTTGACAGTATTCAATAAGGATTTGATTTTTGACAAAAGAGGAAATATGACGAGATGAGATAAAAATTTTGAAAGATAGAAAGATTTTGATTTATTGTTTTAAAGGAATTAAAACAAGATAAGATAAGATGTGAAAAAAATAGAAAGATTTTGATTCTCTTTCAAAGGAAATAAATCCTAAAAATGATGAGAAAGATAATTGATGAATTATCTAATTAAATTAATTAATTAGATACACATGAGTTCAAATTTGGAAAGAAAGCGAGAAGATATTTTTAAGATTTTATTAATTAAATAAATATTTGATTTATTTAATTAATGTTGGATTTATGATTTCATTAATTAAATAATATAAATTATTTAATTAACATTTAGAATGATTTAATTAATTAAATAATATAAATTATTTAATTAACATTAATGGATGGAAATGATTATAAATTTAATTAAATAATATAAATTATTTAATTAACATAGGAATGGATGGAAATGATTTAATTAATTAAATAATATAAATTATTTAATTAACATTAGAGGAAGGGATATAAATGATTTAATTAATTAAATAATATAAATTATTTAATTAACATTAGAGGAATGGATGGAAATGATTATGAATTTAATTAAATAAATAAAATTTATTTAATTAAATAGATGATGACATGGGTACCTACAAAGCATGCTACAAAATGTCTAAATGATGCAATGTTGTGACAAGGTATCGTAAGAGGACAATTTTTTGATGTCTACATTTTTCCCCTCTTTGAGATGATGTTCGAGATGATGATATTTGTGTCGAGTAACATCATTTCAAAGAAGTTAAGGTATCCATAGAGGAAAATGGATAATGATAGAAAGATAGGATGATGATGGAATGATGATGCCCCCTCGAGAGGATAGGTGGGTTGAACAAACACGGGTAGGCTCTTGAAATGAAATGATAAGGATAGACAAGATGATGCAAGATAGAAAGTGGATGAAGGAGAGGAATGATACATTATGCTGCAATGAAGGTGAGCAACCATGATGTTTGATATAGCACTAGACGTTATGCACCAAGATATAAGGACCAAGGTGACGATGTGTCTCATGCCCCAAGTAATACAACCTTGTCTAGACGTATGAGGAAGTAGACTTAGAGCATTAAAGTCCTAATGCACAAAAGGTATTATGTGACCTTAGATGCAAAGGATAATGCAAAAAGATATTCCAACACACACAAGATATGAATATTAGCTGGAATGATATGGATTTGATACAAATGCAAGATAAAATGATAACACACACAAGCAAGAAAGAAAGCATGCACAAATGATACAAAAACAAACAAGGTATTGCCCCTGTCAAGCTGTAAACCGCTGATTGATTGATTGATTGATTGATGATGATGATAGTGTTGTCATTGTGGGGAGCGGAATGTCCCTAGATCAACACAAGGATGATGATAATTGATTGATTGAATTTGATTTGGTTTACGACAAGATTAGGATCAAGACCAAAGGATGTGATTGGATAATTTGACAAGATTGATCAACTTGATTGGTATGGATTAAGGATTGACTTGCATTTGGATTATGGCTTGGATTGATTTGATTGGATGCAATGGTTTTGATGAAGATGATTGATTTGGTTGAATGGTTGAATGATTGGATTGAGGAATTGATTGGATTGGAATGATTTTGATGATAATGATTAGATTGATGAGAAGAAGTGATGTGGTTTGATTTTATTGCTTGGATTTTGTTGGATATTTGATTTTTTTTTTGTATTTTTGAGATGTTTTGATTTTTTTGGATTTTTGAAATGTTTTGATGTGTTTTGTATTTTTGAAATGTTTTGAATTTTTTTGGTTTTTTGAAATGTTTTGATTTTTTTGTATTTTTGAAATGTTTTGATTTTTTTGTATTTTTTTTTTTAGTTTGAAATGTTTGAGGTGTCAAAGGATGAAAATTGGAGTAGCCTTTGTGTTAGATACCAATGACAAGGGGAAAACCAAGTCTAGGTGCAAGGATATAGATGGGATTGATGGATGAAAGGGTGGGTGATGGGATAAGGGATAAAAGGCTCATGATATATGGATGGATGATATGGTTGTATGCATCATAAGATGGTAAGGATGTGATCTCCAAAGACTATGTCACATAGGAATAACATGCCCCATTCTAGGTACAAGACTTAGGATTTTTCTAGACAAAGCTTATGACAATAGGATAATGGTAGGCTTGTTTGGAAGGATGAGGTATGTCAAGAGATACCCAAAACATGTTTCAACCTTTGCCCCTATATCTTCATCAAGATCAAAAAGAGAATGGTGGATAAGTGGACTCAATATGATAGGTATGTATGATGGCTAAAGATGGTAGTTAGGATGGAAATGATATGATATGAAAATGATAGGTTGGATAGATAAGACATTGTGCCCCCAAGTATAAGTGACAAAGAAGATCAACCTACACACGACGCCTATTTGCTAGGTTTTCATCATGGTACTTATCTAGGGTGCCTGTTTACCAGGTTTTCACCATTGGACAAAAGGATTTCTCTTTACTTTTGTTTATTTTTTCTTTTTTTTTTTGTATTTTTGGATAGAAGGGGAATATGGATAGGAGGGACTCAAGTGTCTATTTGCATGAAAGTTGGTAGTCCCACTAGATATGGATGTCATTGCATGGACCATGTCAAGTGTCATTATGCTCATAGATGTTGGTAAGGGATGACATGAAAGGGATGGATTAGGTAGATGGTAGATTATGAAGGGCTTATGCAAGAATGGATGGGGAATAGTGGATGATGATGTGGATTGAATAGGAATTTTGCAAAAGGATGGATGAAAGGTTTATGCAAAAGCATGGACCATAGGAATGTGGGGGGGTTATGTAGGATAATGCGTGAAGGATCAGGAGATGGAGGTATGTGGAATTGTTGTGAAATGGAAGGGAACCATGACCAATGGTTGCACACACTGTGATAAACGTTGAAGCTTTTGATGTGGATGGGGTGTAGGAAGAAATGGAAATGTTTGCTTAGGAGGTGGTGGATGTAGTGCTTTTGGTACCCACATAGACTTAGTATTTTTATGAATTTTATTTGGCTTGTGGGTTTTAGGAATTTGAGACTTTTGAATAGAGTGGGAATTTGTGTTTTGGATGGAAGGGGATTTTTGGGATTTTTGTGATGTGGATGCCTCAATTGACTTGCTTTCTTTTTGCTTAGGTACCCAAACCCATTTAGTTTTGGCCTTTACTTTTAGAGGTATGGGCTTATATAACTTTTTAGATGTACTTGGATTTGATATTTTGCAATTGTATGCTAAGGCATTAGGACCTTTAGAAATTTTGACTTTATGTGTAGAGGCATCCAAAATTTTATTTTGGAATCCCTTGGGTTTGGTGGAATGGGTGGAAGCTTCATGTTTATACAATGTGTGCATTTTTTGGTCATGATTAGGAATGTTAGGGTATTTATGGATAAATGGATAAGAGGATTGAATGGTAGGAATATTAGGTGTTGGAAGTAATGGTGGTAAAATGAATCGAGGGATATTAGGAGTTGGAAGAAATGGTGGTAGAGTGGATGGGGGAAGGTGTACGGTCACATGCTTTTGACATTTATAAGATGATGGAGGTGGAATGGAAACATATGTTTTAGGGATACGATAGGCTTTATGATGGAAAGTGGACTTAGGATGCATGGAGGAAGTACCAACATATTTAGGTTGTTGTCCTTGGGGTGTAGGTCCAAGGCCATAAGAGCATGGAGGGACTTTGACATGGATGGGCTCCAAAATACTTTGTTTATGAAGGTCTAGACCTTTACCTTGATGGTTCATGTTTTGGAGTGTGCAATGTACAATGGGACTAGGTGTAGGTGAAACACTAGATATGAGTTCCTTATTGGATGGAGAAGATAATGCTTGTTGTTCTAAGGAGGAACATTCATGAATGAGGGTGGAAAAACCAATAGGATATGATGGAGGAAGTGCAATGGGGTTGATAGTGGGTGATGGAGGATCATTAGGATCTTTATTAGCATTGTGTTCACTTAGATCCAAGCAATTTGTTTGATCTTCTATGTGTGCTTGGGAGGCATATGTCTCATCAAGGGAAGTGGATGTTTGTGTATCATGGATGGGTGAGGTGGAAAGCTCTTGACCATGGAATGCATAAAGTTGGATAAGAGGATCATCATGGTCTTCTTGATCATAAAAGGGGTCTTGATCAAAGATGGAAGATTGATCATGAACAGTATTAGGTATGTTATGAATGGAATCATTGGGAGGGTGTTGATCTTTATGTGGATGAGGGGGTAATGTTTTCGCGTGTTTAGGATTGTGCTCTTGAAATACCTCATGACTTATTGGAATGGAGGTGGAAGGGGATTTCTCATGGAGAGACTTGTCATGTTCTTGATGGTCAACAACATAGGAGCATGATAAAGGGTGACTTGGACTTACAAGGGGAGACTCTAGAATTGGCTCAAGGGGTTGTGGATGACATGGTTGGCTTGAAGGACTTGGCATGATGTTTGAGTATTCTTTTGTATGTTCAGGTATATGTGTTGAATGACATGGCGACAGTTGATTCCTCACTCGTATCCCTTGGGTCACATCCTTTGGAGGTGTAGGGGTGGAAGGTGTTGGCTTAGGGTTTTGATTTTGATTGGATGATGGTATGATAAAGTTATAGGGTGCATGTGCTAGATTGGTATTCCCCTTGTCAATGGTTGCATTAGAACATGAGGAAGTTTGGCCTTGTTGCAAGGTAGAATTTAAAGTCACATGTGTTTGTCGTGATGTGGCTTGATAGGTTGATGTGGCATTCACATGTGAAGAAGTGGATGGATTAGATTGGTATGAGGTGGAAGGAGATGGCACATTAGGTTGAGGTGGAATTGGTTGATAATGAATGGATAGGGGATGATGTTGTGGTTGTTGAATTTGACAAGTGGCAATGAAATGATTGGCTTGAGCTAGGAGGTGTTGGATTTTAGGTGATTTAATTTATTGAAAATTTTGGAAGAGAGTTTGAAGGCTTTGTATGGTTTGGTGGTCTAGGGGTTGGGGTATTTGGTGAAGTGTCTGAAAGAGGTTTTGAAGTTGGGATGCTAGGGATTTGTGTTTGAATGTGGGCATGGTGTCACACATGTGTGTAGGCTCTTGCACATCGTTCATGTCATCATTAGAGGTGGTAGGAGAAGCCCCTCGAAGTATGATTTTAGGTTTTGGTTTTCTTTCATGATTTTGACTATAGAAAGGGACTCCTTGAATTATGAGCTCGGGCTTAGGTTTTGTCTCTTGATTTGGCCTAGAGGGATAGCCCCCTTGGAATATGATTTTGGGCTTATGATTAGGACCATTTTGATAAGTGGTGACCAGGATTAGGTATGTGATGGTGATGAAGTGGAATGATTAGATTGGATGACTTGGATTTATTAGGATGAAATGGATAGGATGTGACTAAAAAGAATGATTAGGATGAAAGTTATTGGATATGAATGTGTTGGAAGAAGGTGTAGAGTGACTTGTCTTTATGTGTTTGGTGTTTAGCTTGATTTGGAAATGCTTAAATGAATGACCACACATGCACACACATAAATCACTCACGTAAGACACATAAGCAAGTTTGAATTTGAAATTATGAATGTGATTATTAAGCACACACTTGAAGAAGAGACATCAACAAGTCCTAGAACTAGTCAAGTGGGTATGGCCAATTAGGTCTCAAGCTAATCTACACAAGTTTGACTAAGGATGATTTGAAAGAAAAATCCTGCCACACAGCTAGGAGAAAGGGGTAACCCACCCTTCACCTTCACTTCCCAAAGGTATAAAATTCTTTGGGGCTTAGTCAGGAGTGACAAAAATTTTAACTTCCAAACAAGAGTGTCTTTTGATTCACACTTCGATTGAGGTCATCCCTAGGGGTGATGAAACCCCCTAGCAGGCCTTCTAGAAAGGGTTTGACAAAAGCAAACCAAGTGAGGTGCTTGTGATCACACACACTTGATTCACACTCACAATGATTAATTTCCCTTAAAAAAATTGCAATGTTTATAAAACAATTCAAACACTTGTTCTTTTTATCCCCAAATTAAGATGTGATGGAAGACAATGATTAATTTTAGACCCAATTTTTGAAGTGTGATTGAAGACAAGATTTTTTTTAAACCAATTGCAATGATGTGATCAAATAAGATTTGATTTTATGTCCCAAATTGAAAGATGAGACAAACAAGATTAATGAGATAAAAAAAATGGAATGTGTGCCCCTGATTATTCACTTTCGAGATTGTTGTGAGTGATATTTTCTGCTACTGGAGCTCCTTATGATCACCTACAAGATGAAAAAAATGATATTATAGTGCAGCCAAAAAACTAAATAAATTCATAAAAAAAAAATTGCAATTTCAGAGACATGTTTTTGACATAGCCGAATTAGATTTCAGTATTTGACAATTTTATTGATCTGAAAAATGAAAACTCAAAGAAGAGATCCCATCTAATTTTCTGAGAAGCTTTCCAGAAATGTAAAGAAGTCAGAAAAATTCTCTGTTTTGCTCTCAAAAACGCGGATTTGTGAAAACCATATAGAAAATGAAGATCATATTTTATCGCATTCTATGTGACTTCTAAATTAAATTTGTAAAACATAGACCCCAATTATACTTTAAAGAGCTTTCCAAAAATATAAAAAATTCTAAAAAATTCATTGATTTGCATCCAAAAGATTTTTTTTATGAAAAAACATAAAATTATGATAACTTCTACAAAAATAATGGTACACCATCATTTTTTTTACTGTAGCCTCTTGAGATGATGTACAAAACTCTGTAAAAATATTGCAAAAAAAATTGTAGCTGTGTAGAAGATATGAAGAAATTGGTAAAACTTGCAGTTTTGTCCAAAAACTATCAGATCTGCAAAACAAAGTCAATAAAACCTGCAAGAAGCACTGTTAAAAGATTTGTATGCACTACATAAACCCTCATATACACTATAGAAACCCTCATATGCACTAAAATGAGAATTTTTGTCAGAAAGCTGAATTCCAGAACGTGAAATCTTGTCAGGAAACCTGCAGATAAATGTTAAAATCGGGGCAAGGCCCCACGGTGGGTGCCATTTTATGTGTGTATGAAAATATGATCAATCTAAACCAATTTAAAAACACAATCAATAAAACATTAAATCAAAGAAGCTAAAAGAAAAATAGAAATAAGCAAACTGTTTGATGGCAACTTCTCTAAAGTCGTCTTATTGCTTTCTATCTCCAACGTTTTGTTGTTTCTAGTTGCTCTCAGATCCAGTAGATCAAGCTCAAAAAAATGGACAAACTAAAGAACGAGATATGAATGAAATGCATGCTATACTAAGATCCAAGATTTTGAAGGGTTGAGAATAGAGGAGGAATATTGGTTGCTCAATTCTGCAGCATAACGATGTGATCAAGATGATAGATGGCGATTGAAGAATTATTTTGACAGAGTGAAGATGCTAGAAGAAGATTCGATCCAAATGGCCTGTGAAAGGTTTGATTTATAGATTTTTGATTTGAACAGAGATAAGATTTGACAAGATTCGATAAGGATTTGATTTTTGACAAAAGAGGAAATATGACAAGATGAGATAAAATTTTTGAAAGATAGAAAGATTTTGATTTATTGTTTTAAAGGAATTAAAACAAGATAAGATAAGATGTGAAAAAAATAGAAAGATTTTGATTCTCTTTCAAAGGAAATAAATCCTGAAAAAGATGAGAAAGATAATTGATGAATTATCTAATTAAATTAATTAATTAGATACACATGAGTTCAAATTTGGAAAGAAAGCGAGAAGATATTTTTAAGATTTTATTAATTAAATAAATTTATTTAATTAATGTTGGATTTATTATTTCATTAATTAAATAATATAAATTATTTAATTAACATTAGAAGAATTAATAGAAATGATTTAATTAATTAAATAATATAAATTATTTAATTAACATTAGAGAAATGAATGGAAATGATTATGAATTTAATTAAATAATATAAATTATTTAATTAACATTAGAGGAATGGATGGAAATAATTTAATTAATTAAATAATATAAATTATTTAATTAACATTAGAGGAAGGGATATAAATGATTTAATTAATTAAATAATATAAATTATTTAATTAACACTAGAGGAATGGATGGAAATGATTATGAATTTAATTAAATAAATAAAATTTATTTAATTAAATAGATGATGATATGGGTACCTATGGCAAAGCATGCTACAAAATGTCTAAATGATGCAATGTTGTGACAAGGTGTCATAAGAGGACAATTTTTTGATGTCTATAGATAATAATAAAGGATTACAACTGATGATGAGGTGGGGGTATAACAAGAATGAAAAGCTAGGAAAAAATGAAAACGGTTGGCTATAACTCATTCTTCTTGAGAGACATCCAAAGAGTCTTGGCTTAGGATGTACTACTAGCCAGGTGACCCTTATCGGCAAGGGTACTTCTAATAAATAGGTTGATGATTCCTCTTGGTTACAAACATCACATGACACTACCCTAGATGAATTTCAACTTAACATTGCTAACTTGTTTAAGGATACCTCTATCTTTATGATAAGCACAACATATTTTACCCAAAATGGCCAAACCTTTGAAATAAGATTAGTATATCCCCAATTGATCGACTAGGACTAATAAGGACCACCAATTCTAGATATGCTTGAAAATGATGAAGCAATCTTGGAATTTATGGGACTCTGAAACAACTTACCATGTGGGGATCATAAAGTTGGATTTGATATAGAGCTAGAAACACATGCATACTATGGGGAGACGATTGAATCCCTCAATTGCAAAATTGATGACATGAGAATAACATGTAGGTCTTTAAGTGAAAACCACACTGGCACTTTTAGATCACAAAATATTAAAAAAAGGACACAAATTAAGGTGAAAACCTCTCAAGGGTGCCAGAGGATGAGGGATTCAATATCCCCCTAAGTGCAATACATCCAAAGAAATCAATAGTGCTAGCATAGAAAGCAACTCCAGTGAATGTGGGAATAATGAACGCACCTAAGATAACCTTCTATGTTGAATAATTGTTAGATGAAGAACAAAAAAACATGGTAGTGTTCCTTAAAGAGAAAAGACAAAAAATTGCATGGTCATACATAGATATGCCTGGGCTTGATCCTAAAGTGGTTGTACATCACTTAACAGTCTATCCTAAAGCAAAACTAGTGAAACAAAAATTGAGAAAGATGTGCCCTCAAATAGCATTACTAGTCAAGTTGGAATTATAGAAGTTCCTTGATGTCAGCTTTATCCAACCAATCAACTATCCTAAGTGGGTTTCCAACCTAGTACTAGTCTACAAACCCACTGGGGGAATCAAAGCATGCATAGATTTTAGCAACTTAAACAAAGCATGTTAAAAATATGATTTCCCTCTTCCCAACATCGACATCATTATCAATTTAATGGTAGGACATGAAATATTATCACTCATGGATGGATTTTCAAGCTATAACCACATCATGATCACTAAGGAGGACCAAAATAAAACTACATTCACTTTTCCATGGGGAACATACTATTGGAACATGATTTCATTTGGGCTAAAGAATGTTGGAGCAACCTATTAGAGGGTGATGACCCTAATCTTTCATGATATAATCCATAAAACAATCAAAGACTATGTGGATGATGTTTTGGCCAAATCAAAGACAAGGAAAGGGAACATAGAGGTATGGGGACCAATCTTTGATAGACTCAAAGAGTATAAGGTACGACTGAATCTTTAAAAAGTGTGTCTTTGGGGTAACATCAGGCAAGCTTCTTGGCTACATAGTGCCACAAAGAGGGATTGAGATAGATCAAACAAAGGTAAAAGCAATATTAGACATGGAGCCACCAAAAAAATTAACACAAATGAGAGAGCTACAAGAAGGTTACAATCCATTACGAGATTCATAGCGTAACTGTCAGACAAGATCCACCCTTTCTCACATCTTCTCCATAAAGGAATAACATATAAGTGGGATGAGAAGTGTAATAAATCCTTTTACCAAATCAAGGACTACCTATTATCACCTTTAGTTCTCATGCCACCAATACCAAACAAGTCATTGATCCTATACATCTTAACTACATCAGTGGCACTAGGTGCTCTTCTAGCCCAATATGATTAAATGAGAAAAGAAAAATTCTTCTATTATATCAGTAGGACCTTGGTAGGCTATCAAATGAATTACTGGTCCATTGAGAAGGCATTCTTATTAGTGGTATTTGTTCAAAAAAAAATTAGGCATTACATGCATGCACATAAAATTAAGCTTATTGCTAAGATAAACCCATTAAAATATCTATTTTCCAAAGCAACTCTCACTGGGTGAATGGCCAAGTGGGTAATTGATGTAGTGCTAGGAGGATCACAATTCAACTCAACCAATCATTCAAAGAAATGATACAAATTTCTTTCTCTTACGAATTCTTGGCTTAATTTGAAATAACACAATTGAGAAATCATCAACAATGAAAAAAATGCAACAAACTTGATTCACTTGACAACTTTCATAAAATTATTCATCTTAAACAATGATTAAGTGCATTCTAGATCATATTGGAAACATTGCCATGGCAGCCCAAAATTTAATGCAAAAAATTGTCATTAATAACTTTCATAAAATAAATAATGAATCCAATCACTTCAGTGATATTGCAGATAACATAATTATAGAATTTTCCTCCAATTTTTGTGAAGATCCAACAGTGGAAAAGAAATTTATTACATTTTTCCCAAAACTGCAAACCCTAGGTAGGGTTCATACTTGCCCTCACAAAAATAGTCATAACTTATTCAAATATTAATGAAATTTGATGATAATTGAAGAAAATTAAATTAGATTCACATGGAAACAAAATACAATAGGTTTTAGATCAAAATATATAATGTACAATCCGTACCATCACATTTTTCAGACTGCAAATTCTGCACAATATTGTTAGAATAGGGCAGTCTCACCAAAATAGTCATATCTCCCACAAAACTCAATAAAATTCAGTGAGTAAAAAATACTTGTAAACTAGAAACAAATATATTTCCATCCATATATGATACTCCATGATATGAGTCCATAATATTCCATACAATGCACAACTTCAGCCTAAAAACAATGTAAGAATCAGAAAATGCACACAAAATTTAAGATTTTTATTCATCAAACTTTTTAAAAAAAGTCTCCAATCCCCAATTCAAGTTTTGGAGGGTTTATTTATACATTTACAACCAGAAAAAACTATTTTCAACTACCTTTTGATTAGTTTGTTGACAAAACACCTTAATGACACTTTTTGACAAGTTGCTTGACAACTTTCTTGAGCAACTTTTACAATTTTTACAATATGGAACAACTTTAAACATTATTTGACAAATGACTTAAGATATGTATTCCTAAGACTCAAACACCTCTAAAATGGTTTGATAAACCTTATTATAAGACCCAATACACAAAATAGAGCAACTATTTACAAATGGCCTCAAGGAGGCAAGAAATCAAACAGGTTCTCCTGCACCAAACTCCTAGGGGAAAAATAATTCAAGCCCCTTTGAATTGTCTTCTTCCTAATCTTCCAGTTCCTTTACACTTTTTCCTTCATCTTGGCAATTATCCCTGGGTCTTTCTTTCTCTTCTTCTTATACCACCTCTTCTTCATCATCTTCTCAACTTCTAGGCTCCAAAACTCCATTTCTTGTGTATAAACCTCAGTAGCATCATCTATATCTTCATTCTCATCATTAGAGTACCATATAACAACCTGTTCACCATAACCATAACCTGTATCATACTCTTGCAAACCTTCATATACCTCATTAGCAAAAAATTCTGCAACATCTTTATTAACAACCTTATTATCAACAACATATTGAGTGTCAATACCAACTTTATCATCAACATCAACAACCTTATCTACTTGTTCATCAACTAAAATTTCATCAACTAATTGATTATGAACAACCATATCATTTACCTCAACATCAATATGTTCATCAACAAACACAATTGGAATATCATACATCTCAACTTGTAACTTACTTTTCTCAACAAAATTTACCTCTACCTCATTTTCTGCCATCCTTGCTTGTCTTTGATTTCTTTGAATAATCTTTTTGATGGGCCACACAACTCTCTCCTTCACTGTCAAATGCCGACTTGTAGCTTGCATATACAACTTTTTCAATTCAGCCTTCTATCTTTCTATCTTCTTACTGAGTTCCTCTAGTGCTTTCCTAAATTCTTGATCCTTCTTCTTTTGATTTTCCTTTTCCTCTTTTCTTTTCCTCTCTTCTTCTTTCTTCTTCCTTCTTTGAGAATCCTCATCCTGCAAACATCTTTCCAATCTTCTCAACAAATCCATCTTCACAAGAAATTCCCTCCTTTCTTCCACTTCACCTTGCCTCACCTAGGAAATCATGTTCCTTCCTCAACCTACACAACACAATGCACAACCACAACCACAAGCGCAACCAAAAACATAAACTCTTCTTCTACCCAGACCTTACTGAAATCTGATACCAATTTGATGCAATGCTAGGAGGATCACAATTCAACTCAACCAATCATTCAAAGAAATGATACAAATTTATTGCTCTTAGGCATTCTTGGATTACTTTACAATAACACAATTGAGAAATCATCAACAATGACAAAAATGCAACAAACTTGATTCACTTGACAACTTTCATAAACTGATTCATCTCAAACAATGATTAAGTGCACAATAGATCATATTGGAAACATTGCCATTACAACCCACAGTTTAATGCAACAAACTGTCATTAATAAATTTCAGAAAACAAATAATGAAGCCAATCACTTTAGTGAGATTGAAGATAACATAATTATAGACCTTTTCTCCAATTTTTGTGAAGATCTAAAGGTGGAAAAGAAAGTTATTGCATTTTTCCCAAAACTGCAAACCCTAGGTAGGGTTCATACTTGCCCTCACAAAAATGGTCATAACTTATTCAAATCTTAATGAAATTAGATTCACATGGAAAAAAAATTCAATTAGTTTCAAATCAAAATAGAGACTGTATAATCTGTACCATCACATTTTTCAGACTGCAAATTCTACACAATATTGTTAGAATAGGGAAGTCTCACCAAAATAGTCATATCTCCCACAACACTCAATAAAATTCAATGAGACAAAAAGAATTGTAAACTAGAAACAAATATATTTCCATCCATATATGATACTCCATGATATGATTCCATAAAAAAGTCGTACAATGCACACCTTCAGCCTGAAAATAATGTAAGAATTAGAAAATGCACACAAAATTTAAGATTTCCATTCATCAAACTTCAAAAATAATGTCTCTAACCCCCAATTCGAGTTTTGGAGGGTATATTTATACATTTCCAACCAAAAACAACTATTTTCAACTACCTTTTGATTAGTTTGTTGACAAAACACCTTAATGACACTTTTTGACAAGTTGCTTGACAACTTTCTTGAGCAACTTTTACAATTTTTACAATATGGAACAACTTTAAACATTATTTGACAAGTGACTTAAGATATGACTTCCTAAGACTCAAACACCTCTAAAATGGTTCGATAAACCTTATTATAAGACCTAATACACAAAATAGAGAAACTATTTACAAATGGCCTCATGGAGGCAAGAAATCAAATAGGTGCTCCTACACAAGTAATGATCTTGATAGAGTTTGACATAGAATATGTGGAGTAGAAGGTTATAAAAGGATAGGTCATTGCAGATCAACTAGAAAAATTACCCATTTATGTAGAGAATCCTTTGATGTCTGAGTTTTCTAATGAGTCAATCTTTCTCCTTAATACAACAGATCAATGTAAAATGTACTTTGATGGATCATATACCCAACATGGATCATGAGTGGGCATTCTCTTTATCACCCCTCAAGGTGATTGTATTTCAAATTCATACCAGTTATAATTTCCATGTACCAACAATATTGTTGAGTATGAAGCTCTAATAATAGGCTTAGTAATAGCAGTCCAATGGTAGATAGAGGAGTTAAAATTCTATGGAGACTCAGCTAATTTTTAACCAAGTCAATGATGACTACCAAACTAGGGATGATAAAGTCACTCCTTATAAGAAGATGGTGGAAAGTATTAAGAAATTCTTCATTGATATAACCTTTGAGAAAATACCTCGTGTAAACAATTGAGTAGAAAATGCCATGGCGACAATTGGGTCTTTATTAGACATGTCACATAATGTCCTTCAATGTGAATTCTTGGTAGAATAGCTTCTTGTACCAACTTTTGAAATACCTGAATCTAAATTTGTGTGTGTAATCATTATTCCTAGTTCTCTGTGGTATCACAATATATTCACCTATCTTAGCAAAGGTACACTCCCATATGATATCACCTCTAACCTTAAGAAAACCTTCATTAAGAAGGAATCCCAGTTCATCATCTTAAGTGATATCCTATATCATAGAAGTATCGAGGGGACATTACTACGATGTCTCAACCAAGAGGAAGCCTTGAACACCTTAATAGAAATATATAAAGGCATTTGTGGTTCCCATTCTAGTGGTATAACCTTATCCAAAAAACTATTGAGGACGGGATATTACTGGCCAACCATGGAAAGAGAATCTCATCAGTATGTGTAGAAATATATCCAGTGTCAACAACATGGAGATCTAATCTATGCTCCAGCTCAGGAGCTCTAGCCAATTGCCACACCTTGGCATTTATCATAGTGAGGGTTTGACCTCATAGGAAGGATTACCCCCACCTCATCTAATGGCCATAAATTCATCATCATGGCCACTAAGTACTTTACAAAGTGGGTAGAAGTTATTGCTATTACTTATAGAATGGGGAAATAGATCTCCAAGTTCATCCTGAACTACCTCATTTTATGCTATGGTGTTCTACAAGCCCTTATCTCAGATAACATAACACCCTTCAAGAATTTGGATGTAAGAGAGTTATGCCAAAAATTCAGCATCCAAAATCATTTCTTTACCCCCTATTTCCCCTAGGGAAACGGTCAAACTAAGGCTACAAACAAGTCCATACTAAAATTACTAAAAAAGATAGTAAATGAAGTTGGTCGTGACTGTAATTATAGTTAAACCCTACCCTATGGGCCTCCTGAACTAGTATCTACACACATGTACCCCTTTCTCCTTATTCTATGGATCAGAAGCCATCCTACCTATTGAGGTTGAACTTCCCTCATTGTGAGTATCACTAAAGAATCTGATCACTGATGAAGAATATAGGGTGTCTTCATTGAATGAGTTACAATTATTGGATGAGCATCATCTTGATGCCTTAAATCATTTACAAGTAGACCAAAACTGACTAAAATGAAGCTACAACAAGAAGATCAAGAGTCGGTCATCTAGGTGGGAGATCTTGTCCTCAAGTAGAATTTGAAGAATGTTCCAGATCAAAACAGAAAAGGAAAGTTTGAGCCCAATTGGTTGGGCCCATTTTTTGTCACAACAAGCTATAGATCAAGAGCTTACCAATTATCAAAGCCCGAAGAACCCTTGCAGGATCCAATCAACAGTCTACATCTCAAAAAAAATTATGCCTAGGCATGAAGAGTGTAAATCTGCAAAAAAAAGAAAAAGGATTAAAAATAATAAAGAAAAAAATTGTCCTATAGTGAAAACCACTTCGATGGCACTTTGCACAAGTACCTTGGTGAAAACCTGGTAAACATGTACCTTGCATAAATAAGCACCTCCATCTATCTTTGGCTCTTTAGCTTATCATGCTTTGCATTGCATCCATCCATCACATCACTGATCGTATTTATTCCATCACCCATCTGCATCTGTGTCATAGCTTAATATTGTGTATCATATTCCCCTATAGTATTACCTAACATATTCCTATGTTTAGTTTTCCCTCCCTCTATGGAGGTAGTATATCACATCACACTTGGGAAAATTTGTTATGCTTGCATTGGATTGGGTTCTTATATATCTTGAGGTTATTCAAAATCTCATCAAAATCCCTAAAACATTTATAAAATAATCAAAATCAAAAAACACTTGCAAAATAAAGAAAAACCAAAAACATCAAAATATTGTACAACCAAAATCCAAAAACATTAGGAAAATTTTAAAGTCAAAATCCAAAACATCCAAAACGTATCAAAAATGCCAAAATAGGTCAAAAAGTCAAAAAATAAAAAACATTACCTTGTCAAACTACATTGTCTTTGAGCTTGAACCTAGGAAAGGTCATCACTGATGTGCCCTTGAGACACTTTAGGTTAGGAGTCCATCACAATAAGTTGACAATCCATAAAATGTTCATATCACCATCAATAAATGGTAACTGATCAATTAATTCAGTCGAACTAAGTGGTCTTTGCGTGTATAATGCAGGCAAGGCTAATCTTTGATAAGCCCTTGAGGCCCTAGGTCATTCCCCTTTAGGTCTTGGTCAAAACTCAAAAATAGAAAAACACTTGAAAAACTTGAAAAAACTCAAAACACTGGAAAATATGGAAACTCCTAAATAGCCTCAAATAATCGAAAACCAAAACATTGACATAAACATTCAAAAAGACCAAAAATATCCTCAACGCATTAGAAAATGTTAAAAACATTGAAATATTCCATAAAATCCCAAACCCATCCATCTTGTTTCACTTTCACCCACAACAAACCTTCATCCATAATAAATCAATTGTCATCATCAATCTTTGGGAAAACAAGTAGAGAACAAGTATGGCAAGTTGCAAAGTGTGAACCTAAATGCCAAAATCTAAATTCTAGATCATAGGTAAATGAGTCGGTAACATTTGTATCAATGACCTATCAAACACTTAGTCTTAAGTCAAAACATCTAATAAACATTTCATAGGATGCATCCTTCCTACAATGGACATCAATGTTAGAAATCACCTTAGCTATGTTACTTTGGTAAGAGATATAGATAACATTAACTATTTTTTTTTACCTTCTTTTATGTTTTATCTTGTTGACCCATTCCAAGGACCTCTCAATGATGTCTAAATGATATAGAGAGAATGGAATGGGGAATCAATTGTTATCTTTTATTTTCTATGCTTGTGGGGTATTCTTGTAAAATAATCTTGGTGCATACTTGCTTAGTAGTGTGCAGGGAGGTCGTTTAGAGTAAATTGGTGACTATTCCTTATGCTTTGGTCTGAGATAATATAAACTTCTAAACTACATTCCAAAAAGGTTTCCATATGTCAAGGTGTAAAAAATGACTATCCTATCTATTTACAGAGTCAAAGTTCATCGCACTAAATACAACACCATGTTGGTTATTAATACCTTGATGCATCATGTCTATGTGTTGTATCAAAAATAAGGAATGATGTAGTATCCCAATCCCAAAAATGAGCATATCATAAATTTCATCACCATAATATAATAAAGTATTGATGACTCATGGACTTGTTGTGCTTTTCAATCAATCTTAAAATCAATGAGCAAATCCATTCATCTTATTCTTCTATCTTCTATCGACACTAACATAGTATCATGAAATTCAACAAAAATCATAAATGCATCCATCCTGCATCCATAAACAATTAGGATAAATCCTATGTAATCATAGCATATCATAAAGAATGGCATAATTATATGGAAAATATAAAAAGGAAAGTATATCCATCTCATAGCATGTCATAGAAAGATACAATAAAAGAGAATGAAACATCCATTGCATTGCGTCCATAATGTATATCATACATCACATAAGTATCACATCATAAATCTGTAGATGCATAAAATGTATTGATTGACATTGGACATCTAATCTTGACCACTAACATTGCTTCCTCCTGAATAATCCTTCGGTCTAACCATTTAATCAAATGCCTTTATTTGATTAAATTCATCAATATTCCTCTCTTAATTAAATAAATCAGTTATCTAATTAAGTCATCCTTTCTTGATAATTAAATTAACCAGTCTGATCTAATTATCCCTATTTAATTAAATAATCAATTTTATTTGATTAAATCTCTAAATTCTATCTATTAAATTAAATAAATTAAACCTTGTTTAATTTAAGCTAACATCACCCCCTTTAGCTAAATAAATCAAAATATATTTATTTAACTAAATCTTTAAATCATATTCTTCTCATATTTGATTTAAATCAATCCATAAATTTAAGTCAAATAGGTCACATCATTTAATCCTTCATTAAATTAATTAACCTTGATTAATTTAATCTCTTCTCATGTCCCATCCTCCATCTTTTGCCACTTGCACATGAAAATAGAGTTATTTGATTTATTAAATCTCTATTTATCTTCAACATGGCATAAAGGAGGAATATTCTTCAAATTTGAAATTCAAATCTAAGTTGAATTTTTCCTTCCAACAAGGAATTCATTACCTCTTACAAGTCTTTTTGCATTAAGCCAAGTGGCCATAACTCCATTTGACTCTCCCTCCGCCTTGCCATTAATACAATTTCAAAATTCAAATATTGGAATTTATTGGCACATTCATCAAAACTTGCACATTCCTCAACCATTCACATGTTGACAAGTGGCACTTTGCCATTGGATGAAATTTAGTCCCACATTGCTCTATTTTGGGCATTCTTTCAACTTTTCATTCTATAAATAGAGAGCTCCTCTATTATATTTGGCATCCACAATTTGAGTAAACTTACTATGCTCAAATCTTTAGCAATCTTCATCCATACTTTTGAATTTGTAGCTAGGTTATGCAGTTTTTTTATCTTGGAGCATTCATCACTCTTCATCAAAGTGGATCAACTTTCATCACCAAATCACCATTGCATCATTGGAGTTGGGAAAGAGCCAATTTTCACATCAAATTGACACCAATTCCCTCAAGAGATTGAGAGTTTGATTTGCTTTAGAATATGATTTGATATGTTTTAAGTTTTGTTGTGTTCTTTTCATTTCCTCTTTCTCTTACAATCTAAATGAATTTCTTGAGGAATCTACATTCTAGCTTGAATTTGATCTAATTTTTTGTTTGTTTCTTGTGCTATTACAGGTTTAGGATCTAGGTTGACCATTTTGATGCTAAGAGGGCGAATCTTGTTTTCTAATAATCTTTTTGTCAAAATTTCCATGTTTTTCTTTTTCTACAAGAAAACTCCGCCGCTGGAAGCTTAGCGTCGTTGTTCAGCACCGTTGGTTCTCCAATGTCGCTATATGGAACCGTTGAAACTACAAACTGCAATGCCTCTGACTTCCCACCCAGAATTTTGAATTCTACATTGTACCGCTAAACCTGTTTGACATGTGGGAATCTTTCAAAAACATAAACTACATTGCTAGCCAAAAGGGTGATGCCTTCATGCTCACTGGGCTAGTTACAGAGCGACGTTGACTGGTAAGTGGCACTATATAGCATCGCTAGTGAAATCAAACTATGGCACCTTCATGGATTGCACCGCTGGAGGGGAGTATAAAGTGAAATTTTATTTGTAGCACATGCTTTTTTTCAAATTATGGTTCTTTTGTCTGTTTTCTACTTTCTTGACCTCTATTTCTGAAGAATCTAACTAACTTCCTTGTAGGTTGGATCGATCAAAGATGAAAAAAGGAAGGGAAGCATGATGATGTCATTTCACAAAAACAAGTGTTTTTAAACACTCTAGTGTTTGTTTAACACTCTTGGAGGATTCATTATTCCTCTTAAATAAAAATTTGTCATCTTTTTATGCTTAGGACTTACTAATTTCATTTTGGGCTTTAAAAAGAACCTTTTAAATTCTTGCTACAAAATGGCTTCAAAAGGGACTCAAATTTATTAGAGTTTGTTTTGGGTTTAATAATTGAACAAGGAAAATTATCACACTTACTTTGGTGCTTTAAAACGAATTCACTTTTTCTTTGTGGATTTAAAATGAACAAGTTTTTTCATTGTTTTGTAATTACGTACACAAAGTAATATCATCAAAAGATGTTTGCGCTTCTCTTGCACCTCATGATGATCTTGAGAATCTAAAGGATTTTGGTGACATTAAGTTGTGTATGTAATTTCCCATACACACTTCAATTTGGGTTTAAAATTGAACAAATTGTGTGAGTGTGAGTAAATCTATTGCATGTGTTCTCCCTTTGTTTCTAAACAAAGGTTGATCAAACTATGAATACATTTACTTGCTATTGTTTATCTTAGAGGGCCTTCCTTGGGGAAAAAGTACTCACCCAAGGGAATGCCTCAACCGGTAACACTCTGAACCTAAGAGTATTTCCAACCTGGATATAAATGTGGGTATTGGAATAAATTCCATTATCATGCGGTTGGCTCTAATGAGAAGGGCAGCAATGGTCTCTCACCATGTTGGGTCAACTCCTACAAATGGAAAGTCTAAATTAAAACCCTTGTTGTAGAAAGGCCAAAATCCCTATCTATTTTTTGGTGCAAGAACGATCGTTGTGAAGCCACCCCACACTTTTACGGTCTTTAGTAGAAATGGAAAGCATGCCATGGGAGTTTCATGGGTGTTGATGCTTGGATTCCCCGTATAAGTGAGTGCCATGGAGGGGAGCTAGTGGGGTCAAGCATCTAACCATTTGCTAAAGATAAGCATAGCTGGACTTGTCCAAGTGGGGACTCAACAAATATTGTCTTTCATATCCATAAGTTTGTGCTTGTTCTTGGTTATAAAACGCTTTTCTTATTCAAAAAAAATTAGAAAAAAACATTTAACATCATCATCAAAATTTCAAACCCTTTAGAAGAAAAATACAATTGACCAAATTCATGTGTTATTGATTTCCCTTGGGATTCACATCCTTAGAGGTTTCTAAACACTTGGATTTACATCTCAATTTTCCTACTAAAGTTAAACAATAGGTAACCCTTGCCTTGAATTCATCAAAATTCCACATAACATACTTTGTGGGATTCGAAGAAATTGATACATTGGACATCTAGTTTGGAAATCTAATCAAAGAAGTGTTTGTGGTAAAACAAAATCACTAAGCAAAGATAACAAAATTGTCTCTCACATGTGTTAATTCCTCATGATTTCCAAGAAAGTCAAAATTCCAAAACGAAAGTCCTTGAGCCAAAGTTCAAAATTTAGGATTGACACTCGAAAGGTCATCAAGAAATACATTAGAAAGTGCAATCAAAAGCAACACATAAAAATAAGAAAAAAATTCACAAGATTCTATAGAATCATTCCTTTGAACAATCTAGAAATGTATGCTTAGTTTGAACCACTTCTTGGTTGAAAGGTCCTTAGTAGTATTGTATGTTCTTCAATACCGAGGTCTAGCAAACAAGTGTCTTTTTAGGTACATCCTAGGATCAAAATCAAAACCTTCATCCATCTTTTGAACATCAAAACCAAAATCATCTCATCATCAACTCTTCGAAAAGCTTGAAAAAATCCTCCATGTTAAAACTTTGGGAAAATCATTTGAAATCAATCCAAAATCACCTTGTTTGATTGAATGTGTGTAGATGCATCCTTCTCCACATATTTGACCAAATTATCAAAACTTGTGAATAAATTCATCCCTTGATAAACATCCAAACATCTTGGGATTTAGGAGTTCATTATCAAAATCATCTTGTTTGGATAGGAGTGTTTTGATGAATCCTTCTTCTCACACCTAGAAAAATTAGCATCTTGTGAATGATTTAACTCTAGGAAAACATCCAACCTCTTAGAGTTTATGAGTCCACCAAAATCTAAATCGAAAACAAATCAAGTCCTAAAGTTTAAACATACCCTTCAAGATTTTCTCAAAGAGTTCCAAACATCCATCAAACGTCCATCTTACATCCATATCATTATCATCCTTTGATGTTGGAATCATCCTAAATTTTCTCTTTTGTACCTAAAGTTAGATAAATCCAAAGAATTAGAGATTCATCTCCTATATTTTTCAAAATTGATCCCTATTTTATGGTGTAGACTAGATCTCAACACAAGAAGAACATGGAAGCCAACAAAGAAACACCCGCTTCAAGTGACCTAAGCCAAATAAACTCCAAAATGAATCCTATTGAATCAAGAAATCCTTTGACTAACTTTATCTCATCATCACAAAATCCACAAGAGGATCTTGCCTTTGGGATGTCACACGAGGAAATCACTGAAATGATCCAAAATCCAAAGAACCATAAGATTATCAATATCATGATGAGACTCAACCCTTCACTATACATGCTCGAACTAGCAAAAAAAGGGGATAAACTACCTTCTGATTTTGACATGAGCTCTATAGTGGAACCATCTTTAGAGGTCATGCCTCCAATTTCATCCACACTCCCCATCTCATCTACATCCCCATCCCAAAGAATCACTCAAAACATCTTGCAAATCACAACATCTTTTGCTCCAACTTAGCCTAATGTTAATATGGGAAGTTCATTTCTTAATGCCATTCAAACACACCCCCTTGTCAATAATCAAGACTTGGATGCAAACACCATTTTGGAAAAAAATTTACCACAAAATCCATTACATAAGTATGCTCCTCTCACTTTCCATGATCCTAATGATCCATTGTCATCATCCTTTTGCACAACACCCCAAACCTCTCTCCCCATAACTTCACAATGAGACAGTGACATATTCAGACCAGGGGGAATTTTTGACACTATGCCATTTCCTCAAGAGATCACATCTCTTACATTTTCACCACTTCCACCATTACCACCATCATCCACACCACTACTTGGCTTAGGGCTTCCACCTTTACCAAATATCAATCAAAATCAAACCAATATCCCAAAAATCAATCAAAACATCATGCCAAACTCTCAAAACTTTTCATCGACATCACAAAAACAAATGAAAACTACAAAAAGAAATCACAACATCATCAACCACCCCCTAACATCTCAAAGCATGGTCTCTCAAGGACCAACCATATCAATCACACCATCCACCACTCAAATGCCAAATACAACAGCACCTCTCACCACCACCACAATCACTATTCCAAATCCACCACCACCTCCACCACCACCAAGCTCTAGTACATAAAATGAATACAACATTGCATTGCAAGTAGCTCAACGAGTTGTTTATCAAAAGGCATTCCTACAAGTACAAAAACAAAAAACTATGCAGCTAGCTACTCAACAAGCCGCACAACTAGCTACTTAGCAAGCCGCTCAAGCAGCCCAAGCCACATTAAAAGTAGAAAAGGCTTCTCAAGCCCAAATCTTATTGCAACAACAAGCAGCACTAGCACAAGCACAAGCCCAAGCACAAGCACGAGTGCAGTATCTTGCAGAAAAACAAGCCGCAAAACTACAAGCATATCAACAAGCGGTAAAGCAATACTAAGAGCAACAAGAAGCAACCCAATTAGTAGCCCAACAAAAAGTGTTGTTGGTGCAACAACAAGCACAATAGAAGGCTCAGTAACAACCAATCTTGGCACAGCAACAACAAGACCAACAACAAGTGTTGTTTATATAGCAACAAGTGCAAGCATACATGGCTCAACAAAATGTGTAAATACCACCAATCAACACATCAACCAATCCACCCATCACACCCACCAATGAACCACCTCAGAACACCTTCATCCCACCTCATGATTCGTAAAATGATGTGATAGCACAAATCAGGTTGCTCTCTCAACAAGTGCTCGACCTTCAATCAGGGCGAAACACAAGAACGTCTAGTAACTTGTGTCCTTATCCATTCAAAAAGATCCTTGTGATGAATACATTCCTAAAGGGATTTGAGATCCCAAAATTTGATAAGTATCGTGGGACGGGAAACCCTGAAGACCACATCAGAGAATTCTAGGTTCATTGTATGGAGTCGTGTATGACAATACCTATCTAATGTAGCTATTTCAAAGGAGCTTGGTAGGCCACTCCATGGAATGGTTCTCTCACCTACCTACAGGCATCAAGCCATTCCAAAAAATCATAGACACATTCATCAAAAACTATGCATGCAATATTGCCATGGATGTTAGTCTAGAGGAACTCTTAGCTCTGAAACAAGGTAAGAATTAATCATTTGCTTCATTCCTACAATGGTGGCAATCCAAGGCCAATCAGAGCAAATGGGTCATGCCTAAGGAACAACAAGTATGCACTATCATATCTAACCTTGACGGCCTCTTGGCATTCCATCTCAAGGTCCAAGGGATCACCACGTACGACCAGTTGATTTCCAAGCCGCTCAACATCAAACAAGCCCTTATGAAACAACCTGGAGGATCAACTTCATATCCTGAACAATAGAATAATTTACCACCCACCAATTACAATGAAAAAACCTCACACATGGGAAAGAAACAAAAATATTACCAACGATGGTGTCGTCGATTCCAAAGTTTTCATTAGTGCCCCTTAGAAAAACACACCCACACCACAACAACAAATCCAAAACCATCATCAAAACAACCATCATCAAGTGAACACAACAACACAACAACCAAGCAACCAAGTGGTCAATAACATCAATGACCAAAGAGGACTACCCCAACGAAACAAGAACTTCACCAAATAGAAGTACATTGCTCTTGGGGAACCACTAGAAGTCATCATGAAGAAATTATTAAATGAAAACCTCATCAAGGTTCCCACCTATGAGAACTACTAAGAACTAGATGTTAAACCTCCTTGGTACAACAAAAATCAGCTCAGCGACTTCCACAAAATCAAAGGGCACACCACGAACAACTACATGAGACTAAAGAACATAGTCCAAGATCTCATTGATCAAAGGATTATAAATGTGGAATAACCAATAGGAAACTAGAACCTCAAAATATACACAAATTTGATGCCTAAACATAATAATAAAGGGAACAATAACACTGATAAGGGGGAAGGAACCTTTAAAAATGTGAATCAGGTATATGAAACTGTCATCGCCTCCCTAGATGAATACTATGTAGTAATCACTATCAAAGGAGCTCAGGCCGATTGTGGAGTCACCATAAGAGGTGGAAAAGTTACTATCGTAGGATCATCTCAACCAAATAGAACTTTCATGTCCAATTCAAAATCCATTCCCAATGGTTACAATGTCCTTGATCAGCTAAAAAGAATTCCAACACAAATATCTACCATGGAGCTATTAAAAATATCATCCACCCACAAGAAAATCCTAGAGGAAGCATTGGCTTCATCCACTATCCCCGCGGATCTTGATGCAAAACAATTCCAAGCTATGGTAAAAAACATCATCACTCCAAACCTCCTTACGTTCTCCGATCAGGACTTTCCTTCTCAACCATCTCATAACCGTGCACTCCATTTAGAGGTCCTAGTACATAAAAGTAAATTCAAGCGAGTCTTGGTGGATGGAAGTGTAGGATTGAATATTTGTTCCCTCAAACTCATTAAATAGTTAAAAATCTCATAGGATTCCATTGACAAAGGAAAGGGTATTACAATCAGAGCATATGATGATTAGGAAAGAGTGTCCCAAGGCATAATCAAAATCCCTATTCAAGTAGGGCCAGCCATTATGGAAACCACCTGTCAGGTCCTGGACCTCGACTTGCCTTATAACATTCTCCTAGGACGACCATGGATCCATGCAATGCAAGCGGTAGCATCAAATTTCCATCAATGTGTCAAATTCACATATGAGGGACAAGAGGTCACCATCCATGGAGATCCTGAACCATTGTACTACTACAAGAACCTTGAGGAAAAATACTACAAAATACCTCAAGTGCCTAAAAATGATGAAGGCCCATCAACACTGTACATTGATCTAGCCAATCTTGTTTCCACTTCTGCAATAGAGACATCTGCCATTCCCGCCATCCCCACCATCTCCGATATCAAACTCATCATCCAAGATAATGGTTGCATAAATTACACGATTCCCAAAAATGCTTTTGTGGTAGGAGAGTTACCACAATCTCCCAGATCACGAGAATGTCCACAATCAAATGAAGCCTCCACATCTCAAACATCCCTTGAAGAATATCCCAACTTCAGAATTTGGGGAGATCTCAACCAAGAATTCATAGAGGAGGAACCATCTTATCTCCTATACCAAGATAATAGACCAGCAACCAATCTACCAATGGATGACATAAGCGAAGGTTTGCAAATGATGCTCACAATGGGCTATGACAGAAACTAGAGACTTGGGAAAAATGACAATGGGCTTATAATACCTATCATTCTAGAGATGTGAATGAGAAATCTTGGCCTTGGATTTACCCCTATGAGTATAACCATACGTGGCCAAAGTCCTCCAGCTAGAAAGGTCACTAATCCTCAACTATCCATAACCGAACTTCACTTACCCGTATCTACGGATCGTGTCTTAGACAACTTCACATTTGACATAACTGATATCTATAGTAGTAGTGATGATGAGGATCCCATAACCAACCTATCTAGGCTCTTTGAGGATACCACCCTTCTCATGATTAACACCTTATCCTTTGAGTCAGACCATCAAGATCATGAAATCTGCCTAGTTTACCCCCAACTCATCGATTATGACCAACGAGGACCACCAATTCTTGACACATTGAAAAATGATGAGGCACTCTCAAAATTCATGGGACTATAGGATAATATTCCATGTGGGGATCACAAAGCAGGATTCATCATTGAGTTAGATAAAAATGCATACTATGGGGAAACAATTGAATCCCTCAGTTGCAAAAGTGAGAAATTAAGAGTAATATCTAAGTCCTTGAGTGAAAACCACACTCTAGCACTCTCTGACATGAAAAAAGTAAGAAGAAAAGACGCATCCAATGGTGAAAACCTCTTCGAGGCACCTGAGGATGAGGGATTCAATCTTCCTTTTGGAGCTCTTCATCAGGAAAAATTAGTAGTCCTAGAAAAAAAGTGCAATCCAGTTAATCTAGGAATAGAGGAGACCCCGCACATCACATTCTATGAAAAATCACTAATGTCAGAAGAACAAGAACTCCCAACAGCCTTCTTAAGAGAGAGAAAGGTAAACTTTGCATGGAGCTATGCTAACATGCCAAGCCTTGATCTAGAAATTGTAGTTCATCACCTAGCACTATATCCTGAAGCAAAGCCCATTAGGAAAAAGCTCAGGAAAATGCACCCTTAGATCGCCCTGCTAGTCAAAATGGAACTAAAGAAGCTATTGGATGCAGGATTCATTTGACCAATAGACTATCCAGAATGGGTGTCAAACCTGGTTCCTATCTCAAAACCAGATGGGGGCATTAGAATCTACACAGATTTTAGGGAACTAAACAAAGCATGTCCAAAAGATGATTTCACATTGCCCAACATTGACATGATCGTAGACATGACGACAGGACACAAAATGCTTTCCTTGATGGACGGTTTCTTAGGATACAACTAGATAATGATTGCTAAAGAAGACCAACACAAAATGACCTTCACTTGTCCATGGGGGACTTACTGCTAGAATTTGATGCCATTCAGCTTGAAGAATGTAGGAGCAACATACCAAAGAGCCATGATGTTAATCTTCCATGACATGATCCATAAAACTATAGAAGATTATGTCAATGACATACTAGCCAAATCCAGAAAGAGGAAGGATTGTTAGAAACCAAGATCAGATTTGCAAACCAAAAAGACCTTCCACAGAAGAGAAAATCAGAAAAAGCAGAGGTTGCAAAAGAATGTGCAACATAATATTATTCAATAATTCAATAATTACATGATAAATATTTTCTTTATAAAAGCAAGATATGCATAACCCTAATCTTATCTTGAGCAACAAGATAGCTCAACAAGATAAGGATGACAACTAATTAACCTAGGAATTAAATAATTACCTAAGTAAACTTATGTAAAGTGTAATTAAATATTAATTACACCAACACCCCCATAAGTGCAACTTAGGGAGAAGCAAATTATTATGCAAATATGAGTCCCGATAACAAGGCCTGATTAGGTACTCATTTACAAATGCAATGATGAGGTAGACAAGGAAAACCCAGTGGGACAAAACCCCCCTACAATGAGATGACTGCTACAAAGAAGCACTGGAAGAACACTGTGGAGTAACACTGGAACCGCAATCTAACAAGCAAGGAAAGATACTTCTATCTACAACTGAAACCAAAACCAGAATCATGATAATGTGACAACAGACTCGATGCCATGGAACACTGGAAAACTCAGAAACTGGAACAACCCTAGAATCTGTGAAGCAATAGTAGATGAAATGATGACATAATTTGGAAACCATCTATCTCGACGCCGATGCCAAACTGTGACTGAAACTATTCCATGGGAAGGAGTACCAAAAATAGACTTTGGAACATTAACCATAAAACCATGGCCCTCAAACTAAGAAGAATCTGAACCAATGAGGATCAAGAAACATAATCTCCTCACTGAAGTGTGAACCACTAAATTCAATGTGTCAAGTAAGATAATAATGTGGCCAAAAGAAACTAAGAAACCAGATAACCCATGCGAGCTATCATCAAATCAAGATGGATATGGAGATCAAAGTGAAAACTACAGTCTAATCAGATTTATTATGCAAGAAACCCCCCTGATGGAACTTTATCTCAGTTCATTTATTACAATAACCTAACAATTGTAAAAGGAGAGAAAGCTAAAGCATGCATAAATAGAAAATATGATGAAGTGGTACTAAAATGAAGTGTAAATATTCAAGTTTCACTTTTCCAACTGCCAAAACATCCAAGTAATCTCCAAAAGACCCATTGGGACAAATCTGGAATAAAAATAAACTTGGGACAAATACATAAAAAAGTGCATGGACACCAATATAGAGCTCCTCAATACCTTTCCAACACCTCAAAGAAGAAAAAATTTAGAGATCGTGGAAAAAGGTTATGAGCTCGGAAGCCCAAAATGAACATCTAACTTCAAACAGAAAAAATTAGGTAAATAGTAAAATACTAAAAAATAAACAACCCTACTGGAAAGTTCTTAGAACTAGATTTTTGGTGATATCTTGTTTGCCCGATTTTGATACCGTATGCCCAAGTTATGACCAAAAGAAAAAACTACTCCTTTAGGAAAAATTAGGGCTAGGAGGGGCAAAGAGGCAGTACGGCCGATGACATCATGCTGACGTCAGCACTTCATAGGATTAAATTTGATGGCCATTTGGCCATCAAGGCAAAAAATGCCCCCCCTTGCCAGAAAAAATTTTCAGCAACAGAATATGCTGTTCGAATATTAGAATATTCCCCAGGCGGCTTCTGGCATATTCTCTCAGAATCAAAATATTCTCTGGGGTAGGATATCGGTCGAGGGCTGGTCTCGAAGCTCCTGGTCAGCTATATGACTAGTGGAGGTGCTGAGTGGGTGGTCGGGCATTAGGTGCATAGCGCCTGGTCCCCCATAGGACTGCGGTGACCGTTGGAGAAGCCCTCAAGGGCTGGTGCGGCCGACGACCGATGGGTGGCGCCATTGGCTCGAGCGGCCGAGGGGTGGCCTCCTAGTGGCCATCAGGTGGAGCAGGAGCGGCAAATTATTTTGTATTGGCACTGCCAAATTTTTTTGAAAAAATCAATGTTTTAAATATTTTTTTTATATTTTTTAAAAAAATGAGCCTTGAGAAGTGAGCTGGGGAGGCCATACGGCCTCTTTAGCAAATTTTTTTTGCCTTCTAGATCAACTGCTTAGAAATCAATGAAACGAAGGGTATTCTTAGGGTTTTTAGCCGCTATGAACACAATGGTTACCTCTGTTTCTGCTCAAACTGCTCCAAAAAATTGGCTAACCCTAAATCTTGCAAAAAAACTCTGAGCTTGAAACCCTCACAAATCTGGCAAATGATGGCCAAAATTTGCAAAATAAAAGTCAATCTTGACTTTCTCCAGCACTCTGGATCCAATGGTGAAGCCTGATCTGATCCAAAACACCACATAGATGAACTCAAGGCATGATACCCTCGAGGAATCCCGAACGAACCCTGCAATGATTTTCTCAAAAAATATGAGAAGGGGCTACAAATCAAGGCTCTGATACCATGTTAGAAACCAAGATTAGATTTGCAAACCGAAAAGACCTTCCATAGAAGAGAAAATAAAAAAAAGTAGAGAGGTTGCAAAAGAATGTGCAACATAATATTATTCGAGAATTCAATAATTACATGATAAAGATTTGCTTTATAAAAGCAAGATATGCATAACCCTAATCTTATCTTAAACAACAAGATAGCTCAACAAGATAAGGATGACAATTAATTAACCTAGGAATTGAATAATTATCTACGTAAACTTATGTAAAGTGTAATTAAATATTAATTACACCAACAAGGATCACATAGCAACCTTAAGTGCCATTTTTGACAGGCTAGAGGAATACAAGGTTAGATTAAATGCAAAGAAGTGCATCTTCGACGTACAATCAGGAAAGTTGCTAGGATACATAGTGTCAATGAGAGGTATTGAGGTAGATATAGAAAAGGTAAAAGCAATCCTTGAGATGGAGGCACCCAAAACATTGAAATAATTAAGGGGTCTCCAAGGTAGGCTTCAGTCCATCCAAAGGCTCATAGCATAGTTGGAAAATAAAAATAATCCATACTCTCACCTACTTCACAAGGGAGTAGCGTACAAGTGGGATAACAAGTGTGGAGAATCCTTTAATAAGATCAAAGAATGTCTACTTACACCACCAGTCCTAATGCCACTGATCTTGAGAAATCCATTAATTCTCTATGTGTCAGCAACAACAGCAACCCTTGGAGCTCTTCTAGCTCAACATGATGAAAATGGAACAAAAAGGGCCATATATTATATCAGTAGGACAATGGTCAGTCATGAGTTAAACTACTTATTCCTCAAAAAAGCATGTCTAGCAGTAGTGTTTGCATCACTTAAATTTAGACATTACATGTTGGAACACAAAATAAAACTCATCACCAAGATCGACCCCCTCAAATACTTACTATCAAAAGCAATGCTCACTAGAAGAATGGCCAAATGGGTCATGATACTATTAGAGTATGACATTGAATACATGGAGTGGAAAGCAATTAAAGGCCAAGTCATTGCAGATCATCTTGAAGAAGCACCAATCTATTCAAAGAATCCTCTCATCTCAGAGTTTCTAGATGAATCAATCTTCAACCTCAACATAGCTAACCACTGGAAACTTTACTTTGATGGCTCATACACACAACATGGATCAGGAGTTGGTGTCTTCTTTATCACCCCACAAGGGGACTACATACCTAGATCATATAAATTGGTATTTCCCTACACCAACAACATTGCAGAATACGAGGCTTTAACCATAGGTCTCAGAATAGCAGTGCAGTGGCACATCATGGCCCTCAGAGTATATGGAGACTCCCAATTGATAATAAATCAAGTGAACGATGAGTACCAGACTAAGGATGATAAGCTCACTCCATACAAGAAACTGGTGGAGACTCTCAAGGAATCCTTTATCGAAGTCACATTTGAGAAAATTCCTAGAGAAAATAACAGAGCATCAGATGCCATGGCAATGATTGGATCCCTACTGGACATCCCTCGCAACATCCTAAAACATGAATTCTTGGTAGAGCAGCTTCTCATGCCCACATTCAAGGTACCAGAATTGGAATTTGTGTGTGAAATTGTTGGTTCCAGTGATCCCTGGTACCATGAAATTTATACCTACCTATGAATAGGTGTCATACCTACCAATTTACCCTCAACCTTAAAATGAACCTTTGTCAAAAAGGCATTCCAATTTGTCATCCTAGGAGATACCCTATATCGTAGGAGCATAGAAGGAACATTATTACGTTGTTTAAATTCTGAGGAGGCATTGACCACTTTAACTAAGGCACATAGCGACATTTGTGGTTCACACTCGAGTGGAATGACCCTATCCAAGAAATTGCTAAGGATGGGGTATTATTGGCCTACAATGGAAAGAGAGGCACACAACTACGTCAAAAGATGCCTACAATGTTAGCAACATGGGGACCTCATCCATGCTCCAGCTCAAGAACTTCATCCCATCATCACACCATGGCCCTTTTCATAATGGGGACTCGATCTCATTAGAATAATCACCCCCACTTCATCTAATGGCCACATGGTCATCATAACAACCAAATAATACTTTACCAATTGGGTGGAAGCCATACCTATGACATATATAACCAGGAAGCAAATATCAAGGTTCATCCTGAACTATCTCATTTACCACTACAGTGTTCCACAAGCCATTATCTCAAATAATGGGACACCATTTAAGAATCAGGATGTCCGTGACTTGTGTGAAAAATTCAAAATCCAACATCGCTTCTCCACCCCATACTATCCCCAAGGAAATGGCCAAGCATAAACCACAAATAAAACCATTTTAAAGATCCTGAAGAAAACAGTCAATGACGTAGGTCATGACTAGCATCTACAGCTCAATCCCACCCTCTGGGCCCACCGAACCAACATCCACACACCCACTGGCCCCACCCCCTTCTCCCTAGTCTATGAATTAGAAGCAGTACTCCCCATTGAGATCGAGCTCCCATCACTAAGAATATTACTCCAAAACCTTGTCACAGATGAGGAGTACCGAGTATGAAGACTAAATGAGCTAGAGCTATTGGATAAGCAGCGTATAGATGCTTTAAATCATTTGCACTTCTATCATAATAGACTCAAGAGGAGCTATAACAAGAAAATCAGAAGCAGGACTTTCCAAGTTGGAGAAATGGTACTAAAGGAGAATCAAAAGAACATACCAAATCCAAACAACAAAGGAAAATTTGAACCTAATTGGTTGGGAGCATTTGTTATCACAACAAGCTATAAGTCAGGGGTATATTAGTTATCAACACCCGAAGGGGAACCTCTGCAAGAGCCCATGAATAGCTCTCATCTCAAAAAATTTTATGCCTAATATTTCAAGGTAGAGAACCAAAAATCCAAAAAAATTAGAAAATTTCTTGAAGAAACAGTTACCTTGGTGAAAACCTTGCAAACAGGCATCTTGGTGACAACTATAAAAATACAAAAATAAAAAAATCTAAAAAAATTTAGAAAAAGGATTAAAAACAGTAAAGAGAAAAATTGTCCTCTAGTGAAAACCACTTCGGTGGCACTTTGGACAAGTACCTTGGTGAAAACTTGGAAAATAGGAGCCTTGTGTAAATAAACATGTTCCATCCACTAGGATCTTTATGTCTTGTTCTACATCATCCATCCATTATGTTTCCATCATCCATCACATTCAAATCCCCATCCATCACTTATCCACCTGCATCTGCATCATAGCTTGGTCCTATGTTCATATCATTATCCCTCCTCATACTACTTGGCCCATCCTCAAGGTCAATTTCTCTTGCCTTTATCAGAGTATTCTATTACATCATGTTGGGAGCATGTTCTCATCGAATTAGATTCGTGTATATTCTTGAAGGTAGAAAATTAGAAAATCCAAAAACATCGAAAAATCACCAAAATCCAAAAACATATGAAAATCCCAAAAATAGGTCAAAAATTTAGTCAAGAAGTCAAAAACAAAGTCATCTTGTTGAACTACGGGTCTCTAAGCCTTGAATGTAGGCAAGGTTGATCTTTAATCATCCCTTGAGACACTTAGGTCAGTCTTGTAGGAGTTCGTCATAATAAACTAACATTTCATCATGTATATCTTCATCTGTAAATCGGTCAAGTCGTCAATCAAACTACGTGGTCTCTGCATGTATAACATAGGCAAGGATAATCTATTGATCAGCCCTCGAGGCTCCTAGGATAGGTCCTTAGGTTATGCTCTTGGTCAAAATCTCAAAAAACCCCAAAAACATTTGAAAATCTCAAAAAAATTACCAAACACAGCCTCAAAACATGTGAAAACTCCAAAAACATCCAAATATTTGAAAAAATCCATCCATCCCATTTCGCTTACACCCACAATAACATCACTCACAATAAACGATCATCATCCTCAATCTTTGGTGAAACAATCAGAAACAAGTCTAGTAGGTGAAAAGTGAAAACTCAAAACGTCAAGTCTCAGGTTTAAGTCAGTCAGTAAACAAGTTGATCAAATTTTTATACCAATAGCTTATCAGTCTTAAATCAATCTCATCATTGTCTAATAAAATCACATCCTAGGATGAATCTTTCCTACAATGGGAACTTTTTATCAGACCAAGCACTTTGGATAAACGAAATGTCATGCTGGTATCCACTAATATGTCATAGGATGTATCCTTCCTACAATGGGCATTATCTTTTGGCAATAGTTTTAATTCTTATCCTTCAAAACATAGTTTCCTTTGGCTAACAGTATGAAAAACATTAGCTTGTTTGTTTATGCAATTTTATCTTATTTATCTTATTGAGCTCATTCCAAGGACCTCTTGATGATATCCAAACAAAGGATTTAGAGAGATAGGAATTGGGAAACGATCATTATCTTTTGTCTATTGTGCTTGTTGGATGTTTTTGTAAAATAACCTTGGCGAATACTTACTTTCTTAGGTATGTATGGAGGGTGTTTTGGACAACTTGTTGACTATTGCATTGATAGGTTATACCTTTCCATGTTTTGGTCTGAGATGTTTGAAACTTCTAAAGGGCATCCTAGCAAGGTTTTTGTATGTCAGGTGTGAACAAGAATACTCCTATCTATTTGTCAAGTCAAAGTCCATCACACTAAGTACAATGCCATCCTGGTTCTCTATACCTTGATGTGTCGTACCATGTGTGTTATCAAACATAAGGAAATTGGCCCTTTGAAAATCCTAACTCCTCGAAAAGTAGTTATCATCATTTGCATATTCATCATCTTATGTCTTGTTGGAATGTCTTCTTCTCTTTCATCCCTTCTTTCTCTTCACGCTAACAAGGTACTATTACAATTGATCATCATCATCATCATCAATCTTGCATCCAAAAAACATTAGCATATTGCATAAACATATCATATAGGAAACATATGCATTGCATCTCCATCATCATATAAATATGTTATTATAAGAATTTTTCATAAATAAGCACATCCATTTTTCCATCACATTACATCTATTTTTCATCACATAAACCATAGCACAGCATTCATTTGCATAAATAATTTCATATTACCATCTACTGCACAAATAAAAAATAATAGGTACATGAGCATTATAGACAATCCATTGCATTATAAGCATACATATTCACATCACATAAACATCATAAGGTCATCTCTCACATTACATTCATTTTGCATAACACAAAGCATCATCATACTACTTTGTATTAACATATCATTTCATATAATATATCACATCACAATAAATATATCACGTACATCTCACAATCATATAACATGTTTAGGATAACATATATTTATTATTCTCAAAACCATCTCATTTACATCATCAAGACATATCATATAGAGCATGACCATTGCATACACATTGCATCAAACATAATCATAAAAACATACATATTTTCCATCATTCATCCATATCATATAGAACATCTCATAAATAACCACATCGCAATCATTTTTTTGCATTTCATTTTATAAATCATTCCATATCATTATAAGAATTAAACGCACAAATTAAAATAGGAACATAAACATTATAAAATCCATTACATTAAAAGCATACATCCATCCATAATCATATAAAACATTTATAATCATGACTCACGTATCATTTTATAAAAGAAATCAGTGCACAAATCATCAAATTTACATACATAAATCATCATATGGATTACATCATCATAAAATTGTACATATCATCCATCCATATCATATATCAGTCACATAACCATCACATAATGTATCCATACACACATCGCATAACACCATAACATTATTGCATAGCATATAGAAATAGAACATCCATAAATGCATAATAAATAAATGACACACATCACATCATATCAACATTATCATCTCATATATATATCATTGGATAACTATCATAGTACAAAATAATCAGATCATTATACATGTGTATGTCAATAAGTACAAAAAGGCCCAATAGGCTATAAAAAATGAGCCCATATGGCATGAAAGAATGATATCTCGATAAAAATGAGGTCTACCCCTCCTATCTGCTACCCTCGCCTCTATCACCATGACCCTCTACCAGTCTGTGGCTGGTCCACTGCAAGTAATCTAGAGCCCAGTCTGCTTTAGGTATAGCTTGATGATAATGCAAGTGATAATAGTTTGCCTCCCGGATAGCCTCCCTGCAAGAACGAAGAGGCATTGTGCTCTGAGAGGAGGAAGCCACCATTCTCTCCACCTACTATCTCTAACCCATCTCTGTGGCTGCTTGTAGCTCTATGGCCTGCCTCTACAAAATGGTCTAGTCTCTATCGACCGTGGCCTAATCCCTCTCTGCAATCAAAGTATGAACCTGATCCTGCAGTTGTGCAATCAATGCATCTCGGGGATCTAGTTGTCCTGCTCATTGTGCTTGTGGGGGTTGCACATGAGGCTGATCCTCACTGTCAACTTATGGTGGTGCGTCTTCCTAATCCTGCTACTTGGATGGCCCCTTGTCCTGATCTTACATGTGTACATCTTCCTGGACAGGATGAGTTGGAACCCTGACCGGCTAATCCTGCCGCTCACCATCTCTTCATCCTCATCCTCCCCCTTTGCCCCTCGATCTTCGCTGAGTGGAGAGTGCTCCTAGAACTGTCAATCATAAGGGTGGCTGAAACAAATCTCTGTAGGCTTGTGTCATACTTGGATCTGTGGGTCCCTGATCATATACCCACGACTGAGCTGCCAACTATCTAAAGTTTTCCACTACCTCAAAATTAGGAATATATCACCCCCACGAACCCTACGATGCCATGTGAGCAAATAAAGCCATGTAGGCATCATCTGTCCAGTTTTATGGCTCACCAAATTGACACTAAACATGCCATGGTAGGTATCTCTCTACCATTGTATGCTCCCGCCCCTACATAAAGTGGTCTTGGTGGGAAAAGAATATATGTTGTGCATCATCGGCCCATCTGGGGTGACCAAGGTACGGGCGCCATGTAAAAACCTACATATCATCCAGGACCCTCCTTCAGTGAGGAATCTCGTGCTCGCTCGTGTGTGTAAAAGACACACCACCTCTATAGCACCACACTAGGGGATCATCAGGCCCCATCGACACTAGAACGACTTGTGGCTAGAGAATGGAGATGTGCTCCCACACCCACACATGAAGAAGTGTAACACTTGCTCCAAGTGCTTTGTCATTGAGGTAGACGTACTCATGCAAATCCTTGTAGAGGGAGGCTAGAAGGACAGGCCCCCAAGCAAAATGAATAGGCCTATCGTACATCACCATCCACTCCCATCAGAGCCCCTAGCTAGGACTGAAATACCAGCCTCACTGATTTGGGGCAACAAGACTTGAAATGATCACTACAACCACCAAATAGAAGGGTGAAGTCAAGGCCCTGTGATGCTCTAACTCTATTTGACCCTCGCAGTATATAATGTCCTATGTAGCAAGGACTATGTGACAAGCATCCCATCTAGCATCCATGTTGTGAATAACATGTTGCCTATGAATCGACAATCTGAGGAGCTACCACATGTCCTCCAAGGTGACGGTGGCCTCACCAGTAGGAAGGTGGAAGGATGAGGTCTCAATGTTCCCTCTCTTGACAACCGTTGACATCATCCCAAGGTGGGTCCACACAGGTGCTACATAAGCAATGTACCATAGTCCCATGTCCCACAGTTGATCCTGCTCCCTATCACTCAGATCTCGTAAGTAACCAAAAATTTCCCATCATCTATGCTCCCAAGAATAGAGCTCCCTCGCCACGTCCTGCATCACAAAAGGTCACCATGTCAAAACTTTTGAAAATTTTATTCTGAGCGTCCAAAAATCCAGCCTAGCATTGCTATTTGTGAAGGCGTCATAGTTTGAATTTTAAAATGCAATGTTGGGACTGCCAAAGTCTCAAAATGCACGGTCGTGGTACACTTTTCTAAAAAGTGGCACAGTTTGGCAGAGATCCTAGTCTAAAGTCCACCACCGCGTTGGACTTTGAAATTCCCCCACTGGAGGTAGCATATGCGTCGGAGTTTGAAGTTTGTTTTCAAACTCCAAACTCTACCGTGGTAGTGCATTCCATGATGGTGGGTCAGTTTGAGCCACCGAGTGGTGCAGGTTGAATTTTGAGCAGTGTTATATAGCACAGATGCAGTGAAGCTAAGTTTAAAAGCATTAAATAAGCACGAAAAATGAAAAATGAAGCTCAAGTAAGGATCACTTACCGATGCCCCAATGTCGAGAGGTCACTGGTATGTCTGGAATGAATCAAAAATATGCATCGGAAGCTGTTGTTGCACCATCTCGTCAGAATATCAGAGCTCAAATCGTAGAATTGCTAAAAGGATGTGTGAAAATGAATCGAAAGTGACCCCTCAAAGCCTTTTTAAGCCTCAAAATTAGGGTTTCTTGACCCTATTTTGCTATCTTGCCAAGGTTTTGAACTCTTGAACCTGTTCAAGCCTGTTTTACATTGTTTTATTGCATTTAGACATGTTTTTGGCCTCCTGGAGCCTTTCTAGACCTGTCGGGAACCTTGTCCTCTTTTTTCACGAGATCACCCAAAAATCAAAATTTTTGTCCAATCTCTCAAGGGGGCAGTATATTAGCATGTTTTCTCTCACCGGGGTAGTAGTGGAGCAAGATTTTGAAAACAATTTTTTTTGGCTTTGATCAAGACCATTTATTCTTTGAATCAACACAACAAGTGCATTGCTTCAAAGAGGGGCAAAATCTAGATGCATAAAATGTACTAATTGACATTGGACATCTGATCTTGACCACTAAAATTGATTCATCCTGAATCATCCTTCATTCTAACCATTTAATTAAATGCCCTTATTTGATTAAATTCATCAATATTCCTCTCTTAATTAAATAAATCAATTATCTAATTAAGTCATCATTTCTCGATAATTAAATTAACTAGTCTAATCTAATTATCCCTATTTAATTAAATAATCAATTTTATTTGATTAAATCTCTAAAGTCTATCTATTAAATTAAATAAATAAAACCTTGTTTAATTTAAGCTAACATCACCCCCTTTAGCTAAATAAATCAAAATATATTTATTTAACTAAATCTTTAAATCATATTCTTCTCATATTTGATTTAAATCAATCCATAAATTTAAGTCAAATAGGTCACATCATTTAATCCTTCATTAAATTAATTAACCTTGATTAATTTAATCTCTTCTCATGTCCCATCCTCCATCTTTTGCCACTTGTACATGAAAATAGAGTTATTTGATTTATTAAATCTCTATTTATCTTCAACATGACATAAAGGAGGAATATTCTTCAAATTTGAAATTCAAATCTAAGTTGACTTTGTCCTTCCAACAAGGAATTCATCCCCTCTTACAAGTCCTTTTGCATTGAGCCAAGTGGCCATAACTCCATTTGACTCTCCCTCCACCTTGCCATTAATACAATTTCAAAATTCAAATATTGGCATTTATTGGCACATTCATCAAAATTTGCACATTCCTCAACCATTCAGATGTTGACAAGTGGCACTTTGCCATTGGATGAAATTTAGTCCCACATTACTCTATTTTGGGAATTCTTTCAACTTGTCATTCTATAAATAGAGAGCTCCTCTATTATATTTGGCATCCACAATTTGAGTAAACTTACTATGCTCAAATCTTTATCAATCTTCATCCATACTTTTGAATTTGTAGCTAGGTTATGTAGGTTTTTATCTTGGAGCATTCATCACTCTTCATCAAAGTGGATCAACTTTCATCACCAAATCACCATTGCATCATTGGAGTTGGGAAAGGGCCAATTTTCACATCAAATTGACACCAATTCCCTCAAGAGATTGAGAGTTTGATTTGCTTTAGAATAGGATTTGATGTGTTTTAAGTTTTGTTGTGTTCTTCATTTCATTTCCTCTTTCTCTTGCAATTTAAATGAATTTCTTGAGGAATCTACATTCTAGCTTGCATTTGATCTAATTTGTTGTTTATTTCTTGTGCTATTGCAGGTTTAGGATCTAGGTTCACCAAAATCATATCATAAATAATAAATAAAGAAATGCATTCATCCATAACATCTCCATTCATCCATATGTATATGCATCCATACATAAAGCATGAAATAAATACAATACCACATCACATATCATAGAGCATAATTGTTGGGATTATGGAGCCTTACAACATGAGCAGGAAGTATGGATGGTTTGTGTTGGTTGTTCCTATTTTTTCATTGATTTCAACAAGGTGATAACTATACAGGAAGTCTACTTTGTTTATCGGAAGTTGTTCTCTACTGATAATACTCTTTTGTATGGATCATTGTATTGGTATTTAAGTTCAGAATTTATTGAAAGATCTAATATGTCTCTAATCTCTTAACCATGTTATCATGAATCATACAGATAGCTATATCCTGGATCTTGATACATCTTTTGGTTGTGAGTAGAAAGTTATCTCTGACAAAGTTCAACTCTATATTTGTTCCTTACTTGGCATATTGTATGAGAGACTCCACATTTTATTAAGGTGATGATTCTTATGTTTTGGTTTTGTTGGTAGTCTATATGTTGGCGGTATGATGGGAAATTAATGTGTTCTAAGATCTGGAAGGTGTTTTCTTTGAGGTTTATTTGTTTGTTTGGAGAATTGTGTTCTAGTCTTAGCTGAGTTAGCGTATACAATACATTATGGAGACTAGTTATGTTTTATGGATGTTAGCCAACTTGGTATAATGCACTACATGGATAATTTTTTTAAATTATATATGGTGTCGACAGAGAGAGTTTTGATTTTTTTTTTCATCTAATTAGGACAACCTAATTGATGAATAAGATATGCTTGTATATATAAGATTCCTTGAAGAGAGAATGGAAGTATGAAAAAAAGGAAGAGGTACGAAAAGGATTAAGGGGTATGTGAAGATATGAGACTAAATGATTTATTAGTTATGGATCAGTGTAGATTAGTTGAGTGATTGTTTTGTGAGGCATTACTTCATATTATGAGCTTCATTGGAACTGAACCTTGCACATTGAATGTGTATTCTATTAGTTCAATCTTTTGGCAGTGAAGCACTATCTTTGTATCTTGGCAGTTAGCCATATTTTGTACTCAGGTAGTGAGCCTTTTTGAGGATAGTGAGTCTTATAAATGAGCCCTATAATATTTTGTATCCAGCTATAATCTATTGTGAGTTAACCCTCACTGTGGTTTTTCCCGTTTTGGGTTTTCCACGTAAAATCCTGGTGTTCATGCGTATGGTTGCATTGATTGGTTTTTATGTTCCTTCTTGTTGATTCAGTCAGAATTGTGATAATGATTAAATGGATTTAATTGTGGTTTTATGGAATATTGATTCACCCCCCTCTTAATATTTTGGATGTTCAACAATTGGTATCAAATCTTGGTTCCTCAAAAGAAGCCTAAGAGCTTGAGGAAGGTCTCAGAATTTGAGTATAAGAAATTTTTTCCTCTGGAAGTGGTCTCTACTGGATATTCAGGATAAATTTAAAAGATTTGAAGGACTTGTCGATAAAATCGAATAAGTATATTGAAAATTTGTAATGTAAAAGTGTTGAAGCATGTGATCTATTGGTTAAGGTAGATGAAATTATCTTTGGCCTACTACAAAAATTGGATAAGAAAAGAACTAAAGAATGTCAAGAAATTGAAATTCAAAGATGGATGAGTGCATAAAGCTTGAGAAAGAAGAAAAAATATTGAGATATGATCTGGAAAATGCAAGAAATTTTGAAGACAAATTTAAGATAAGCTTGGAAATTCTTGATGATTTGATTACTTCTCAGAGACTAAAAATGGATAAGAGTGGCTTAGGGTTTGAGGAAGGTCAAAGCTCTAAATCAAGGTAATCTATAGGCAAGAAGACTCGGTGCAAAGATGGACAAATCAAGGATCTAAGAAGGAACTCCGAAAGAACTATCAAACAAACTGATGCTAAAAGGTATTTATCTTTCAATGGTGTTTTCTATTCCTGCAAGAAATTTGTTCATAAGGAAAAGGACTACAAAAGTAAAATGAATGATTCTTTATCATTATTTAGAAAAAGTCTTAAGTGCAAGAATATTGGATATAAAGTTAGTCTATGTGACGATAAGTTGAATAAAAGAAAAAATGGAACGAATTAAGAATGCTATTTACTGTAAGTACAACAATCTAGAACACCCTGGTAATAACTATAGAAGAAGGAAAAATAATTATCCGACAAAGAAGAATCAAATCATTGATCCAAAAGAAGAAAGAAAGAAAATGAAAAGGATTTAAAGAAAGGAAGGAAAGCAAGTTGAATTGGAATCATCGGTCTTATATGTGCCGACCTTTGGTGTAGATACTCCCACCAACTTTTGAGTCAAGCAGTGGCTAAGGGGGAGCAATTATAAAAAAATATAATAAACCCCCTCATTGATACTTGTGTCACATCATGAAAGAAGTATATTTAATGTGGTAATGAAATTAAGGAATTTTCTCAATCGCATGTGTGAAGAATGAAGTCTATAGAATTTGAAAGAATGGAGGCATATACAATTTTTGAGGTAATCTACCTGCTAGTTGAAGCATTTATTACAAAATCATTCATAATGAAAGAAATAAATTTAGATAATTCAAGAGCCTTATGTATTTTTAGAGAAGTGTGTAAAGGAAGTTTAGAGAGCAATTTAGAGTTTCAGGGTTTGAAGAATAGATCATGTGTATTTGAAGTGAACTCCAGAAGTAGGATATCTATACATTTCTTGTTGGCATTTATAGAGGTATTCTTGTTTGCACAATCTTTCATCTTTATTTCTATGGATAATTCAAAGGTTGTGAATAGTGCGGGTAGAGTGCAAGTTAATTTGAAGAGATATTTGAGGAATTTGTCAAAAGAGTTTGTTGGTGCATTTTCTTGCATCACTCTGAGAGTATTTCCCATAGAGGATATCTATGCATTTGTATATAGTAAGACAAAAGAGATGTTGTTAGTTCAATTGAGCATGCTATGGGAGAGTGAATTGGAAGAGAGCCATGATGCTTACAAAGTGTTAGTTGAGAAAAATTTGGATGTTTGGAGGAAAGTCCCCTTGTTTGAATTTGCAAAGAAGTACATTTGAATAGTGTTGAGAAGAATTCATGATGAATCTTTGTGATTGATGAGGCACATTTGATTACTGTTGTGTGGTCTCACAACACGCCCCAAGACTAAAAAGACTTGGGGACCCAAGTGAAAAAATATAACTCTTATGACAGGAGCTAACTAATTGGAAGATCACCGGAAGTGAAGAAAGGAAGATAAATCTTTGATAAAAAAAGAGTACTTTGTATTGTAAGTGTTTCGTATACGAGTACTGGGTACTAGAAACACAGAAAAGGAGAAAGGTATTGTAAAGTTTAAAGTGAAAGGCTCTGGTCCAGTAAGCATGAGTCCAGTAAGAAGGAGTCTAGTATAATGGAGTTCTAGTATAACCGAGGTCTAAGAAATTAAGTGGGTAAAGCTGAATACTGGGTACTGAATACTAGGTTGCAATGTTAAATGAAATGTTAAGATTTTGATTTGTCTAATGATCCCAGTGATCCGGTATATGTACAAGGATTCATGATATGCTTTTTGAAAGATGTATTAATTATGGAATTTTTGTACTAACATTTGAATAATGGTTTTATTTACATGAGATGTTATAATATGTTGTTTTTAAAATAAAAAGTAAAAGGGATTTAATATATGGAATTTGTGATTGTAGGAGATATCAATTGTGATGCAAAGCTTGGGTATGGATGGTTAGGTAAACTTGAATCATGGATGGAATAATTTTTAGTTTGGTTCAATCACTTTGGGAGGTGATAATGCAGACAACTTTGAGTCCACCAGAATACTAGGGATCTCGGTATTTCACATATGGTGGGAACAAATGCTAATCTTCGGGAGAGCCCATTCTTGAGAGTGACAGAACTGGAGCCAAGCAAAGTGTAGGGGGCAAAAATTCCACCTTATCATTCTGAATATATGGGAAGCCCCTACATATTATCATGATTCGAAGTATCATCCTGGCGAAGATCCCAGATGAAAAAGTAGAACCCGAATAGCTTCAACGAGTAGTTGGAGTTGACTTCCATTGACTTCAATTGCAATTCTCCTATTGGTCACAATATTCCACATGCCTTGATGAGATTGGTCCCTTAGATTTCCTCTCATGTAGTTGTCTTATTGATTTCCTCTCTTATCCTATATGAGCCTTGCATTCTATGAAAGGCCAAAGGATGCCTCATTTTTATTTTAAGTTCAGAATTTGTGGATGTTGGAGCATAAACTTTTTTTTAAGTTTTGTTCTTTTTTCTTTTTTTGAACCATTCTGGCAGAAAAATTTGTATGCACGTAGACATTAATTGGTATCAGATCTTTATGGATAGCTACCTATCTTAGTATCTTTTTTAGCTGGTTTTGTAAGTTTTAAACAAGACTATATGTTGTGCCATTTAAGGGTGCATACAAAACCTACTCGATTTCCATAAATGAAACCCTCTCTTTAAAAGCTTGTACTATTTTATACGTATCTATGAAGCAATCTGGTGAAATATAAATGGTTTTCTCTATTTTGATTAATTCTTTGGGGCATCCATGGAGAATAACCGAGAGAAACATTTATTTTTTAGTATTTTTTTATACTTTGTTTTAGAATAGATGTTTAATATTTTGAAAATGTTCCAAAAAAAAATAAATGAATGGAAATAATTTTGTTGAAAATATTTTATTTTCCATGAAGTTGTTGAATGCTTAATGCTAAATCTACTTAAGTGATAGCAAGGGATTTGTGAGGTTTCATGATATTCAAGTTTATTAATTTAATTTGAAATATTATCTAAAATTTTAAAGAATAACCATAGTCCCCCTTGAGATTAACAACAAATGTCACATCATTACCCGAGAGCAACCCTAGTGCAACCGTGACCTAGTTATCAGAGACTTGGGATTGAAAAAAAGCCAATCTTTGTCTTGTGAATGCATAATTTCCCCTTAGGTTGTCTTTGTTCCATATCTTTTAAGAAGGATAGGGTCTTTGCGGTCTTGTATGTGGATATTTTATTTGAACTATTTACTACGAGTAAGTTGTCGTCAACAATTACAAGAGAAGCTATCAGAGATGTAATTGATTTGTGTTCCTTTGGACTATGTCCCAAACTGAAGGGTATGGATGAGAAAGGGATAATTTAGGTTACCAATGTGAACCTTGAAGGGAAAGAGGTTGATTTGAGATCAATTGTGGATCTGGTAATTAGGTATGTTGCTATGGTCATCGGTCACAAAGTTTGTATCCCTGGAAATGACCTCATAGTTTCTACTACTGTTGTACATACTACTATTGATATGGTTAAAAGAGGCATGGATTATGACTTTTGTGAATTACTTCATATACATCTTTTGAAGAATCTAAAGGAAATCAAGAAGAGTAAGAAGATTATATTCCAATATGACAATTTGGTTGTTTGTTTCTCTTTTACTTTTTGAGAGAATTACCAGTAATAGAAAGGATAGAATGGTCAAATAAAGACCCTATTTCCCATCAAATCAAAAACTTCAAGATAAATCTTGGTATCTCAGATGCACAACAGACTTCCCTTGCTGCATTCTTTGCAACATTTCATATGAGGATAAGTAGAAGATCTAGGATTCCAATAAGTGTTGTTGAAAGGTACTCTAGAAGCATCAATTTTCTTGTGTTTATAGATTTATATCACATGGAAGTAGTTGAATCAAGGTTGGTAGGAATATCTGAGTTAGATTATGAAGTGTTAGAGGCTAAAGTTGATAACTATACAAAAATTCTTTTGGAAAACCTTAAAAATCTTAATGTAGAAGGTAGCTTCAGTAGCGCAACCAAACCAGGGAAGAAAAGGAAGAGTGCTGTTAAGAAAGATGTTGTAGAAGGAATTGAGTTTGATAGAGCTCAACATAAGCATGAAAGAATAAACATTCAAAGAGATTTGGAAGAATTGTAGAAGGTTATTCCTATTGCTAATTTTGATTCATCTATTTATGTTGTGGAGAATCTTAGAGGAATGATTGATTCTTTGAAGGTTTATATCTTTGGACTTGAAGTGCATACTGGAATTAGGTCTGATGAAGGAAATTTGGAAGATATCAAGGAAAAATGTGTAGATGCACACAATCTTGTGAAGAAGAGGCACATGAACTACTTTCTTTTTTCCTAGATTAGTCTGGTAGTACACTAGATATAAGAAATGAGATAAGGATGAGTGAATCTTGGATGAGCACTCAAGAAGATAGGTACAGGTTACAAAAGATGGAGATAATTAGAGGTGGTCCTACATTGTGCAGCTTAAGGAAAAATTCTTTTCTCTATAGGATCAAAGGACGGAAGTTATCAAGAAGTTTGTGGCACTCATAGACATGATTAAACTTAGGCACACCTTTTTTTCTAGTGCTCTTGGCTATATTGGTGAATTATCAGAGATTAATCTTAGTCCCAATACTTTATTAGATGGTATAGAGTCCTTAACTAAGCTTGACCTATTACACAAGACTCTTATAAGTAAAAAAATTTAAAGAGAAGAAGGAAAAGCATCATGGAAGGTCATCCTGGAGAGTCTCAAAGGTTCTTCTTTAGGTTAATTCAATTTTGTGTTCATATCTTTTTGGTTACATTTTGATGCATATATACATTTATACTGAACCCCATCCTTTATCATTGATGTCAAAGGGGGATAGATAGAGAGATGGAGAGATAGAGGTTAATAGAGGGAAAAAAATTTGTGAAAAATAATTTTATTAGGGAGAGTATTTAAAGTATTCAGTTGCAGTATATTTGAAAATGTTTTGTCATGCATGTTGCCATCAATGCCAAAGGGGGAGATTGTTGGGATTAAGGAGCTTTACAACATGAGCATGAAGTATGGATGGTTTGTGTTGGTTATTTCTATGTTTTCATTGATTTCAACATGGTGATAAGTATATGGGAAGTCTATGTGGTTTATCAGAAGTTGTTCTCTATCAATAATACTCTTTTGTGATGGATCGATGTATTGGTATTTGAGTATGAAATTCACCACAAGATATGATATGACTCTAATCTCTTAACCATGTTATCATGACTCATTCAGATAGCTATATCCTAGATCTTGAGGAATCTTTTAGTTGTGAGTAGAAAGTTATCTCTGATAGAGTTCAACTCTATATTCGTTCCTTGTTTGACATACTACGTGGGAGACTCCACATTTTACTAAGGTGAAAATTCTTATGCTGCGGTTTTGTTGGTAGTCTCTATGTTGGTGGTATGATGGAAAATTAATGTGTTCTCAAATCTGGAAGGTAATTTCTTTGAGGTTTATTTATTGGTTTGTAGAATTGTGTTCTAGTCTTAGCCGACTTAGCGTATGCAATACATTATGGAGACTAATTATGTTTTATGGATGTTAGCTAACATAGTATAATGAACTACATGGATAAAAAATTTAAATTATATATGGTGCCAAGAAAGAGAGTTTTGATTTTTTTTTTTCATATAATTAGGTCGACCTAATTGATGAATAAGATATTCTTGTATATCTAAGATTCCTTGAAGATAGAATGGAAGTATGAAAAAAAGGAAGAGGTGTGAAAAGGATTAAGGGGTATGTAAATATATGAGCCTAAATGCTTTATCAATTGTGGATCAATACATATTAGTTGAGCGACTATTGTGTGAGGTAGTACTTCATATTATGAGCTTCATTGGAATTGAACCCTACACATTGAAGGTGTATTCTATCAGTTCAATCTTTTGGCAATGAGCCACTATCTTTGTATCTTGGTGGTTAGCCATCTTTGGTACTCAGATAGTGATCCTTTTTAAGGATAGTGAGTCCTAGCAATGAGCCCTATAATATTTTGTATTCATATATAATATATTGTGAGTGAACCCTCACCGTGGTTTTTCCCTTTTTGGGTTTTCCATGTAAAATCCTGATGTTCATGTGTATGGTTGCATTTACTAGTTTTTATGTTCCTTCTTGTTGATTCAGTCAGAATTGTGATAATGATTAGATGGATTTTATTTTGGTTTTATGGAATACTAATCCACACCCCCTCTTAGTATTATAGATGTTCAGCAATTGGTATCAAAGCTTGGTTCCTCGAAAGAAGCCTAATAGCTTAAGGAAGGTCCCAAAATTTGAGCATAAGAATTTTTTTCCTTCGAAAGTGGTCTTTGCTAGATATTTAGAAGAAATAAAAGATATAAAGACAAGTTGATGAAAGAGAATGAGTATATTGAAAAGCTACAAATTAAAAGTGTTGAAGCATGTGATCTACTGGTTAAGGTAGATGAAATTGTCTCTAGATTGTTGCAACAACTGGATGAGAAGAAAAGAACTGAAAAATGTCAAGAAATTGAAATTCAAAGGAAGATGAATGAATGCATAAAGCTTGAGGAACAAGAAAAAATATTGAGATCTGATCTGGAAAAGGCAAGAAGTTTTGAAGAAAAAATTAAGTTAAGCTCGACAATGCTTGATGAGTTGATTACTTCTCAGAGACTGGCAATGGATAAGAGTGGATTAGGGTTTGAGGAAGGTCAAAGTTTTAAAGTGAAGCAATCTACTGGTAAGAAGACTCGATGCAAAGATGGAAAAATCAAGGATCTAAGAAGGAACTCCAGAAGAAATCCTATCAAACAACCTTATGCTAAAAGGTATTTATCTTTCAATGGTGTTTGTTATTATTGCAAGAAATTTGGTCATAAGGAAAAGGATTGCAAAAGTAAAATGAATGATTCTTTATCATTCTCCAAAAAGTGTCTTAAGTGCAAGAAGATTGGATATAAAGTTAGTCTATGTGAAGATAAGTTGAATAAAAGAAAAATTGGAAAGAAGAATGCTATTTGTTGTAAGTATAGAAATCCAAAACACCCAGGTAATAACTGCAGAAGAAGGAAAAATAATTATCTGATGAAGAAAAGTAAAATCATTGATTTAGAAGAAGCAAGAAAGGAAATGAAAAGGATATGTAGAAAGGAAGGACAACAAGTTGAATCAAAATCATTAGTCTTATTTGTGCCGACCTTTGGTGCAGATACTCCCATCAACTTTTGAGTCAAGCGGTGGATAATGAGGAGCAATTATCAGAAAATCTAATAAACCCCCTCAACGATACTTGTGTCACATCATGACAAAAGTATATTTAATGTGGTAAAAAAAAAGGAATTTTATTAGTCACATGTGTGAAGAATGAAGTCTACAAAATTTGAAAGAATGGAGGTGTACACAATTTTTGAGGTAATCTACCAGCAAGTTGAATCATTTATTGCAAAATCATTCAGAATGAAAGGAATAAATTTAGATAATTCAATAGGTTTATGTATTTTTGGATAAGTGTGCAAAGGAAGTTTAGAGAACAATTCAAAGTTTTAGGGTTTGAAGAAGAGATCAAGTGTATTCGAAGTGAGCTTCGGAAGCAAGATATTTGTACATTTCTTGTTGGAATTTACATAGGTATTCCTATTTGCTCAATCTTTCATTTTTATTGCTATGGATAATTCAAAGGTTGTGAATAGTGTGGATAGAGAGGAAGTTAATTTGAAGAGATATTTGAGGAATGTGTCAAAAGAGTTTGTTGGTGTATTCTCTCACATCCCTCTAAGAGTGTTTCTCACAAAGGATATCTATGAATTTGTTTACAATAAGACAGAAGAGATGTCTTCAGTTCAGTTCATAATGCTATGGGAGAGTGAATTGGAAGAGAGGCATGATGCCTACAGAGTGTTAGTTGAGAAGAATTTCGATGTTTGGAGGAGAGTCCCCTTGTATGAATTTAAAAAGAAGTATATTTGAATAGTGTTGAGTAGAATTCATGATGAATATTTTTGGATTGATGAGGCACATTTGATTACTAGAGAAGCTATCAGAGATCTAATTGATTTGTGTTCCTCCGGATCAGTTCCCAAAGTAAAGGCTATGGATGAAAAAGGGATAATTTAGGTTACCAATGCGAATCTTGAAGGGAAAGAGGCTAATTTGAGATCAATTGTGGATATGGTAATAAGGTATGCTGCTATGGTCATTGGTCACAAAGTTTGTATCCCTAGCAATGACATCATAGTTTCTACTACTGTTGTACATACTACTGTTGATATGGTTAAAAGAGGTATGGATTATGACTTGTGTGAATTACTTCATATACATTTTTGAAGAATCTAAAGGAAATCAAGAAGAGTAAGAAGAATATATTTTGGTATGGTAATTTGGTTTTCTATTTAGTCTTTTAATTTTTGAGAGAATTACCAGTAATAGGAAGGATAGAATGGTCAAATACAAATCCTATTTCCCATCAAATTATAAACTTCATGATAAATCTTGGTAGCTTAGATACATAGGAGGCTGCCCTTGCTGCATTCTTTGAAAATTTTTAGATGAGGATGAGTAGAAGTTTTAGGATTCCAGTAAGTGTTGTTGAAAGGTACTCTAGAAGCATCAATTTTCTTGTGTCTATAAATTTGTCACATGGAAGAAGTTGAATCAAGGTTGGTATGGATATCTGAGTTAGATTATGAAGTGTCAGAGGTTGAAGTTGATAATTATGTTGTGATATAAGAGGGATTCGTTGCACATGGGTCTCTGCTTTCTCAAGAGATCACCAGGGAATGAACTACCTTTATACACATCAAAATAATAGATTAGCAAAATGATAAAGAACTAGGACTTAGTTATGCTTTGGTAAAAACTACCAAAGACCCTGAGAGAGTAAAACCATTATATTTTTATCTCAGAAGAGGGAGCTCTTGGCCAAAAGATGTTAGTACAGTTTTAGGACGCTAGCACGACACACTATCATCTAAAGGACATGTTGGCATCCTAAGCAACAGAGAACTTAGGAACTCAAATGGATAGAAACAAGATTTACTTCTAAGCTCGGGTCTAAGGTGTACTGAACAATATAACTAATCAGGAAACCAAAAATTGAAATGAATGCAAGGATGCTTGGAGAAAGCTTACCTTTCTCTCAATGGGTGTATCTTCACTCCAAGCTCCTTCTCGTGACCTACACACAAAAGAACGAGAAGACAATTGTTAGGTGGTTGTATAGGGGCCTACCTTAGTCAGACCCCCATTTTGGTGTTCCCACCTCCATAGACAGCTGAGATGGAAAAGAGTGTAAATGAAGTAAGAAAAGAGTGTGGTGAATGAAAAACCTGCTCAGGAGTAGGACCTACACCACAAGAAGCATGTGGTGAAAGAAAAACCTGCTCAAGAGTAGAACCCACACCACAAGATAGTAAATGAACAAGGAGGAAAGGAAAGTAAGAGAGAGAGAGAGAGTGTGTGTTACTCATGGACCTAGACCCTCTCTAGAGCACACAAACACACCATTGAGTGCTTGCTTGAGAGCTACTGTTGTTGCTGGGAGGACCTCAGTCTGGCATGGCTTCACTTGTGAGAGCACTGTTGTCCAAGATGAAGAGAACTTTGAATTGGAGCAAGTAACAAGAAATCTTGAGTGATGTCTTCCAACCCCCAAATGAGAACCAAAAAGGGGTTTTTAATGCTTGGAAGGGCGGAAAAGAGCTATTACTTTTGTAATGTAACTACTAGGACATGTGTCACAAGGGTTAGTATTCCAGATTCCTTGTTTCTAACTCAGGAAACCACCAAGATGCTAGTGCACCACACAAATGTCTGCATGCCATGTGTGCATCTAGAATCTAGATTCTCAAGAAACATGTCACTAGGCTTTTGTCACTCAGCCACAAGTCTACATGGAGTTAGAATCATGAAATTTTGACCCATGGGATTTTGTCATTAATGTTCCAAGGCATCATAAATGCTAGGAAAAAATTCCAGAATGTGGAATTGCCCCTAGGTGCAATTTTGTGACATTACTTTTTTCCCCCACTTTAATGGACTCGATTTTGAAAAAATTAGAATCACTAAAGTAGAAAAGAAAAATTCATTCAAATTTTAATTTTTATAGATTTACGTGCCAATAGAGAGAGACCATAGTGGCCATCGAAGTTGAGCTAACTAGTACTGAAGGTTCCCCCAGCATCCAAGCTCAACAAACAACGTCAGAATAGTCATGAAAAACTGTTCAAAGCTTTAACTTGCAAAACTAAAATTCTGGGTCAACTTCAAAAAATTAGAAGAAAGCTACTATGGAGAGAGGAATGATCAAGAAAAAATTCATAGATTCAGAAGAAAAAAATATGATCAATAAACTACCTTATGCCCCCTCCTGAGTTTTCCACCAACTTGGTGGGGAAAATTCAGGAGAAACTGGGGAGCCACAAGCTCTAGGAAAAATGGGCCCTGGGGGCCTATATATACCTAGGTGGACCCCTAGAAGGGTCATTTTCACTATTCACTGTAAGAAAACTGTTGACTTTTGTGAGAGAAAAGTCAACAAAATTCCTAGCAAGAGGGAGTATGAGGCATCGAGGTTGGAGCTTCTATGCCAGGACATCGCTAAGGGCCACGAGGTGGACCAGGTAGGTCTCTAAGCCTCATTTTTTGGGTGTTTTTTAGCTCTTTTTTAGCATGTTTTTAATCAGCGAGGTGCGCAGGCATCTATTTTTTGTGCCTGCATCCAACGTCCACACTGTCATCCATCATAAGCACTGAGGTCCCAACTCCTTGTTTCTGTCTCAAAGACATGTTGTCATCTTCAAGGCAACCATGGCAGTTAGGGATGCATGCCGGCGTGTAGACGTCTTTGTGGTGCGCATAGGTCTTAATTAATTTATTTTTTCATGCAAAATTTTGATGTTCTGACTTTGATATTTTTACTTCTTATAGGAGTACCCGGAGATTCAAGAGCATTCAGGAGGGTGATAATTTTGACTCGTTCATGAGCAAATGGATCGTCTATTGGAGGATGAGGTCACACATCTAAAATGGGTCAGTCTTTAGCATGTGTTTACCATACAAAATATGAGGTACCATGAGAGGATGTTGACAACCCTTATGGAGTGGTGGGATGCCACCACGTCATCTTTCCTACTGCCTTGTGGAGAGATGACCATCACACTCGAGGATGTTTATCAGATCCTTGGGCTACCCATTCACAAATGATAGGTGGCTCTCAATGATATGCGATCGGTGCAAGAGCAGAGGGAGGGAATCCTCTACTGCATAGGGAGGACTGGCGATGGTGATGGCACAGGTCATATTTACATGCACTAGTATGACCATGTGAGGACCACTACACCATTGCTTTGCTGAGTCATGGTCATGAACGTTGCCTTCTAGATCATGATTAACGGGCAAGGCTTGCACCTACACGGGGGCCTCATCCACACTATCAAAGAGATGGTAGAGCATAGGACTATTTTTCTTGGGGGCACAACATGCTAGTGCACCTCGACTAGGAGCTAGGTCGATACATGCATTATGAGTATCATAGCCTTACAACATGCACACTTTTGTAGGTGTGGGTCTTTTCCCACGTCATGTGCACCTGGCCAATCAATTTTCCCTAGTGACGATTGTATCATATTTCCATGGCCCACCAGTATGATATGATAGGCCAATGGAGATTTCAGGACCTACAGTTTTGGAACTTATTGTTTGCACTCTTACTATGGATGGGGTTTGGTGGAGACCCTATCGATTTTTTAGATGGGTGGACGATAACAGGTACTTCAGGAACCTGTAGCAGGACCATTTTTTGATCGGCCATAGAGATTATATTATAGTACCCTACTACTAGAGTCAAGTCATGCAGCACCATGGCCAACCTCAGACTATTCCAACAGATGTGCCCACCTATACTAGGTCCTATAGGAGTGCAGTGAGGGTTGGGGATCACTCTCACTCCACTATTACTGATATTGTCCCCTTAGATGATGATGAGTTTGATCATGATCAGCCACCCATAGTGCCAATAGATAATGTTAGAGTAGCTGCAAATTTTGCATGGTGGTGGGAGAGGCATCGTCCTGCACTTGTGTTCAATGAGGCTACCCCGAGATGGGATCCTGGTCCATAGAGGGACTTGCCACCCCAGCCCCTGCAAGACAAGTAGAGAGGTTAGTAGTAGGCCACGTGAGGAGGAGGAGACACCATAGGTGTAGGAGGCCGTACCACTGAGGCTGAGGTGGTAGAGGAGGTCAAACCCTCCACTAGCTACCCCCATCTCTTTGGCAGCACTTGCTTCCACTATAGCAATGACAATAACTCTAGCATCACCAGGAGAGGTCACCGATGTTGGTGACATAGGTCCCAACATCGACCCTCACCCTAACCCATCATGGCAGCCAGGTGACCCAGGTATACGAAACATGTTGTTTATGTTTCTATACTTTCAGTTTTTTATTTATGATACATGTATATACATGCCATGTGATACTAATAACTCTTTCTTTCTTTGTGGTTGTAGAGGATGTGCAAGGATGGACTGGGCTTATAGATCAGTGTATTTCAGAGGTCACCCCTAATGTGTCGATCCAGGGATCAATCCTCAAGGCTTACCAGCCAGCATCTGTAGGATGTGATGCCCCCAACTTCAAGCCAGTTGTGTGCCTAAGGACCGCTTATGAGGAGAGAGGCGTGGAGATTGTCTAGCTTATTGCAGAGCTAATGGCTATTTGAGGATAACTCGATCAACTGTTGGGGGAACTGTGGACGGTGCTCACTGAGTGAGATGTAGTAGTGAGGAGGGTTGATGCTACTGAGAAGGCACGTGACACCCTCTAGAGCCATCTCAATGACCTCAGCGAATAACCAATAGTTGTGATCCATGTAGATTCTCAGTGACTGTGAGACAAGTTGAGGTAGGTAGACCTAACCATCTCTTCTTTACAGGGAGAGATCAAAGGGATGCAAGAAACTTTTTCCATATCACACTCACATAATTTACCCTCCATGACCACTATTTAACCCCTCCTAAGGGTTCCAGAGCATCCTCCAGAGCCAAAGGGCTCTAGGAGCCATGCACCGCAGTGATTAGAGGCTCATCATCAATTATGTATATCATTTTTGTAGTGAGATACATATACATACATATATACTTATAGATCTTTTGTATAGACACATATTCAACAACCACTCATTTTTTATAGTAGTGACCCGATACATGTTGACGACATTTGATACATACATGTGTATATATATATACACACATGTATGTATCAAATGTCATGTACATGCATCCATATATATATATATGGATACATTGATTCTAATCTCATGGCATTGTTCATTTGGATATGCATGTTCTTTATTTCCCATGTATGTTTATGCTATGGATGCATACTTTACATTAGATGCTAACGTGATTTAATAAACACACATGGTTGTATGTTAATTAAATAGAATGATGATCTAATGGTTTTAATGGATGTAATGTGATGCATGGTCACACACACACATGTGGTCATATCACAACACAAAAAAAATCATAATGTGTTAATAAATAATGTCAACATATGTAGTGCTATTGCTCTTCTATAGAGAGAACACTACATAGATGACACATAGAAAACTACACATAGTATCAGTTAAGATGCATCGCATTAACAAGCTCTTTTAAAGGCATTCCATTCAAAGACGGTAATCCATAAATTTTCCTCTTTGATCAGGTGGCGCATTTACATTTCGCTTATTTTCATAGAGAACTAGATCTCCTATTTTAAAAGTCCTAGGAAGCACACCCTAATTATATTGCTTAGATAACCATCATTAATAAGCTTCAAGATGTTCAAGGGCTCATAAACAATGCTCATCAAGCATGTCCAACTGATGCAAACGGTTAACTTGGTAGGTTTTGTCATCCATTAACCCTTTATGGGAAACCCGTAAAGATGGAATCTCCAAATCCAAAGGCATAATAGCTTCAGCACCATACACGAAGTTGTAAGGTGTTGTTCCCATAGCCGTATGAAAACTCATGTGATAGGCCCACAAAGCATACGTTAATTGAATGTGCCAATCCTTACCATGCTTATTAACTATTTCAGGGAGAATAAGCTCAATATTTTTGTTAAATGGTTCTACTTGACCATTAGATTGTGGATAGTATGGTGTGGAGAACCTATGCTGAATATGAAATTTCTTGAGGAACTGCTTCATTTCCTTATTCTTGAATGATGTACTAGTGTCAGAAACAAGTGTAGTGGGCAATCCAAACTAACAAATAATTTTATTCATGAGGAAACTACATATAGCTTCAGCATTCATGGATCAGAGTGGAATAGCTTCAACCCATTTCGTGAAGTAATCTATAGTGATAATGATAAAGGTATGTCCCTTGGAAGAAGGAGGTGATATTTTTCCAATAATATCCAACCCCCATTTTGTGAACATCCAAGGAGAATTTTGATTTTGTAATTCTTGGGCAGGTGCATGAATAAGATGACTGTGTTTTTGACATTGAAGGAACTTCCTAACAAAATTGAAGGAATCTTGTTCCATCATTTTCCAATAGTATCCCATGTGTATCAGTCTTCTTGCCAAGGATCTACAACCAAAGTGTCCACCCCCAGAGCCTGAATGGGCTTCCTTAAGGGCAAGGGGTATTTCCTCTTTATTAAGACACCTGAGAAGCAAGTCGTTATAGGCTTTCTAATAAAGGACATTAGATAGAATGAAATAATGCACGAAAATATTTCTTATATGAGTGCGATCACTCTTTGTCACATCATTGGGAAAGTTTCTAGTCTTTAGGTAGTCAGAAATATTAGAACCATTCTCCAGAGTCCACATGGGAACACACAAGGGACTCAACTTCAAGTTGGTTGGGAACCACATAGGTCCATAGGACCTAGACCATGAAGTGGTATTCTTTCATATCTTCTTTTGAAGGTACCGAGGAAGCAACACTTGCCATGGCATCAACATGTCTATTTTCTCTCCTAGGGACACTGTCTATCATGAAAGAGGAGAACTATTTAAGGAAGGACAAGGAAAGGTCTCAATATAGAGATAACTTAATTTGCTTGGCTTGATAGGTTCCCATTATTTGGTTCACGATAAGTTCAGAATCACCTACAATATGAAGACATTTTATTCTTAGTGCAATTGCAACCCGTAAGCCAACAATAAGGGCTTCATACTCGGTGATGTTATTGGTGCAAGGAGAATCTAGTCGAAAGGATAGAGGAACTGGATTTCCTTCAGGGAATATCAGAACTGCACCAACTCCAGAACTAGTTTGACACCTTGATCCATCAAAATACATCTTCCATTCGAGGTCATGATTAATTACAAAAATATTTTCATTAGGAAAAAAATCCAAGCCTGGAAAGGAGTGAGATGAGGGAGTGTCTTCCAACTGATCCACAACCACTTGACCCTTTATTGACTTCTAAGTAACAAACTTTATGTCAAACTCAGAAAGAAACATAACCCATTTTGCTAATCTTCCTGCTAGGTCAGCACTAGAGAACAGATGTTTTAAGAGATCCATTTTTACTATGATGTGCATTTCAACATGAGGAAGATAGTGTCTCAACTTCTATGTAGTGAAGACGAGAGCGAGGAATTGCTTCTCCATGGAGGAATAATGGGTTTCATAATCAACTAAAAAAATTGCTAATGTAATAGACCGCTCTCTCCTTCCCTATGTCATCATATTGAGCCAAAAGTGTTTCCAAAGCATATGGTGACGCGGCAAGGTAAAGAAAAAATGGTCTGTCTTGCATAGCTGACATCAATACATGAGGATTGGCCAAATAGGCTTTGGTTGACTCAAAGGCTCTTTGACACTCTTTATGCCATTTGAAGCAGACATCTTTTTTCAATAGATGAGTGAAGGGAAGGGTACGATCAGCCAATTGAGATAAAAATCTATAATTTTCTTGAATCTTTCCCTATAGAATTTGCAACTCAGTGGTATCCCTTGGTAGAGGCATGGTAATAATGGCATCAATCTTATTTGTGTAAACCTTGTTCCCACGGTGAGAAACTATAAACCATGAAAGCTTTCTGGTGTCAATGTCGAAGATGCACTTATGAGGATTTAGTCTCATCTTATAGAGTTTAAGCCTTTCAAAGATAAGATGAAGGTTCTTTACGTGGTCTTGACGGGTTATTGATTTTGCCAATATATCATCAACATAATCTTCTAAGATCTTATGGATAAAATTAGGAAATATCAGGGTCATCACTCATTGGTAAGTAGCTCCCACATTCTTTAATCTAAAGGGCATGACCACATAATAGAAATTACCCCACGAGGTAGTGAAGGTTGTCTTGTATTCATCATTCAGGTTAGTACGAATCTGATTGTAACCAGAGAAGCTATCCATGAAAGATAGTAATGCATGACCTACAGTTAAGGAGAAAATCATATCTATATTAGGCAACAAAAAATCATCTTTAAGAGAAGCCTTATTAAGATCACAAAAGTTGATATATATACGAATATTGCCATCAGGATTACTAATGACAACTATATTCAAAATCTAGGGGCAATAGTCAATTGGATAGATAAAGCCTGCTTTTAGCAGTTTCTTTATCTCAGTCTTGAGCATCAATGCCACCTTGGGATTGATCTTTCAGATTTTTTGCTTAACTGGCTTGGAATTGGGACATAGGACAATATTTTGAACCACTATAGACTCATCAATACTGGGTATATCCTCATATGTCCAAGTGAAGATATCAAGATGAGAATGCAAGAGATCAGAGTGTTTGTCTTTTTCTTCCGAAGAGAGACACTTCTTGATCTTGATCACTTTTTTGGAGGATTTAGGATCCATAAAAACTTCAACAGTATCTCCTCTAAGAAGGGAACTATGGTCTTTAGGATAAGATATCATGAAATCATCACTGATGTTAGATAGAGGGTCTTCCTTTTCAACACTCAAAACAGACTCTCCAAAGTACACTTAACTATGCAAGCGATATAGGAACCATCTCTTGTGATGATAAGAAATCAACGGGGCATAAGCACATAGAAATTCCTCTAGCACTTCATCCAAAGAGAAGACATCTAGAGGGAACTTCTTAGTCTACCCCTTCTCCTCTATTAACTCAGGATGAACCAGGCTCAGTGGCTTGGCTGAAATCATATTAACACTCCACCAAGGATTTTGCTTGGACTATTCTATAGAGCATCCCAAACCCAGATAGAAAATTTGTGGCTTGAACTTGATAGGGACCTAAATTCCTTGCTTGATATGTCATAGGCCTTTCTACTCATAGCCATATTGAGAAGTGAGCTCATATCCAAACTCATAGCAAGTTTGCAAAACCTCAAGAGGTGGCGGCTCTACATAGAGCATTTCATTACACCAATGGATGTTGAATGTTTCTATGGCAGTACTCCCACCTTTACTAGGCTCACAAACGTTAATCTCTTTTGCAAGAACAAGATTAATCTCCTTAGCATGGGAAGGAGTGATTTCCTGAATAGGATCACACTTCTCCTCCTCCATGGGAGTATCATCCACCTTTGTGTCAAGGGTACCTTGAAGGTCTATACAAGAGGGGTTTTCCTTGTATTTTGAAATGAATAATTTGGAGAAATTCAAAGAGCCCCAATCATCACCAAGGAAAGTGTTTGTTTGAGAATAAAACGAGGGAGACTTAGGGTCCTTTGCTTTAGGTGATTCTTCATTTCTAACACTCACTCTAGGAAAAACTTCCACAGAGGGTATTGATGAAGAACATTCCATAGCATCAACGGTCAAGGATGGAATACAATTCTTGAGAGTAGATACAACTGAAGCATGACTGACAACAGTCTGCTTATAGAGGTGAATGAATTTTGGATTTGCTTAAACTGTAACTACTCGATTATTTGCAATGAACTTCAAAGAATGGTATAAAGTAGAAGTCACCACACCCATAGCATGAATCCAAGGTCTCCCTAAGAGGAGGTTATATGGTAATAGTCCAAACATCACATAAACCAACATGGGTAAGGTAATGGTACCTAGTTGCAAAGGTAGTATTATCGTACCTAAAGCTTGGCAGCCGACATTATCAAATCCATGAATGTACAAGGAGGAAGTCACTAAAGAAGATGAATCAATTTGAATATTAGGTAACAATTCCATACCACAAACGTTGAGAGCCAAACCGGTGTCAATGAGGGCATGCCTAATATCAATATTGTTAACAGTAACTATAATCATTAAGGGATCTGCTTGCTTCTGAACATCTGAAGGTGAGAGTTCTTGTAGGTGGAATGTGATATTCGGCAAATCTGCACAAATATGAGCTAACATCGCATTAACATCCATAGGCCTAGCAGAGGTAGGAAAGAGAATCTTTTGTAAAGCTTCCTGAAGCATCTCCTGATAAACTAGAGTGGTCTAAAGCAAGTCCCAAAGAGAGATCTTAGCCAAAGTAACATGAAGCTGCTTGACAAGATCATAGTCACCTAGTGCTTTGATCGTAGGTTTAGGTGCTGAAGGAAGGCTTGGTTGAGAAGGTGGTAAAGAAGTAGGAATAGACAGTTGTGACGTAGGAATGGAAGGTTGTTGATCTAGGTTTTGTTTATTATTCCTTGTAGGATATGTGTGTTCAACAACATTATAAGATGTAGAGTCTGTAGCTTTCACGAACCTTGAATATAAGTCTGATGAATTGCTACGACATGAAATCCCATAGACAAAAGAGTCAGCTGGGGTCACATAAATGATGAGTTTCTTAGGGTTCAGAGGAGCCACACAGACCACCACCAAATTTACTAACTCCTCAACCCGTTGAGAGGAAATTTGTTCAAGAGATTTGTAGATAGGGGAGAGTAGTTCTAAGAAGTCATCTAGAGTGTCTTTCAACATATTAAAATCTTCCTTAGAAAATTCATTATAATGAATGTGCAACATCATGAAGAAAGATATGATGTTCACGTTGGGTTCACCAAAATTTGATATAAGAGGGATTCACTACACATGGGTCTCTCCTTTCTTGAGAGATGACCAAGGAACGAACTGCCCTTATACACCTCAAAATAACATATTAGCAAAATGATAAAGAAATAGGACTTAGTTATGCTTCTAGAAAAACTACTAGATAATCTGAGAGAGTAAAACCAAGAGAGTTATGTCTCAGAAGAGGGAGCTCTTGGCCAAAAGACATCAATGTAGTTTTAGGAAACCAATGCAATACATTGTTGTCTAAAGGACGTGTTAGTGTCCTAAGCAACAAATAACTCATGAACTCAAATGGACAGAAACAAGCTTTACTTCTAAGCTCAGGTCTAAGGTGTACTAAACAATATAACTAATTAGGAGACTAGAAATTGAAATGAATGCAAGGATGATTGGAGAAAGCTTAACTTTCTTTAGATGATCATATCTTCACTCCAAGCTCCTTCTCATGACCTACACATAGAAGAATGAGAAGAAAATTATTGGGTGGCTGTATAGGGGCTTTCCTTAGTCAAAACCCCATTTTGGTGTTCCCACCTCCACGGATAGCCAAGATGGAAAAGAGTGTAAATGAAGTAAGCAAAGCATGTGGTGAAAGCAAAACTCACTCAAGAGTAGAACCCACACCACAAGAAGCATGTGGTGAAAGAAAAAACCAGCTCAGAAGTAGAACTTGCACCACAAGATAGTAAATGAACAAGTAGGAAAGGAAAGTAAGAGAGATAGAGCATTACCCACAGGCCTAGACCCTCTCTAGAGCACACATATGCACTATTGAGTGCTTTCTTGAGAGCTACTACTACTGCTGGGAGGACCTCAGTCCAACATGGCTTCGCTTGTGAGAGCATTGCTGTCAAAGATGAAGAGAACTTTGAATTGGAGAAAGTAAGAAGAAAGATTGAGTGATGTCTTCCAACCCCCAAATGAGAGCCAAAAAGGGGTTTTTAATGCTTGCAAGGGTGACAAAGAGCCATTAATTTCAAAATGTAACTACTAGGACATGTGTCACAAGGGTTAGTATTCCAGATTCCTCATTTATAACTAGGGAAACTGCTAGGATGCTAACACACTGCGTAGACATCCGCATGTTGCACGTGCATCCAAAATCTAGATTCTTGGGAAATGTGTCACTAGGCTTTTGTCACTCAACCACAAGTCTGCATGGAGTCATAATTGCAAAATTCTGACCCATGGGATTTTTTCATTAATGTTCCAAGGCATCATAAATGCTAGGAAAAAATGCCAGAATGTGGAATTTCCCCTAGGTGCAATTCTGCGACATTACATATGCAAAAATTATTTTGGAAAGCCCTAAGAATCTTAATGTAGAAGGTACCTTCGTTAGCACAACCAGTATAGGGAAGAAAAGAAAGAGTGTTGTTAAGAAAGAAGTTGCTGAAGGAAGTGAGTTTGAGAGAGCTCAACATGAGCATGAAAGACTAAACATTCAAAGATATTTTGAAGAATTGCAGAAGGTTATTCCCAGTGCTAATTTTGATTCATCTATTTCTGTTGTGGAGAATCTCAGAGGCATGATTGATTCTTTGAAGGTCTACATCTCCAGACTTGAAGTGCATACTAGAATTAGGTATGATGAAGGAAATTTGGAAGATATAAAGGAAAAATATGCAAATGCACACAATCGAGTGATGAAGGAATTGGAGAATGTACAAGCTTGTGAAGAAGAGGCACATGAACTGCATTCTTTTTTCCTAGATTGGTTTGGCAGTACACTAGACATATGAAATTAGTTAAGGATGAATGAATCTTGGATGAGCACTTAGGTAGATACATACAGGTTAGTAGAAGATAGAGATAATCAGAGGTGGTCCTACATTGTGCATCTTCAAGAAAAAAAAATCTCTACAGGATCAAAGGACTAAAGTTATCAAGAAGTTTGTGGCACTCAAAGACATGATTAAACTCAGACACACTTCTATTTCTAGTGCTCTTGGTTGTATTAGCGAATTATCAAAGATTAATCTTAGTCCTAATACTTTAGTAGATGATATAGAATCCTTAACTAAGATTGAGCTATTACACAAGACTCTTATAAGTGCAAAAGGTTCATAGGAAGAAGGAAAATCATTATGGAAGGTCATCCTAGAGAGTCTTAGAGGTTCTTCTTCAGGTTAATTCAATTTTGTGTTCATATATTTTTGGTTACATTGTGATGCATATATAAATTTATACTAGACCCCATCCTTTATAATTGATGTCAAAGGGGGAGAGATAGAGAGATGGAGAGATATAAGTTAATAGAGGAAACTTTTTTTTGTGAAGAACAATTTTGATAGGGGGAGTATTCAGAGTATTTAGTTGCAGTATATTGGAAAATGTTTTTTTCATGCATGTTGCCATCAATGCGAAAGGGGGAGATTTTTGGTATTATAGAGCCTTGAAAAATGAGCATGAAGTATGGATGGTTTTTGTTGGTTGTTCCTATATTTTCATTGATGTCAACATGGTGATAACTATATGGGAAGTCTACTTGGTTTACTGGAAGCTATTCTTTGTTGATAATACTCTTTTGTGATGGATCAATGTATTGGTATTTAAGTTCAGAATTCACTGCAAGATATAATATGATTCTAATATCTTAACTATGCTATCATGACTCATTCAGGAAGCTATATCCTAGATCTTGAGACATCTTTTGGTTATGAGTAGAAATTTATCTCTGAAAGAGTTCAACTCTATATTCGTTCCTTTCTTGGCATATTATGTGGGAGACTCTGCATTTTATTAAGGTGAAAATTCTTATGCTGGGGTTTTGTTGGTAGTCTCTATGTTGGTGGTATGATGAGAAATTATTGTGTTCTTAGATCTGAAAGGTGTTTGATTTGAGTTTTATTTGTTGGTTTGGAGAATTTTGTTCTAGTCTTAGCTGACCTAGTGTATGCAATACATTATGGAGACTAGTTATGTTTTATAGATGTTAGCCGACTTGGTATAATGCACTACATGGATAAAATGTTTAAATTATATATGGTGCCAATAAAGAGATTTTTTATTATTTTTTTTCATCTAATTAGGCCAACCTAATTGATGAATAAGATATATGCTTATATATATAAGATTCCTTGAAGAGAGAATGGAAGTATGGAAAAGAGGAAGAGGTGTGAAAAGGATTAAGGGGTATGTGCAGATCTGATCCTAAATGCTTTATCAGTTGTGGATCAGTGTAGATTAGTTGAGCGATTGTTGTGTGAGGCAGTACTTCATATTATGAGCTTCATTGGAACTGAACCCTGCACATTGAAGGTGTATTCTATCAGTTCAATCTTTTGGCAATGATCCACTATCTTTGTATCTTGGTGGTTAGCCATCTTTTGTACTCAGGTAGTGAGCCTTTTTAAGGACAATGAGTCTTGACAGTGAGCCAAGTAATATTTTGTATCTGGATGTAATATATTGTGAGTTAAAGCTCATTGTGATTTTTCCCTTTTTGGGTTTTCCATGTAAAATCCTAGTGTTCATGTGTATGGTTGCATTGATTGGTTTTTATGTTCCTTCTTGCTGATTCAGTTGGAATTGTGATAATGATTAGATGGATTTTATTGTGGTTTTATGGAATACTGATTCACCCCACCTTCTTAGTATTCTGGATAATCAACAATCACATCATCAATGAATCAAGCCAACTCATATATCATCAAAAAATGACTATCATGGTACAAGTATTAGATTCACTTTGTAAAGTATCATCACAAGCACATATACAAGAGGCTATGGAAATTTAGTAAATGAATGTGTATACATATAAGAATCAAGCTATATATAAAAAATTTCTTCAAAATAAGCATATGCTATCTCCCACTTTGTTGGTCATTATGTTGAGACTAGTCCTAGTGACCACCAGGTGGCTATCTCTAGCTACCCTCTCTTGGCTATTTGATAGATGGCTAGCCATCTAAACCCTTAGGAGTTGTCCCACTCCTCTACGAGTAGTCTGGTTGCCTCAGCTCTCGGGGGACATCTCGATGATAAAGTATCCTATACTATGAAACCTCTAATATGACCTCTCCATACAATCATGCCAATACTACCTATCCCTATGTGGCCATTACAATGACCTCTAGTTGTTGATGTTGTCTTGTCAACTGTGCTAACTATAGGTCCAACTTCTATTGCAACTATCACTCATGATCTCTGTCAGTTTTCACAGTCTATAACTATTGTCTTAACTAGTCTCTCTTAGTCATTAGAGACAAAATATATGTGTCTCAGGGATCCTACCTCAATTGCTCCTACTATGCATGTTTTTGATCCTATTACCCTAGTGGTGGTGGTGGTGCTAGTGGCCTTGGAATCTTCCCCACTACTTGGTCTTGATGGCCATGATCTTGAGGGAGCTATTGCTCAGGTTGTTACAATCTTATGCTTGTAATTTTTCCTACTCCTCAACCTCTGCATTTATCCCAGGGATATCCCCCCACTGGATCTGTCAAACATGTAGGACGTACCCACCATGCATCATAAGTTGGGGTTGTCCCTGATCATATGCCCAAGGCCAAGCAACCAGTTGTCTGAAATCCTCTATGGATACCTGGCACTGAATTTGAAAGCCCCAAGCTACCTCTCTTTGCGCCATGCAAAAATTGCTATATAATCATTTGGGGTTACTTCTTGTACCTCCCCAAACTACCAAACAATGTTGTCTAGAAGGTATCACTCTATCATTGTGTGCTCTTGACCCTAGAGGTAATGGGTCTTCCTAGAAAATAATAATTGCTAATGATCGTCATACCATGGTGGTACCTAAAGCCATGGTCTCCATCTAAACATGGTCATATCATCTATGACCCTCCGCTAATATGGGATCCTTGTAGGCCCTATGTGCTAAAAGGTCATCGCTGGTCGATATCTAAAAACAATGGGATCATCTTGATCAATATCTGCTAAAACAACAATGGATCTTAACACCACAATATGCTCATATTCCTAGATGTGAAGTAGTGTCACCCTTGCTCCAATGCTCCTACCCTGGTAGTATACTATCTAATGCATGTCATTATACAACAATGCAAGCATAACAAGACCCCATGTATACTAAGCCATCCTGCGGTGCATGTCATGTCATGCTAGTCCCCAACCTGGATTGAAGCCTCTCCCCCATTGGTCTAAGGAAATCACACCAGAAATCAAAGTAGCTAGAACCAATATAAAAATCAACACCCATCCTTGGTATAACTCAAAGTCAATCTAGGAGCTCACTAAAATGATATCATTTGACTACAAGAGATTGTGGCATGCATCCATCCTAGAATATGTTCCATAAATGACTTTCTATCCATGAATGGGAAGCCATAAAATCCATCAGACATTAGGTCCAAAGTGATGGTCATCTCACCGGTGGGAATGTTGAAGGACAATGTCTCACTATGCTAGTGCTCCACCAACACGGTCATCATCTCTAGGTGAATCCGGATCTCAAGCATATAAGCAATGAATCACAACTTGAGGACTCCCAAAAACTCTTGCTACTCCAATTGAACTAGTGTACCTTTGATAGAAGGTCAATTTGATGCTCTCAGGACATGAGACGTTGAATGTCCTACACACATGAAGCGAACAATGTCAACTTGGCTAAAAATGATTAAAATTTGAGTTCCCAAGTACTAAATTGCAATAGTGTCACTATAACCTTTTTAAGGTGCATCATTGTTTTAGAGGTATGCCACTTGGTGCCTTTCTCTAGAAAAATTTACCCACGCATCACTAAAAATAAAGTGTGTCACCATTTTTAAATGGTTGAACCTTAAAACCTTGGTGTGTCGCTGATTTAATCATGCATCGCTAAAACAAAATTTCCTGACACACTACTAAAAGGAAAGTGTGTTGCTAGAAGATCAATAGTGACACCAACTACTTCAAATGTGTCTTGATATAGTGACACCCTAAATGACCTAATTCAAACCCTAAAAAATGCAAGAAAATGTGCAAATCGAGAAAATTTTTGAAGCACATACCTGAGGTCCTACATCTGCTTGGCGTTGGTACTTTTGAACTCTATCAAAAAGATGTGTGAGAAGCTCACATCACACCATATCACCAAGGTGTTAGAGCACAAGCGCACAAATTTTCTAGATATGAAGAGTGCAAATGAATCGAAAGTGACCCTTTAACCTCTTTTTATTCCTAAAAATTAGGGTTTTTACCCTAATTTGAGGGGGAAACTAGGGTTTTTATCATTTATTTTCCAATTTCTAAGCTATGAGGCATATTTTGAGACATTTTTGTGTTTTTGAGATTTTTTTCATGTCCCAAAGCCTTTTTTGGCACATGAATCAATATTAAACCTTTGTCATGATATCAACCTAAAATTGAAAATTTCTATCGGATCTCTCGAAGGGGCAGGGTACTAGCTTAATTCCTTCCACTCAGGCAATAGTGGGGCATCCAAAAAAGTTTTGAATTTTTTAATTCTTGATCTAAGCAGTAGCATTAATCCAAAAAGAATTAGTCTCTGAACCAATGTAACAGGTACCTCACTTCAAAGAGGGGTAAAATGTAGACACTTAAAATTTTCCTAAACAATATTGCACACTTGAATCTAGTCACTAACATTGCTTCATCCTGTTAGGGTTTTGGAAAATTGGAGCAATAAAAATTAACAATTATATGCAGATTAAATAACCTAGAAATAACAATGAGGAATAACACAAAAGAGAACACAAAATTTAACGTGGTTCACCTGATATGGGCTACATCCACAGAAACTCAACCATCTAATGATTTTATTATCTAGTGCAAAACATATTACAATCTCGCGAACACCATGTTGCAACATACATCCTAGCTGCTTATAACAAAGCTTTTGGAACCTTCTAGAATTAGGGTTTTACAAGGTCATTTTTCATTTGGTGTGTTAACTGGAAAACCTTGATGTGTCAGTGGGAAAAAACCTTGATGTGTCAACGGGAAAAAACCTTGATGTGTGAACCCCATTTCTTGTTACGAGTGTATAGTATTTTCATGATCAGTCACCACATACCAACACACCCTTAAATTCATCTTCTTTTTTCCTGTTTAATTAAATAAGCCTAGTTATTTAATTAAATGCATCATTTTCATCTATTAATCTAATTAATTTTATTAGGTTAATTCACCCTCTTTCGCATTCTCCTTTCATCTTGTTTAATTGAATAAAACAAATTATTTGACTTGAACACCTTATGTCATCTCATTTAATTGAATAATCCTAAATTATTGAATTAAATGTCATTTGCATCCCCTTTTCATTAAATAAACTAATTATTTAATGATAATCCTAAAATTCCTTAACTTGCACAATTAAAATTTTATTTTAATTAACTAATTACTAATTTTCTTCACCCATCCGCTTGCATAGGGAATATTCCAAATGAATATTCTTCTATTTGGCTTAAAAAATGGAATATTTTTTCTTGACAAACTTTGTAACAAATTTCCTAAGAATTAGGAAGTGTGTTTGTTTAAATTATTGTGAGCCCTTGATGGTTTCTTTGATGCATGTGATCTTTGATTCTCATCTATTGATGAGAACCCTTGATCCATGTCTTCACCCTTGATTCTATCTTGAACCTTGATTCTTCATTTTCTCTCCTATAAATACCTCACATTTAGAGAGAAATGGATTGAATTCCATCAAAGAAAATTTGTGTTGCACATTTAAATACTATCTTTATTCATCCTTGCATCCATTATCAAGATTTTTCATCTTTTTCATCTACCCATAGCATAGTTTTATCAATTTTAGTTAATATTTTATCCATGGAGTTAGATTAGATTCTCATGTTATCCAAGGGATTGGGAAAGGGTCACCATTCCATATCAATATGACACCACTCCCCCAATGGGATAAGGTTTGGAGTTCTAGATTAGGTTTCCCTTACGCTTTCATGTTTATTTCATGCTTAGTTTAATGGTTTCTTGGTTTTTTGAAGCTTTTGAACATCCCATTGGGATTATAGCTTAGGGGGTTAAATATGGATTAAATTTGTATGGATCTGGTGTATTTAACTATTACCATGATTACAATCACATAGCCTAACATATAAGGTAGGTCCCGAGTGAAAGTAATGGGAGCTGAAGCAAAGTCAAATGAGAAGAATCCTTCAAAAGTTAAGAAGCATGAAGATATGGAGACATTAATGTAGAAGATTGTGAAGTGGAATTTGAAGGATAAATTATTTTAACCCTGGAAGATCTAGATATTGCAATAAGAGAAAGTGGAGAATTGAAGATCAAACTCAAAGAATCAAAAGAGACATTTATCAATTTGAAAGTTCAAGTTGAATAAGCTAAAAAGGGTTGTAGATTGCCTGAACAATAAGTTGAATGACAAAATAGTGGAATGTTCCAAACTTGAAGAAGAAATTGTTTCCCTAAGGAAAGAATTATAGAAAGAAAAGGATTATATAGAAAAAGTTCTAAATATCAAGAAAGTTCTAACATTCTTGGTGAGATAATTAGTAATCAAATATCTGTAAAAGGTAAGGGTGGTCTTGGATTTGAAGAAGGTTAGAACTCAAAGGATAATATTCCTTAAATGAAAAAGGTAAAGGAATTTGTTGAAGATTCTAAAAAACTTGAAAAAAAGAAAAAGAAAAAGAAAAGAGAAAAAACCCAAAAAAAAACTATTTACATATATACAATGAAAATCGGTGACCAACACTAGGCTTGAAAATAATGTTTCAAGAATTGCCTATTGACGGGAAACAAAAAAGCTTCTCTGATTAGAGTTTTGAGCCTATAAGTTTTGTCACCTAAAATTTTAGATGCCTGGTAAGGACTAGTCCATAACTTGTCAAACTTACCATTCTCACCCTTATGTTCATGGGATTTGTCCCAAAGTAGGACAAGGTCAGATATTCTAAAATATTTCATTCTAGCACTTTTGTCAAACCAACGTTTTACCATAGACTGATGCCTAGAAAAATAATCTATTGCCCTAGTATGATTTTCATCTAAATGCATCAATTGTAGAAACTAAGCTTCATTTTGGTCATCTAATCCAATATATTCTTGAGAAAATTTCCAAGTAGAGATCTTCCAATTTATGGGTAATATAGGATCTACTCCATAAAATAAGTGGTAAGGGAAATTCCCCAATGTAGATTTTATCTTGGTCTAGTCAACCCAAAGGAAAAACTTCAATAGGGAATGCCATTCCCTAGGGTTCTTTTCAATTAGTCTTCTAAGTATGTCCAACAAGTTCTTATTTGATGATTTTTCTAATCCATTTCTCTGCGGGTAATAATTAGATAAAAATCTCAACATTATACAGTATTCAATTGCCTATTTAGAAAATTTTAATGAAGAAAAAGTGAGGCCATTATCACATACCAAGGCATACAGTACTCCAAACTTGGTAATGGCACTTTCTTCTAAGAATTTAATTACCACTTTTGTGGTGCATTGTTTGCGATGGAATGCTTCCATCCACTTGGTACACTAATCAGTGGCATTTAGCACATACATGTGGCTTGCAGATGATGACGGGTTAATTGTCCCAATGAAGTCTAACCCCCATTGTGAAAAAGGTCACATTTCCATCATGAGTTGTAATGGCTATGCATTGAATCTCCCTTTTTTTGTGATAGTTTGGTATGTATAATAGTGTTTTACATGCTCATATGTGTCTTTGAAAATAGTTAGCTAGTAGTAGTCAACTCTCAAAATGAGATGTGTAGTGGCCAAGGGCACCTGTGAGTTCTACCAAACCTATCATGTAGTTCCTATAACACTTCACTCACTTCTATATTATTCAAACTTCTCAAATAAATTCCTTCATGATTTCTCTTGAACATAACCCCTCCTTTAATCATGTAGCTCTAGGCCTTAATCTTCAAGGCTCTTCTTTGATTTATTTGCATGTGGTTTGTATAGTTATTACTGACCAAATAGTACCATATATTTGAGTACCAGTCATCTTGGTCTTCTACATCTAATGTATATTGTTGGCTAGAAAACTATGGATCAATCTCAATGATGGATTTAACTAAGGCTTTCCCACAAACTAGTTTCATGGGTATGATTTATAAATCAAACTTGCTTGAAAGAAAAAAGAAAATTTGTTTATTTTAAATAGGGGGAGTCTACTACTATTCATATCAATTGTTTCAAAGAGAAGTCAATTCATTTATTGGGGTTTTTTGAAGCACATCCCAAATGGGATTACAGTTAAAATATGGATTAAATTTTATTTGGTGTATTTAACTATTACCATGATTACAATCACATAGGCCTAACATAAAAGTAGGTCCCGGTGAAAGTAAGGAGTGAAGCAAAGTCAAATGAGAAGAATCCTTCAAAAGTTAAGAAGCATAAGTATGGAGAATTAATGTAGAAGATTGTGAAGTGGAATTTGAAGGATAAATTATTTTAACCCTGGAAGATCTAGATATTGCAATAAGAGAAAGTGGAGAATTGAAGATCAAACTCAAAGAATCAAAAGAGACATTTATCAATTTGAAAGTTCAAGTTGAATAAGCTAAAAAGGGTTGTAGATTGCCTGAACAATAAGTTGAATGACAAAATAGTGGAATGTTCCAAACTTGAAGAAGAAATTGTTTCCCTAAGGAAAGAATTATAGAAAGAAAAGGATTATATAGAAAAAGTTCTAAATATCAAGAAAGTTCTAACATTCTTGGTGAGATAATTAGTAATCAAATATCTGTAAAAGGTAAGGGTGGTCTTGGATTTGAAGAAGGTTAGAACTCAAAGGATAATATTCCTTAAATGAAAAAGGTAAAGGAATTTGTTGAAGATTCTAAAAAACTTGAAAAAAAGAAAAAGAAAAAGAAAAGAGAAAAAACCCAAAAAAAAACTATTTACATATATACAATGAAAATCGGTGACCAACACTAGGCTTGAAAATAATGTTTCAAGAATTGCCTATTGACGGGAAACAAAAAAGCTTCTCTGATTAGAGTTTTGAGCCTATAAGTTTTGTCACCTAAAATTTTAGATGCCTGGTAAGGACTAGTCCATAACTTGTCAAACTTACCATTCTCACCCTTATGTTCATGGGATTTGTCCCAAAGTAGGACAAGGTCAGATATTCTAAAATATTTCATTCTAGCACTTTTGTCAAACCAACGTTTTACCATAGACTGATGCCTAGAAAAATAATCTATTGCCCTAGTATGATTTTCATCTAAATGCATCAATTGTAGAAACTAAGCTTCATTTTGGTCATCTAATCCAATATATTCTTGAGAAAATTTCCAAGTAGAGATCTTCCAATTTATGGGTAATATAGGATCTACTCCATAAAATAAGTGGTAAGGGAAATTCCCCAATGTAGATTTTATCTTGGTCTAGTCAACCCAAAGGAAAAACTTCAATAGGGAATGCCATTCCCTAGGGTTCTTTTCAATTAGTCTTCTAAGTATGTCCAACAAGTTCTTATTTGATGATTTTTCTAATCCATTTCTCTGCGGGTAATAATTAGATAAAAATCTCAACATTATACAGTATTCAATTGCCTATTTAGAAAATTTTAATGAAGAAAAAGTGAGGCCATTATCACATACCAAGGCATACAGTACTCCAAACTTGGTAATGGCACTTTCTTCTAAGAATTTAATTACCACTTTTGTGGTGCATTGTTTGCGATGGAATGCTTCCATCCACTTGGTACACTAATCAGTGGCATTTAGCACATACATGTGGCTTGCAGATGATGACGGGTTAATTGTCCCAATGAAGTCTAACCCCCATTGTGAAAAAGGTCACATTTCCATCATGAGTTGTAATGGCTATGCATTGAATCTCCCTTTTTTTGTGATAGTTTGGTATGTATAATAGTGTTTTACATGCTCATATGTGTCTTTGAAAATAGTTAGCTAGTAGTAGTCAACTCTCAAAATGAGATGTGTAGTGGCCAAGGGCACCTGTGAGTTCTACCAAACCTATCATGTAGTTCCTATAACACTTCACTCACTTCTATATTATTCAAACTTCTCAAATAAATTCCTTCATGATTTCTCTTGAACATAACCCCTCCTTTAATCATGTAGCTCTAGGCCTTAATCTTCAAGGATCTTCTTTGATTTATTTGCATGTGGTTTGTATAGTTATTACTGACCAAATAGTACCATATATTTGAGTACCAGTCATCTTGGTCTTCTACATCTAATGTATATTGTTGGCTAGAAAACTATGGATCAATCTCAGTGATGGATTTAACTAAGGCTTTCCCATGAACTAGTTTCGTGGGTATGATTTATAAATCAAACTCTTGTAAAATCGTGACCCATTTAGCTCTCTTTTCTTTGAGTTCACTTTGTGTCAACAACATATTTATTGCAATGTCGAGCAAAATCATCTTAACTATACTCCTAAGAATGTAGTGTTAGAACTTCCTCATTTCCTTGACCAACACAAAAGATTGTTTCTTAATATCCATGTATCTTAGCTCCACCTCTTTAAAGGGAGCACTCATGAAAGAAATTAGTTTTTCTTCTTTGTTCTCACCTATTTGTGTTAGTACAATTGTACATGTATGACCAAAAGAAAAGGAGTAAATATAAAATGGTTTAACATAATTTGGGCTTACTAGCACTGTTCTTCTGGAATTTTAGATTGTGTGCTGTCGAAGCCAAGCTTTGTCTCATTTGTCCACTCAATTTTAGCATCTTTCTTCAACATTTCATTGAGAGGATTCACTATCTTGGAAAATCCTGTTATAAACTTCTAAAAAAAATTAATATTTCCCAAGTAGGACTTTAATTCTTTCTTACTTCTCGAGGGTTATAATTTGAGTAAGGCACTTACTTGATCTAGATATGTTGAAATACCTCTTTTAGAGATAATGTTCCCAAGCAATTTTCCTTCAGTCACCCCAAAAATGCACTTCTTAGGATTTAGTGAAACTCTATATGTTTTACATTTTTGTATTATTGCTCTGAGATCACGAACATGATATCCTTTGTTCTTAATAAATACCATAATGTGATCCATATATAATAATAAACTTACCTACCAAGTCTCAAAAGGCATAATCCATAGCTCTTTAGAATGTGGCTCCAACATTTATTAGTCCAAATAGCATCCTTTTGTAAGAAAAAATTCCCCACTTTGTGGTGAATTTTTTCATCCTATCCTCCTTTGTGACCATTACTTGGTTATACCCAGAGAATCTATCTAGGAAGGACATCATCTATGAGCCATTAACTATTTGTAGTACTTTGTCTAATAAGGGTAGGGGATAATTGTCCTTTTCAGAAACCTTATTAGGATTTCAAAAATCCACACATAGTTGAATGTCCCCATTCTTCTTTTTGACAAGAACTAAATTAGCCACCCAAGTAGAATGCTTGATGGGAAAAATGATTCTGGCTGAGAGGAGCTTTTGTACTTCTTTTTGAATCAGAGGTTCTAGAAGTGCATTCATAGGACATTTTTTTCTAGAGAAGTTTTGCATCAGGCTTTAGCAGGATTGTATGAGTAATAATGGAAGTTTCATATGTCTTTAAAACTCCATATGTCCATGCTATAAAATTCTAGTAATCCCTCAGTTCCTAAGAAATATTTCTTTATTCTTCCTTAGTACATACCTTTCCTATAAACACATTCTTCAAGTCATCCTTAGTATTCATATTATACAATTCAAACTATCCCCTGCCTATTCTAGGTAGGTTTTTCTATCAAATTATCTTATCCGCATCAAAAAACCTTTCTAACTCAACGATTCCTTTCAAAATATTGTTATATTTTTCTTGAGCTAGCTCTTCATCTTGAATTTCACCATCTGGGTGATCTACTTAATTATTTGAGTCTCAAAGATTCCATAATTGGTGATAAACTCCAAATTGTGACGGTCATCTTCAAATACATATAGATTGGTAACATTATCTGGAATCAATGGCAATTGTACCAACTTGAAATTAAACCTTCTCAAATCAGAAGCATCCAATGGTTCTAGAGTACTGGTGGCAGTAGCCAAAGCATCTGCTCACTGGTTGAACCTTCGTGGGATATGAGTAATGTTAAAAGCATTAAAGTCTTCTAACAGGTCCTGCACTTGGTGCTGATAGCCAGAAAAAAATTTGTAATGAAAAAATACTATTTATTAACTTGTTTGACCACCAACTCCAAATCACCGAAAACCTTAAGAATTTTAACCTTCTTCTTGATTGCGAGCATCAAACCATGGATGAGGGCCTCATATTCTACCACATTGTTAGTACATTGAAATTGTAGTCTATAGGCAACAAGAAGCGACTTACCTTGGGGACTAAGCTTAACCCCAACTATGATTCCTTGTTTAAATTTTAACTCATCAAACCTAATGGTTCAAGTTTTATCCTCAACAATTTTGAGTTTAGTGTTCTAAAGAATTTATAAATTAATATTTTCTATCTACACCACATGTGTTTTATCTTCAAGTGTTTCAGGATTAAACCTGTTAAGAGTTATATTTTCCCGATAGTGTTGATCTCCAATTATGTGGATAATTCTAATCACATCACACAACTGTCCTCTCAATGTGTAGAATTGTATAACATGCACCAACCTTGTAACAGCAAATTTCTTAGTGAATCTTTAGTTTTCCTACTCTTACGAGCTTCCCTGGAAATATTCTTCCAAAATTTGTCTAAGCGGCTATCTTCTCCTTCAAAAGATTCATAATCAGATTCAACTAGAATTTCCATCCCTGGAGTTATTTGATTATTCTTTTCTACATTACACATGAAAACTTCCTCTATTTTAACTCTGAAACTTTTAATTCCATACACACTAGGTTCTACATCTATGTATAGAACTTCATTTATCTAGTTGTAATTTGTAATCATGTGTTTCATATGTGGTTCTCTCTCTATCCTAATTTGATTAGGGAATGATGCAGAGCAAGGTGGAGGTATCAACAAAAACTCAATTCAAAAAACTTTACAATTTTGAAACCCTAACTTGGTGGTTTTCTCCCAAATTCTTCAATTGTAGTACAACAAACAAAGGTTTTTCATCATAACTTTCAAAGAAGACTTCAAACCCATAAACTAAATACCATTCAAGATACCCTATATTCCTCTTGAAGACATATCAACTTTGTAGATATGGTTGTTTTGTAACAACACCCTCCAATTTGGATTGCTACGTTGCAAATAGGCCTAATTAAGCTTGTTTTACAAAACAACAATGAGGTTTTCAATCTTCCAACTTCCAATATTCAATCCAAGGCATCAAACATGTCACATGGGGTCTTTATATGCAGATTTTATCAATAGAAATCATCACCAAATCATCTATCTACAAAACCCTAAGTCTACCTATCATCATAAGCCTAATACATGGTGATATTAGGCTAGGGTTGCATCAAACTTGGCCCTAACTCCATCCCCTGCTCCTGAAAACCCTACAAACATGAAAAAATCCTATCTACTTCCATTCCACTAACTATCAAGTTTTTCCACCAGTGGAATGGATCAAAAACACATTTTTTTTCAATCAAACCCTCTTAAACTAGGGTTTCTTGGCTGTTTGCAGTAAAAAGGCTCTAATTCACTTCAACCTTAATGAAAATAGATGAAATCAAAACCAAATGACAGTATATTCAACCCTTCATCAATTATAATGTAATTTATTTTATTTTCAATCCTATACAAGGCCATACTAACATTTGTAGCAATAATAAAACTATGAAAACACATGAAAACATAGTATGTCTTTATTATTTGATCTCCAAAAATAACACCAAAAGTTTTCCTTGACCACACAAGGTAATATTTAAACATTTCCAATTATAATCTAATAGTTCCAAACTACTTTTCAAATATCTAACCATTCAACTTCCACAAAAGACCAAAAATGCAAAAGTTGCTTGAGCAACTTTGCAACTTTTTGCAAAACTTGACAACTTCTCACAAGACTAGCCCCACATGACCAAAAACATGAACCATGGTCTAAATAGACCTGATTAAAAATAAATTGACTCAACATCACAAAAAATTAACATTCACCCCCCTTTTACATTATTAAAACTAGGTGCCCTTGCACCATACTCTCAGGGAGAACAAAATCTCAAGTTCCACTTGAGAGAAGATCTTGAACTATTGCACCATGCTTCTTGATGTCTTCATATGTCATCTAGGTGGCATCTTCCATAGAAATTCCTTGCAACTTCACTAGGTACTCATAGTACACCTTGTGCCTTGTTCTTTTGGATTCTTTTGTATCCACAATGCACTCTAAATTCAATTATTGACTTGGTGGTAAGTCTTTAATCCAACTTTCATCTGGAACCTCTAGTGTACCTACACCTGTACCTATAATCATAGCCCCTTTAAAAGGGTATAGGTTAGAAACATTAAAAATTGGAGAGATAGAAAGTCTAGGAGGGAGTTCTATCTCATAGGAATTTGCTCCAAATTTGTGGACCACCCTACATGGCTCTATCTTCTTCATTTGTAGCTTTGAATACTTCCCTTTAGGTATCATTTCCTTCCTCAAATGAGCTAAAAGACCAAGTCCCCCACTTTGAAATGAGCCTCTCTCCTTTTCAAGTCTACATGTTTGTATTTATCAACACTCTTTGGAAGGTTTTCTCTGACTTGCTGATGTATTTCTCTCATGGAAACTGCAAACTCTTCTCCTTCAGCACTCCTTCTCTCCATGCCACTCAAATCTTCAAGTAAAAATAGTCCCCTAGGCTACAATCCATACACAATCTCAAATGGTATTTTACCAACACTTTGGTTCATAGAGTCATTATATGCAAACTTAGCTTGGGGAAGGATCAGATCCCATTGTGTTGAATGTTCTTTTGTCAAGCATCTAAAGAGATTTCTAAGACTTCTATTGACTACTTCAATCTGCTAGGGATGATAGGCAAAGCTAAAGGTCAAATTTGTACCCAACTTCTTCCAAAAGGTTCTCCAAAAGTGACCCACAAATTTACTATCCTTGTCTAAAAAAATAGTTAATGGCAATCCATGGATCCTAACCACCTCCTTGAAAAAAAACTTGCAATGTATGAGGCATCATTTGTACTTTTGCATGGTATAAAATGTGCCATTTTACTAAATCGGTCTACAAAAACAAACACACTATCAAATCCTCTTTGAGTTTTGGGCAACCCCAACAAAAAATCCATGTTGATGGACTCCCATGGCCTATTTGGGATTGGAAATGGTTGATAAAGACCTACATTTGTACTACAAACCTTGGCCCTTTGACAAACAACACACCTTTCCACAAATTTTATAACATCACTTTGCATCTTTGGCCAATAATAATGTCTTCTTAAATGTTCCAAAGTTTTATCCACACCAAAGTGACTCCTTCAGCTACCACAATGCTTCTCCTTAATCAGATTAGTCCTCCTAGAGCATTTGGGAATACAAAGTTGAACCACTTTAAAGAATAAACCTTCTTGAATCAAGAAATCAAAATTGTCTTCATGAAAGTGCCATTGAACTAACTACAAGAAGCATAAATCTATTTGAAATCATCATCCTCTACATAAATTCCTTTCAAAGCATCAATCCCAACACTTTGCAGTTGAACTTCTTGGAGAAACAATGTTCTTCTACTCAAAGCATCTGCCACCTTGTTTTACTACCCCTTTTTGTGTTTGATGGTAAAGGTAAAGCTTTTTAGATACTCCACCCACTTCACATGTCTGTGGGTGAGTTTTTCTTGGTTGTTTAAGAATTACAAAGCATGATTGTCACTAAAAACAATAAATTCCTTAGGAAGGAGATAGTGTCTCCACTTATTCAATGATTGTACCATAGCATATAACTCCAAGTCATAAGAGGAATACTTTTTCTTTGCCTCATTGAGCTTCTCACTGAAGAAAGCAACATGCCTTTCCTCTTGGCTCAAGAATGCCCCAATTGCATACCCACTTCCATCACATTCAATTGAGAAAAAATTGTTAAAGTTTGGAAATGCTAAGATAGGTTATTGTGCTACCCTTTTATAAGATATTGAAATATTTTTTCTGCCTCATTAAACCATACAAACCTTTTCCTTTTATCCCCTTTTATTGTTTCAATAATTGGAGAGCATATATGGCCAAAATTCTTCACAAATTTTCTATAAAAACTGGCTAGGCCATGTAAACTTCTTCCCTCACTTATTGATGTTGGAGTAGGTCAATTGAGAATTGCTTCCACCTTGCTAGGATCCATCTTCAGAGAACCTTTTGAGATCACAAAGGCAAGATAGACTAACTCTTCCTTCATGAATTCACACTTGTTCAAATTGATCATCTTTTCTTCATTCAACCTTTTCAAAACCAAGTCTAAATGTTGCAAGTGTTCCTCTTTAGTGTTACTAAAAACAAGAATATCATCCAAATAGACAACCATAAACTTACCTATAAAGGGTTTCAAAACTTCATTAATCTCATAAAAGTGCTTGGTGCATTTGAAAGCCCAAATGGCATGAAAAGCCATTCATATAACCCCTGATTTTTTTGAAGACAGTTTTCCATTCATCCCCCTCTCTAATTTTGATTTCATGGTAGCCATTTTTGAGGTCAATATTAGAAAAATAACAATCCCCTCCTAAAAAATCCATCAAATCTTCCATTCTTGGTATGGATAACCTATACCTTATGGTAATCTTGTTAATTTCCCTTGAGTCAGTGCACATTCTCCAATCTCCTCCCTTCTTTGGTGCCAAAATGGTAGGAACAACACATGGGATAAGACTCTCCCTTATTAGAAGTTTGTAAAATAGCTCTTGAATTTGTCTCCTAATCTCTTCAAACTATTTTGGAGTCATTTTATATGCAGCTTTGTTATATAGGTTTTCCCCTGGTATGAAATCTAAATGGTGACTCACATCTCTTATTGGTGGCAAAGAGCTAGGAAGTTCATCTACCACAATTTCTTTGTATTTTTTCAAGAAGGCTTGGACCTCTTTTGGCACATCCTCAACCTTTGTTGTTGTCATGAAGGATTTTGGTCTAATTAAAATGGAATAACCTTGTCCACCCTCTTCTTTCATGGTTTTCAAAAACTCCTTTTCTCCTACTAGCATTACACTAGACCCAACTTGTGTATCTAGACCCTCATCTTGCAATGGAGTAAGAGTGAATGAGATCCCATCCTTTTCTATCACATAGGTATTTTTTTGTCCATCATGTTTAGCTTTTTTGTCATATTGTCAGGGTCTCCCTAAAAGTAGATGAAAAAGATCCATTGGGATGATGTCACACAATATTTTATCCTTATACCCTCCTATGTTAAATTCCACCCAAGTTTGCTCATTAATTAGGACCTGTTGTCCCTTGTTCAACCAGGAGACCTTGTAAGGAGTGGTATGTGGGATTCTTTTCAGTTTCAACTTTTCTACCATCTCTAGAGCAACTAAATTATCTATGGAACCTAAATCAACAACTTTACAAACTTTACCTTGAGATTTGTAGGTGGTTCTAAAGAGAGATTTTCTTTGTGGAGGCTCTTTCACCATAGGCACTTTGATTAATGTTCTTCTCACCATCATATATTCACCTATTTCTAGAGTGGCATGCTGAGATGGAGATTTTAAACTCTCATTATCTTCTTCTTGCACCAATTGGCTTCTCCTTTCTCCACCACGTGAAGTTGAAGGTTGCTTATTTGGGCACTGCCAAGCTTGATGGCCAATCTTGTTACACTGATAACACCTTCTTGAGAGTATATTTGATCCTCTTCCCTGACCTCCAAATCTGCCTCTTGATTCTGAGCTCTGTTCTTGATGACTACTTGTCTCTCCTTATGTTTTTTGAGATTGTTCTCTTCCTCGAAATGTTCCTCTACCCCTGAAGTTATTTATTTTTCCTCCACTTTGTTTCTCCTACCTTCTCTTCAACTTTTATTTTTCCCTAACATCCAATTGAAAGTATTCTTCCACCATTCTAGGGGTGGTAAGACTTAACTCATCTTGTATGTTGAACCTCAACCCATTTATGTACCTTGCTACTTTCTCCACCTCATCCTCAACATGACTTGCCCTTATACTAAGCTTGTGAAACTCCTCAGTATAATCCATGGCATCCATCTCCTTTTGTTTGAAATTTTCTAACCTTCTAAATGTTTGAATTGCATAATCACCAAGTAGAAATTGACTCTTGATTTTAGAAACTATTTTTTCCCAAGAATTGATTTTTTTCATGCCATTCTTCAACCTCTCTTCTTGCACATAATTCCACCGAGTTAAGGTAGGTTTTTTCAATTTTGTTTTAGAAAATTTCACCCTTTGGTCATCTGCTACATCTTCATACTCAAAATAGTTATCAAGTGCATCAATCCAACCTAGCACCTCTTCACTATCCAACTTCCCACCATACATGGGAAATTCCATCTTCACCTTAGGATAATCTCCCTTGACAACCTTCAGCATCTTAACCATTCTCAATTCATTAGGGTCCAACTCTTCCTCATCTTGGACTCCTCTTTGAGGGTTTTCATCCTCACCCTCTTCCTCTTCCTCTTGGTCACTTTGGTCTCCAGTGACCATAACTCTCCTTTGGTTTGATTAAAGTTTTTCAAATCTATCTAGGAAAGCTTCTTGAGACTCCTTTACTTGTCTCAACTCCTTGGCATGCTTTTCTTTTAACTCTCACTTCTCTAGTCATTGGATTACTTTTAGGAGGAATTTTTGCTTCTTTCAAACTTCAACCTTTTCCATTTATAGACCAAAAATTATGATATAATACCAATTTGATGCAGAGTAGGGTGGAGGTATCAACACACTCAATTCAACCAACTTTACAATTCTAAAACCCTAATTTGGTGGTTTTCTCCCAAATCCTTCAATTTCCCTAGTAGTACTCCAAACAGAGGTTTTTCATCGTAACTTTCATAGAAGACTTCAAACCTAGAAACTGAATACCATTCAAGATACCCTTTATGCCTCTTGAATACATATCAACTTTTTAGTTATAGTTGTTTTGTAACAACACCCTCCAATTTGGATTAATATGTTGCAAATAGGCCTAATTAGACTTGTTTTACAAAGCAAGAATGAGGTTTTAAATTTTCTAACTTTCAATATTCAATCCAAGGCATCAAACATGTCACATGGGGTCTTTATATTCAAATTTATCAACTAGAATCATCACCAAATCATCTATCTACAAAACCCTAAGTCGACCTATCCTCCTACACCTAATACATGGTGATATTAGGCTAGGGTTGCATAAAACTTGGAACTAACTCCATACCCTACTCTTTCAAACCCTACAAACATGAAAAAAATCCTATCTACTTCCATTCCACTGACTATCAAGTTTTTCCACTAGTGGAATGGATCAAAAACTCATTTTTTTCAATCAAACCCTCTTAACCTAGGGTTTCCTGGTTGTTGCAGTAAAAAGGCTCTAATTCACTTCAACCTTAATGAAAACAAATGAAATAAAAACCAAATGATAGTAGATTCAACCCTTCATCAATTCCAATGCAATTTAGATCATTTCTAGGTTGTATGTGGCCGTACTAACTTCTATAGTAGTAATAAAATAATGAAAACATAAGAAAACAGAGTATGCCTTTATTGTTTGATCTCCAAAAATAACACAAAAATGTTTCCTTGACCACACAAGGAAATATTTAAACATTTCCAAGCATATTATAATGGTTCCAAACTAATTTTCAAATATCTGACCATTCAACTTCTACAAAAGACCAAAAATGCAAAAGTTGTTTGACCAACTTTGCAGCTTTTTGCAAAAAATGACAAATTCTCACAAGACCGACCCCACATGACCAAAAACATGAACCATGGTCTAAATATACCTTATTACAAACAAAATTGACTCAACATCACAAAAATTTAGCATTCACCCTCCTTTTACATTATTAATACTAGGTGCCCATGCACCAGGGACTCCTTTCTAGGGTAGCCACATATGTGAAAAGTTAGTGCCCATATATTAGTTCAAAGTCTTTGACCAATCTTTGCTCAACATTTTGTAAGTGTCTGGTATCTTGACTACTTGGATATCAATATAATACTCAATCCTAGGTTCTGACACTAACTGCATATGGATGTTGCTTAATTCTCCAACTACACTTACCTCTGTTTTATCTAGTTGAGTGACTTTCTTTTAGGAATTAGCCATGGTTAAGCCTAGAGTTTGACATATGAACAAAGGCCTCACATTAGTGGATGATCCTAAATCTACCAAGTAGTTATGGATATTTTTACCGGAAATTCGTAGTGTTAACAAAAATAGTGGGGATTCTATCTTTCCTTTATAAAAGGCTACATGTGTATCCACCATAGGAACCATTTTTTTGTCTTTTTCCTTAACAAGATTGTCTTTCACCTATGTCTCTTTACCGACTATGATTTCTTTGGTAAATTCTTCCAATTTATTCAAGAAATATTTTTTGATTATAAGCATTTTGAGTAGTTCTGATAAAGATAGGTTGATCCTCACCTTCATGATTTCTTCTTCCAATTAATTAGTCAAATTAATTTGATCAAAGAATTCCATTTTACCACTTTGTGGAATATTTTGTGAGTTATTGTGTAGCACCCCTCTATATTGGCCTTTCTAGGCATTTGAGTAAGTGTTTTTTTGTGATTTCATTGTTTGACGATGTTGTTCGTCAATATTCCATTTTGTTTGGTATCATTTTGTTTTATGTCATTTGTTTTAAGTGTTGATTTTTAATGTGTTAATTGTTTGATTATGATGCGTTATCATAATTGTTAATTAGTTAATTTAATTTAATAATGGTCACTATTATTGTTGAAATTAATTTAATTAAGCATTAAATTTAATTAGTAAAGTGATTACCAAGAATTTAATTAAATATTAAATTACTTTGAAAATTTTAAATTATGTTTGTAGATTTAAAAGAATATTATTTTAATTGTTGATTTTCTTACTTATAAATAAAATAATATTTTACTTGCAGCTTTGTTAAAATTTCAGTTAGCAATTAAACAATATTGTTTATTTAATTAAATAATATTATTTATTTAATTGTTATCAAGGATTTATTTAAAAATAAATATTTTATTAATTAATTCATTTGATAAATTTTAAAATATATATATATATTTATATATTTATATTTAAAAGCATTCTTGAGAATGAAATGGTTAATTTAATTTAATAATGTGATGTTATATTTACCTGATAAAATATTAAAAAAGAAGAAGGTGAAATTAACCATAACAAATGAAAAAAAATATTAAATTGAAAAGCATGGTGGTGGTAGGTTTATATTTTTTTCTAAACAAAAAAAAAATACCAAACACATGGTTAAACGGGGTAAAACATTTTTCCAGGTGTACTCTCAAGGACAGGAAATATTTTAGAAGTTACCACCTGTCTCCTTGGATATTGAGGAAAAAAAAAAACTCTAAAGCTCTCTTAAATTTATTTTGGGGTAAAAGAGAAAGGTAGAAGTTTTGCAGCTGAGAGGATTTAGAAATAACTATAACGCCCGTCGTGCAAACCCCAAAGGACAAAACAATTTACACTTTTTTTAAAAAAAATAATACAAAGTACACATAATTATGAACCATCAAACAAAATTACATAACACATTAACATCATAACATCGAGTCCTTTGGGGCACACGAGGTCACATCGCATAAACAAACTCATAATGAAAGATTATAGATAAAGCTAAATAACTTATCTAATCTTACATCTATAATAAACATTACAATATCCATTTTTCAAAAGATAACATACATATATCCATAAGCATAAGTGTAAATACATCACAAGATACGAACCATAATAAATCTCATAAATCATGAATGGTTACAAGGGTGCACTAACAATACATCATCTTTTAATACATTACAAGTTCACAATACATGAAATACAATAAAACCTCCCATACATGTGGGATATATACATAATACAAACAATGTTTGAAATACAAGATGAATATCTGGTACAACCTCCATTTGAAGAATGTTTCGAAGAACGAACGTTGATGGGGAACCCAACGAGTGCGGAGCATGTTCCACTCGACCATGTGGGTTTTAGAAAAACCCACCCACCATGCTCAGAGGTGACAAGGAGGTAACCACGACCATGAATTCCATAAGACTAACTCCAATAAGAAAATCATAATACAATAACTCCAATAACAACATCAGAGGATAACATAGATCATAAACGACAACGACCAAGATTCAATCACAATAAACTCAAAGCCATATAACACATTAAATATAAGTCAAAGGCAACAACCATAACCACTTGCTAAGTAAATCCAAGACAATAATCATAACACACTTCCAGAGGCAACCAAGAAACCAAGCATAAGGGAAACTAGTGGAGAGTGTCATCACATAGCCTACATGGGTTATCCTAGCCCTTCCTCCAACATGAGGCATTGGCCCCCATCTATGGTTATCCTGACCCCTCCTCCTAGTTGAGGCGCCGGCCCCATAGGGTGACTCATGTGGAGCCGTTAACCTCTCTAGAGGATGAGGTAACGACTTTTCCAACCATGGCCTTCTCAGTCTACCATTAGTCTATGATAGCCCTAATGGATAGACAAGGTATCCAAGATTATCTTATTATGTTTTTACTACCCATCCCCCTAAGTTTTATTATTAGGTTTTCACTTGTTAAGCTAAATCTTACGTGGGTTATCCTGAGCCCTTCCTCCTTTTGAGGCATCGACCGCCACAAAGATCTACTCTCCCTGGAGACCCCAAAACATACTTAAAAGCAAGGGTTGTACCACAAAGAACAAAGCACTAAATCTCAGCAAATGGCATGTGAGGCATTATCCATCTCACTAAAAACACATAATCAGAGTCTCAACAAAACTTGTACAACCCTATTAAAATCATGATACTAATATCTTGCTACATCAAGAGCACATAAGAATAATTGACCAACAATAAAATTAAGCCTCTGGAATTCTAAGGATCACAACATCCATAAACAGTTCGTAAAATCATCTGGGTTCCCACATCATAAAAGCCAAAACGATGATCCAAGGAAATAAAGAAGTCAAGCTGATTTAGAAAATGGAATACATACTAATTTTCACACAAAGTTAAATAATTTGTTTTAATCCATTACTAAACCTCCTTTTTCCTTTATCTAATTTTGCAATAAAATTTCAATAAAAATTCTAATTTATAAATATAATTTTTCCTTTTTCCTTAACAATCACAGTTATAATTTTCATACTAATAATGAAATCAGTATATCTATATATTTAAGTTTTGTATATATATAAAATAAAAAACATATAAATACATAAATATTCCTTTATTTTATATACTTAATTCCTGGGTTACCCCCAATGTCAAGACATGATATACTCATATATATATAATATTAAATGAAACCGCGAATATAAAATAAAAAACAAACTAAACATTAAAAAATGGTGAATTTAAAAGGGTTGTTCGGCCACTACCAGGCCACAGTCGTCTGGATGTAGGAACTGTGCACAACAGTCTTGATGACTGTTGCGCACAACAGTCCTTATGACTGTTGCACACAATAGTCTTCAAGGCTGATGTGGGCAGTCATTAAGGCTGTGGAGAGGGGTATGAGGGGGGTACGACCAAGGCCGTCCCTCCCCAAAGATTTTCCAAGTAATTTTTTTAAAAAAACTAATATTTTCAGAGGAAAAAATATTCACCCATACAATTTTTGATTCAACATATATATAAAAATATATGAATCCCAAAAATTTTGTTAAAAGGATATGCAAATATCTGTATATATATATATGTATATATATATAAGTATATATATTGTACACCCATAAAAATACCAAAGATGGTTCCCAAAAAGGGGGCTTAAGTGGCCACTTTTTTTCTGTTGGACGTGAAATTGAGGATAGCTACACTCAAAATTTTGAGATGGAACCAAAACAAGGATCGAAAGTCTACTTTCTAAATTACTAATTTATTTTTAAAAATGGTTGAGATTAAGGGGTTCAAAAGAGGGATATATCATAACATATTATGAAAGTATTTTTAAAATCACTATAGTCAGAAGTTAGCTAACGCACAATTTTTCGAATATTTGATTTTTTACTAAAGTGGGCACTTCCTAAAAAGCAAAAATGCTCCGCCTACAAATTTTGGAAAGTAATATATTTTTTTTAATTTTTAATTTTTAAAATTTTTAGAAAGTCTAGTTTCTAAAAATGTAATTTATTTGAAATTTTGATGAACGGTTAATTTATAATGAAAAAAACACCAAACATGGTGAAATTATGGATTAAGGAAGGGTTGGAAAGCTGTTCATGTGTTCCGATATTGAACTAGATACCAGTGAGCCACACGTCTCTGGTCATTGGGTCTGGTATTGTAAGGGAACTAACACGAGTGCACACTCACATGTGCTTGACATGAACTGTTGCATAGCACACCCACGTTAACTTTAGTGCCACTTTATTGAACTGTATGCACACAATAGTCTTCAAGGCTGATGTGGGCAGTCATTAAGGCTGTGGAGAGGGGTATGAGGGGGGTACGACCAAGGCCGTCCCTCCCCAAAGATTTTCCAAGTAATTTTTTTAAAAAAACTAATATTTTCAGAGGAAAAAATATTCACCCATACAATTTTTGATTCAACATATATATAAAAATATATGAATCCCAAAAATTTTGTTAAAAGGATATGCAAATATCTGTATATATATATATGTATATATATATAAGTATATATATATATATATATATATATATATGTATATATATATATATATATGGCTATGTATGTATATATATGTATATATATACCTTATGTACACCCATAAATACAAGTTTTCAGAATGGGGGTAAGTGCACAAAGATGGTTCCCTAAAAAGGGGCTTAAGTGGCCACTTTTTTTTTAAAATCAGGAAATCTGACCTTGGACGTGAAATTGAGGATAGCTACACTCAAAATTTTGAGATGGAACAAAACAAGGATCGAAGTTCTCCAAGTCTACTTTCTAAACTACTAATTTATTTTGAAAATGGTTGAGATTAAGGGGTTCAAAAGAGGGATGTACACAAATTGCTGTTGTTTTTGTTAGAAAAACATAATATAGCAACTCTTGTACGACCCTATCACGATGAACTTTTTGTAGTATTTTTAAAATCACTATATCGGTTAGCTAATAGTATATAGTTGATGCACAATTTTTAGATAATTTTTAATGAATATTTGATTTTTACTAATTTTCTAAGTGGGCACTTCCTAAAAAGCAAAATTTTTGCCATGCTCCGCCTACAAATTTTGGAAAGTAATATATTTTTTTTAATTTTTAATTTTTAAAATTTTTAGAATGCAGTCTAGTTTCTAAAAATGTAATTTATTTGAAATTTTGATGAACGGTTAATTTATAATGAAAAAAACACCAAACACTGCTTTTTGACAAAAAAAAGACTTACAAACAAAAGAAATTATGGATGAAAGGCCTAACATTGTGAGGAAGTGAAAAAAATTACATCGTTGGAAAGCTAAGAAAGAACTTAACATTACCCATGTGTTCAATTTGGTCGATATTGAACTAGATGCAATCTTAACAGTGAGCACAAACCTAATTATGTGAAAAATTGTAGAATTTGCAAAAAACACGTCTCTGGTCATTGGGAATTCCCTCCAAGCCTTTGGGTTGGTATTCCAAGGAAAATACCAAACCTAAGGCTCAAGAATTCCCAAATTAAAATATAACGTGTGTACATTATAACACGAGTGCATTATAACGCACTCACATTATGTGCTAGTTTTGACATTTTTTGCTTCTCTAGGGAACATGTCTAGCAACACATAGCACACCCACGTTATGTCTTACTTTAGTTAAATGCCACTTTATTGAATGTTTGTTCATATATTTGTACGTATATGTACGTATATGCTAGTGTGTGTCATGTATGTGTGATGCCTAATGTGATTAATCTCGAAATCCGAAAAATCAAAAAATCGAAAGGGGTCAGAAATCCATCAGAAAATCAAAATCAAATCAGGCAGGATCAGATCAGGCAGAAGATCGAAGATCGGATCAGGGTCAAAGTTTAAATCCGCTTCAAAAAATCAGGCAATCAGCATCAGGCGCAGCAGGATCGGCAAAATCAAAATCAAAAAAATCAAAATCAAAATCAAAATCAAGCAAAATCAAATCATCGATCAAATCAAGTCAATCAATCAAAAATCAAAAATCGAAATCATCAAAATCAAAATCAAAATCAATCATCAAAATCAATCAGAAATCAATCAAAGATCAATCGGCATCAAAATCCGGCAAAATCAAAATCAATCAAAAATCAAATCAAAATCAAAATCAAAATCAAAATCAATCAAAAAATCTCAGATCGAAAATCAAATCAGTTCAATCAGATCAATCAAATCAAATCGGCATCAAAAAATCAATCAGCAGGCATCAAATCAAAATCCAAAATCAGGCGCAGATCAGGCATCAATCAATCAAAATCATCAAAAAAAATCAAGATCGAAAATCCGAAAAATCGACAGATCGGCAGTCGAGATCAGAAATCATCAGTCATCAAAATCTCATATCAAGTCAAGACATGAAAAGAGGTAAGAAAAAGAATCGGTAAAGTCGCAGAACCTGTGGTAAGATAAAAGTAAAAGTATCTCACCTCTCCTGAAAGAGACAATCAGTAATTAGACTGATCACCTTCCAAGGTCCTTGATGTTGGTTCACAATGTTACTATTTCATGAAGTGGTCAATATGGCTATAATATTCAAGGGGCCTACTGGTTTTGAGCTTTTGTATTGTTGCAAGATCAAACATCTATCGAAACCTACTTTAACCGGGGGTTTTAAAGTAATAGAAAAATATAGATCAAGGTTTTCAAATTGAAAAGAATGTTGATTCATTCAACTAATCAGACTTGTTATCTTCCAAGGAATTCCTAAACTAGAACTACAAAATAAAACTAACCTATAATTGATACAAAGTTTCATTCATTCACAGTGCAAATTTTAACAATAGATTGAAAATCATCATTGAAACAAAACATAAGATAAAATTTCATTCCTTGAAAGCTTTTCAAATCAAATGATTAACCCAAAATAAATACCATTCTAGAGCATAATATAAAGTAGGTATAAGTCTGGCTGCTCCTACTGTCAATGAAAAAGATAAGCAACATTTACAAATCTGGCAAGGTCACCAGTGTACAAAAACCCATGTCTTCAAATTATCTCCATCTATGCTAAGAAAATTAGGAAGATACATCACCTCCTCCTACTAAACTAGAAAAAAATGTCTAACTTACTAAAAAAAACCCTAACTTGCTTTTTTGATATCCCATCCTCTACCTTTCTACCTCTACTCTCCAGCCCTTACAAAAGAGGCAAAACACCATATTTATAAAACCCACCAGCTATGTCGGCCCAGTTATGGTTTACAATAAGTTAGTCACAGAACAAATTGGCCCTAGAATAATTCAAAACAAAGTCAAACATGCATTAAATGTACGAGCACCAACCAGATCGGCCCAGAATCTACCACATAACTTAGACTAAAACACATGAAGAAGAGGCAAAGTGAAACAATGAGGAAGCATGACTTTCAATGCAGCTTTGCATTAACTTCATCCCCCACTTCGCCCATACCTTGTTCCATTCTAGCCTTCGTCATTAAGAACGTCCTCTACAAGATATTTGCAAGTGGCATAGGCAAAACCCTAGTTCTCCATTCAATAGCATTAATATTATTCTTTAGCTACCACATCATATTTTCCTAGTCTCCCTTGTTGGATTGATATTCATTAATGATTGCACTATAGGTTGTTGTGCCATCTAGCTAGTGCCTAGTTACTATATCCCATGATAGCCTTAGTCCTTTGTAGTAGAGTGTTCATATTCATATCTGAAACCTCAAACCAGACTGACGTCACCTTGCCCTTAGGAATCCTACTCTTTTCGTCCAACTTCATTTTTTTTCTTGCTTCAGAGATGGATGATCCCCTTTGTGTCCTTTAGCCTCTCCAGCCACCATTGTCCTGCCAGACTCAACCTACATTCATCAAACATCAATGTGAGAATCTGAATGTTGAAAACATTTTCATCCAAGTGTTAGCTTAAAATCATGATAAAACTATTAAATTAGCCATTAAGCATCAACATTGTAAAGTTCAGGATTTGAAGTTAACCAGGGAAAAGCAATTTGGAAAGAATTTCAAAAAATTCCAAACTAGGCAGATTCTCCTGATGAAGCACCAATGTCAACAATGGATTATCAGAATGAACACAAGCAGCATACAACTATGAAATTAATCAAGCTAAAGCAAGATATGTTTAAGCATTCACCATTAGATTCATCAAAGTTTATCCAATTTCTTAAATTCCACAAAGCATAGTAGAGAATTTAGAAAAATCCGACTAGACCAGAATTCTGCAAATGACTCAGAACTTCATACTTTGGAAAACTGAAGGAAACTAGGAAAATCCAGCTAGAACGGAGAATCCTGAAGTAGGCATAAGGTTCACCAATATATCATTCGAATGAAGAAGGAATGCATATAACATTGTGAAATCCATCAAAATAAGAGTGGAATATCCAACATTCATCACCTAAATCATTCCTGTGTCAACAATTTCAAGTCACTCAAAGCTTGGTAGAAAATCCAGAAAAATTCGGTCGGATTGGAATTCCGCAAATGACCCAAAACTCCAAACTCAAAGCACACTTCCGGGAAGATGAAGGAATCTGGGAAAATCCAAAGACATGGAAATTCCACGGAGTCTCTGGAATCTCAAAAAACCTTCATCATGCTGAACTTTTCATGAAGTGATTGAAACTCAAATTTTTTTGGATCTCTTGAGATTGACTCGAATCTAATTCATGATTTCTATTTATCCATTTGGATCCAAACTACCTAAGGAGTCAAATAACAAACATGCACGACAAACAAGTGATGCCCTAGAATCAACTGCTAAGGCCTCCGCCATGAACAACAGGGCCAAGCTCAGATTACCTAGATGGAACTCGGATACACCTGACAAGGTTCGTAGTGGGTTTGCAATGAATAATGGACCATTCTTGAGCAAGCTTTGATTAATACAATAAAGGAAAAAATCACCAACCAAATCAAAGCGTGTCAAATTGAACTCGGCTTCGTAAAACCCCACCCGAATCAAACTGAGGCATTGAAAAACAAGGCAAGGCATGGAAACCATTCAGGAAAACACATCGGCGAGAGATCCACCTGGGTAGAGAGAGTTAAGAAACTCACAACGACCGGTAAGTCTCAGCGACCTGAAATTCATAAACCGACAGCAAAGCAGAATCCAAAAAAATCCGGCCCAAGCGAAATTCCGCGAAGATCCTGAAACTCTAAATTTCCAATGTTGAAATTACTTTTTAGGGTTTATAATGGAATCTGGGAAAATCCGGATGGGTTGAAAAATCCTGAAACATGGTGAAACCTGAACTTTTCCTAAAAACTTAAGTTTTCAACGTGCAACCTAGGGGAATGACTTGGATGGGTGAGATGAACAACTAAGGACCTCGAAAGCATTCAAAGCAATAAAATCCACAGGCCCAAAAGATGTTATAATTTAGAGCAAAAGAGGGGGGGAAGGGGTCCCATTTTAATCAAATTTAAAATGGGGTGGTTATGCAAGGCATAACAATTGGTGACTTGGCTAGGAAAATGGTTTTACCATTTTCAAGAAACTGAGAGATTTAGTTACCCAAAACTCCTGGTTTATGGACATCACAATTATAGTTAGGTTAGTTTCAGTAAACAAGGTTGAGCTAGAATCTCAAATGTAAATCGACACTGGCCACCCCTGAATCTATGTGTGTGTTTGATGGTGCATCACCCTTTTAAAAAATTGTCCTCATTTTTTGAATGATTACACATAGGATTTGAACTACATGAGTTGATTCCCTTTAACTGTTGTGCAATAATATCCTGGGCATTGCTCCACTGCCAGTCAAGCTTCCATAGCTCTGACAGAGATACCTCTAGTTTTCTCACAACATTTCTCTACTGCCAGTCAGGCATCCATAGCCCTAGTAGAGATACTGGAATCACCCATTCAGTATTGAGCTTTCTCTTCTTAGATAGTTCTCTTTTCTTTTTTTTATTCCTTCTCAATATGCCAGATGTCCAACATCTGTACTGGGTTGAAAACTACCATGGACCTCATAACAACATCTGGGGAATCATATTTTTCACTCAAATCTTGCAACACCATCATCTTAAGACAAATATACCATTACAAAATGAGATGTTTTTGATGATTTGTGATAGATTCAATCATAGTTAGTGAAGTTTGCTTACTTTACACCTTGTTCTCGATCACTTTCCACAACTCTCATTGACAATGGACATAAAACAATGGATTTAGAACAAAATAATCCAATCAGAAAACCTAAAAATATCCAAACCAACTTCTCTCCTAGTAACCAAAGTATACCTCAGATAACAACCCCCTTAATTGAATAAAATGAAGGTCCCCATGAAAAAAAGCAAAGGAACAAAAAGAAAAAAGAAAAAGAAAAGGAAAATACAAAACCAACGAAACAACAAACTATTTACATATATACAACCCAACAAAATACCAAACCTTTTACGACCCAAAATAATGTTTGAGAAACCATCCATTGACAGGCAATGGAATAGGTTCTCCTGTTAAACTACTCAGCCAAAAAGCATTTTCTCCTAGGATTTCAGATATTTGATAGGGACCCAACTAGAGCTTATCAAACTTCTGGTGGTCACCCTTCTTTCATTGGCTTTATTCCACAGTAAGACAAGGTCTTATATCCTAAAAGCCTTGACTTTGGCTCTTTTGTCAAACCAATGTTTGACATCAGCCTGGTGCCTAAAGAATTGTTACAAAGCAACATCTCTTTGCTCTTCTAATTTCAACAAGTCAGCTAACCTTACTTCAATCCTATCATCACTAGAGTAAAATTCCTGCATAAATTTCAGGATAGGTATTTGCAAGTGAATAGGGAACATAGGCTCTTGGCCATACACTAGCTTAAATGGTGAAGTCCTCAACGCAGCCTTGATCCTAGTCCTATCTACCCATAACGCAAATCTTAACTAGGTATGCTAGTCTCTAGGATTGTTCTCTAACAATTTTTTGATTACTCCTTGGAGATTCTTATTAGTTGATTCTGTAATTCCATTTCCTTGCGGATAATAGTTTGAAGAATACTTTAAAACAATCCTATGATCATAATCCCATGAAATGAACTCGACAAAAGAAAAGGCAGGGCCATTGTCACATACCAGTGCAAAGGATACTCCAAACCTAGCTGTGATGCATTCAGTGAGGAACTTGATTACTACCTTTGTAGTGCTATTCTTGCAAGGTACAAATTTTGTCCATCTCGTGTAGTAATCTGTGGCAGTCAAAATGAATTTATTTCTTGCAGAAGAATCTGGGTTAATTACCCCAATAAAATCAAGTGCCCATTTGGGAAAATGGCCTTACCTCATAAATAGGCTACAATGGCATGGCTAGATGATGCTCTCTTGATGTAGAATTTTAATATATATGACATGTCCTTACATGTTGGTGGGCATCCTTAAACACGCATGGCCAATAATAACCAGATCTGAGGATCTGATGTGCTAAAGAATCCGCAGAACCATGACTCATGCCATGTTTCCCATGAAATTCAGCAATTGTGTGCTCAGCTTGTTGATCAAGGCACCGTAGATAAACCCCCTCAAAATTATTTATGTATATCAATCCTACTTTGAGCATATAATGGGAGTTTTTCATTCTCAGTGCTCTCCTCCGAGTTGTATTCATTCCCTTTGGGCACCGATTATTGAGCATGAAATAAATAATATCGGCATACCAAGAGTCATTAGAAAAGGACTGTGTTGTGTACTACTAGCAAGTAATGTTCTTACCAGCATTCACCATTGCTTTAGACATGCCTTGACCTTGAACAAGTTTCATAGGGTGAATCTCTAGATCGAACTCCTCCAAAATAGCCATGCATTTCCCCCTTCGTTCTCCCAACTCGCTCTGCATAACTAGAGACTTCACAACAACATCAAGAACCACAACAATGATCTAACTTTGAAGGATATAATGTGTGAACTTCTTGACAGCTCTAACCAATGCAAAAGCTTGTTTCTCAAGAGGTGGGTACTTGACTTCAACATTCTTAAATGGAGAGCTCATGAAGGCAATTGGCCTTTCATCCCCCTCCTCTCTTCGTTGTGTCAGGATAGCTGCACATGAGTGTTTAGAAGCAAAAGAATAAATATAAAATGGCTTCAAATAGTCAGGACTGGTGAGGACTGGTGCCTCCAAAATATATTTCTTAACTTGAGAAAAATCAACCTTTGTCTCATTACTCCATTCTATTCTAGAATCTTTCTTCATCATTTCATTCAAAGGTTTAACAATTTCTGCAAAACCTGTGACAAAATTCCTCACAAAGTTGATCTTTCCAAAGAAAAATCTCATCTCCTTCTTACTTCCTGGCATGGTTAACTTTAGAATAGACTCAACTCATTTTGGATCTATCAATACCCCTCTTTCCAAGATTATGTGTCCCAAAAGTTTCCCTTCAGAAACCCTGAACACACACTTCTTAGGATTCAGAGAAACACCATATTGGATACATCTTTCAAGAACTTTAGCCAAGTCTACAGCATTGTTTAGTCTATCTTTAGAGAATATTTTCAGGTCATCCATATAAATGATGAGGCACTTACCAATCAAATCTTTGAATGCTACGTCCATTGCAAGCTGAAAGGTTCCTCCAGTGTTTATCAAACCAAATGGCATCCTCCTGTAAGAAAATGTTCCCCACTTAGTAGTGAAGGTTGTCTTCATTCTATCTTCATAATTAATGATCACTTGATTGTACCCAGAATAACCATCCAGGAATGACATCATTTGAGACCCATCGACAGTTTGCAAGACTTCGTCCAGAGAAGGGAGTGGGTAGTTGTCTTTTTCTGCAGCTCTATTCAGATTCTTGAAATCTACACATAGCCTGATCTCCTGATCTCCTCATTCTTTTTTACCAACTGGAACCAATTTAGCCACCCATGTTGAATGTCATATAGGGAAGATTATTCTTGTAGAAAGAAATTTATGAACTTCCTTAAAGATCAGTAAATCAATCAGGGTGCTGACAGGACGTTGTTTCTACTGAAATGGTCTAGCTTCAGGCTTCAAAGGAATAGTATGAGCTATCATAGAAGTATGAAATGTTTTTAGATCTTCGTACCCCCAAGCTATTGCAGCAATATCTTTCTTTAGTTCCCTCAATATATCTTCTCTAATTGCTTCAGGGCAGAATTTCCCTATGTAAACATTCCTTTCAGGGCCAAAGTCAGCTAAGTTAATAGTTTCATATTCACCTCCCTTATCTTTGGTTGATACCTTTTCCCGAGCCCTTCGATCTAAATCAAAAAATCTTTCTAAGGCCACCATTCCCTTGGGAATTCTATTACTTTTTAAATTGAGGACACCCTTTGTATCACAGTCTTGGGGGTTCCAGTATCCTTGATCCATGTCGGACTCATCGATGATCTGTCCTTCGAAAACATCTGAGCTTGCTAGAAAAGAAAGGATATGTCGATCATCGTCGAAGACTTGAAAGTTCCTGACATTATCAGGGACATCCAAGGTGGATATCAATTCTATTGAGAATCTCTTGAGCTTGGAGCCTTGCATGGGCTCCAGGGTACTTGTGGCAACAACTAATGAATCAACTATTTGATTCTCCTCTCTAGGGATTAAACTAATCCCAAAAGCATTAAAGTCTTCAATTGGGTTTCACACCCGATTTCTATAAGTTGCCAGCCTTTTATTGTGACATGTGTATTGGCTGCATACTTTCTTGATAATCACTTCTAAATCTCCTTTAACTATCAAGGAAGTAAATTTCTTCTGATGTGTGAACATCAGTCCCCGAGCTAATGCTTCATGTTTTGCTATATTGTTAGTGCATCCAAACTGTAACCTGTAAGAAGCAAAAAAAATTTTCCCTTTTGGGCTGGTTAACTTAATTCCAACACCACACCCTATTTTAGATTTGGACCCATCAAACATGAGGGTCCATAGTTGATTATGAGCTAGGGTTGATCTCTTTGAGCTTGTTGTGGGTGCTTGGATAAGATGAACCATAGGTGGGGCCACTTGATCTTTTGCATCAAATATTGGGAATGGGTGTTCAATAGGTTCATCAAGTGCAATATCCAATTCCCGCTTAGATATATCATGTAATTCTAGGATATCTTTCTGACAGTTATTTGTATCTTTGATTAACCCCTTGGGTTTTGGTATTCTTGTGAGTGCAGGGGTATCAAACAAACCCTGGGGTTGTTCAACATAACTATGTTGGTCCGGTATTATGACCGGGGTAAGTTCAGTTTGAGGAGGGACTTCCTATGAAGGTATATTATCCCTGGTTAACATTATTTCATTTTTGGCTTTAAATGAGAAGTGATTTGAAACGGTCTCAAGGTGACTTGGGCTAGTTTCTTCACTTTGGAAAACATGATTTAGAACACTGATGTAGGGTTGGTAGGTCAATTCTGAATGATTTTGGTAGTGCACCCTGCACCAATTTGGGAGTAGAAGACTACACAAATTAATATCTTCCCATAAGACCAGTTGATCCTATTGTAGCTTCCTGATCAATACCTATTGGTTTACACTAATCATGGGATCAAAGAATTCTTTTCTTGACAAATCATTAGAATCAAGAATCGAAAGAGTCAGAATTTTCTCTCTTTTATAAACCCCTATCTCGGTTTCAAAATAAGCTACCTCATTGGGGCAGTCATACTTAGTGATGATATGTTTGAGGCGAGGTTCACTCTCAATCCTAATTTGTGTAGGAATTCCCCTCCATGGTAGCCACATATGTGAAAAGTCGAGGGAGAGATATCCCCCTATACTCTTCATTAGATCTTTGCTCAAAAGCATGCTGTAAGTCTCAAGAATTTCTGCTACCTAAATATCCATATTGGTTTGAATCCTAGGGTTAGACCCTACTTGTACATGTATATTTCTCAATTCTCCAACTACATTAACCTCTGTTGTATCAGGTTGGATGACCTTCTTGTTTGTTTGGACAGGATTCAATCCCAATTTCTTGCATACAGAAAATGGCATAACATTGCGAGAAGCCTCTAAATCTAGCAGACAATTGTGCAGATTCTTCCCAGAGATTCTCAAACTTAAAAGAAATGGTGGGGTCCCTACCTTGTTTCTAAACAAAGTTGCATTCATGTCCGCAATGGGTGCCATCTTGGTTTTCCCTTTTAATTTATCAGCTTCTTCCAAAGCTTTCAACAATATATCTCAGTGGGAAGGGCACCATTTTATGATGTCAAAGTATAATAAAGAGGTTTTATGTTTCTACATCTCAGAAAAAATATCAAATTCTATGTTATAACTTGCATTATATTTGAAAACACTAGATGAATTACCTTTGCTAGGGAAGTTAGGTGGACCCTTTGGTGGAGGAGGGTTGTTATCAGCACCCTGATTCGGAGGCACCATGTGGTTAGGTGGTGCTAATGTAGTGAATGGACCCTTATTCTGGTTTCTTAGGAAGTGTCCTCCCTTTGTCTGAAAGGCTTAGGAACCATACACATCTTCCTCTAGTTCATTCTCATTTTGCATTGGGAATGAAGGTTCTTCTTCAAAGATGTCATAAGCCATTGATGTATCCATTGAGCCACCTCCTTTATTTGAATTCCATTGGAATGTTTGGGCATCTTCCTGTGTTGTCTTCACAACCTTCTCCATTTTAGGACAGCTCACCTCAGAATGAGTTGCAGTATCATGCATCCTACACCAGTTAGTCATAAAATTAAGGTCAGCCACATTTGCAGTATGTGGCCTATCCTCATTAGCTTGATAATTGTGAGAAACCCCACCATTATTTGGCCTTGTGTTCCATTTTCTATTGTTATTAGGCCTCTAGTTATATCCTCTATTCTAAATTTTATAGCCTTGGTTAGGGAAGTTTTGGCCTTGATAATTCCTCTGGCTGTGATTGTTGTTGTTCTAATAATTACCCTGATTATTATTATTCTGATTAGGGTAATTACCTTGACTAGCATAATTACCTTGGTTTTGAGAGGGGTTCAATTTAAGCTGAGCCATTTCATTTGTGACTTGAGATAGAGTTTTCTTTAGGGTCTCCACCTTGTTTGTGAGTTGAACTATTCTTTCACTCTCAACATTCTTAGCAATAGGTGGCTGACCAATAGGATTTGGTATTCTAGCTTGATTATGATGACCATGTAGACTGTGATGAGCCTATGATTGTTGAGAGAAGTCAAGAGCTCCATTGGTAAAGAATGGAATAGGAGATTGAGTCTGCAACTCAAACATAGGTCCATAATGAGAAGGAGACATCCCTAGGATAGTATTGAATAAAGGGGTTGGGTTAGGCATCTGATACCATATAGAAGGAAAACCTCCTCCCAAGTTCCCTTGTTGAGAGCTAGTTTGTTGTTGTAGATTGATGGCTAGATGATAAACTTTAGACAAAGAATCAATATCTGCAGGTCTGATAAGTCCTTTGTAGGAACAAGCCAAGCAAAGGGTCTATAACTCTAAAATATGCCTGAATGGAACTATTCTCAACAACTAGATAGGGGTCCTGCAATCTCCTATACATTCGTTGAAACCTTGTATTAAACAAGGGTAGTGATTCACGTGGCTCCTTCCAAATGGTAGCAAATTGATGGAACAAAAAGGTTGGATCCACATAAACCTCGAACTGATTGATGAAAGTATTCTCCAGATCTGTCTAGCTCAGAATAGAACCTTGTGGAAGATTTAGATACCATTTGTACGCCATATCCCCTAAAGAATAAGGGAACAAACTACAAACCACATTATGGTGAGCTATCTGGGCTCTGGTACAAGTGTCCTTAACAGCTTGTGTGTGCTCCTCAACACTCCTTGATTCACCATGAATGTATTTGGGATAGAATCTCTTAGGATTCTTAGGCACATCATGAAATTCTCTAGGAATAGTCCATATTGGAGATGGATTATTCACAAAAAATGCCATTGGTGGCAGTGGTGGAGGTTGAGCCAGCTGTTGGATGGGTTGAACCAGCTGTAATGGTAATTGAGGTGGATTTGGTGGTGGATTCACGGGTATCAACTGGGGTATTGGTGAAAAGCCTGGTCGAGTGAATGGAGCTAACAATGGTGGTAGAATGGTTTCCCTATGAATCTTGTGTCTCATTGGGGTCTCAAGTTCTATCAATGGTGGTGGGTTTTCAATTGATCGAAGAACTTTATGGGACCTCTCTGGTGAGAAAGACCCAATGTTATCTAGTTTTCTCTTCTGGCCCTCCTTCTAGTGCCAGTTCTGTTGAGGTGCCAAGTTGACCCACGACATGCAGGTAAGATAAAAGTAAAAGTATCTCACCTCTCCTGAAAGAGACAATCAATAATCAAACTGATCACCTCCCAAGGTCCTTATGTTGGTTCACAATGTTGTTGTTTCACAAAGTGGTCAATATGGTTGTAATATTGAAGGGGCCTACTGGTTTTGAGCTTTTGGATTGTTGCAAGATCAAACATCTATCGAAACCCTCTTTAACTGGGGGTTCTAAAGAAATAGAAAAAGATAGATCAAGGTTTTCAAACTAAAAAGAATGTTGATTCATTCAAATAATCAGACTTGTTACCTTCCAAGGAATTCCTAAACTAGAACTGCAAAATAAAATTAACCTATAATTGATACAAAGTTTCATTCATTTACAGTGCAAACTTTAACAGTAGATTGCAAATCATCATTGAAACAAAACATAAGATAAAATTTCATTCCTTGAAAGATTTTCAAATCAAATGATTAACCCAAAATAAATATCATTCTAGAGCATAATATAAAGTAGGTTTAAGTCTGGCTGCTCCTACTATCAATGAAAAAGATAAGCATCATTTCCAAATCTGGCAAGATCACTAGTGTACAAAAACCCATGTCTTCAAATTATCTCCATCTATGCTAAGAAAATCAGGAAGATACATCACCTCCCCCTCCTGCTAAACTACTAAAAAACATCTAACTTACTAAAAATAACCCTAACTTGCTTTTTCGATATCCCATCCTCTACCTTTCTACCTCTACTCTCCAGCCCTTACAAAAGAGGCGAAACACCATATTTATAAAACTCGCCAAATGTGTTGGCCTAGTTAGGGTTTACAATAAGTTAGTCACATAACAAGTTGGCCCCAGAAGAATTTGAAACAAATTCAAACATGAATTAAATGCACGGGCACCAACCAAATCGGCCCAGGATCTGCCACATAACTTGGACCAAAACATGTGAAGAAGAGGCAAAGTGAAACAATGAGGAAGCATGACTTTCGATGCAGCTTTGCATTAACTTCTTCCCCCACTTCACCCATACCTTGTTCCATTCTGGCCTTCGTCATTAATAACATCCTCTGAAAGCTATTCACAAGAGGCATAGGTGAAACCTTAGTTCGCCATTCAATAGCATTAATATTATTCTTCAACTGCCCCATCGTATTGTCCCAGTCTCCCTTGTTGGATTGATATTCATTAATGATTACATTGTAGGTTGTTGCACCATGCAGCTGGTGCCCAGAAGTCCTTTGTAGTAGGGTGTTCATAATTGTATATGAAACCTCAAACCATATTGACATCAGCTTGCCCTCAGGAATCATACTCTTTTCGTCCAGCTTCATTTTTTTTAATTTCTTTATAGATGGATGATCCCCTTTGTGTCCTTTAGCCTCTCTAGCCAGTGTCGTCCTACTAGAATCAACCTACATTCATCAAACACCAATGTGAGAATCCAAATGTTGACAACATTTTCATCCAAGTGTTAGCTTAAAGTCATGATAAAAATAAATTAAATTAGTGATTAAGCATCAACATTGTGAAGTTCGGGATTTCAAGTTAACCGGGGAAAAACAATTTGGAAAGAATTTTGGAAAATTCTGAACCAGGCGGATTCTCTCAATGAAGAACAATCTCAACAATGGATCATCAAAATGAACACAAGCATCATACAACCGTGAAATTAATCAAGCTAAAGCAAGATATGTTTAAGCATTCATCATTAAATTCATCAATTTTATCCAATTTCTTAAATTCCATAGAGCATAGTAGAGAATTCAGGAAAATCCAGCCGGACCAGAATTCCACGAATGACTCAGAACTTCGCACTTGAAAAAACTGAAGGAAATCGGGAAAATCCAGCGAGAATGGAGAATCCCAAAGTAGGCATAAGGCCCACCAATAGATCATTCAAATGAAGAAGGAATGCATACAACATTGTGAAATTCATCAAAATAAGCGTGGAATATCCAACATTTATCACCTAAATCATTCTTGTGTCAACAATTTCAAGTCACTCGAAGCTTGGAAAAAAATCTAGAAAAATCTGGCCGTATCGAAATTCTATGGATGACCCAAAACTCCAAACTCAGAGCACATTTTCGGGAAGATGAAGGAATCCAAGAAAATCCGGAGACATGGAAATTTTGCAGAGTCTCCAGAATCTCGAAAAACCTTAATCACGCTTGACTTTTCATGAAGTGATCAAAACTTGATGAATTCCGGATCTCTTGAGGTCAACTCGAATCTAATTCATGATTTCTATTTATCCCTTTGGATCCAGACTACCTGAGGAGTCAAATAACGAAAGTGCACGACAAACCAGCGATGCCCTAGAATCAACTGCTAAGGTCTCCGCCATGAACAATAGGGGTAAGCTCAGATTACCTAGATGGAACTTGGATACACCCGACAAGGTTTGTAGTGGGTTTGCAATGAATAATGGACCATTCCTAAGAAAGCTTTGATTAATACAATAAAGGCGAAACTCACCAACCAACTAAGAGCGCATCAAATTAAACTCGGCTTCGTAAAACCCCACCCAAATCAAACTAAGGTATTGAAAAACAAGGTAAGGCATGTAAGCCATTCGGGAACACACATCGGTGAGAGATCCACCTGTGCAAAGAGATTTAAGAAACTCACAGCGACCGGTAAGTCTTAGCGACCCGAAATTTAGAAACCTGACGGTAACGCGGAATCCAGAAAAATCCAGCCTAGGCTGAATTCCGTGAAGATCCCAAAACTCTGAATTTCCAATGTTGAAATTACTTTGCCAGGTTTACAATGGAATCCGGGAAAATTTGGATGGGTCAAAAAATCCCGAAACAGGGTGAAAACCCAAACTTTGCCTTAAAATTTAAGTTTTCAATGTGCAACCTAGGGGAACAACTTGGATGGGCTAGATGAACAACTAAGGACCTCGAAAGCAATCAAAGCAATAAAATCCACAAACCCAAAAGATGTCAGAATTTAGAGCAAAATAGGGGGGGAAGGGGTCCCATTTTAATCAAATTTAAAATGGGGTGGTTATGCAAGGCATAACAGGTGGGAGAGGGTGGGAGAGTGTGGGAGAGTCGAAGAGATTTAGAGAGAATGGGAGAGTCGAAGACCATGGGAGAGGGTGGGAGAGAGTTGGAGAGAGTGGGAGAGTGGGAGAGAGGGTGGGAGATGGAGAGAGAGGAGGTGGGAGAGGTGGGAGGCTGGAAAGTGCCCGAGAGTGCAGGAGAGTGGGAGACTTGGAGAGAGGGAGAGTGTGGGAGAGTGGGTGAGTGGGAGATAGGGTGGGGGAGGGTGTGAGAGGGTGGGAGAGAGTGTGAGAGTGTGGGAGAGAGTGGGAGAGAATCATAGAGTGTGGGAGAGGGTGGGAGAGAGTTGGAGAGAGTTGGAGAGTGGGAGAGAGGGTGGGAGAGAGTGGGAGAGTGGGAGAAAGTGGTGGGACATGGTGGGAGAGAGAGGGAGAGAGGGTGGGAGAGTGGGAAAGAGAGTGGAAGAGGGAGGAAGAGAGTTATTTGAGAGTGGGAGAGGGTGGGAGAGAGTTGGAGAGATAGGGTGGG
>VDFB02049217.1:93366203-93400584 GCA_007258455.2 Sequoia sempervirens | reverse complement strand
TGGGAGAGGGTGGGAGAGGGTTGGATAGAGTGGGAGAGGGTTGGAGAGGCTGGGAGAGTGTGGGAGAGGGTCAGAGAGAGTCAAAGAGTGTCAGATAGGGTGAGAGAGCGTTGGAGAGAGTCAGAGAGCACATGAGAGGGTGGAAGAGAGTGGGAGAGAGTGGTTGAGTGGGTAATAGGGTGGGAGAGGGTGAAAGATTATGGTAGATAGGGTGGGAGTGGGTTGGAGTGGGTCTACCCTATAAATCTTTAAAAAAACTAACTTTATTATAATGCGAGCACATTATGAATAAATAAAGAGATGGTTGTTTAACAAGAAATAACGCACTCATGTTATAACATGAGCACATTTTTTATTGCACTAAAAATGGTTAAAAAACACAATATACCCGTGATGTCGGCCCACATTCTGCATATTCTCCTAGTTTTGTGCATGCTCTGACAAAAAGTAGCTTTTTAGTGATTGAGTGAAGTTTGCATGCATGATTTTTAGATTCCACCACCTTTTTCATGATATTTCCATCACCTTTGCATGAAATAGCAGAGTTTTCACGTTGAAAGGAATATAATATGAATTCAAGTTTGAATTACTGTGATAACTAATATACAATTGAAGTTTAGAGGGGAACAAGCTTTTGAAAAAGTCAAATTTTTGAGGAATTTGAGGAAAGAAGAAGCAAAGGCTACATAATTTGGTAGAACTCCTCCATTTGAAACTTTGGTTTTTTAGGTATGTGAAGTCTTTGTACATTTTCTTTCATTCTATTATGGCTTGCTTTCATTTGTGTTGTTTTACTTATTCCATGTTGATCAAATTGTTTGTTTGTCATGTTACAACCTTAGGTTGTCAATGGACATTTTAAATTACACAATTCTATACACTTTCCTATTACATTTTTAAACCACATCTCTTTGAGGAATTTTGTTAAATTTAACAATTGACTTTCTTTGTGTATGCTTCCAAAGCTTTCATTGAGGTATTTTGTCAAATAGTTATACAAACTAGTTGATTGCCTTGTCTATGCTACCAAATTTTCCATACATGTCTCTAAAAAATTGGAATATACTCCTAATGCATGCTCAAATAGGTTTCCAATACAAAAACCCTCAATTTTCTCATAAATATCTAGGGTTTTCTATATCTCACAACTCCAAGGCCTTCCAAGCCTCACCAAAGCATCAAACAAGTTTTTTAGGGTCTGTACAAACAAAATAAACCTTCACTAGGCCTTTAGCCTCATTAGATCTCAAAAACACCACTTTGGTTCCTCCTTTTCATGCCAAAAACTCACATTCTCAGCCTAAGATAACATCACCATCCCTATAGACGCCTTACCACTATTAAAAGAAACATGAAACTTGAAAACAACATATTACAGGCCTTTCCTCGAAATCACAGGTCACCATAGTAGGAGGAAAGGCTCCATCTTTAAATTAAAGTAAAACTCATACCTTGCTGGTCTGTATAGGCTTATCATGAAGAATGGAGTTTTTCGTTCACCAAAACAACCAAAGAAGTCTCAAAATAGGTTGAAGTCCAAGTTCAGACCTGCCACCATAGTGATTTGTTGTTCTATAGACCTAGGACCATTTAGACACCTTTATTTTACCCATTAGAGAGCCTTTCAACATATCCAACAATCACCAATGCTTGTTTTGTACCAAACTGCACAAATTATTAAGTTTTCTATGCTTTTAAGGGCCCAAATCATCCCACTTTTACAAAGGGACCACCTTCAAAACATGTCCAAATATCTTGAAACCTTGGGGAAGCTCTTTATATCTATGAAAACTTCAAATTATAGCATTAGATTGCAGAGATTCAATCATTTACCACCCAAACCATAAAACCCTCTTCCTAGGCTTAGAAACTGTATGTTTTATTGAAAGTAGCACTTGCCAAACACTCCAAAACTTGAAAACTATTGAAACAAGCCTAATATACCTTTTTCATGCTCAATCTAACATAAAATAATGCTGCCCAACTCAGAAACTCAATTTCAGTCACCAAAAGCTCAATTTTGTTAAGGAAAACTCAACATTTCCTCATTTGGTTTGATGCCCAATCCAAGATCATCCTCCATTCAAGTTTATCATGGCATTTTATAATGTTTCCCTCTTAAAACAAACCACTTCAACTTTGAAAACTATCATTTGAAAGAGGTGACCGTTGGTCTCCCTCTTTAATAGACTTTTACAACCCTTCACTATTAGTTAATTTGACTTGATTTAGCACTTTTTGCATAAGTAAAATTATTTGTCATGCCGAAGAAATGAACTGTTAAAAGGAAAAAAATCACAGATGATTAGCTCCAAGCATTCATAGATAAAGAGAAAAAATGGATGAGGGAATATCGTGAAAAGCAGAAATTGGGAACGATTGATGAAAACAAGCCAGTTGAAGTGGAACCTCAATCATCAAAAAGAGAAATGAAATTGGCAGCACAAAGGGCATGAATGTGAAAGAGTCGTGCTAGGGGAGATGAAGATACCATAGTTGGAGACACACCTTCTACCACAAGTGAATACGAAGGGACACCATTAAGCACAAGCGAATATGGAGGGACACCATCTACCACAAGTGAGTATGGTTGGACACCATCCACCACATCTAAAGTTGAGAGTACACCATCACTCAAATTTTACAAACAAGGTATGCCATCATCCCCATGTGAACCTCAAGGTATGTATTCTAGTCCACCCTCGGTTGAAGGTACGCAATCAATCCCACCTCAATTAAATATTGATGAAATTGCTAATGTTGAGATGTATGTACCTAAGAGAACACCACCTAGAATTTTGCATAGAAAGCCAAAGTTTTTGATTAATATTGATGAGGATATTTTACAGCACAAGGAAGGTAAGATTATAGAACGCAGTTGTAGAAGATATGCTGATAAGATTTGGAAAATGTTCTTTGAAAAGCTAAATGAGACCGGAAGATGTCAAATATTTGTTCAAATGATGCGGGATTTAAAGTATAGAAACATCATGAAGACTCTTGGGTTGAGAACATCGAATGCATCAAGTGAAAACACTATTGTGAAGAATCTAATGGATTCTTATGAGAGTGTGGGTTAGACCTCATGCTCAAAGGATAGTAATGTCACCCGACATGTCATTACATCGACTTTGGTAAGCTATCAAACAAAGAGATCTCATCTCATTAAAAAGACAAGTGAACAAATGGGAATTAGTAGAAAATCTTTATCAAAAGTCATTCAAAGGCAGCAAAGAATTGAGGGCACTGATTCAAATGAATTATGGGAATTCTTGGGAAGATTTCCACATAAAGATAAAAAAGTTGTTGTAGCATGGAGAACACTAATTGAAGATTATTGGAAGAATAATACAAGGCCATCTGCGAATCAAAGGGATGTCGTAAGAAGGAGAATCGGTAGTCGGAACCGTGAGCCACATCCAAAGAATTTTTTTGGATATGACTCAAACCCAATTTTTTCATAAATTTCAAAATGCTTATCCTCAAATTAGTATTTCTCAAATATTTTTTGAAATGCTTAAACCTTTTTATGTCAAGATAAATCACACACGCACTACTTGTTGTTGTAGACTACATATTGAATTCGCTAACCATTATGATGTTTATCATTCGATATGTTTAGATTTGCATACTAATGATGTTTTGCAGGATTGTGGCATAGAAGCCCCACCAAAATCTTCAAGAGAGTTCTTATCAAAAAAATTATTTCAAATAGAGGATGGCCAAATATTCTTCCATGGCATGCATTCTTCCAACCAATGACGAAGGAGATGATTACTTTGCTTCATTTTCATTTGCATAAACAAATCAAGGCATGGGAACCAAGAAGACCAAGGATGTCTAGTTTTATGTGGAGGTAATTGATGTGGTCCAAACTTTAGGAGGGTCAAGAAGGTCAATGTATGATCTTGATGAAATTGAGGAAGAACAACAAGAGAGGGACAGGAAAAATAAAATCAATATAGAGTTTCAAGGTTTTGTCAACTGAGTAAGATAACTATGGGAGCAGCCTTGTCTAAAATATTTTGAACTAGACTTTTATATGTACCATTTAGAGAGCTTGGTTTTCATGGAGTTCCTTTCAAAGCCTCTACTTTTATTATTCTTATGGTAAACTATTTGGTAGAGTTGGTGGAATTACCTTTCTTAGTAGTAATCGCTCTTAGTGAGATTGAGATTGTTAACCTTGAGAGAGTAGGACTTGGGAAAAGGAATTTGATATGGCTATTGCTTTCAAAGAATTCAAGCGGGATGTACTCCGCATTGATGCCATTCCTGAATCTTCACTTGATGGCATCAAGGAATGGCTGAACTCCATGGTTATAAAGTATTATGAAAGTAGAATGAACTTGTACTAGCAGCCAATTTTAAAGACTATTATTGATGATTCAAAGTACATCAACCATGTGGTATAGATGATTAAATCCAAAAGATTATTTGTAGCAGTGAAAGAGTTTGAAAAGGTAGAGAGAGCTACATTGGTGACTAAGGAGAAACTTCAACTTTCAAAAAACAAAGCCAATTAGGTTGGCATATGTGTGGATTGGGCGAGCATTTGGTGGAAGAGGAAGAAAGATGACTGGAACTCTGGAGGCCCACCATACTAGATTTCAGTATTCAACCATGAGAGTAGATGAGAGAGCTAATATCATGTATCAAAACATTAAGCATGCATTCTTCCAGCCAGTGGAGAAGGAGGTGATTACTTTGCCTCATTTTCATTTGCATAACCATATCAAGGCATGGGAACCAAGAAGACCAAGGATGTCGAGTTTTATGTGGAGGTAATGGATGTGGTCCAAACTTTAAGATGGGAAAGAAGGTCAATGTATGATTGCTAACCTTGAGAGAGTATTTATGTTGAGGAAATTTCCTTTAGATGCAAGGATTCAAAGAACATCAACCACATGTGGTACAAATGATTAAATCCGAGAGATAATCTATAGCAATGAAAGAGTTTGAAAAGGAAGATAGAGCAACACTGGTGACTCAGGATAAACTTCATCTTTAAAAAACAAAGTCAATTAGGCTGGTAGACATGTGGATCGAGCCAACATTTGGTGGAAGAGGAAGAAAGATGACTGGAACTCTAGAGGCCCACCATACTATATTTCAGTATTCAACCATGAGAGTAGATGAGAGAGTTGATATCATGTATCAAAACATTAAGCATGCATTCTTCCAGCTAGTGGAGAAGGAGATGATTACTTTGCTTCATTTTCTTTTGTGTAACCATATCAAGGAATGGGAACCAAGAAGACCAAGGATGCTAAGTTTTATGTGGAGGTAATGGATGTGGTCCAAACTTTAGGAGGGACAAGAAGGTCAATGTATGATTGGTGCAGGAGCACCATTCAGTAGGTTTTGTTCATCAAGGAAAATAAGGAGTAGAATATCATCAATTTACTAAAACCGGCCCGAACTTGTACATTTGAAGGTTTTGAGTCAATAAAAATGGATTTTTGACCCATTCCTCTTTCTGTAGCCTCTATAACTTGAGGAATGGGTCTGCACTAGCATTATTAAGGTGTGGGAATGATGTGTTAGTGTTGGGGAGGTCTGAAAGTGAGATGGGTGTGAAACCCATGTGTGTAAAAGTGAGTTTTCTTTAAGAAAAATGGTGGTTTTGAAGAGTTAAATTGTGTTTTTGTGTAGGGAAGCATTATTTTATGATTGTTTGAGCTTGTGTAGGGTATCAAACTTTTTTGATTAATTTTTAAGTTGTGGTTAGCTTTGGAAGTATCATTTTCAATAAACCCCTAGGGTTTAGGCTACAATAGAGGGTTTTGTGGTTTACCCATTGTATAGTGGTATAACTGAGATCTGATTGTGGATTTTGAAGTTTTGACACCTTAGAATTGCTTCCTCAAGAGTAGGTAAGGTTTTGATAAGTTTAGAGTATAGACCCTTTGTTCAACCGGATCAATCCCTTAAGGGTCCAAAGGGAAAAATGGTTGCAAACTTCAACATGAGGTTACTCAGACACCATGATGCTTAGAAACTTCTCATCTAATTCAATGGGATCATGTTGGGCCCCTCTACAATAACCTCTCTCAGTTTTCTTTATCTCAAAGTGGTTTTCTCGTGGTGTCTAGTTTTTAGTTGATGAAAAAAGTGTCAAATGGAAGCAGTGGAAAGTTACAAAGTGGTGCAACTTTCGTTCTGCAACTCGTGTGACCAAACAGACTGTTCCAATGCATTCGAATAGGCATTTTTACACTACTAATAGTTTTTTTTCACACCAAAACATGTGGAATCACTCTGAGCTATGTTCAACCGGATCGATCCCTTAAGGGTCCAAAGGGAAAAATGGCTGGAAACTTCAGCATGAGGTTCCTCAGACACCATGATGCTTAGAAACTTCTCATCTAATCCGATGGGATCACCTTGGGCCTCTTTGCAATAACCTCTCTCAGAGTGGTTTTTCTGTGGTGTCCAGTTTTCAGTTGATGAAAAAAGTGTTAAATGGAAGTAGTGGAAAGTTGCAAAGTAGTGCAAATTTCGTTCTACAACTTGTGTGACAAAATAGACTATTCCAACATGTCCGAATAGGAATTTTTATGCTAGGTGTGGTCCTCTTTCACATCCAAACACATGAAATCGCTCTGAGGTACGTTCAACTGGATCGATCCTTTAAGGGTCCAAAGAGAAAAATGGCTACAAAATTTAGTATGACGTTACTCGGACACTGTGATGCTTAGAAACTTCTCACCTAATCTAATGGGATCATGTTGGGCCCCTCTACAATAACCTCTCTTAGTTTTTGTTATCTCATAGTGGTTTTCCCGTGGTGTCCAATTTTCAGTTGATGAAAAAAGTGTGAAATGGAAGTAGTGGAAAGTTACAAAGTGGTGCAACTTTCGTTCTACAACTTGTGTGACCAAACAGACTATTCCAATGCATCTGAATAGAAAATTTTATGCTAGGTATGGTCCTATTTTGCACCCAAACACGTGGAATCACTTTGAGCTACGTTCAACGAGATCCATCCCTTAAGGGTCCAAAGGGCAAAATGGCTACAAACTTCAGCATGAGGTTACTCAGACACCGTGACACTTAGAAACTTCTCATCTAATCCTATGGCATTGTGTTGGGCCCCTCTACAATAACCTCTCTTAGTTTTTGTTATCTTGGAGTGGTTTTCCTGTGGTGTCTAGATTTCAGTTGATGGAAAATGTGTCAAATGGAAGCAATTGAAAGTTGCAAAGTGGTGCAACTTTCGTTCTACAACTCGTGTGACCAAACAGACTATTCCAACGCATCCAAATAGGAATTTTTACGCTAGCCATGGTCCTCTTTTACACCCAAACATGCAGAATCGCTCCGAGCTACGTTCAACCAGATTGATCCCTTAAGGGTCCAAACAACAAAATGGCTACAAACTTCAGCATGAGGTTACTCGGACACCGTGATGCTTAGAAAATTTTCATCTGATCCTATGGGATTGTGTTGGGCCCCTTTACAATAACCTCTCTTGGTTTTTGTTATCTCGGAGTGGTTTTCCCATGGTGTCCAGATTTCAGTTGATGGAAAAAGTGTCAAATGGAAGTAGTGGAAAGTTGCAAAGTGGTGCAAATTTTGTTTTACAACTCATGTGACCAAACAGAATGTTCCAATGTGTCCAAATAGGCATTTTTATGCTAGGCATGGTCCTCTTTCTTAACCAAACACACAAAATCACTCTGAACTATGTTCAACCAGATCGATCCTTTAAGGGTCCAAAGGGCAAAATGGCTGCAAAATTTAGCATGAGGTTACTCGGACACTATGATGCTTAGAAACTTCTTGTCTAATCCTATGGGATCACTTTGGGCCCCTCTACAATAACCTCTCTCAGTTTTAATTATCTCAGAATGGTTTTCCCATGGTGTCTAAGTTTCAGTTGATGAAAAAAGTGTCAAATGGAAGTAGTGGAAAGTTGCAAAGTCATGCAACTTTCATTCTGCAACTCATGTGACCAAACAAACTATTCCAACATTTCTGAATAGGCATGTTTATGCTAGGCATGGTCCTCTTTCACAACCAAACATGCAAAATCGCTCCGAGCTACGTTCAACAAAATTGATCCCTTAAGGGTCCAAAGGGAAAAATGGATGCAAACTTTAGCATGAGGTTACTCGGACACCATGATGCTTAGAAACTTCTCATCTAATCCCATGAAATCATGGTGGTCCCCTCTATAATAACCTCTCTCAATTTTTGTTATCTCAGAGTGGTTTTCCTATGGTGTCTAGATTTTAGTTAATGGAAAAAGTGTGAAATGGAAGCAGTGGAAAGTTGCAAAGTGGTGCAACTTTCGTTCTGCAACTCATGTGACCAAACAGACTGTTCCATCACGTCTGAATAGGCATTTTCATGCTAGGCATGGACCTCTTTCTCACCCAAACTTGCGGAATCGCTTTGAGCTACATTCAACCGGATCGATCCCTTAAGGGTTTAAGTGTAGTATGTTGAAATAGGCCATTCCACCTATTGTTTAGGCCGTGTCTCGATGATATGGGCCTGATGTAAGTAGGATAGGGAGTAGGAATAATAAAATAGCATTAGTAAGGGCATTGGAAGAGATTACTAATGCTGCCCCTGTTGAAAATTCAAAATTGAGGCCCCTTAAAAGTAAGGCTAGAAGAGGTGAAAAAAAGAAATTGCTTGAAAATAAGTTAGAACAAGTTGGAAATAGGGTGAGATTGTGGAGTTTGATGTGTTCAAAAGGTCTACAAGGATAGGGGAGGTCAAAAGTATGTTATGGCATGACATGCCCTAGTTGGGAAAATAGGGGTTTTGAATGAAAAAGAGAGGTTTGAGGGAGTAAACGTGGGTAAAGTCAAGGGGTAACATAATTTGGTGGTCAATTAAGTTTATGCAGGAAAAATGAAGAGTGTTGGAATAAGTTTTGAGGTTCAGGTTTGGGGGTTCGGTTCACTGGTTTGGCCAAAAAAATTTGGAGGGGGGTTCAGTTCGTTTTGGGTTCGTTGGTACAAAAAACATGTAAAAACAAAATATATATCTATGCAACCTAGAAGCATGAATTAGGATTAGAATATCACATATCATGATATAAACAACAAAAGCACCATAAACTTGAATGTCATTTAAAACAACAAAATTTCCAAAAAAAAAGTGTTTATAACCTACAAAAAAATGTGAATAAAATCACACTAATTTTCGTGTGAAAAAAACCATGAGACCATAGCTTGTTGCTTACTATTATGCTTTGATAGATTTTTTCCAAGCATCCATAGCTTGTTTGAAAGTAATTTTTTTAGGATTTTAGCCATAGCAGCAAGGCAGTGAATTGTTTGATAAAATGCTTTGGTTGACATGTATGAAAAAAGTGGTAGCATAGACAAGGCAATGAACTGTTTGAAAAAATGCCTATAAAAGAAATGTGGTTTCATGGTGATGGAATGGCATGATGAATGCCATGACAAGAAAATTGCTATGGATTGTTATAGAATTCCACCACCATTGAGACCACACTTCTTTGAGGCTTTTTTTCAAATCGCCTTTGTCTATGCTATTCTTATTATTATGTTTTGATAGATTTTTTCCAAGCATCCATAGCTTGTTTGGAAACACCTATTTTAGGATTTTAGCCATAGCAGCAAGGAGGTGAACTGTTTGATAAAATTCTTTGGTAAACATGTATGAAAAATGTGGTAGCATAGACAAGGCAGTGAACTATTTGAAAAAATGCCTCAAAGAAATGTGGTCTCATGGTGATGGAATGGCATGATGAATGCCATGACAAGCAAATTGCTATGGATTGTCATGGCATTCCACCACCTTTGAGACCACATTTCTTTGAGGCTTTTATTCATATAGTTCACTACCTTGTCTATGCTATTGCTTATTATTATGCTTTGATAAAAAATTCCAAGCATCCATAGGTTGTTTGGAAGCACCTATTTTAGACTTTTAGCCATAGCAGCAAGGAGGTGAACTGTTTGATAAAATGCTTTGGTAAACATGTATGAAAAATGTGGTAGCATAGACAAGGCAGTGAACTATTTGGAAAAATGCCTCAAAGAAATGTGGTCTCATGGTGATGGAATTCCATGACAATCCATAGCATGTTTGAAAGCACTTGTTTTAGGCTTTTAGCCATAGCAGCAAGGCAATGAACTGTTTGATAAAATGCTTAGATAGACATGTATGAAAAATATGTTAGCATAGACAAGGAAGTGAACTCTTTGAAAAAATTAATCAAAGAAATGAGGTCTCATGGTGATGGAATGCCATGATAATCAACATTTGATTATCATGGCATTCCATCACCATGAGACCTCATTTCTTTGAGGCATTTTTTCAAAGAGTTCACCACCTTGTCTATGATATTTCTTACTATTATGCTTTTGATAGATTTTTTCCAAGCATCCATAGCTTGTTTGAAAGCACTTGTTTTAGGCTTTCAACCATAGCAACAAGGCAGTGAACTATTTGACAAAATGCTTTGGTAAACATGTATCAAAAAATGTGGTAGTATAGACAAGACAGTGAATTGTTTGAAAAAATGCCTCAAAGAAATGTGGTCTCATAGAATGCCATGACAAGAAAATGTAATTGGGAGTTGCTCCTAGTTATTAGTTATGCAATGCAAAGTAATTGCATAACTGCTTAGGTTGACTTTGTAAAAACTATATTGTAATTCAAATTTTTCCATCTATCAGCATCTAGTTATTAGTTATGCAATGTGAAGCAATGCTATGAGTTTGAAATATGTGCAATGCAATGTAATCAACAATATGAATATAAACTACAAAATCCTATTTTTTACAATTTATTAGTTAAAATATTTATTTTATTTGCTCTCTATATCTCTATGGTATGGAAATGCCTTTAAATTTTTTTTTTTTTTTAAATTATCTCTTGTTCTACTTTTTTTACCTTTTTTTTTAAATTTGATTTTTTTCCAATTTTTTCAAAAAAATATTATACTTTTGGTTTGCCGATTTTTTTCCCAAAATATTTTTGCTGCTATGGTATAAACACATATATTTTTGTAATATCAAGGATACTTTTTGAAACTTCCATGCATTACGAATCTAAAAGGAAAAGTCTTTTGCCTAATCCGTATGCAACCATGCTTTTGGCATTGTCAAAAAGAGCAAATATGGACACCATCTATAAAAAAGATTTGCATTAACCAAATAGCCATGTACGCATACATCAATATATGTCGATATAAGTATAAAATATAGTTACAAAATAGCCATATAGGCTTGTGAGAATGCCATATAGGCATACAATGTCAAATATATCCAATACAAGATATGTACAAAATTGCCATGTCGAGGCATACAAAAAAGGGCTATGGAATCAAAATCCATTTCTCTCCATGCTCTGGAAATAAATTATTTCCCTTTGTTTGGCGATCCGATGGTGATAATTCCATCAATCATTTTTGTTGTGCTTGAGGAGTGCTCTTGCTGCTCCTCCTCCAGTTTAGCTCCTGGTGAAGTTTTAACTATTACAATAAGTAGTAAAGACATTAATATATAGAAATTACATTATAAAAAATGATATATCTAACAAAATAATCACTTACTGTCATCTCATGATCACTCTCCACGATGGAAATATTTTCATGTCAATGCTAAGGAATGCTCAAGCCCTGTATAAACCATCCAAATAGGAATTAAACTGTGAATCAATAATGGTTTGATTTTTCTCTAGAACTAACATCTATGACAACAAATGTAAATTGAAATTTAGTAATTTGCCCCATAGCTCCTCTATCAGATCCATGGAGGATTGCATAGAAGATGAAACACAGATATCCATTTCCCTTGTAACATTTGGAGGTGTTTCCACAACCAACATCTGAAAATAAAACAACAAATTATTCAATCACAAAAAAGTTACAATAGAAATCCACGTCATGATTTATAATGTATGAGATCTAATGAAATTTTTTTTGAGTACCAGTATTAAACTATATATTTCTAGTAGGCCTTGGCAGTTTGATACGAAGACCAAGCATGATGGGGAGAAGAACACATACTCCATTGTGAAGGATGGGAAGACTTACAACCTTTCACCTCTCCTAGAAGAAGGCAAGGAAAAGCATGAAGGGCCTAGTGTTTTGATGGTGGGTGAGAATGAGTTCATGAAGACCTTGAAGGAAGGAGGAGGAAGAGGATTCTTCCTGATTATGAAGCCAAAAAGTGAAGCAGATCTGCCCATAAAGAAGAAGGAAGATGCACCAAAGGAATTCCAAGAGTTGTTGGAAAGGTACAAGGAAATAACAGTGAATGAATTACCTAGTTCCCTACCTCCCATTAGGGATATAATCCACCATATTGATCTGATTCCAGGGGCTACATTTCCCAATAAGGCTGCATACAAGAAGACACTTGCTCAAAATGAGGAGATTGCAAGACAAGTGCAAGAGTTGATGGATAAAGGGCTAGTGAGGAAGAGTTTGAGCCCATGTGTTATTCCTATTGTCCTAGCACCAAGGAAGGATGGGAATTGGAGGCTTTGCACTAATTCAAGAGCCATTAATAGGATCACAATCATATATAGGTTCCTGATGCCAAGAATGGAGGACCTCATGGATTGTCTATCAGGAGCATCTTACTTTTCCAAGATTGATCTAAAGAGCAAGTACCATAAGATAAGGATCAGAGAGGAGGATGAATGGAAGACAACTTTTAAGAATAATGAAGTGCTCTATGAGTGGTTGGTGATGCCCTTTGGGTTATCAAATGCCCCTAGTACATTTATGCGCCTTATGAATGAGGTATTGAGACCTTTCATTGGAAAGTTTATTATAGTTTATTTAGATGACATCCTTGTGTTTTGCGGGTCTAAAGAAGAACATTTGAAGCACCTTGACATGGTACTAAGGAGGTTACAAGAGGAGAAGTTGTTGATCAACATGGAAAAGTGTGAATTCATGAAGGAAGAACTAGTCTACCTTGGTTTTGTCATCTCCAAGGGACGTTTGAAGATGGATCCTTCAAAGGTGGATGCTATTCTTACTTTTCCAACACCAAAATCCATGGGAGATGTGAGAAGCTTCCATGGACTTGCAAGCTTTTATAGAAAGTTCATCAAGAACTTTAGCCAAATTTATGCACCAATCTTGGACACAATCAAAGGAGGTAACAAAGGTAAGTTTTCTTGGACCAATGAGGCTGATAAAGGGTTTGAATATTTGAAAATGAGAGTAGTGCAACATGCTATACTTGTGCTCCCTGATTTTGATAAAGTTTTTACCATTGAGTGTGATGCTAGCAATCAAGCAATAGGGGCTATTTTGAGCCACGAAGGCAGACTGGTTGCATTTTTCAGTGAGAGGCTGAATGAAGCAAAGAGGAAGTATTCTTCCTATGATTTGGAATTGTATGCTATGGTCCAAACCCTCAAAAATTGGAGGAACTACTTGTTACATAAAGAATTTTTTGTTTATACTGATAATCATGCCTTGAGTTTTTTGAATGCACAGGACAAACTCAGTCATAGGCACATGAAGTGGGTAGAGTCTTTGCAAGCCTATACTTTCAAAATAACACATAAGAAGGGCCAAGCAAATAAGGTGGTAGATTCTCTCAATAGAAGGGCACTTGTAGTGCAAGAGATCCAACTCAAAAACATGGGGGTTGAAGCATTGAAGGATATGTATCATGAAAATTCAGATTTCAAGGAGGTATACAATGTTTGTGAGCAACATTTGAATTCTTTTCATGGTGAATTCTCTGACTTTTTATTGTAGAATGGTTTTCTCTTCAAAGGAAGCCAATTGTGTGTGTGTAAATGCTCAATGAGGGAGAATATCATAAAGGAGAAACAAAGTAGGAGTCTTGGAGGTCACTTTGGCCTTGACAAGACCTTGGAACAAGTTAGGAGATTTTACTATTGGCCAAAGTTGCAAGTGGATGTGAGAAGGTATGTGGAAGGTTGCACAATATGTCAAAAGGAAAAGGGAACTTCATCAAATGTGGGACTCTATCAGCCACTGCCCATTCCAAATAGGCCTTGGGAGTGTGTAAGTATGGAATTTGTCTTGGGTTTTCCTAGAACCCAAAGAGGTTTTGATAGTATCTTTGTGGTAGTTGATTACATCATGGATGGTGTGATAGGCATATTCGTGGCGTCACATTAGCTTATGTTATTCTCTGGTCGGTACCCTCCCCAGTCACCATCCTCGGTGTACTATCCTTCATCAGTCGGCGTACACTTCCTTTGTTTCCTTGTTAGTGGGTCAGTCTTTCATTGCACGAGTATGACCTCCATCAATCGGAAAGCTTTTTCTACTAGCAATTTATATGCATGTTTTTTCATATAAAGTTTTTTTAATATATATTGCAAACTTTGTATGCCGACCTGTCCTCTTTTAACAACATTTTTATAAAAAAATTGTTATTTGTATGCCAATAATATGTATGTAAGAGGACGGTGTGAATTTGTATATCGAGTTTTTTATTTTTGCAATTTCTAGGACAAGGTCATATGGACGTCCGTACATTAGCCCCCAAGTGCCTGAATTTTGCTCTGATTTAGCCTTTCTATGCTGTGTATTTTCCCCCAAGTGCCTTTTTATAGGCATTTTTTTCATTTTTTCATAACTTTCACATACAGAGGCCGTTTTTAAAAAACGAAATATCGTCGGAAAGGTGAAGACCTGAATTTTTCAGTGGTGCAAATATTTTGTAGAGATTTTGTAGTTTTGTGCCTCTTTTTCCAGGTTGAAGCCCGATCATCATTTTTTGCTTCCAAGCTCATATCTTTGTGCTCCAATCTCTGATTTTCTCCAAATTTGTGGCATTGGAAAGGTATTCGAGAGTACTTCAGATCTAATCATGCATTTTTTGAAGATTTGTTTCCAGATTTTCATATTTTTAGTTTGTAGCTGATTTGATAGTTTGGGATCCATTGTTGTAAATTTGCAAAAAAAATAGTGTAATCTTGTTGGACAAAGGGGTTGATTTCTTGTATTGTGAGGGAAAATTGTAGTTCTTCTCTTGTAATATCTCATTGTATCATGGATTTGACAAAATTTGTACTTCTAACTCCATATAACTATCATGAGTGGAAATCTCAAATGGAGTTGTTATTGTTAAAATCGAAGTTGCAACAAATCACATTTGGTCAAGATCCAGAACCTGCAGGAGAAAAAGAGAAAAGAAAGTGGCTTGATAGAAGGGATGAAGCTCTTGGTACTTTGAAGTTGTCCATTTCTCCAGATCTTAGATATCATGTTGCATCTTGCACTCATCCTAATGAAGCTTGGAATACTTTAGAGAGTCTCTTTGGTAAGCCAGATAAGATGAGGAAATTTAAGTTGGAGAATGAACTTATGGGTCTTAATCCTTCATATTTTGACAATGTCGAAGACTTTTTCTCTAAGCCCAGTTCTCTTAGATTGCAGTTATCTAATTGTGGGGTCACTAAAGAGGATGAACAGTTGATACTTTTTATTCTTGCTAAGCTTGGTCCTGATTATTCAGTGTTTGTTTCTACTTTCTATGCTACAATGGATGCTCTTGGCAATGCATACAAAATGCCTTCTCTTGATGAATTTGCAGCTCAACTCACAAGGGAACAAGAAAAGTTGGTACACATGGAAACATTGAAGTCTTCTAGATCTCATGCTCTTGTTGCAAAGGAGACAAAGGATTCAAGTGGCATAGGTAAGAAGTAGAACAAGGCACCCAAGTCTAATAAGCAAGGTAAAGATTCTCCTTCACATAGCACTCCTGAGTCCACATCCTCTTCTAAAGAGGAATCATCTAAAAAGAAGAAATCAAAATGTGCATATTGTAAAAGATTAGGACATGATGAGCATAGATGTTATAATAAGAAGATTGATGAACTGACACACCTTCTTCAAATGAATAACATTAAGTTTCCCTCATCAGTGTCTAGTACTTCTTCAACATCTCAATCGGAAGCTCCATCATCATCATCTCAATCATAGGACACAGGATCTACTTCTGGGCTACACAAGATGAAAGGACAAGCACTCTTGGCCTCTACAAGTCCTACATCTCATAGATGGCTTCTTGATTTAGTGGCATCTCATCATATGGCATCTTCTATGGATATGTTCTCTTCTTTTGAGCCTTGTAATTCACATCATATATTGATGGGTAATAATACATATATGAAGGTAAGTGGGAAGGGTTCTATTAATATGGGGGAAGGGACTTTCAATGATGTACTTTGTGTTCCTTCCTTGTCCACTAATCTCCTTTCTATCTATCAAATTACTCATGGGGTTCAAGGTAAAACAGTTGAGTTCACTCCAGATAGGGTGTACATAAGGGACTTGGAGACTAGGGATATTGTTGCTATCAGGATGGTTGATCACTCATCTCGTGTATATTCCTTTTCACATTTTGCTTCAGAAGATGATAATGTTCCTTTGATTGCATCACACACTCCATTGAGTGTGAACCATGATAGTGAGGAGAAGTTTGGTCATCTACACTTTGGTATTCTAGAACCCAGTGTTGAGCTTCCTACTTCTCTACCTCCTGCTCCTTCAACCATTGTTGCTTCTATTCAGCAGGATGATCATAGTTTTTCAGATCTTGATTTGTGGGATGAGTATTTGATAGGGATTTCTAACTTGTTCATAGAGTCTCATACTGCAGATTTGGCGGACACACTTGAGGGGATTTCTCTCCTCTTTGATGACAGTTTCAGTACAACTGTTATCCCATCTACTTTGTCTTTGGAGATTGACATTCATGAGTCTCCTCCTTCACTTGATTTGTCATGTTTCTTGGTTCAGTTTGACCATGATTATGTTGTGGCTCATTCAAGCTTGGAGGATCTTTATCAGTTTTCAGAGGCATATATGTTAAGCATTCATGCTTTCTCCTTTCAGTTGGACATGGAGTGGCTTCTACATCATCTTATGGCTTTGTTTCTTCCTAAGGGAAGATGTGTTGCTTGCAAACATTGGGTCATCTTTTGTTTTCAGGCATTCTTCATCAGCATTGGAGCTTCTTCATCATGGGGGGGATATCTTATCTCTCTACTTCCCTCTTATGGGGGGGTATTTGATTGTATATACATGATGCATGTTGTCCTTGGGGGGTATCATTGAGTCCTCCATACATCATGTTTGTTTTGTTTTGTTTTCTCTCTTTTGGAGAGGAGTTTTGTCCCATAGGGTTTTCTCCTTTTCTTTGCTTGTGAGAGATTGCTTCATTTGCATTGTAAATGGGTACCTAACATGGCCTAGTAGCGGGACCCATAGTCATAGTCTTTGCACAGTTTGCATAATAATCTTCTCCCTAAGTTGCACTTAAGGGGGGATGTTGGTGTGAATAATTGTCTTGTACCTAGCTTATTCATTCACTAGGTAATTAGGGGACATATTCACATGGTTAAGTTTACTTAGGTAAAAGATTCTTTCTAGAAGTCTTAGTTGGCATTTCTAGAACTTATCTTATCTAGCTAAGATGCATCATTTCCTAGGTGATTAGGTTGTTGGTTGTCTCATGTCATAGGATTATGACATTTGTCAACATCATATTCATTCCTATTTCTCAACCTTGCCCATATAAGCAAGGCATCTCATGTACATTTGTAATCAAGCAATCAATCAATCTTGCATTGTGAAGCAAGCTTTCTTGCCATTCTCTCTCTTGTGGAAGTGGTTTTGGTTGCAATTGATCTTGGGGGTGTTGAGGAGTCACCATTAACTCCTACAAGGATACATGGACTACCTTTAAGCATTGTTTCTAACAGGATTCTAAATTCATTGGTCACTTTTGGAGGACCTTGTGGAAGAAACTCAAGGAAAAAATTGTCCTTTAGTTCAGCATACCATCCACAAATGGATGGAAAAACTGAAGTGGTGAATAGATCATTGGGAAACCTCTTAAGATGCCTTACCAAGGAGCATGGACAAGCTTGGGATCTGATTTTACCTTAGGCTGAATTTGCATATAATGACTCCATGAATAGGAGCATTGGTAGAAGCCCTTTTGAAGTAGTCTATGGCATGCACCCTAGAGGGGTCTATGAACTAAGAGATCTACAAGGAGTTGCTAAGAGAAGTGCTCAATGTGAGGACTTTTCTGTTACAATCAAGGATATTCATCAACAAGTGAAGGGAACCCTTCAAAAGAATGTTGAGAAGTATAAGGAAAAGGAAGATTTAAATAAGAGGAATGTCCAATTCAAGGTTGGAGACTTGGTGATGGCACACTTGAAGAAGGAGAGAATTCCAAAAGGAAAGTATACCAAACTCATGATGAAGAAGATAGGACCTTGCAAGGTGGTCCACAAGTTTGGCCAAAATGCTTATGAAATAGAGCTACCTCCTGGGGTGGCAATCTCCCCTATCTTTAACATTTCTTTCTTGTATCCTTTCAAAGCTTCTATGAATGCAAGTGATGGATCAGGTACAACAACAATGGAGGATGAAGATTGGGTGAAGGAACTACCCCCCAGCCAACCTATAACTCTTGAATGCATCCTAGACACCAAGGATACAAAGAAGACTAGAAGGAAGGTTTATAAGGAATACCTGGTCAAATGGCAAGGTCTACCTAAAGAGGATGCAACATGGATGTTAGAAAATGATATTAAACAACATGGAACTAATGTAGAAGACCTAATCTTAAAGAGGACTTGAGATCTTATTCTTTCTTGGGAGTATGGTGCAGGAGCACCCATGGGTCTAAGGGACCTAGAATAATTTGTCATGTTTTGTTTCTTGGTTTATGGATGGAATGAGGTCTTATGGACCATTTCAATGCTTTGTAGTAGGTATTCTAGGTTTTTGGTTGAGTTTTTGGTCTTGGTGACCAACTTCTTTGTACAACAAGGTCTCCATCCTCCTTTGTAAGTCTAGTACATCTTGGAAAAATAGGGAAAAAGGATGCCTTGCTGTACCTTGACACATGAGGGGAGTAACCTTACTTTTTGACAAGGTTTTAAATTCCTTTGACACATTTTGTAAGGCTCTTTATGATCGAGTTCGTAGAAGTTGCTCACATTGCCTTAACTAGGCAATTAGAAGTCAAAGCATGGGATTAGTTGTTTTCTGACGTCTCTCTTTGCAAAAGAAAGTTGAAAGAAGTTGGAGGGAGTTTGTAAGACTTCAAATATGCCTCTCTTGGTTGAGACAAGGTTGATGTTGATGTTTTGAAGAAGTTTCAATAAGAAGTTTGCTATTTTTCCTATGTTTTTTTGAAGAATTTGTTGATCCCATGCTTGGTACAGACTGTATGTTCACTTCCATGCTCCAAGACTATAATGGTTGGATAGGAAATTAAATAATATTTCCTTTGGCATTGGATTGGTGATATTTCATTGAGTATCAAGGGAGATATTCCAATTTCTCTATCAGGTGGTCTGAAACCCTTAAAATCAGGGTTTTGGGTGAAAAATGTATATTTCTTCCATTCCCACATTGTAAAATTGCTAAATATCAGTGGGATAGAAGATATAAGGTTGTACTATCATTTCCTCAATGTTTTGGAGAATGGTAGGCTCATTGTTGGAAGTTGTGCATGAATTTTGGCTTGACATCTCTATGTGGCAAGCATAATTGACAAGCAAAATAAATGAGTTTTTCCTTGATTTTGAAGAATTTGTTTAAGAGTCACTTAGGAATGGTGGAAACAGGTGTGGAGAAATCATGGGAGTCTTAATTTGGGCTTTGGGGTGAAGGGGTGAGCCTAGATAGTCAAGAACTAGGTGTAGGTTTGTGAATTAGGCCTTTTGGAGTAGCGATAGTGTTGTACAGTTTTTGCACACACGCCCCACTTGGAGTGGGGACCCTCTCTCTGTATGTCTTTTTGACCTGTGGTTTTATATGAATTATCCTTTTAAGGTCTTGACATGTTGGTCTTGTTAGCTTTGACCTTACCTTGAGGCTTGAATTGATTGAAATTGAGTTTTGGGCAAAATCCAGGTTTTCACCCAACTCCAGGATTTTCCGTCTCTGGTGGATTTTCCCGGGCCCTGGCTCTTTGTCTGTCTCTGGCTAGATTTTCCAAATCCAGGTTTCTGCCCGATCCCGGGATTTTCCAGTTCTGGTGGATTTTCCTGGTCTGCGCCAAAGTCCCGAACTTTGTCATATTCCTGGTTTCTGCATTTCCGCAAAATTTCTGTCCATCCGGATTTCTGCATATTCTAGGATTTACCGAAATTCTATTTTGGGCTCGAGTTTCCAGATTTGTTAGAAGTGTCTTGTCGCGTATTAATGACCGAGGTACCTTTGCTCAGACAAATATATGGGTGGATTTAGGGCATTTTAAACATCATTCTGATTTCATCCATTCACCTGCTGATTGCTCTGGCGATTAAGAGTTTCATCTGAGCTTTCGGGATTGATTTGGATTGTTTGTGTGTGGATTGACTGGAGTGTTGCTGGTTAAAGTTCTCATTGCTTGGGCAGGCTTGTTTCGTGGTTTCTTCCTCGAGCTTGAATTTCCTCTGCGTTGATCCATGGTAGGTTGTTGTTGGCCCTTTCATTTGTTTACATGATGATTGAGTGTTTCTGCACTGAATAATGATAAATTCGGGTCGGCCCTTGCTTGATTGTGATCCCGTATTTATGGAATTTGGGTTTGACCCATTTCTTTGAGAAACCATATTATTCGTGCCCTGGTAAGCTTGTTTTTGCCTATTAGGATAACGGGTGCATCCGTTTGAGGGGTTCTGGGTTAGATTATTTACCCTCTTAGTGCGAGGTCTGCCATATGGTGCAGGGTTAGGGTTTTCTTCAGTGTTCAGCCCAGAACGGAAAAATTTGTTATGATTGATCGATCTTGTCCTTGTATTACGCTGACCCCCACCCTGTGAGGATTCAGAGTGCTTAAGGTTAATCATTAACCGATATTTTAAACCTTGAAGTTTCCTCTAATTCTAATGGCGGAGGTCTGGTTATTAAAATTAGGGCACCGTTGTTTTAGCATAAGGGACTGGTCCTTTGAAAGCTTTTGAGAATTTGAAATCCTTTGCATTTTGAGTTTTGTTGATTACTATCAGTTTTGAGACCATTGGAACTCAGGTAGAGGAGATCCCATGATCATTTGGCTATTGGTTCGCGTTTCATCGTTCATCGGGTTTCCAAGGTCCTCGCGGAATTCCTCCGCTTTTGGATTTTCCCGGTATAGGCTTATTCTGCGGGCTGGGGTAATTACTGGAACATTTCGGGCTATCTGTGAAAATCTGTTCCATCCGGATTTTTTCCGATTTCCCTGTCTGGCTTTGCCTGTTTGATTTTTTCAAAGATAGGATTGATGGAGTGAACACTAAATGCTTAGTTCTCATTGCCAATGCATGAATTTCATGATAATCTGATGATTCTTGGCTGTATTAATGATTTATTTGACTAATGATGCTTTGGCAGCAAGAATCCGTCTGGGTCGGATTTCTCTGAAATTCTGCCCCGACTGGATTTTCCCAGTTTGCGATATTTTCCCGGAGTGCTTTATTTTTCTAGACTTTCAAGGATTAGCAGTTTGCGATAGATTTTGATTGTTTTATATGATTTTATGCTAATCTTTGGGTTGGAATATGCATAGTAATTGAATACTAATGATGTCTTTTGTGAGTGTAGGCCGAATCAAGCAAGGCTGCTGCTGGGAAATCTAAGGGTGGCATGGAGGGGTCATCCATTTCTGAAGCAGAACGACTAAGGTTGGACATCAAGAGTCAGCTTCCTGAGAGCAGGATATCCTTCGTATGGTCCGAGGTGTCTGACATCAATGTTGGAGCTTGGAGGTATGAAGAGTTTAAGCAGAGGACGGCTGAGAAGGATCTGTCAGCTTTGAGGCAAGGGATGATGAAATTCAGACTTGTGCATGTGGCTGGGTTCCCGCTGGAAATTCAGTGTTATGAGCTGATCCTGGAATGTGCTAGGCAGTACGATTTTGATACACAAAGGGTGGTCAGCACCGAGGGAAGGGTCTTGGCGAACTTCAGTCCTGTCTCCATTGCCCAGGCCTTCGACATGCCAGATCTATCTTTTGTGTGTGATTTGAACATAGACACTGCCAAAACATATTATAAGAAGGAGCTCAACAAAGCCCAACAGATAATCAACTCTTGGTTGGAGAAGTCGAAGTTCCACCATTCTAAATTGCCGAAGCAGTTGCACAAAGTTAAGTTCAGGTCAGATATTTACGATGCCATAACATTTTTAAGCAGGGTAGCTGGTTTGAAGACTGTCAGAGTGTTGGAGAGCTGGATGGTCCATGTGATCACCAAGATTGAACAGGGCACCAATTATTATTGGGCAGGGCTTATTAGCTCTGAAATTGACAAAAAGTTAAGGAACGTCCTAGAAACTAAGAGGTTCACCATGTCCTCTTATGTCATATATGTACTAGCCCGGTTCTATCCATACAGGGGTTTGACTCCAAGGGGGACATTTGGAGAGAATATAATCTATGAGATCTACCCTGAGCTACATCTAGGACACAAGGATTACTGGAGAGCTAATGATGCATTCAAAATGCATATTATCCGGATGTTGCAGAATGTTGAGCACATGAGATTATCAGATGGAGCCAAGGGGCTAATTAAGAACTATGGGGCTTGGTTCATTCAGTTCCCCACCTTCACTTACATAAGGATTGATGGATGCTCAGTTGCTCCATACAGGTTGCCAAGATACCCTACTGATCACATCATGCTATTGGAGATTGTTAGACAGGTTTGTGAATTTGACGCTGTTGTGAAGAGGGAGAAGCATAAGACTGGCTTCGGTGGAGACTTTCCTCTTAGGATTGGTGTAGCAAAAGTGTTCCCTTCTATTCAATCAGCACATATGACAGGAGATGAGTTAGCAGCCTATGGTTTCTCCTTCCACTCTAAAAGGATGAATTTTGACATCACATGAGAGGTGCAGAAGAAAGCCACTAGGGAGTACCGGCATAAGGATGACCTGGAAGATTATTGGGCCAATATCAAAGATGACCTTGAGGCCAGAAAGAAGAGGTACTCTAGGCTCCCTGTGGAGGCAATAAAACAATACAATGTCAAGTTGATCCCGGATCAGCTAGAGGACGATGGAAACCTGGTGCAGGATCATGTCTATGAGACTGTGAAGGATAAGTCAGCCGGAGATATCAACTGGAGTGACAATGAGGTCACAGAGTTGGAGGACCTAATGGCACCGGTCATGAAATTCACTTCTTCCTGGTTGAAGCATAAGGTTTGGCTGCTGGAGAGTGAAAAGGTGCCTTGTACCTTCGATTTGATGGGGAATCTCAATCCTATGTCCACTTCTGAGGAATCTGGGGAAGATGACCCCAAAGGGAAAGCTGCCAAGACCTCACCATTTAAGATAAAAATTAGAGGACCCAAGGAAGGTGGGCTTGAAACAAAAAGGAAGCCAAAAGGAAAGAGGAGATGGAAGACTCTGACAATTAGCAGGTCCTCTGATGAGGAAGAGTTTGAAAAAGTAGAAGAGGAAGAAGTTCCTCCACCACCGAAGAAAGTAAGAACAACCAGGACTTCAAAGAAGAAGGGTCAGGTTGCCTCAGAGGATGAGCCTCCTATTGTCGATGTTGAGAGTTTAGGTGGAGAAAAGACTAAGGTTTACATGAGGAAATCTAGGACTCCCTCTCCGAAGGACACCGTGCAAAAGATGGATCTTCCTCCAGAGTCGCCAGTTGCCGAGCCGTCCAAGGCTACTTCTCCTCCACCAAGTGCACCTGAGCTAGAAATTCTGGAGGAACATTAAACCAGCAGAGAGGCAGAGCCCTTCAAGGAAGGGACACTCTTTAGTGAGGTAGTGGAGCTAGGAGTTGAAGAGGAGGAAAGGCATACTTCCCCTTTGGTGATGTATGAGGATTCTCCAGAAAATAGCAAAGGTAACGGATCCCCTGAGTAGAAAGAGGACGTCCATGTTAGGACCCCATCACCTGTGCAGTCAGAAATGGAGCTTGAGGAAATCGATCAAGGTGAGAAGCTCCCTGGGGAAGAGGAGGATAAGGCAACTACAGAAGAAGAAGAGAAAGCGATAGAACAACCAGAAGAAGCAAGGACAGAAGAAATCTGGGTAGAGCCTGCAGCCCCGGATTGGCTAGAAAAAGAGCTTGCAAGAAAGAAGCAAGTGGTGGTCGAAGACACTCCCTTGGATTGGGATGAGATGCTTTAAAAAATTGGCAAAGGGAAGAAAAGGAAGGCAGCTAAGGTGGTTTCCAAGGTAGAAAGAGATGAAACAAATAACAGGGTTATCAACATCGCCACTCCTGCCGCGGACAAGACAAGAGAGGATGTCACTGGTCAAGATTACAGTGTGCAAATGATCAACCTTGGGTCAGCATCCATGGAATAGGATATAGAAGAGTTTGAAGGGTCCAGTGCGGTGATCGTTGGCAAGTTGAGGAAGGAGACCCAGACCAAGCAGGAGTTGAAAAAAGAAAATGAAAGGTTAAGGAAATGCTTGGAGGAGGTAATGAAACCCTTGCAGTCCCTTCATCCGTCTTCTTCTGCCACTCCTGGATTTTTTCCCAAGGAAACTATCTCTGAGATTGAGAAAATGAAGACCTCTGCCCAAGCTACAGTGGATTGGCTGAAGGATGTGCAAGCAAAGGGAGATAATGCAATCAAGGACATCCTATCAGTTGGAAAGGATGCAGTCTAGGCCAAGGAGTTATTTGAGCATGTGCTGTCCCAGGACAAGGAGGACATTGACTTCTTGTTGTAGAAATCCAAGATTATCATGGGGCATGGCAAGGAACAACTGGTTGTAGATGGAATTCTTCCTTCTTCCCGATTGGATGAACCTTGGGAATGGTTCGAGGCTCTGCAGATTAGGCAGAAGGCCATAAAGAAGATTCAAAAATGGAAGAAACAGATTGATGGGGATCTCACTGCAGTATAGGATGGATGCATTGCATTTTTTGAGGTGATGACTGGCAGGAGGAAGATTGCTCTGAAATATCAGAGTCTGGAGCAGCTAAAGGAGTGGTGGCATGAGGTTTATGCCCCAGATTCTGAGATTGTAATAACAAGCCACTAGCTTGATGATGCGGCCACCTACTTGACAGTAATGGACAAATATCTGGCCAACAAGGAGGATTGGGATAAAACGGTTGAATAGTTAAAGGATGAAATTGACTCCATTAAATGTCGGCTTAAGGTATTGCCTTTGCCACCTGTCACCGAACTAGATGGAACATTCTTGAGGGTCCAAGGGTCATCGATTTAGAGAAAAGATAAGGGAAGTGGCAGTTAATGCCCATTTCAAGATTTGTGCTTCCCTATTATCATAGGGCATGCATTGGACCAGACTGCATTGAGGATTGTGTCAAGGCCGACCTTGGTGGTGAATGGCATTTAATGTGTGCCTTAGTTTGTTTCTTCCTTGGCCGACTTGTTTTGGCAATTTTTCTTATTTTGTAAATGTTTGGTTGGGCCTACATATCTTGGGACTTGCTATAAAAAGGCATTCTTGCCTCATTGTAAAGGGTTAGATGTTAGACATTAGCTAGATAGTAATTGAGACAAGTAAGAGCAAGAGTTAGAATATTTTGTAGTAGGAGTAGTATTCTATTTCTTGAAGCAAATATTGTCATCAGAACCGTGGAATTGTTGCAGCATTTTGGTGATTTAATACAATTGAAGAAATTGTGGCTTTCCTGGTGCAATCTCTTGTGTTATTCCATTTCGCATGGTTCCTTTGTTCTATCTTTCAAATTGCTTGAAGGTCTAGGGTTTAGTGTTCAGAATTAGATCAGTCTTAGTTTAATGAATAATGTTTATGATTTTATATTTGGAATGTTTTTAGCTATCTCTGGTCTATACTCCTAGTAACTATCTGATTGTAGTAGGCTGGTGAAGTCAACCTGGACCATATATTTAATGTGCTTAAGTTCGATTGTAGATGAATGTCTATGATTTGAAAATCTGTATACCTCAAAAGATTGCACCGTTCTTGTAAGATTGCATTGTGGGTTGATCAAGAACTGGTTATTTGAGGTAGGTCCATTCCAGATATCTGTCATTTACATTGCTCATTCTAAGAATAGTTTAGATTTTATCATATCCCTGCACCCTTATCTTTTGCTATTTCTTTATTATCTGGTTAGATTTAGGATTTACGATCATCATATTGCAAGATCTGATAAGTGGAAAGATACAGTTTGCTTGTAGTAAGGTTCGATTGTGATTACCAACATTTTCACATATTATCTGAGTTGTTTATTCATTGTTTTGACCTAACACCCGAGATACCTTGGGGTGATTTTCAGCAGCTTATTGTTGAAAATTACCTTTCAAGAGAGAGAATATTGCATTCTGTCTGAGTTGTTGCTGTGCAAAAAACACCATCAACAGATTGGCGCTAGAAGGAGGGTCTGAATGAGCACACTGGATCATTTCTTGAATGCCATCTCTCTAGAGAGATATAGGAGAAATACCAGATCTACCACAGGAGAGGAAGATTTACAAGAATTACAGTTCCACGCTAGGTCAAAAAGGACTCGAGAAAGGGGAGAATCATCATCACCCATCCCTTCACCAGCTTCATCCGCATCTTCACACCCTGAGGTTGAGGCTATACCCATCCCTGAAGCGGTTCCCATTCAACAGCCCCAGCCTGTCATTAACCAACCACAACCACCTCCCCCACTTTTACCAATGGCTTTCCTAGCTAATAATCCATCTCCCTTATTTTTCCAAGCCTACAATGTAATGCCCAAAAACCCTGAGCATTTCTATTCAAAATTCCATGTTAATGACCCAAATAGGACTGCTGAAGAACACATAAGGATTTTCCAAACTTGTCTCAAAGATAGAGGGATTTTCCATGAGGATGTTGCCTGTAGGTTGTTCCCTTATTCACTTGGAGAAGAGGCCTTTTACTGATACAATCACCTCCCTTCTGGTTCAATCCTCAACTGGACTGATCTTGAAACTGCCTTTTTGAAAAATTTCAGAATACCTATTAGTGCCAATGAATTGTACCTACAATTCACTAGAGTCAAGAGAGAGGTCAATGAACCCATATCCAGTTTCAATAATAGGTTTCACCGTGCATACACCAGACTTCAAGATCCTTATGTTTTGGATGACAATACTGCCCTGGGAATCTATTTCGAAGCATTGGATAGCCTCACAGCCACCTTTCTAAAGTGGAGACCCAACCCTCCAGGGACCCTAACTGATGCTTATACAGAGGCTGTTAAGTTTAGCACAGATCTGAGGCAACATATAACTGGACCGTTGCCTTCTTTAGGACCAGTTGCACATCCTAACCAGGTTCAGGTAGTGAATCGGGCACTCACCAACCATACTCCAATCATGAATCCAGTACCTCAGTTACCCTTGATGCCACATCCTGGCCTTCCCATGAGTCAAGTCTCTCCCATGATGAATTTTCTCTAGCAGCAGGTCAATCAGCCTATGTATCAGTCACAACCAAATAGTTTTCCTGCTTATCTGCAAAATTCTGAGGTATTGCATCAGTCTATGAGATCCAATACAATGCCTGTCCCTCCTCAGAGTAACCCAAGCCAGCCTCCTTATCGAGATCCAAATAGGGAGATGATTGATGAAATGGCTGAGCAGATAAAGAAGCTAAACCTAGAGGTGACCTAGTTAAGGAATCAAAATAGTCAACTGCAGCCTGCCCAAAAGAGTATGCAATCCAATCAGAATAGAGAATTTTCACAAGGGCAGAATTTTGACAGGGGACAATGTAATGACAAAGGATTCTATAATGAGAGGGGATATAATTAGGGTAGGGGGTACAACAATGACAGAGGTTATAATAATGATAGGAGACAGAACTTTGATAGAGGTCAAGGTAGTGGATCTGGATTTGATAAGAGGCAATCACAAGGGCAAAGTAGGACTTGGAATACAGGACCTAATAATGGAGGAGTCCCCACCCTATTGGATCAACCAGTCTACAAATCATCCAGTGAGCCAAGAAAAGCCTCTTAGTGGTGTATATCTGGCTGAAGCAGCCTTATCAGGATGGTGTAGGCTCCATAAGACAAGTCAGCACTTAGAATTAGAGTGTCCAGAATTTCAAACTGCTGCCTCTATTTTTTAGTATGAAGTGGAAAATAATGCAAATGGATAGGAGATTGTTCCCTCTAGTCCTTATGATGCTCCTGTGCTGGTTTTGAAGCACGCTCATTTCCCAGCCAGTAAGGAGAATGTACCTGAAGAGGAACCTGATGCCCATGAAGAAGGGGCAGATCAGGTATGCAATGGAGATGAGGTTGCTCAATTGTTCAATGAAGAAGAAATGAATGATAATGGTCCCCTCGATGAGGAAGAGAATTATGTTGAAGAAGTACAAATGTTCCAGAGACAGGGATTGAGAGATATGCCTCATAAGTGTCCCCAGGCTGGAGGACCTTTCACCACTTCCATTCCTCCTAACAACTTCAGTACTCCCCCAGATCCTAATGCTAGCAATAATCCGTCTTATCCACATGTCTCCAAGCAGTATCTTTCAAAAGAAAGACAGGCTCAAACTGACCAGCAAAAGGAAAAGGTTGTTCAAACAAGCAAGGATAAAGTGGAGGAACCTTCTAGAGAAGCTTCTACGGATATGAGCGAGGAGCAGATGGTCTCATATGTTGTTGAGGAGTTCAAGAAATTAAAGGTGAATCTTTCTGCATTTGAGTTATTAAGGTTTCCTCCCATTAGAAAGGTTGTTTTAGGTACCTATGATGCGCATTCCAAGCCTTCTGGAGAGAATATCAGCCAGACTTCCAATTCTCAGCCTGTGAACACACAAAATCAGACCCAAAATAGGACTAACATGCCCCCTGGGGATAAAGGAAAAGAAAATGATAAGACTCAAGTGGCTTAGGTAGATACTCAGCCTACTTTGTTTCAAGGGAAGACAGAAACTCCACCATTCCTGATCTCTATCCGCATCTTTGGTAAGAATCTGCATAATTGTTTGTTAGATTCTGGTGCTTCCACCAATGTGATGCCATTTGGAGTTTGTAGAGCTTTAAGAATTACACCTGCTGACTCTCAGAAGAAGGTGACTCAGTTGGATAGAACTGAAGTAAATGTGGTGGGAAAACTAAACATGATTCACATGCAGATAGCCTCAGATCCTAGAATTCAACAGGTTATCAATATTCAGGTAGCTGATATTCCTGATGCATATGGTTTGATTTTAGGAAGAGATTTTACGAAGGCTCTAAATAGTTATGTGTCCACTGATCATTCTCACATGTGGCTTCCCTGGAAAGGAGTGCCTAATCAGATCAGAATTGAGAGAGAGCCCAGAATGAAGTACATGATTAAAGAATATCAAAAGACTTCAACAGAAGCCCTGATATTGGAAGTTGGAATGGGAAATTACATGTTATCAACTCAGTATGAGGAGTCTGACTCAGAGGAGGTGTTGATGTTACATACGATTCCCATTAATGATGAAACAGAACCTAGCCCTATTGCTGTCTTGACAGAATCAGTTCAGAAAGAAAAGGAACCTGAAGACAATCAGATTAGTCTATTGGATAGTTTTCAGGAATTCATCACGCAGTGTGTTGACAATCAGGTTCACCTTGGGAGAAGGACAAGCTTTGAAGAGTTGCTCTTACCTAATTGATGTAGAGTTCACAATGATTCCCATTCAGAGTTGGAGTGTTGTTTATGCCAAACAACAGTGAAGCAAGTACAGAAATCCATGAATCCAACCATGGCAGTTCAAATAGATATACAAGGTCCTCAGGAAGACTGTCAAGAGAAAAGGTTTGTGTCATCTGAAAGGCTACCCAGTAATATTAATCCCAAGGATGTGATGAAGAAGATAGCAGCTACTGAATGTTGGACACTTAGATTTGATGGATCCAAGTCTAAGCATGGAGCTAGGGCAGGGTTTGAACTGATCAGTCCAAAAGGTAAGAATTTCTTTGCAGCCCATAGACTCCAATTTCACTATACAAATAATGTAGCAGAGTATGAAGCATTGATACATGGACTTCTCATGACACTTAAGAAAAAGGTCAAGGTTCTACAAGTTTTTGGTGATTCAGAATTAGTAGTCAAACAAGTAAGGAGACAATATGCATGCCACGATAGGAGAATGATGAATTATAGGCATAAAGTGTGGGACCTCATTGAAGAGTTTGATGCCTTCAACATTCAACTGATACCAAGGAGGAATAATCAAACAGCTGATTCTCTAGCCCAGGCAGCGAGCACTCTGCAGCCTTTGTCTTTGTCAGGTTTGAAGAAGTTCACCGTTGAATTGACCCCTGTGCCATCAGTACCAGACAATGTCACCAACTTCCAGGTGTTCGAAGATGATAAACATATCCTAGATTTTATCACAAATACAGATGTCTTTGCTTCTCATATCATTGATGAAATAGAACCTCAAGAAGCGGAACTGGATTTAGAAGGTGTATTGAATTTGAAGTCTAATACTATTCCCAGGGGAATGGTACAGTTGGAACAAATTTTTGATATGGACAAGATCATAGATCAAGAATGTGAATCCAAGAAAGATTCCATCAGTGGATAGTGTGATACTTATAATATGGGAACTGAAGATAACGCCAAAAACATTTTTATTGGCAAGGTATGCACTCCAGAAGAAAGACAAGGAATAATCGGAGCATTACACAGCTTTCCAGATATTGTAGCTTGGAGTTATGAGGACTTGAAAACTTATGATACATCAATCATAACCCATACTATACCCCTGAAGCCAGATGCCAAGCCTTTCAGACAGAGACCTATCAACGCATTGTTGGAACCCCTCATACAGAAAGAAGTTCAGAAATTACTGTCTGCTAGAATCATATTTCCCGTTAGACACTCAACATGGGTGGCAAACCTAGTTTCAGTAAGAAAAAAGAATGGAGAAATTAGGCTCTGTGTTGACTTCAGGAATTTAAACAGATCATCAGAAAAAGATAACTATCCAGTTCCCTCTTTAGATGAAGTACTTCAAGTGGTCAATGGATCTCAAATGATGTCCTTTCTGGATGATTATTCAGAGTACAATCAAGTAATGGTTCAGTATGAGGATAGACACAAGACTGCTTTCACAACTAAATGGGGTACCTTTGCCTACAGGAGGATGCTATTTGGACTCATTAATGCAGGGGCTACATTTCAAAAGGCTATGGATATTGCAATTAAAGACATCATAGGCAAATGCATCATCATTTATATGGATGACCTGACTGTGTTTTCAAAGAATAGAGGGGATCACATCTCAGATCTGCATAAGGTGTTTCAAAAGTGCAGAGAATTTGGCATATCCTTGAATCCCAAGAAGTATATTTTTGGAGTAACAAAAGGAAAGCTGCTTGGACATGTGATATCAGAGAAAGGAATTGCCATTGACCTAGAAAGAGTGGAGGCCATCCTGAAGATTCAGCCACCTACTAGCAAAAAAGAAATGAAATCCTTCTTTGGTAAGATCAACTTCGTCAGAAAATTCATCATTAGATTTGCTGAAATTGTTAAACCAATGAATGCAATGTTGAAACAAGATGCTAAGATCAAATGGACTACAGAAGCAAAGGAAGCCTTTGCAGAGATCAAAAGAGCTATTGCTGATGCTCCTGTATTGGTAAGTCCTAATTACAACAAGCCCTTCTACATCTATTCCTTTGCTTTAGATCATTCGTGTGCTGGAATGTTAACTCAAAAGTCTGATGAGGGAAATAAGCATCCTATTGCGTTTATGAGTGCACCATTAAAAGATGCTGAGTTGAAATATCCAAGTGTGGAAAAGCAAGCATATGCCCTAGTTAGGGCAGTAAAGAAATTCAGGCATTATATCCTCAAAAATAAGGTGTATGCAATTGTCCCTGATTCTGCAGTTAAATTACTACTGATGTAGAATGAATTAGGTGAGCGTAGAGCTAAATGGGTGACAATACTACAAGAGTATGATATCGAGATCCAACCTATGAAGTTGGTGAGAGGGCAAGGACTCACTCAGACTATGGCTGAAATAGGCCCTGAATTGTCTGTTCAGAATTATAATATTGAAGAGGTTTCTCCAGATGGTTGGTATGATGACTTAGTGTATTATCTGCTGAATCAATGACCTTCAGGTCATCTTAATGCAGTTCAAAGGTGAGATCTAAGGTTAAAGAGTGATGGTTTCATGTTGAAAGGAGCTATTCTGTACAAGAAAAATCATGAAGGCATTTATTTGAGGTGTCTCAGAAAATAGGAGGCTGACCGAGTAATGAACGAATTTCATGAGAAGTATGGTACTGGTCATGGCTCTACAATTGCTACAGCAAATCAAATTTTGAGGGTAGGGTATTACTGGCCCACACTGTTCAAAGATGTTCACCATCATGTACGAACCTGTCACACTTGCCAGACTACAGCAACAAGAGAAAGGTGTGCAGCACTTCCACTCCAACCGGTTACTGAGGTAAGGCCTTTTGCTCAGTGGGGTATGGATTTCATAGGCCCTATCAACCCACCATCTTCTACTGGACACAGGTACATTCTCACTATCACTGATTATTTTACAAGGTGGACTGAAGCTTTTGCTTGTAGGCAATGTACATCAGATGTAGTGATTGATTTCTTAGAGTTTGCTATTCTTAATCATTTTGGATGCCCCTTTGTTGTTGTTTGTGATAATGGTCCTGCCTTTGCATCTTTGAAATTCTCAAATTGGGCTTTTGATCATGGCATTATTTTGAAGTTCACGTCTAATTACTATCCCCAAGGTAATGGCCTAGCAGAGTCCTCTAATAAGAACCTATTGACTGTCATCCATAAGCTGCTAGAGAGGAACCCAAAGGACTGGCACACCTAGCTTCGGTTTTCCCTTTGGGCAGATCGTACTAGACTTAAGTCTTCCATTGGAACATCTCCTTATCATTTAGTGTATGGTCTGGAGCCGGTATTCCCCATCCAACTCAAGATCCCAACTTTGCAATTTATAAATAAGTTTTATGATGAAGGGGACAGAAGGGAGGCTAGGTTGACAGAATTATTACACCTTGAAGAGAAATGAGACAATGCCCTTGAGAATTTTTCCAAACATCAGGGGGTAGTTAAGAGATGGTTCGATAGGAGAACCAAAGTGAAAGCCTTCAAGATTTCTGACCTTGTCCTATACTAGGATAAACCTCATGATCAGAAAGGGAACCATGGGAAGTTTGATAAACTCTGGCTTGGCCCATATCAGATTGCTGAAATACTTGGAGATAATGCCTTCCGTCTGAAGACTCTCATGGAAGAAGATATCCCACTGCATGTCAATGGGCAGTATTTGAAGCATTATTTCCAATTCTGAGCTGTTTTCAGCTCTCCGCTTTGTACATAGTTAGTTTAGGTTGCTTTCTGTTGTTTTTGTTTGGTTAGGGTAGGTTTCCCTTTTGGTTTGCTTGTTTGCCTTGGTTAGATTAGGTTTGCTTTGGTTTGTTTATTTTGGTTTGCGTTGCTTTTGCTCTTGGTTCCTTCTCTTTTGGGGATCTCTGGGTGCATCTGTATGACAATGGTGACAAAGTAGGTTTGATATTCTTGGTATTTCCCTTACAAACTCTAATCATCCTTTTAGGACACTATGGTACAAACTCTTTATCTTATGTCACTTTTCCTTATGCTGAGGTGAAGGGTTTTCTAGTCAGTTTGAACAGGAACATATTGGGGTCTTATACTTTTAACTCTTAACAAACCTGAAATTGCAGAAGGTCCTTATAAGGTCTGAACAAGTGAAAAATCATTTTTCTGCTCTAGTGCCACTGTGGTTCTCAGCCCTGAGTGTGGACTTCACTGTTCACAGGTTGAATGGAATAAGTGAAAAAGGAGATAAAAAAAAAAAAAAACTTCACTGTTCACAGGTTGAATGGAATAAGTGAAAAAGGAGATAAAAAAAAAAAAAAACATATTGAAAATCAAGAGGTTTGAATTCAACTTATCAGGGGATCTAAATATCTCTACCGGAGCTATAGACGCCTAGCTAGCAATAGAGCTATGTTTAGGAGGATCGCAACGATAACCTCGTCGGGGCTATGGATGCCTGACTGGTAGCGAGGCTCTATCCAGGTTACTTTTAGAGTATGAATCTTTACGTAGCTTGTTCATGCCAAGTTTGGCTCCTAGTGCAACTAAGGGTAGGTAATGAATGCATGTGCACACACTTTGACCCTGGTATAAAAAACTTTGAATGACTAGGGGTTTCTTTGTTTGAACATGGGATGGTGGCTGGATGTCTGAGTTGAAACCATAAGTTCTGGGTTCTTGATTCCAGTTTGCCATCAAAATGCTCAGGAGCATTTCTCCAGCAGAGTCACCATTTGTTGTGCAGTTTTTGCACACACGCCCCACTTGGAGTGGGGACCCTCTCTCCGTATGTCTTTTTGACCTTTGGTTTTATTTGACTTATCCTTTTAAGGTCTTGACATGTTGGTCTTGTTAGCTTTGACCTTACCTTGAGGCTTGAATTGATTGAAATTGAGTTTTGGGCAAAAGTTTGGGTTTCTCA
>VDFB02049217.1:93260415-93366103 GCA_007258455.2 Sequoia sempervirens | reverse complement strand
TCGTCTCTCTATTCTTCTCTCTTTTCTTTCTCAGTTTATCTTGGCATTTATTTAATTATTTTATGTTCATTATTTCATTTGAGCATTTAATTTGTAATCATTTAAGTTTAACGTTGTAATAATTGATCTTTAAACGTTAAGCATTCTGTAAGCAATAAGTCCTAGATCCTATATAGATCATTTATTTTCAAAGAATTTTCCCAACTTTTTAGTAAATAAATTATTATTAATACTATAAATATAATTTTAAGATGGCTGCTTAAAAATAAGTAGGAAAATTAAATATTCATGGGGTCACCAACTCCACAAATAATTCCTAAAAATGTTGAGCGGTGGCTGCTAGCCAAAATAAGCTTAGCGGATGCATGGGGACCTAGCCTTAGAAGATAAGTGGGTATGTGCATGGAAATGGGGAACCAAAAGGGGGTTTTAAGTGGCCACTTGTTTTTTGAAATTAGTAAAAACTGATCTTAGATGAGAAATTGAAGATAGTTATGTTCAAAATTTAAAGATGTGATAAGAATAAGAGTCGGGGTGCTTTGAATCTACTTTATAAACTAGTATTATTTTTTTGAAAATGTTGGAGATTAAAGGGTTCAAATGGAGGAGCAAAAAAATTGATTTTTTTTTGTTGTTAAAAAACTATAACATAGCATCTTGTGTGCTCCCCAAAAAATTATCATTTTTTAAAATTTAAAAAATTGTTTCAATAGAAAATTAACTAACACCATGTAGTTTATGCCTGGCTTTTTTTTCTGATTTTCTAATGAAATGATTTTTTACTAGTTTTCAATGTGGAAACATGAAAAGTAAAAAATTTAGCATGCTCCCTCTTTTTTGGAAACTAATCAAAATCATTTTTTGTTTGGATGTGTATAGAATAGAGCCTATAACGCAAAAATATAATTTGTTTCCAATCTTTGGTAAACAAATAAAAAATTAAACAAAAAATACTATACGTATGTGTTTGGAAAAAAAAGAAGACAATAGCAAAAGAAATTAAAGATTAAAATCTTAACATACTCAAAATTTAGAAAAAATTACATGGTGAGAAATGTAAGAGAGAGTTTGACATTTTTTTGGTATTTTTTAGCTCAACATTGAAATGTGTGCAAACCTAATGGAGAGCATGCTCAAGATTTAGACACTTTTTATAACTTATAGAAAACACATCTTTGGCCATTGACATGTAATTCCAACCGTTTGAGTTGGATTCCCAAGGGAAATCCAACCCTAAGGGTTAGTAATATCCAAGGTAGATAAAAATGTGAACACATTATAGCACACTCACATTTCAAAGAAGAAAAAATAAAAGGTCAGGAGGGAGAGATAGAGAGATATTTAGAAAAATGTGAGATATAAAGATATAAAGAGATGGAGAAAGGGAGAGATAGAGATAGAGGGATATATCTCTCCTGCTATCTCTATCTCTCCCTCTCTTTATCTCTCCCACCTCTCAATCTCTCTCTCTCCCTATCTCTCTATTACTTATATTTGTCACCTCCTTTCTCTCTCACTCTTTTCCCCTCTATCTCTACCTCCCTATCTCTCCCTCTCCCTCTCTATCTATATCTCTCTCCACCTCTATCTCTTTGTCCCTTTCTATCTCTTTATAACTCCCTTTATCTATATATTTCTCCCTCTCTTTCTCCCTCTTTATATTTAATTTAAGACTACAAATTTCTATCCAAGGGGGTTTTATATAATGGGGTGTGATATAAACCACTTCAATTAAACACCTTATAAGGAACTCTTGAAGGCTTAAATCATTATTTTTTTCTAAAAAGTATGCGATTTTAAGTAAAAATTAGGATGTCACATAAGTGGGACACATTATTATGGCAACACCCTCTCCTTATATCTATATCTCTCTACCACTATCCCTCTCCCTCTCCCTCTATATCTATTTATCTCTTCCTCTATATCTCCCTCTCTCTATTCCTACCTCATTCTATCTCTCTATCTTGATCTCTCCCTCTACCTATCTTGATCTCTCTATCTAATTATCTCCTCTTCCTCTTCCCTTTACCTTCATCTCTACTTATATTTTATTCTCTACCTCTCTATCTCAAGATACCTCTACCTCTCTCTATCCATCCTCCTCTCCCCCTCTCCCTCATCCTAGACCTCTATATCTCTATTTACCTTTATATCTCTCCCATATCTCTAGCTCTCCATATTTCTACTTCTATCTCTCTATTTATCTCTATCTCTTTATCTCTTTATCTCTATCTACCCTTATATCTCTCCCTCTCTCTACCTCTCTATATATCACTTCCTATCTCTATATTTATTTTTTTATCTCTCTATTTATCCCTCTTCTATATTCTCTATTTCTTTCTCTCTTCCTCTATCCTTTCATATCTCCCTCTCTCCCTAGATTTATATGTTTATACTGTCTCTCCATATCCCCACACTCTCTCTTCCCCCTCTATCTTCCCCAATTTATATGTATTTCTCTCACTCCCTCTTTCCCTATCACTCCCTCTTTCTATATCTCTACTCCTCTCTCCTCTCTCTCTATTTTTAGATTTCTTCCTCTCCCTCCCTCTCTATCTATTTATATGTATACCTTTGTCTTTATCTCTATATCTCTTTCTCACTCATATACATGCACTCCCTATTTATATCTTCTTATCTCTATCTCTATATCTAACTATATCTCTCTATTTGTCCCTCTCTCTCCCTCTCTATACCCCTCTATTACTTGTCTCTATCACCTCCTTTCTCTCTCAATCTTTCTCCCTATCTCTCCCTCTCTCACTTTATCTATATTTCATTATCTCTACCTCTCTCTATTATTCCCTCTATCTCTCTTACTCTCTCTTTATCTCCCTCTCACTCCTCTCTCTTATCTCTATCTATACATATCTTTCTCTACCTTTGTCTCCCTATCTTCCTATCTCTCTCCATATCCCTCTCTATCTCTCTATATCTCCCTTTATGTATATTTCTCCCTCTCTCCCTCTCCATCTCCCTCTACCCTCTCCCCTCTTCTCTCTCCCTCTCTACCTATCTTGTTAAAATTGTGAATAAACACAAGATGCGGGATCTAAAAATGAACAAAAAACACCGTCCACACAAGAGATGCAAAAAATAATCTACTATATCATCAAAAATAAAAACTTATCAAATAAACCTCAAGAATCTTCATGGAGATTTTGAGAAAATAAAATTAGGGTGAATGCTTTATAGGAGAATCCCTAAATGATAAAGGGAAATGATCATGACAAGTGTCAACATCCTATGTGATGAGACAAAATGATCTAATAAAATATCACTTTAGTTAACATAAAAAAACACTCATGAGTTTAGCACAACTATATGCAAATAAATTAGACTAATAATCAATTGAAGATTAATTAATTATCAGCTAATGCATGATTACTCTAACACCCCCTTAAGATGAACTTAGGGAGTAGCTAAAAGCCCTAAAAATCCAATGCATAAAAATAAAATAATGCATGATGGGTCCTAAAAATCAAGGCTAGAATGGGGTACCTATGTACAAAAAATCTAATCTCTCACAAGGGTATGTGTAGGATCATCATGGAAAAAACAGGCCCTTATGTGGCGAAAAATTCAGAAAAATCAGAGTTAGGAAACTTGACATAAAATTTTGAATAAGCTATCTATATTATTTCAAAAATATGTAAGAATAGAATCTGTAGCAAATTGAATGTAGTTTCTAGACTACTAGGTTTATTTAAAAAAAAAATCTATTTGGTGAAAATTTGAAATTTCAATGCAGTAGTACTTAAATTTCAGGAAAAAATAAGAAGTAGGTGTTTGTCTGACCACCCTAACCACAATAAAATGATAAAAAAATTATAAGATTTTAGACATAAGTAGAGGACCTATGTCGGATGTGATGAATATTTTTTGTAATTTTTTCCAAGTAAATAATCAATTATGAATTTTTTATTACAAATTTTAAAAAATATAAAAACTCGTATGTCTGACCACCTTAACTTGGTCAAAACTTCATGAATTTTTTTTTTTTTAATCCTATAGTATGTGAAGCATGGAATGTGATGCATGTTTTAGATTCAAAAAATGTGACACAGTTTGAAAGCTATAGATGTTTTGCAATCAGACTATCAATCAACACTTTAGTCGTAATTCAAATAGAAAATGAATAATAATTATTTATTAAATTCAAAGTAAAGCATAATTTATATTGGTGGAAAGCTGAGAATCTCCTTTAAAAACCCTTTTCATTTCATCAATTTTGGGTAGAAAAAAAGTCGTCAACCACATACCCTACAAATACCCATCATATTGCCACTTTTTGGCCCATCATGATCCTGCACATACCCACAACTAGAGAAAAAAGGAGAAAAAATCATGGGAGAAACTCCTCTCCAAAAGAGAGAAAAGTGAATGAAGGACTAAAAATCCTCCAAAATAATGTCCCAAAAATAATATGAACATGAAGAACATTGTTGAAGCACAAAGAAGTTGTAGACAAGTGTCGAATGATGACTACTATAGTACTAAAATGATAAACCTCCTTTTAAATAGATGATGATCAAGATCGAGAAGACAAGAATCTGCATGAGTGCCCCTAATGACACTACTTGAATAGGATGGAAAACTAAGGAAAACTTTTGGAACTCAAAGATACAAATGATATGGATCCCAAGATCAAAAATTGGATTTGATACCATGTTAGAATTATGAATAAAAATGAGACATGAGATATAACAACAAAAAATGCCTTCTACATAAGAGAGATGCAAGCAATAATTTTCTATATCATCAACAAAAAAATTACAAAATAAACCTCAAGAATCTTCATGGGGATCTCAATGAGAAAATATGAGGGTGGGTGCTTTATAGGAGAATCCCTAAATGATAAAAGGGTTAGATCATGACAAGTTTTAACATCCTAAGTGATGAGGCAGAATGATCTAATAAAATCACACTTCAGTTAACGTAAAAAAACTATTAATTTTAGCTTAAGTGCGTGAGAATTAATTAAACATAATAAATTAAAGATTATTTAATTATTAGCTAATGCATGATTACTCTAACATATCTCTATATATATCTACCCCTCTCTCCCTCCTTCCCTCTCTATCTCTTATTCCCTCTTTTTCTTCCCATATTGCCCTATCTCTCCCTCTTTCTTGTTGGGAAAATGTTTCTCAACCTTGTAATTATATAAGGTATTGTTTATACATCAATGTGGGGAGCATAGGGGGTTACCCCTATGATGTGATGAGAGGCTCAGGGATACTTTCATATAAATCATTTTGTGTTTAAAAGACTTGTTATTTTTGTTAATTAACATGACTGGCAGTAGACTAGATAGACTAATACATTTACTTACTTTGCTTTATGTTTAGCTAATTTGGTAGATATATTTGAAGTAATGGTTTATGTTAAATGTGTTACTTTTATGATAATATTAATGAGATATTTATGCAGTGTTAATCTTTTACTACCATAATTGTTATCCTTTTCTTAAGGGTTTTATACAGGGTATTTTAAAGACTGGTGATGAAGTGATACTCCCTATTTAATCAAGGAAGATAATCATGCCATTGATCGGCCCAGCTGGATGATGAATCATTCAAGTCCAAATCAGCTTCTTTGTAGTCGATTTACGAACTTCTACTCCCAACATCGATCTGGCATATTTCTCTATGTCTATTCTCAGTCCTGTTTTAGTTCTTCTTTAGTTTTATTTAAATCTTTAGTTCAGATGCCTTGAATCTTGGGAGTTAACGCCATGTTGTGAATTTAATAAGGATATAGTTACAAATATCCATGTTTCAGTTTTAGATAGGAGTTTTAGATAATTTTCAGCTAAGATATCTTGTAATGTTTTGCAATACTCTGTTTTACGTCCTGATTTGATCAATCTGAATGAAGATAAGAAGTTAACTTGAATCATTGTGTTAAGGGGTCTTACCTGAGGAAGAGCAAGGCCTGCTCAACCAAAGGGATTGATCTCGTTTGGTATTTTATAAGTTCATGTTATTTTTGTTCATTAATATTGAATTTGAAGTGTTAGATGTTAAAACTGGAATGTTAAGTTAGTTTGAATCGCTTTCAACAATTGTATTTGAAATGCTCTTAAGTGTAGTTTATCATAATTAGAATGGTTTGTTAGATTCATTGAAAGGTTTATTAAGATAATTAAATTTAGATGTTCTTTGCAATAATTCAATTTGGTAATTATCTGTTAAAGCAATGATGAGAATTTATGGAAAGATGGAATTGAAGTTTGGTAGATATTTTTTTGTGGGAATTAGTATTTATGTTTTCTAGAATTAATCATTATTTCCTTGCAATTCATTTATGTTATTTAAATTAGTATTTATTTTCCAGCAAATCTTAAAATAGATTTATTTTAAAAGTAAATTAGAATTAAATTTGGCTTTCAAATTCTAGATTAAAAATTAAGATAAGTGTTAGTCTTTTCCATGAATCGGTCTCAATCAAGTCAAAAGAAGTCAAAAATAAGTTGACAGAATTTTAAATTAGGAGGTAAGATAGAATTAAGCCTTAGGAATTAGTTGCTAAAGTTCAGCTACTAAGAGCTCCTAAAGAGCTTCTGAAAGCTCTTGAAGGAGCCAAATCAACACCTAAAGTCACTGTTTATAGTGCAAACCCCCCAGAAAGTCCGTGAAAAACATCCTTATCACATATAGCTCTAAGACACAACCGGTTCAATAATTAATTGACTAAATGATGCAACTTGTGACATCAACAAACTTTCCCATCATTTTTGGCTTCGTTGTCAGGGATTTAAAATATCTAGCTATTCAGTGTGAAGCCTTAGTGTTGATAAGGAAGAGATATATGAATTGTGGATGAGACGAAATAGAGACCATCTAGGAAGGTTTATTCCATGAAACATTGATTTTTGAAGAAATATTGATTTTGATCAAGAACAAGACATTCAACAGTACCAGATCGAAGATCAAGAAGATAATCAAGAACATCCAATTAAAAATCAAGAAGAAAATAGAAATTCATTTTAAGAAGAAGAAATGGGTGACCAACTAGTACTTCCCCAAGAAAATAGGACCTTTTCATATCCTATGAATCTTGAAAGACAGATTGGTGAGCCTCCTATGAAGAATATTTCACCCTCAGTTTTACCTACCTTTAGGGGAAAGACTTCAGAAGACCCTGATCAATTCATTTTGAGTTCAAAGTTTTATGCCAGACCTATGATTACACAAATGATAACTAGAAGTTGAAGTTATTTCCTTCTACTTTGAAAGAGTCAACTTTACGATGGTTCATGGGTTTAGGAGCAGGAACAATTGGAACTTGGTAGCAAATGGAAGCTGAATTCTTGGACAAATACCAAGATTACTATCGAGTAAGGGATAGGAAGGAGGAATTGTTTCAAATCAGACAAATGGAGGATGAGAGTTTAGGAGATTATGTTGAAAGATTCTAGTTTGTGCATCAGAGATGTACTAATGGATTAGATAATGAAATTAGTAAAATAATTTTTTTGAAAGGAATTGACGATGAATCAAGAGAATCCTTGAATCTTATGGGGAAGGGATACATTAACAAGATTTCCTTGGATGATATTGTTGAGATATGTAGAAACCACTCTAGATCTAGGGTAGGGACTAGAAACTCTAGAAGAAACAAGACTCATAGTACTGATGTGTTAGAAGTAATGGAGGAATTAGAAAACATGAAGATTGATTTACTTCTTCATCTCAACATGCAAGGAGATAAGAAGAACACTGAACCTTTGTTGATTTATTGTTCCAAGTGTAGGGGAAAACACCTTTTAAGAGAATGTCCATTGAATCAAGTTGAGATTTGTGAGATTTGTGAGAAACAACACTCAACAAGTTCCTGTAATCTTTTGGTTGAGATTAAGAGTAATCTGAAGAAATCACCTATGGTAGAGGAAGAGCTCAATTATGTTGGCCAGAGACCTCAAAACATAGGGTATAATGCTAATCAAAGATAGTATGGTTCCACATATAACTGGAATCATAACCCTTGGAAAAACCAGAACCAATGGACCCCTCCATATCAACCATAACCACCCACTTATTGGGGTCAACCTAAATGGATGAATCCCTAATGGGACCAGTCACAATGGTGAGCTAATCAGTAGCCACAGTGGTAGTCAAATCAGCCCTCATGGAAACAAAATCATAACCATTTCCAACCATGGAACAATCAAGGGCAAAAACATCCCTAGGGAAAAATGCCTCTAGCAATCAATGCCCCTAATCCTCCTAATGATCAGGTAAACCAACCTCAACTACTAGCTCAACTAGTTGCAAATCCAAGAAGTACATGTAATGACGCAAATCCCCCTAATTTGAACGTTATTGATGCTAATGGCATTTAGTTGAGAAATCAAACTGTTCAAACTACACCAGCAGAGAAAGTTCAAGAAAGTGGAGAAGATAACAAATATTTAGTAGAAAAACAAGACTTGGAGGAAAAAAAAACCATGAATCAGGCACCATACCCTGAGAGATTGAAGGAAGAAAAAGTCATTCACTACAACAAATCCCTATTATTTGCTCCATTTTTTGCTTCCACCCATTGTTTTAATGTATTTTTTTCCAATTTTTTGAAAACATCAGCGCTATTTATTGGGATGGCGCTATTTTTGGCATTTATTTGTGCTGATGAGGACAATTCAATGCTAATTAAGGTGCCAATTTGTACCAAAATTAGTGTCACCTTTAGCACCAATATTAGCTCTAAGTGTGGCACCGTCATAAGTGCCACCTTTGGCTTCAAGTTTAGCTTCGAATTTAGTGCCACTTTTAGCTCCAACTTTAGCTTCGGGTTTAGCGCCAATTTAGACACCCCTATGTCGAAGAGACTTATTTATATGTCTCATCAATGATGTAAAAGAGTGAAATGTCAACAAGATACGAGCATATCAAGGAGAGAACCACTTACTTCACATCGACAAGGTATATCTACAAGTGCTCGGTGAAACACAACTCTTGGATATAATGAAGTAATGTTGATGAGACATTGAGATATCAGTAAGACAAATAAGATTGTCGCATTGACACTCTTCAAGTAATAATCAAAAGCATACACTGCTATACCACTAGGAAGGTGAGAAACATATGCGGTAGAGCGGTATACACCACAACCCCACAACAAGAAGCCTTGAGCAAGGCGGTAGTGCAGTAAACAACAGAAGGGAAGGGAAAAACTCTACCATATCGTAGTGGGTATAATAAGAGATGGCAGCAGTACAGTAATTGTGGCATCATTACAAATTACAGGACTAAATGCAGCAAAACACGTCAATCACAATCCATTTGAATAAATCATTTAAGGAATCAAGAATATAGCCCACCAAAATACACTAAAACTCTAATAAACATACTCTAAAAAAATTGTCAAAATCTTATTTTCAGGCATAGCCTGCAAGAATGGAGTTTTCATTTTAATAAACATATAATAAAACCTTTGTTGAAATGTTATTTTCAGGCGTAGCCTACCAAAATGGAGAAGTTTTTCAGTAAAAAATGATAGAGAATGGTAAGGAGGCATAGGATTCATTGTTGTTTATCTCATTCCTGCTCTGATCAACAAGGGTTACAATGTTTATGCTACTATTTGTAATCCAGGTATTTAATTGACATATGTTTGTATAATTTCAAATTCCTTCAAATGCTTTTGAAGTATCAATGTATCCTATATAGGGTTTAGAATGACTTCTTTTAATTTAAAAAAATAAATCAGATGCTTTTGAAGTATCAATGTGTCCTATATAGGGTTTAGAATAATTTCTTTTAATTTAAAAAAATAAATAAATGATGTATTTTCCTATGATTAGATAATGGAGATCTCCTAAATCTTCCCTAGCACACTGTCCTCTTTCACACTGTGTTCATTACTCCAACTGCTAGGGTTTTGCATTTGACATCTTTAATATCTTCATGATAGTGGCTTTTAAATAGATCTCGTCTTTGCTTTAATCTTTATCATGTAACCCTTGAGTTCCATAATCCACCTTCAATCTCTTCTAAGAATATTGTCTTAAGCTAGACTGCATAATATGCATATAAAGCAAGTCCTTCATACCGCCATTGTTCCAAACCACCACTCACTCCTTGCTTAAAATGTTGCCTCCATAAGCACAATAGCATGTTTTAAAATCATGGTTGCTAGTGATTGACCATTAAGGTCACTACTTTCATCAAGATACAATGATATTTTTGTCTTCAAAATTAATGCATTATGCAACATAACATTGTGAATTGTTTGTTGTGTACAATTTGATTTTCTTGCACATTTACTACTTTGCTAACTGCCTTTAAGACTGGATATTGCACCATCAGCTACAATCTCAAACAACTCACTCACTGTCACTTGAAGATTCCTTTCATGAGCATCCTTGTATAAAATCAAACTATGCCCTATAGACTGCCTACTTACTTACTAATATAAGGGACTCATTGTTTCATGGTATTTTGAGTTTTATTTAGAAGGGGTTAATATGTGGCATTTTTATGTGTAGGAAGAATAGATTGTGATGCAATGTTCGGGTATGGATGGTTCAGGAAAAATTGGATTCCTATCGGTGTCATAACGAGGTTGGATTGTACCTTGAACCGGTGTGAAACACTTCCTGGGTTTTTCACTCTGAAGAAGAACTTGTGTGTAGGAATTTCCAAATATCCGACAAAGGAAGTTCCTACATTCTAAAGATAAAATCATAAATCTACTTACCCAGTTTCTGATCCAAGCTTACATCTTTATATCTGATAGAGAAAGTTTGTACATTCTAAAGATAAAATCATAAATCTACTTACCCAGTTTCTGATCCAAGCTTACATCTTTATATCTGATAGAGAAAGTTTGTACATTCTAAAGATAAAATCATAAATCTACTTATCCAGCTTCTTGATCTAATTTGAGGTCTTGAATATCGAACAAAGAAAATTCCTATATTCTAAAGATAAAATCATAAATTTTATTGGTCCAATCGAAGATCCAATTTCAAGTCATGAAGCTCTGACAGAGAAAGTTCCTACATTATAAAGATAAAATTATAAACTTTGGTCCAATTTGAGGTACAATTGTAAGGATTTGTCTTTTTAATTATACTTTCACATTTTTCTTGATACAAATTGTTACTTTAGAATTATGGTATTTCTTTTCTTCTAATGTTTTCAACCCTCATTTTAGGGAAGAGCTCTGAAGATGGTTCCTTCAGATGGAGACTACACTTTTCCGCTATAGGTTCCATCTAGAAACACCAGAAGCTCAGTACTATCATACTCAGGTACAACAAAGTTTGAGGTTACCTTGTTCTCCTTGATACAAAATGTTGTCCTTTAATCCCTCTTAAGCAACATTCACTATTATGGACTTCATCATTGTACCTTTCATGCATTCGATTTAATTTGTTATGTGGAAACATGTTGTCTTTGTCTTTGCAAGTGATGACTATTGTGTAAGCTTTTAATCTACATGACTGCCCCTCATGTTCAATTCTTGTGACTATTATGATGCTTGGGGCTGCTTACTTTTAACCAGACTGTTAATGAAAACTATCTTGGAATCCTTGATGATCAGTTTTGTCAAAATCATGGCTATGTTGATAGTGGAATGTTCTTATTAATAAGGATAAATCTTTATCAATAAGGAGATTACCCCTTACCAACATACTCCACTATCCTTGCAAAGATTGATCTTTAATGCTTCATGGATGGTTTACTTGTGATTATCCTTCTCAAATGAAACAATAGGGCAGCAAGCTGGGCTCAGCCCTTGTGGGAGCCACATTTCACCCCACATGTTGTAACCAGATAAACAAAACAACCTAATTTTATCTATACCTGCACAATTAGAGAACATGTTAGATAAACCCGAGCATATGATAGATATGTTTGATAACTTTCTTGTTTTCCTAGACATCTATGGTATGAAAGTTATTTGAATGCACATGATGATCAAATTATATGTTTATAGATGTATGCACATATTTTGACTAGTGATCCTTCATTGCTCTAACAACACTCTTCTCACTCAAATGCAAGGAACCTAGGAGCAAAAAGGAAGACATCAACTTGGAGGCTTAGGAGACTGAAGATGATGACAAAGCAACTGGGATTCATCATTGTCCCCTTTCTCTTTATGTGCATTTTTCTTTTATATATAAAATGGTTTTTTATTATATGCATTCAAATAGTCAGTTCCATGACTTGTGTGGAACAACATACATTTACATTATCAATACAGACTACATTTTTGAAAGGATTGTGCAATCTTTCCTATATTATATGCATTTGCATAAGTGCAATATAGTAATGTAATCTTATGATTTTGTTTATGCACATGAATGTAATGTAGCAAAAATAAAATGTACCTTACTCTTCATTTGAAAATCACAAAATTTCTCCCCACGATTGAACTATTAAATTTTGTGTCTTCACGAACATGTGTTGATACAAAATGAATGGAAGAAGCATCCAAGTAATCCTATTTTTTTCTGCCAACAATTCATACCAAAGATTGAACAATTTAAGGATATTGCAATAGATAATTTGTATCGACACAAATAATATTACTGAAGCATTTCAAAGTTTAGTTCATAAGAATCATCCTTTTTTAAACATGGATTGTATTGTAGCCAAAATTCCATCCTAATTATTTTTGCATACTTCCATTTTCACTCATCTCTTACATCCACCATATGCATAGAATTCTTGTCATAATAACTTAAATTTAGTAAAATCCCTCACGTGAGCTTCCAAATAAAACCCTTGATTGCAGCATCAAAGTGTATTCCTCCTTTGAAATACTCCTATGATTGCTCATAGCATATCGCCAAGACAACACCATGTCGATGAGAGTCCCTCCAAAGTCTCCCCAACATTAGCATAAAGCATAGATTAGAAATGTAGATGAGACACCCCTATGTTGAAGAGACATTTATATGTCTCATGAATGATGTAAAATAGTGAATGTCAACAAGATACGGGCATATCAAGGAGAGAATCACTTATGTCACATCAACAAGGTATATCTACATGTGCTCGGCGAAACACAACTCTTGGATATAATGAAGTAATTTTTGATGAGACAGTGGCATATCGGCAAGAGACATTAACTTGTCTCATCGACACCGGAAACCAACATCGGAGGAACATAAGATCTAATGTCAATGAGACATTGAGATATTGATAAGACAAATAAGATTGTCTCATTGACACTCTTCAAGTAATGATCAAAAGCATACACCACTATATCACCAGGAAGGTGAGCAACATATGTAGTAGAGCGGTATACACCACAACCCCATAGCAAGAAGCTTTGAGCAAGGCGGTAGTGTGGTAAACAACATAAGGGAAGGGAAAAACACCACCATACCGGCATATCGAAGAAACAACAGGAATTTTAATTAAAAATCTCTTTGGCAGTTATGAAATGATGATTAGTCTGATTGATGTGACTAACAAAAATATCGATGAGACTACCGCTATTAATGAAGAACTTGATCATAAAGGTGGCGCGAGCACCATTTATGAACCATGGCTAGATGAACTATCCTGAAATTTGATAAATACGACCTCAAAGAAATTGAAATCATTGTGAATTGTAATTGAAGGATTTGGAGAACCAAGTTGGACGGCAGTAGGAAGCTAGAAATTTACAGTATTTATATAAGTAAGTGGTCTAGAATCAACTCAAAGTATTTTCTCAGTAAGTAGATGAAATCATTGCATGAGTAGGGTTGAGATGGAAAAAACCCCAGGAAAACAGAAAGCAAAAAGACAGAAAATTGAAGCTAGGCAATTGAATCAAGACTTAATCGATCTGTGTCCTGGGTCTAGGCCAAAATCCAGAAGAATAACATAGCTTAACCCATCATGTGTGACATTAGTAGATACACAGAAAAATCTAGGAGATATATGGACTCCATGTAGGGGTTACGACCTCTTTATTTATCATTATAGGAAGAAATTTTGGCATAGCCCCATGTCAAACCCATGGAATCTGAATTTGTGTAAACTTGTAGTACCCAATGTCTTTGTGAACATAGAGTTAATCAAGGTGTTGGAAAAGAATTACAATTTGAAGAAAAGAGAAATTCATTTTCCTAATGGGTCATAGTTCATGGTCATAAAGCCAGATTATATTTCCATGATTTTTCAGCTAGACACTTCCCTAAAAACAAAATTATGAATCAGAGACTTTTTGGAGGAATACCACACCATGGACACAAGTTACAAGAGGTGGAAATTGCCTCTCCATAGGGTTAAAGGTGCAAGTAACCAAACTATGAGGTTCTCTAGTGAAGATAAGCCCCCATTCTCTGTGGCTTTGTTTGAAGAATACTTTCAATACACTTATTACTCAGCTAGTCAAGTACTGGGAATTGATGTTCTTGAGAACATGACAATTGCTCCCATGGTTTTAGCCACAAAAATCTAGAGCCATAATGTCTAACCCTATGTTTATCTAGAGTATTTATCAGAGGCCATCAATAATTCCCTTAATATCATCAAGAATGATAGTGAAGCCATTAATTTCAAGCACTATTCTATTTTCATGCACATGATATTATACGAAGGGCAAGTGATGGGGATATGGGGTGAGGAATTAAGAATAAAAGACTTAGATAATGATGGAAATTCAAGGCTTGTAAAAATGTGGACATCTATGTGGGACAACAAGTGTGGGAGGTCCCACTACCTATATTTTGAGGAATATTTTGTCAAACCACTATACAAGATGCTAGGCCACAAATGTGACTACAACATCTCCCTAGAGATCTTAATATTTCTCCAACCAAAAGATATGGGTCATAAAGCAAGGATAAATCACAATTGGGGGGACTGGTACATGTTTGGGGATTGTACTGTTATCAAGGTTTATGGATTTGAAGTTGTACCTTATTTGTTGCCTAAGACTGTGCCAGACAGAGTTGCTTATTTAGAGATCATAAGGCAATTGTCATTTTCAGCTTTCATGCATTTAAAGAGCTATGGGAGGCAGACTTTCATGCCTTCCACTTTATGCTTTGGTGATTTCACTATTATCTCTGATTCAGGCTATGACTTGGTTAGTGGCAAACTGGATTATTATGGCTTTTTGGTTGGAAACAAAAGGGATAAGCTTGATCTTGAACACTTCATTTGTGATGCCAAATTTTTTCAAAAATTGAAAGGGTATGAGCATAGTTTCCTTTTAGAAGATGTCATCATAAATTGTGAAGAAAAAAAAAACATGGTGAGAATGAATGCCTATAGTAGGGTTATGATGGCTAAGGCTTGGAAGGTGAATAATAACCCAGGCTACGTAGGGGCTTTCCCTGAGGTATAGGATTCCATAGAAAGAATTGAACAGTTAATCCTCCATGAAGAAGAACTGATAAGAGATGTGCCACTTGTGGCATTTGAAAGAGGAAGGGGCATTGGTCCTAGGAGGCAAGTAGAAAATATCACACCACTAGACCACTTATCACCTCAGCCTACTACTGAAGTGAGATTTTCAGTTGGTTCCCCATCCATGGAAGAAGATAACACTAAGGAGGAAGAAGAAATCTCACAATTTAATGCTCCTGTTATACCCCAATATGAGATGCCATTGGAAAGAAGTGTGATCACCTTTGAAGCCTTTGATGAGCTATCAGATGATGTGAGGTATCGTGCAAGTCAAGAATTTGTTGCAGATGATACTTTTGTGCAGACCCCTAAATTTAAGTCCTTTATATATGAGTATAAAGGAAGACTAATAAGAGAAAGGTTAAAGGAAATTGACCTTGAGAAAGAGTCTTATGCCTTGAAAGAGTTGCAACATGAAGTTGATAGGGAAATGAGAAACATGACTACTGAGAGAGGAAGAGCATTATTGCAAGAAGTTGGATTTATGCTCCTTCCTAGGTGGGATATTAGTTCAACCTTTGTGTTTGACAACTTTTTGAAGAGAAAGAATAAAACTTTGCAAATAACAGATGAAGTAGGTGGCAGGGTCTATATAGGGTCAAGCTACAATCCTAATAATACCACTTTGCAAATTTGGGCTCTTTACCCCCCAGGTAAGAAGCCTTCTCTCATTGACCATGATCATATTTTTGGACATATCCTGGTGCAAAGATTAGGGGAGACAAATCCCTTGGAGACTGCTGACTTGAATGTGAATGTAGTCAAATTCACCAAAGCCCAAATCCAAAAGCTAGTAAGAGATAACCAGTGGCCAATAGAGGAAAATGATAGGTTGAAACAAGAATTAACCAACTACAAAGATAGGCTGACTGCTTCTCCAAGGCTTTACTCTCCTTTAATTGAACATGAAAGAAAATTGTTAGAGGCCATGTCTAAGACTACTCAATGGAAGCATAAATTTGAAAAGGCTCAAAAGGAACAAGAATCACTAAAAAGAAAATTGAAGGCTACTACTTTTGAAGTAGCATCTGGGATAATTTGTATGAAATTCAAAGATATGTTCCAACATGCAAATGGTGTCTGGCATGCTCACAGTGGAACATACAAGGCCCTCATGGAGCATGGAAGTCTTCTTGATAGGATGAAGGAAATGGAATCCCATATCAAGGAAAAATGTGGAGATAATAATGATTTTCTCTAAGAATGTCAAAGCCTCATGAATACACAAAAACTTCCAGAATATCTTGACACAAGAATTGAGTGACTTCAACCAGCCACTATGTATGTCCATGCTATATTTCTTTGAAGAAACAGATTTGAAGGATTAGGAAACTTGGAAAAATGAGATCAAAATATTTTCCAAGCATCCTGGATGCCATCAATGATGAGGATGAGGTACTCAGGAAAATGCATAAGTAGCTTGGGAGGATTGTTGGATTGGAGAATGTAATGATTGACACTCTACAAAATGCAAACACTTATGCCCAGGAGAAATACATTGATCACATGTCAAAGGTTAATTTGTTCCTTGCACAAGTTGTATGAGGAGGTAGTCAGAGTTTGGTTGTTGTGGATGCATTAACATGGTGCTTGAGCCTTGAATAGATCTTAGGTGGTCACGGGTGCTTGCTAATGATTAATGGACTGTGGTGCATCCAACAATAAACTCTTTTTTAAGTTTCTATGTTATGTTAATTATGCTTTAGTTAAGAAAAAATGTAATTTTTTTGAATGGACCTAAAGCTCTTTGCTTCCCATACAAATAGGGAAACCAAGGTCTGATTTTTATCATCATATCATCATCATTTCAATCCATTAGAATAGATACTAGACCATCTCACCCACTTATTCATATCAAAATAACTCATTTTATGTATGTTTATATTTTGAGCAATATAATGGAGTAGATACATTATAACTAGTAATCCATTTTTAGTGTTCAATTGTTGTGTCGATTTTCATGCTTATTTATTGCTTTGTTGTCTTCAAAGTGGTCTTTTCAAGTTGTTTAAATCTGCAAGATTTATCAAGGCACATTTTTTGTTATTGTGTGGATGCTTTGATTGGTTTCTAGTTAGGTGTGAATTAAAGTCCTTTCAAATAATTTACTTTAATTGGTTCGTATTAAGGATTAAAGTCCTCTTAGAGATTGGAACCCTCTTATGGTCTAAAAAGCTACGTTTTTGAGACCCAACGGATTGCAAATAACTCTAAAAATTTAGAAGTCTATGAAATAGTCTATATATTCTTTTACTTGTAAATATTCTTGTACTTGTATATTCTATGAAACATTCCTTATTTTCTATGAAACAGTGTATATATTCTTGTACATGTAAATATTTTTTTACTGTTATGTCTATTAATGAAAACAATGTTTGAATATAAAATGATTCACCCTTTTTTGTAAGTGGGTATGTGAATTATTGTTTAAGGAAAAAACATACAGTGTTTACATTTTCAGTTTACTAGTTTCAAATCTTCATTTTCTATGTATATAAAATTGTATATGCTCTTTATCTCTAATGACAAAACAATAATGTCATTAGAATCATGGTTTTCAATTTCAGCACCATCATTGTCCACACTTTTCATATCCTATTCACTTTTAAGTACAATCATCAAAATTTTATTTTTATTTCTTGTCCCAGTTAATCTTGATTCCTTTTAGTGCAACACAGTAGGTTGCATGATAAATTTCAAACATTTTCTTTGCATTTTTTTGTATATATTATTTTCTCAGTGCATCATTATGTAACAACAATTCCACTTCTAAGATATATAGTAAAAATAAATGAAAGAACATTTTTGTTTTGTCAAGGGAAATGTATGGTGAATACCCTATGTCTTTCAGATAAGTGTGCAAGCGAAATAAGACATAACTAATTGAATCTGATTTTCTACTGTACAATTGTTTTTTTATGTGCTTTTTACTTTTTGAATGTGGATTAACCTTAGAAAGAGACTAATTATCTTTTCTTAAATGAATCCTTTACATTTGTTTTCTATGAAAGGAATTTACTGCTTGACAATGGGTTTGTGAACTTCATACAAATTAAGATTGGTGTAAAAGGCCATCCCCGCAAATGTTGTTTGGTCTAGAATTATAATGGAAAATAAAAAAACTTGCTAGGAGAATAAAATAGGTTTTCAATTGTCCAAGTACAACATAATATTACTAAAGAATTTCAAAGTTTAGGCCATAAGAATCATCCTTTTTTAAACATGGATTGCAAATAATTCTGAAAATTTAGAAGTCTTGGTCATTAACATTATTGTCTGCTACAATGTCATCTATTGTATCATTGTCAATGTTCATATGTTCTTTCAAGTATTTAATATTATCATCATCCTCATCTTGACCTGCAACATCTTCATCATCATTGAAATTTGACTTTAGACCATCTATATTGTTACCAGATGTATTTGGATCATCATTTTCTATACCATCTGTATTGTTGTCTTCCATAACATCATCTAACTCTGGATTGTTATCTTCTTGTGCCTGAACATAACCATCTTCAACATCATCATGGATGTCAATTTCTTCGATGTTCTATAATCCCTCTCTCTCATTTTGTTGGCCATCATTGTGTTGCTTAGTATCCACTAATGCATTGTCAAATACATGCCTTAATATTGGATCATAATCTATGACAAATATCCATTTCGGGTCCAAAATATCTTCATAGAAAAATACCTGCACATGAATGACATACATATATTAGACGTATGTTATAACAATTTTATTGATTAATAAACACATGTATATATTTGCAATAAGCTATGAATTAATAGATTAATGATCACTACCGCTTCTTGTTTGAGTTAAAGAAATACCTGCTCACAATGAATTGGTAGAACAAAAGGTTCCTTATCCTGCGGTAGGAATGATGAGGAATCTATAGAAAACAATCCACTATGGGTATCATGTCTTTGTGTCCTCTCAAATGCTTCATACCATCTACACTTAAAAATAAAACATTTAAAAGAGTGGTAATCCAACTCAATAATTTCTTGTATTTTCCCAACATATTGTAGATTTCCTTCAATTCTATTCTTATCTTTTGAGCTTGATCGACTGGATTGCTCGAAGTCAACCATGATGCCACAATCGAAGGATCATCTCTTTATGTCTACACTTTCTACACTATAATGTCGACCATATGCCCACATTGTTGGATATTTCCTCACCTATGAAAGACCATTTATTTCAGTGAAAACAAATATAATGACAGATATTAAACTAGTTAATACTGTCAAAATTATAAGGAAACAACATTTTGTAAAATTCCAACTGTACCTTTCTTTCACACCCTCTAGACATGTTGATTTCATCTTTTGTTATGTTTGAATCTGTACCTACATCTTCTATTTGATTTTGAATTTGTTCAATAACCCATTCTAGTGTGCAATCTTTGCCCCATTCCCCAAGCAGATGAGTGGGAAATGGAGTATTCCTTGGGTTCGATCTCTTAAACTGTCTCCTTGCTTCTAACACTTCTCTCTTTTTATCATACAGATCAATCCATTTGTTCATAAAGTCCATGTGGTATAGAATGAACTTGTCGAGTATAGAACTTTCATCTACACCTATTACATGTCAACATGCTTATTTCAAACTCCAAATGTCATGTTATTAATTTGACAAATAAATTACAAAGTAAATTAATGATTGCAAGAAAAATAACCACACTGATCATGAATTTACTTACTAATTTATACTTCAACACCATTAGATTTTGGTTTTTTCTCCATTAATAATATCTTATGCTCGTTCTTCATCCTAGATGTGTGGGCCATCTTCAAAATCCTTACCAAGGAATTCACACAGGAAGAAAAATGCTTCATTCAATACATACCCTTATGCCATGCAACCCTCTGGATGTGCCTTTTATCAGACATATCTTTTAAGAGTTTTCATATACCTCTCAAAGAAAAACATCCACCTCGTTGATACGACACCCGCCAATTCAATGTCATCGACTAAGTGTATAAGTAAATGGACTTGTAGGTCCATGAAACTTGTAGGGAGCTCCTTCTCAAATACACATACAATTTCTACAATTTCCTTCTTCCACTTTGGCACTTCAGATTCATGGATCTCCTTGGAGGTTACCCACCTAATTTAAGAATAGTAAATTAGTATGAACCTTTAGTCATAAATTAAAATGCAATATAATATCTCTATGTCTCTCACACATGAATATTTCATATAACCACATACCTTGTAAATGTTGACAATCAACTTATGGCATTCCTTAAGTCAACTGTAAGACAAGAATCCCCCCTAATTTCCAATGGCATGATATGCTATCAAACACATTTATGAAAAGGTCGTTAGTAATTTTTTCTCATACAACAAAATATCAAAAAAAAAAATAGTGGTTAATCAATGTTACCAGTAAATGTTAAATGTTGATTTATAATACCTTCATTAAATTATGAAAATCATGTGTTTTAAATCTTGTGATATGCCCATCAACTGTAAAAGCTTTAGCTAAGGATGACCCATAGCTAGTAGGTGTCCTTATTGAATAGGTGGCATTTTTTAGTTGGTCTAGCTCTTTTTTTTTCAAAATACATGGAGCTTCTGCATATGTTTCATTTTCCCTATTTGGCCACAAATGCTTTCTATCAAAGTTGGTACACGAAAGAGAAATATCTCTTCTCAAAGACAAGGTGTCCTTCTCTTTGCTTGATATGTGTCAAAATATAGAATTTGGGACATTTTTGAAGATGTGCATAGCATCTAATAGGTGAGATATTAATAGATCCTTCTAGTAAGGGAGCTCATAAAATATGGATTTCCTTTTCATTCCTTCTCACATATTAAGTACAACTTGTTCTGGTTCTTCAATTGAATCACCCTGATCAAAAAAATCCTCCCAAGCCTTCAATTCAGCATCTTCATACTTCTTAAGCCAATCACCTAGACCCATAATCATGGGAGGGCCTCTATTTTCAACTTTTCCATCAAATTGATTCTTCAGGTGATTTCTAAACCTATGATCTAGTGGTAGAAAAACCATGTTGTTTTCGTAAATAAATTTATGTAGATCTTTAGAATACCACCCTTGAAATTGTTCTACACGTCCTTGACATGCAAATATCCCCTTTGTTTGAAGCCCTACAATTAAATAAGTAATGTTAATAACATAAAAATAAATAGTATAAAACTAAGTATGAAAGTTGGGATGAAAATAAACTATGAATGTAAGTACGTAAATATTTTATTTTACCAGAATAAACATTAAGCCTTGGGAAATCATGAATAGTCCAACATGGCACACTATGCAGCATGAAGGACCTATTTGATGGAAGACATGATATGTCATACATTCTTATGCCTTTCCATAGCAGTTGCGTCTCATCAATAAAAGGCGCAAGATAAACATCCATGTTTTTAACTTGATGTTTTCCTGGAACAATGAGAGTCAGCATAAGGTGCTCCTTTATAACACTCATCCATGGGGGAATATTGTATACTATCAATCTGACTGGCCAAACACAATAATTTGAGCTCAGGAAAGAGAATGGGCACACTCCATCAATTGCAAGACCAAACCTGATACTATGGGGTTCATCTTTGAATTTTGTTGGCCATTTTTCCTCTATGTGTTTCATTACTTTGGAGTCAGCTGAAATTCGCATGAATCCATCTTTACTCTTGTTCTTTGCATGCCAGTCCATCAATTGTGCTAGTGAATTGCAATGAAACATTCGTTGAAGTCTAGGTATAATTGGCATGTGATGTAAAACCTTCTTTGGAACTGTAGGACCTTGTACATCTGTATGATATCTCTTCTCTTTGCATATAGGGAATTCTACCTTGTTTTGATATTCATCTCTGTATAAAATGCAATCATTTTTACATGAATTAATTTTCTTATATTCAATCCCCAACACAACCAACAATAGACGCGCCTCTCTGCAAGTTGATGGCAACACATTCTCTTCAAGGAATATTTTAGTTTTTAGTGCCCTGTAAGATTACCAAAGATTAAATCAATTGAATGTTTGACTTATGATGAACATGTTTGATATGTCAATCTATAATAGGACTGTTTATTTACAATATATGGTTTTAAATTCCCCTTAAAGAAATATAAATGAAGTTGATGAATGTTTATGAATTATGTACACCAATTGACAATGCAAAGTAAGAAATAGATTTCAACTCACTTCAGTAGGGTAGTGAATCCTTTGTCTGACCAACCAAATAGTGAATTGATTTCTAATAATATTAATTTGCATGCCAATTTTGAGGTTCTACTTGCACCCGATTTGAACATGGGTGTCTTTGATGCTTGCTTGATGGAGTCTTTGATGTTGTTATCATCAACATTATGATGGTGGTAATTACCCCTACTATCATCGTTACTGTCAACCATATCATCACTATTGTCATAATTTTTTCCATCCCCAAAGAAACCTGTAAGCATTTCATTCAATCCTTCTTCATGCACTGCATTTTCACTATCATCATCATCATCATTAAGGCTAGGTGGCATGTCATCAGCGTATGCGACTCTCATCAGCTCTTCAAATTTATCAAGTGGTAGTGTTCTCTTCAATCTTTCTCTTCTCACCCTAGTATGGTTTAAAGGATGGTTTGGATCATCCCATCCAAATCTTAATAACCTAGTTGGATCTTGGGCATTAGTATGTGTTTCATCAAAATCTTCTACCTATCAACAAACGAAAGCATTATTTAATGTTTGGAAACAATTGAATAAATCATAAATGTATCAATTTCAAAGAAATATAATCAAATATGGCTTAAAAAATAAAATATAAATTTTATAAACATATATACATCAATTGAATAATGGAACATTATTTTATAGACTATTTTTTATACAATAATTTAAATAAAACACAATTTTGACAACATAGTTTATAAAGCATCAATCCACACTCATTTATTATTCTTTGGTTTTAATCAATTGTAGGAGGTGTAATACTAGCTGGAAGTTCATCATATATGTAATGTCTTTGTACAATCACTTGTTTGAATTGTTTCTTTCCATGACATACAGAACATCCACAAACAAACAATTTTCTCAACATATTCATCCCATGCACTATAGTCTTGACCTACCTCTTCTTCAGTGCAATCATTTGTTGTGTCTATAGTATCCATTATCATATCCTCTTCCACCCACTATCATCTATGTGATTTAATAGTTTTAGGTCCATGTCCACATACATATCTTCTTCTTTTGCTAGTTGAACACTCAAGCTCTGCATTTGCTCCAATCTCCATCTAAAATAATCAACAACATGCATTAATTTATGTCAAGATTGGATAATACATTATAAATTTCAATAATACTGTGAAAAAAGATGGACATATCACAAAATCCCATCAAATCATTTTTTCCTAAGTTAAATCAAAATTTGAGTACCTGATGTCCTGCTTCATCCATTGTGTCCTCATTTGATATGACACGATTTGTTGCCATGGCCTCGTCTCGACCCTATAATACACAACATAGTAAATAATGTTTAGTACACCAATTATATAATTTCAATATCCAACACAAAACATCACTTTAGTCATATATTTAACATATTGATATCTCCTCTATGTTGTAGCATTTGTGAATTCATAAACACCTTCCTCCTTTGGTTGAGGTTTCTTTCTCTTCTTACCTCTATTGTATCTGCAGATTCTATTGTCTCATCTATTTCCACCCACTTTCCTCTCAGCGATTTAGTATTTCTATGCCGTCCACATCCTCTCTCCATGGCCTCCTCTGTGAATAAAAATGTTGCCACAGAAGATTTTACCGCACTACCGCCGAGAAGGAAGAAGCAACTTGTAGGACCGCAGTAAAAACCACTCTACCACACCAAGCTGATGAAGGAACTGCGGGATAGCGGTGGTCACTGCACTACCACATGCCAATGGTAGAAGACTTGTGGGAGTCACCGCAACACCATCAGGAATAGAAGGAAGACTCGTGTGCTACCACAGAATATTTCACCGCACTACCGCCGAGAAGGATGAAGCACCTTGTGGGACCACGATAAAAACCACTCTACCGCACCGAGCTGATGAAGGAGCCATGGGACAATGGTGGTCACAAAAATAAGGTAGGAGTTGGAATTATTTCCAACACTCTAGATCTTGTGATACACAACAATGAAATAGTCACTATACCACAATGATAGGCGCTCAATTAGGTGCACTTGGCATCACCTTAGACACCCCAAACATATTACATTAACAGCCAAAAGTTGGTGCTAAATTTGGTGTTAACTAACACCAACTAAAGCATTGACTATTGAATCAAAATAAAAAAATTAAAAATTTCCCACGTGAAGGAAGAAATCCAACGACAAAAAAGGGAAAAATGTCGCACGAAGGAAGAGAGCAGGGCGCTACCAACAACTAATGAGAAATTTAATTTAGTTTGCGACACCATAGGTAAGGTTACAATTTTTTCTTTCTTCATTGAATTCATGATTGTTTACTACTCTTTGTATTGCATTTGAATTCGTGATTGTTTACTAGTTTGTGGCCTAACCTGTCAAGGCAACCTCTAAATTGTCCCATCATTATAAATTGTAAAACCTTTGAGAAACCAACAAAAAAAATTTCCCTACCTATTTGAGCTTTGGTTGAAAATATTTAACACAAATCCAGGATGCCTCCATATTCTTTCCCTAACCTGGGTATCAAGGAAATAGTGAACTATTTGGAAAATCTAGGAATTGGGTCGATCACTGCTGAGCAACTGCTGAAAATAAACGCAGAAACTACTTGGTTTTGCCCAGTCGCACCATAGTCACCAATGCCATGACAAATTCATGCAAGATTGTATTACGAAATATTTTTCATGATAAGGTTATCAACACTAAGCAAACCTAGCAAACATATTTTCCCTAAGTTATAAACACTAAGCAAACCTAGCGAACATGTCATTGTTGAGCAACTGCTGAAAATAAACACAAAAACTGCTTGGTTTTGACCAATCGCGCTATAGTCACCGATGCCATGACAAATTTGTGCAAGATTGCATTATGAAATAGTTTTCATGATAAGGTTATCAACACTAAGAAAACCTAGCAAACATATTTTCCCACAAAACAAAACTTTCATACCACAAACTAGACAAAAACTTTCATACGTGACAGTGTGTACTTCATTTGCCTCCACAAACTAGACAAAAATAATTTTCCCTAGGTTGCCTCAAAATATCAAGCAATAGAAGTGTTAGCTCTCAAAAATGCAGGTAAAGGGTACCTCAAGAGGCTGCCAATCTCTTGATACGTTTTAGGGTAACAAACAAGGTTAAAAGGCTTAAACCTTCTACTCATCAGGTGCTGCTAGACCTAGGTGGGTGTACCTATATGAATTGGGCAGACTTGACTTATGATCTTCTCTCTTGCAGTGATTTTTCCACAATGGCAGATGAAAATGGACAAATAAAATCAAATTTGGTATAAATTGTATAGCAATATTCAAAACTAAATCATAATATGCTCAGTTAACAGATGTAAAAAGAAAATGAATGAATCTAAATGGTGAAATGCAGAGACTAGTGCCTTATTGGGTATGCGGAGTCAAAAGAAATATGAAACAAGTACTTCATTCTGGAAAACATTCAAGTTGTTCAGCATATGATTTAGTTTATAGCTTGTATAAACATGCAAGGTTATGATTATTGAGTTCTTCTTATTTATCCAACTGACATTCCCTAATTACTATGATTAACTTAAAGGATTTAATCTTTACTGGAAAGAACCAATCAGTTGATCATACAGATGCAGCAAATGTGCACTGAAAAATCAGATATAAACTTGTTACACCAATTTAAATAACCAGAAAACACCATATTGGAGATAACTTCAATAATGCTTTCAACAAACACCATAAACAACTGATACCAAAAACAACTACACCATATTAAAAGATTTCAACTGATATCTCCATGATTTTAAACATGCAACATAGTCTCATATTGGTGAAACATTGTGTTCTACTGTATTCTACTCTCTAATTCTAATTCTATCCCCATTTACAATTGGAAATAAAAATTTATACATCTGTATCTAAAGAGACACAATGCTTCGCATTCCAAATGTTGGCCAACATTATGCATTCGGGCACTGCTAAGCACCCGTCGAAACATTCCGCAAGAAATGTCTCACCGGGACATTCTGTAGTCATACCAATCCTCAACATTACACCGATAGTCATCCTATGCATCACTGTGAAGTCATGTCATCTTACCGATACTTTGAGTCTCACCAACAAATGTCCATTCATCCCATGTGTTTCGCTGTGACATTCCGATGTCAGGGAGACGTTTCATAGATCGCCTATGTCTCACCAAGATGTGCTCTTTTGTTATGTTTGATTCATCGTGACCCTTTAGAATCTGGGAGACGTCTCATAGATCACACTGTGTCTTACCGAGATGCACCCCGTGGTAACTTTTTGGTCGCTGAAACATAACCACCTTTTTGCTGATGAAATTAATCTTACTGATGAAATAAATTTCATCGGCAAGACTATGAATCTTTGAACAGACTCGTACTGATGCCAAATGTCTCGTCGAAGAAATCTATCGGTGTGACTTATAGGTCGGCAGGACTACATGACTTCCTCCCGACAGTTCCTTGATATAATCCCTTCGTTGTGTCAGCAAGACCAAACACCTTCGGTAAGACCCTACTCCGAACACTTTAGTCTTACCGATATGCATATCTTCATCGGCGTGACAAGATAGGTCGGCAAGACTGTGAGACCTTATCCTGATAACCCCTGGTAGAGTCCCTTGCACATGTCAGTGAGACCAGAAGTACTCGTTGAGACTTTACTCCAATGCATATTAATCTTACCGAAGTGTTCTTTTTGTTGTCGGTCGATAAGACACTATGAATTTGCCAAGACCCTACATCGATACCGCTTAGCTTGGCTAATAAGCCTCCTCACATTGGTCGGTGAGACATGCCCCATTTAGTGAGACCACATATCAAATACAATTTGTTTGGCTGAAGTGCTTGGTCATTCCACACTAGTCGATGAGACACAAAGAGTTCACCGAGACTTCACCCTGAAGAAAATCTCTCACCTACATGCTCCTCCTGTCGCTGGTCAGTGAGACAAAATGCGATCTGTAAGACCTTGGGTCGATGATAGCCCCCTCTGCCGATGGATGAATTTTCTCCTATCGCTGAGACAATGATCTATGTCACGCCGAAATGTGCCTGCAGATGATCTTATCAGTGTGACATCCCTGAGGTCCTGCCGATAATATGAAACAAATTTATATTAGAAAAAAATGCAATATGGATCAGGAAGACCTTGATTTCTTCATGCTGATAGGAATATAATATGGAATAATCAGACCTAGATGGACTCATGGGATCTCATGGTTGGTTATGGGCAAAATTTTATGAAGAGAGGACCTTGTGCTTATGATGAAGACTTGTTTGGAAACTCAAGGGTATGAAACAACTTGTGAAATTATTCAGAATTTTATAGTTCTAATAGTGGCTCTATCTGGGGATGAATGATTGTGAGATCATTGCAAGGATACAGAGTTTTGGGTGAGCAGACCAAACTCAAGGTGATGGATGATGTGAGCAAGATGGAATGAAAGGAAATGAAAGTGACCCTACACTAATGTACATGGAAAAATTATTTTGAAACAAGGAAAATCAGGATTGTCCATGTACTGGCAAGTCTTGCTCCTTTTATTTCCTAAACTAATATGCATGGAAGATAGAATTTTGAGAGGATTGTCAAGGATTTTCCATGCACTGGCAACCCTTAATCCTCTACATTGTTCAAGAGAAAAAATGCTTCAGAAATTGCCCATGTACAGGCAATTCCTGATCTTCACTAGCAATATTTTTTAGATAATATGAATCTTCACCTCTCTTTCCAACAACCACAAAAGGTCCCAGCCACAAGGATTCAAATTTCCCATGCTTGCCTTTCTCCTGACACCTTGCGTTCCACATCAGTACCAAATCATCTTCCTCAAATTTTCTATCTTTTTCCTTTTTATCAAATAGATACTTCATCTGTGTCTGTAACTTTATGTTTTGATTTTGGGCAACTCTCCTTATTTCATCAAGTTCAACTAGTTGCTCCATTCTCTCTTCCATAGGTTTTGGAATATCCAAATCTTCTTGAAGGACAAACTTGTAGACTGGTAACAAATTCTACAAAGGCATCTTGGCTTGTGTTCCATACACCAATTCAAATGGAGATTTTCCAAATGCCTTTTTTATAGTGATTCTGTCAGGCCAAACAACTAATCTCAATTTTGAATCCCAAGCCTTCTTGTTCTGACCTAGCATCCTCCTTATAATCTTCAGAAGACTTTTATTACTAGACTCTGCTTGACCATTGGCTTGTGGATGGTAAGGAGCTACATAAGAAATGGTGATGCCATATGTACTACAAATTTTTTTGAATTCATCTGATCTGAAACACATCCCATTGTCAGTAATTAGTCTTAGTGGTGTATCGAATCTGGTAATAATATTCTCCATTAGAAAATTTGTCACCACTTTACTTGTAGCCTGTTTGGTTGGGACTGCTTCAACCCATTTGGTAAAATAATCAGTGGCCACTAGTATCCACCTATGTCCACCACTTGATTTTTCTTGTACCTCTCCAATGAAATCAATTCCCCATTGATGAAAAGGGGCATCATCCTGCAAGGGTTGAAGTGGCAAAGCTCTTTGATATTTCAATTTTCCAAAGAATTTCTGGTAGGCCTCACATTTTCTTACAAATGTAAAAGAGTCATTAAAAACTCTTGGCCAATAATAACCTGCCCTGAGAATTTTATGCACAGTTGTCTTTCTTGAGTAATGTCCTCCACAAACCCCTTCATGCATTTCACTTAAGACATGTCTGGCTTGTGATTCATCCAAACATAACAATAGTATACCATCCCTATTCTTCCAAAATAGATCTCCATCCATGGAGACATACTTAAATGCCTGCAACTTCAAAGTTCTTTTCTGGCTATCACTCAATTCCTCTGGAAACTTCATGTATTTAAGATAATGGATGATATCTGTATACCATGGAGTATGCTCAATGCTCAAAATTGCAGTTCCTTCTTCTACACTACAAATTTGATTTGCTTCAATATTCGCCTCTGCCATTAACTTAGCCAAGCCCTGACCTCTTACCAGTTTAGTAATTTGTATCTCCATATCAAATTCTTAGATTTTGTTAATCCATCTGCATCTTTTTCTTGTTACTTTAGACTGTGTCAGAATATCTTTGACAGCTGCATGAGGGACGTAAGCAACCACCTTTTCTCAACAAGATATGGCCTGAAAGCTTTTATAGCTTTTACTAATGCAAATGCATGTTTTTCCATTATATCATACTTTAATTCAAACCCCTGCAATGATTTACTAAAGAAAGACACATGTTTTTCATAACCATTCTCATTCTTTTGTAACATAACAGCAGCAATAGTGTGCATTGAGGTGAAACAAAATATCTGAAAAGGTTTTGCAAAATCTAGAGATTTGAGGACAGGAGCCTCCTTGATGGCCCGTTTATGGATATAAAAGCTTCCAAGGCTTCTACAGTCCACTCTATTTTTTGTCCCTTCTTCAACATTTTTGATATGGGTTTAATGATCTCAGCAAAGTTAGAAACAAATCTCCTAACAAAATTAATTTTTCCAAAGAATGACTATATAGCCTTAACAATTTTAGGAACAAGAATTTTATCAATGGCCTCAACCCTCTCAGGATCTAGCTTAATCCCTTCTTTTGAAAAAATATGTCCCAAGAGCTTACCTTATGTGACTGCAAAATGACACTTCTTAGGATTCAAGCTGATACCATACTCTAAGGATTTAATAAATACCTTCTCTAGATGTTGAACATGATCTTCAGCCTTCTTTGAATAAGCAGTCAGGTCATCCTGATACACCACCATGATAATATTGATCAAATCTGTAAATGCCACATTCATAGCTCTTTAGAAGGTTGCTCCTGCATTCGTAAGACCAAATGGCATTCTCATGTAAACATATGTCCCCCAAGGAGTTGTAAATGTCATCTTATATTGCTCAGATTCCTTGACCTTGACCTGGTTATACCCTGAAAACCCATCCATCATAGATAATAGTTCGCACCCTGTTACCTTATGCAATATAGCCTCCATATTGGGTAGAGGATAATTATCTTTGAGGTATGTTTAGATTTCTGAAATCTACACATAGCCTGATATCTCCATTTTTTTTTCTCACAGGGACCAAGTTTGAGACCCACGTTGAATGTCTGATTGGTTTAATGATTCCCCCATCTCTGAGCTTTGCCAATTCTTCTTGCAGTTTAGGCTCCAATGTTGGATTTATGGGTCTTTGCTTTTGTCTAAATGGCCTAGCATATGGCTTCAATGGTATTTCATGCTGAAACAGATCTTCCCTATATACTTTTAGATCTTCATAAGACCATGCAAACACATGTTTATATTTTCTTAGCAACTCTATCAACATTCTTCTAATTGTAGGGCTTATCTTCTTCCCTATGTACACCTTTCTTGGTGTCATCTCAGTCCCCAAGTTAATTTCTTCAATATCCCCCCTATTTAATGGTGCTTGCTTTATGAGGGATCGATCATTTCCATCATACACCCTCTCCAATGCCACTAAGCCCTTAGGAAGCTTATTTGTTTTAAGCTGTAAGATCTCCTTTCCAAATATTGTTTGCTTCCCATCCACTTCCTCAACAAAGGCATTAAAATCAATTTCTTGGGCTTCATATTGGTCTATACAGTGGAGAAATTTCAAAAGGTCAGTATCATCATTAAAGACCTACCAACTACATATGTTATCAAGGACTGCAGGCCTTGTCTTGAACTTAATTTGTGATACTCTAGCCAATGTAATGTCATCTCTTTTCAGCACCACATTTGCTAGAAAGTCTGCCATTATGTTCTTTGACCTATCAATCCACTCAATTGTGTCCCACACAGCATTCCTGTATTGTTTTAGTCTCTTATGTTTTGCTGCATATTTTGACTTAATTTGTGAAACAACCAACTCAGAATCCCCTAAAACAGTCAGCAACTTGATTTTATGCTTCACAGCTATATTCAAACCTGTTATTAAAGCTTCATATTCTGCCACATTGTTTGTACATTCAAATGTTAACAGGAATGAATACTTAAATGTAATACCTTCAATCGAAACAAACACAATCCCAACTCCATTACCTTCTTAGCTGCATGCTCCATCGAAATACATTTTCCAAACTTCATTGCAATTTTGTGCCACATTCTTTTCAATTGGGTCACTATTGGTTAATTTTGGGTGAGCTGGTTCTATGTTGAAACTCCCAAGATTGACATCACAAAAATAGTTGATTTGATCTTGTGGTACACAGTCTACAACCTGATTCATCCTTGGCTCCTTGTATAACTTTACTTCCTGACCATTTACCATAATTGTTGCATAAGACAGATCAAATTGGACATTTCCACCAACTGATGTAGTCCATTGTCTTGATAGAAGCATCCCAAATTGAGGAGGGGTGTCAATTACTGTTATATCAATATTATATGCCACCTGAGGATAAGTAGCTAGTTTAACTTCAACATCCTTCATTATACCCACCACCTAAATAGGTCTATTATCCATTGCATAGCACTTCCCTCCAGTAGTATCCACCCACATGCCTAGCTATTTCATTACTCCTACTGGCATAATATTCATGGCAGCGCCATAATCTATCATGCAGTTCCTCAACAATTTGTTATTTATTAGTAATGTAGTGAAAAAAGGATCAACTGGTGGAGGATTTAACACTGAATTACTAAGGCACACTTCTGGGATATTTACTTTCTCTTGCTTACTTTTAACAGCCATCTTACTTTCAAAATTTATATGTTTTTCATTTCCATTTGTTATTAATTGAACAACGCTGTCTCTGTATTCCTTAATTTTCATCATCTCAAGTAGTGGCATAGACATTTTTACTTGAGATAAAGCCTGAGTGAAATCAAAAGAAGAACCCTTAGCCTTAATCATTTTCTTTTGTTCTGATGATTCTCCTTTGTTCTCTTCTTTTTCTTTTTTACTTGGTTGATCAGTCTTTTGTATTTCTTTATGTAATTCCTTTACTTCTTCCTTTTGGACATGCTTTTGTTCACTTTTATCATTTTGTTTGTTTTTTGTTTTCTTCGGAGCTTCTTGTGTCACTTTTTGATCCTTCGTAAAGATTCCCCTAGGGACACCTTCCTTCTCATTCACTATCCTATTTCTCAACCAGTACTTACTCTTTGCTTCTTCGACTATAGCAATAGTTAATCTCTTTATCTCCTCTTCAGTGAGTTTCCTCATGCTGCCCTGAGTAGGCACCTCATCAGAATATTGCTCTGTATAATCTTCCTTAGAATCAGAAAGGATCTGTTGTTCAGCCATGTGGACATTGTACTTCTGATTTGAAACATCATACTCATAACCTTCATCCTCTGAAGATGAGTACCTCTCCTCCACACGATGAAAAGTATTTGAAGTTAGATATATTGTGTGATCTTCTCCATCGTTTCCCATCAACATTCCTTCTTCTTGCATTATTTGGGCTACAACACAATAATCTGGTGAATGTGGCTTATTAAAAACTTCACAAAAATAATAGTTATTCACCATATAAGTTCCCTTCTTCCTTAATGGATCAGGAGTCTCTTTGTTTCTAGGCCTATCTGTTATAGGTTTTCCATCTTTCCAATTTGTATTATAGGGCATGTCATGTAACCTAGGCCTTTCATTTTTGTATGTGTTCTCATGTTTGCATTGGTAATTATTGGTTTGTTGAGGAGCCCTAGGGTTGTCTCTTTTATTGATTATCCCAATAGCCTTCCTGTTGTTTTCAATTGTTAATGCTATCTTTTGAGCTTTAGCCAAATATTTTAGGAACCTATTTCTTAGTTCATATCCTATTTTAGGATCGAAGGCGTTTAGGTAAACACTCAATGCTACAGAGTCTGGCAACTTTGATCCAGGAGGTATTCTATTTTGTAGTTTATTTAATTTCAAGTTGAAATCAAAAATTGAATCATTCTAACTTTTCTAAATTCACATCAATTCATGAAGAGTAGCATCTGGTGCACTTAGATTCCCATATTGCTCAAGGAATCGGTCTTAAAATATTTGGAGAGAATCAATAGAGGTTGTTGTTAGGCTATTGAACCAATCTCTAGCTTCTTCAATAAGCGACATCATGAATAGCCTCATATGTAAATCTTCATAAGGTACATCCAAATCTTGAATGAAGGCATTGAAACTCCTTAAATAATCCTCAGCAGTAATTGCATTACTCCCTGTAAACTTAGGCACCAAATTTCTCCAACTGCCATCCATAGGATAATGGTATAATTGAAACCCTGCCAAATCAAATTGTCTAATCATTGTCGTATACTGGTGAGGGGAAGGGTTAGGTGGATATTGATACATTGGGTTATTATATTGTGTATTATGATGTGGCATATAATACTGACCATGAGGTGGCCGAACATTTGTATATTGTGTGGGAATATGGGATGGATGATTTGGCTATCTATATTGATTCCCTACTTGATGGTAAGGGACCCCTGGTGGATTAGAAGGCCCTGCACCATGATTACCCTACTTATGAGGTGGTACATACTTTGGGGAGCAACCAACTTCTTGAGTAATGTTCTGAGCTTTCTGCAATTTGAATTCTCTCATTTCTTGTATCATCTGGGCTTTCTCCTGTTCTTCTCTTTCCTTTCTTTGAGATTCAAACCATGCTTTTACTTCTTCATAAGTTAAAGATTCATAATCTTCTTGAGGAGTTTCATAATCAGTGGGTCCATTCTGATTACCTTCCATTTTTTGGTCATATTCATGCTGAATTTTGAGTCGTTCAGCTTCAAATTTAGTATGCCACTCTGCATGTTTCTGAGGATTGTGAAAAGGATTTCTTTGATCTTCTGGGGTACATGGTTCTGCACTTGAATTATCTCTCCATGTATCAAAACGGTCATATGTTTCACCATGTGGTATTGATGATTTGTCTTTGTTCGTCATGCACATGTCCTCACTTATCCTTTTACCCTTATCAACCCTATCATATTTGTGTGTCCACTTATTGTTGCCAGCAGGAGCCCCAGTATGACCTCCCCTGTATTGAGATCTTCTTCCATTCATGTCACAATGTTTTTATTAGAGTCACCACCCACATTCTTGAAAGTGAGAAAATATTGTTACTTGTTATTCCTAGCGGAGTCTATATGGATTTATGACTCTATGATTAAGGCACAGACTTTGAGTTAATCCCCAGCAAAGTCACCAATTTATTAGCTCTCAAAAATGTAGGTAAAGGGTACTTCAAGAGGCTGCCAATCTCTTGATACATTTTAGGGTAACAAACAAGGTTAAATGGCTTAAACCTTCTACTCTTCAGGTGCTGCTAGACCTAGGCGGGTGTACCTATATGAATTGGGTAGACTTGACTTATGATCTTCTCTCTTGTAGTGATTTTTCCACAATGACAGATGAAAATGGACAAATAAAATCAAATTTGGTATAAATTGTATAGCAATATTCAAAACTAAATCCTAATATGCTCAGTTAATAGATGTAAAAAGAAAATGAATGAATCTAAATGGTGAAATGCAGAGACTAGTGCCTTATTAGGTATGCGGAGTCAAGAGAAATATGAAACAAGTACTTCATTCTAGCAAACATTCAAGTCTTTCGGCATATGATTTAGTTTATAGCTTGTATAAACATGCAAGGTTATGATTACTGAGTTCTTCTTATTTATCCAACTGTCATTCCCTAATTACTATGATCAACTTAAAAGATTTAATCTTTACTAGAAAGAACCAATCAATTGATCATATAGATGCATCAAATGTGCACTAACAAATCATATATAAACTTGTTACACCAATTTAAATAACCAGAAAACACCATATTGGAGACAACTTCAATAATGCTTTCAATGAACACCATAAACAACTGATACCAGAAATAACTACACCATATTAAAATATTTCAACTGATATCTCCATGATTTTAAACATGCAACATAGTCTCATATTGGCGAAACATTCTATTCTACTGTATTCTACTCTCTAATTCTAATTCTATCCCCATTTACAATTGGAAATGAACATTTATACATCTGTATCTGAAGAGACACAATGCTTCACATTCCAAATGTCGGCCAACAGTATGCATTCAGGTGATGCTAAGCACCCACTGAAACATTCCGCAAGAAATGTCTCACCAGGACATTCTGTAGTCATACCGATCCTCAACATTACACTGACAGTCATCCTATGCATCACTATGAAGTCATGTCTTCTTACCGATACTTTGAGTCTCACCGATGAATGTCCATTCATTCCATGTGTTTCGCTGTGACATTCCGATGTCGGGGAGACATTTCATAGATCACCTATGTCTCACTGAGATGTGCTCTTTTGTTATGTTTGATTCACCGTGACCCTTCAGAATCGGGGACACGTCTCATAGATCACACTGCATCTTACCAAGATGCACCCTATGGTAACTTTTTGGTTGCTGAAACGTAAGCACCTTTTCACTGATGAAATTAATCTTACCGATGAAATAAATTTCATCGACAAGACTATGAATCTTTGAAAAGACTCATACCGATGCCAAATGTCTCGTCGAAGAAATCTATCAGTGTGACTTATAGGTCGGCAGGACTACATGACTTCCTCCCGACAGTTCCTTGATATAATCCCTTCGCTATGTCGGAAAGACCAAACACCTTCGGTAAGACCCTACTCCAATACACTTTAGTCTTACCGATATGCATATCTTCATCGGCGTGACAAAACGGGTCAGCAAGACTGTGAAACCTTATCCCGATAACCCTTGGTAGAGTCCCTTGCACATGTCGGTGAGACCGGAGGTACTTGTCGAGACTTTACTCTTATGCATATTAGTCTTACCGAAGTGTTCTTTTTATTTTCAGTTGGTAAGACACTATGAATTCGCCAAGACCCTACATTGATACTGCTTAGCTTGGCTGATAAGCCTCCTCACATTGGTTGGTGAGACACGCCCCATTCGGTGAGACCACATACCAAATACAATTTGTTTGGCCGAAGTGCTTGGTCATTCCATGCTAGTCGGTGAGACACAAAGAGTTCACCGAGACTTCACCCTAAAGAAAATATCTCACCTACATGCTCCTCCTATCGCTGGTCGGTGAGACAAAATGTGATTGGTAAGACCTTGTGCCGATGATAGCCCCCTTTGCCGATGGACGAATTTTCTCCTGTCGCCGAGACAATGATTTGTGTCATGCCGAAATGTGCCTACAGATGATCCCAATTGGTGTGACATCCCTGAGGTCCTGTCGATAATCTACAACAAATGTATATTAGCAAAAAATGCAATATGGATCAGGGAGACCTTGATTTCTTCATGCCGATAGGAATATAATATGGAATATTCAGACCTAGATGGACTCATGGGATCTCATGGTTGGATATGGGCAAAATGTTATGAAGAGAGGACCTTGTGCTTATGATGAAAACTTGTTTGGAAACTCAGGGGTATGAAACAACTTGTGAAATTATTCATAATTTTACAATTCTAACAAGAAGGAAGCAAGCATTGTCAACAGACTCTGGCCACAATGAGGTAATTCATTGTCAATTTATAGATTTGTAAATGTTTCCATTGTTTCTTTGAATTTTACTTTTTAGTTTTTTATTTCAAAATTTAAAAGAAGAAATATAATTTTAAAAAATATATATATAGGGACATGAGACTGACAAAGATAAAGAGGAATTGTAGTTTTTAGTTTTTTATTTCTAAATTTAAAAGAAGAAATATAATTTAAATATATATATATATAGGGACATGAGATTGACAAAGATAAAGAGGAATTGGCTTCCATATTGGGGGTAGAGGTAGTGAACAAATTGGTTAATGTGGACTGGACAATGCTTGCCAGATACATAGAAAAACAATCTAGTAATGCCCCTCAAACATTGCAAATAAATCAATTGTGTCAAAGGGAATCAATTGATTCCCCAACTAGTCCTGGATCGAACAAAATATCCAAGAGGAAATCAATGACAGTAAACTCTAAGAATGTGGAATAGGGAGCAGAGACTTCCAATGTCCCAGCCACTCCTAGGACACAGACTTCTTCCACCACGCCATGTTATCAATCTTGCATTGGTAGCTACAATACGAAGATAGAATATGAGGTGGTTTAAGGGGAAGTCTGAATGATGGATGTTGGGAATTTTTTTTTGAATAGGTTGAAGGAATCATGCCTTCAACGGTTCAAAGACCATCTACATTTTCCATTCTCACAGATACCCATGCAACTGAAAAAAGTAGTTATCCATGACATGGAGACTGATTTTGGCACAGGTTGGTTTGTAAAGAAGATAAAACTACAAATGTCTCAAAACTGCAAGAAATTTTGGTACAACCAAACAAAGAAGATAAAAAAAATCCCTCCTAAGCTAAGGCAGAAAAGAAGGCCAATTGATGTAAGTGTGAAAGTATGGAAAGAGCTTGTAAAAGCATATGAGAAGTCTTGTGCACAAAGGAATTCCGGTGAGGAGAGTACGCAGGTATTTGAATTTTCTCATAATATTATATCAAATTTATTAAATGATATTTAAATTTTATTTGTACATAGTTAAATTGAATTAGTATATGTTTTAGGACAAGGCCTTCAAGGCTAGGCTTGAGAAACTTTGTGCCATGCATCACAGTGGCCAGAAAGGTTTATAGGCCTTGATTTGTACATTTGTAAGTATATTTAATATGTTAAATGATAATTTTTTTATTTCCTTGGAAAAAGTAAATGATTGCATATTAATTAGTTTAAGTAGTCCATGTGCCATGTTTTGACAGAAGGAGAAATATGGCCGTCATCCAAAGCAATTTGAAAAGAATATGTTACAAAACAAAAAGTGGAACGATTTTATAATCTGGATGGAGAATGAGGTATCAATAGTTGAGTTTCAATAACTTAGTTGGATATTGTTGTGTTAATATGTCAATTTTCATCTCCTGTGTTGAGTTGTTTATTGATGTGTAGGATGAGTAAATAGAGCTCAAATCTTATGATTACAAGATGATCGTTTATGTGCATGAATAAATAGTAGAAGGATGTAGATGAAATGCATAATGGATGGTTGTCATAGAAGTCAAACTACCGAAGTAACAACATTGATCGAGTTAAAATATATGCATCATTTGCATAAATAACTGAAATGCATAACAAATGTTAATCAATACATTGAATTTTGAGATGCGTTGAAATAATTAAAAAAACATGTTTTGGGGAAAATATCAGTAGCTTGGGGGAAGAAAGCATTAACCCTAATAAAATCATTTTCTGTTGTTCTTGATACACCATCTATAAGTTTTCCTTGGATGACAATACTAAATTTCTATATGTTGTACCCCTTAAATGTCCTACATGTTACAAATATGGAATAACAATGCACAACTTTGTATCGATTCCAAAGCCCAAGGCATTCTGAATAAGGGTAGCCAAACTTGATAAGGATGTAGTCACTATTACATGTATTGACAATCCAGAATAGTCATGTAAAGACAACTGCCTGTGAAAACCATAATCAATCAAATTATGCACATTCAAATCTAAGTTTGAAAGCTTGTATTTCAGTCCATGCATCTAAGTCCTTGTTGAAGATTGAGGGTGTCAACAAAAAAGCTAGAATAGCTCTCCTTAAACCATAGCTAGTTTTAAAGTGCAGTATTTCCAAATTCAAATCCACTTCTCAACTAAGGAAAGGAGGTAGGATTTTTAGGTGCTACCTCAAACAGAGAAGGCCATAGAAAACATTGAAATAGAAGATCCAATAAGTAAGATGGCATAGTTGTAGACCATAGATAATCAAAATTCTTGCAATGCATAGATGCTTGTGATATAAAAAAAAGGTGCTTACACATTGGCTGAATATATCCTCATCAAAATGACCAGAAAGAAATTTCAAATTTGTAAGTAAACTCTAACAGTCAAGAAAAATAGTCATAAAAATTGGAAGTAAACTTTGGTAGACATGTAGGTGAACTTAATTCATCTGACTTTATGCCTCTTGGTAGACATCAAGATCTCCCCTCCTAAAGTTTGGACCACATCCATTACCTCCACATAAAATTGGACATCCTTGGTCTTCTTGGTTCCCATGCCATGATATGGTTATGAAAATGAAAATGAAACAAAGTAATCATCTCATTCTCTGTTGGCTGGAAGAATGCATGTAATGTTTTGATACATGATATCAGATCTCTCTTTTTCTCTCATGGTTGAATACCAAAATCCATTATGGTGGGCCTCCAGAGTTCCAGTCATATTTCATCCTCTTCCACCAAATGCTAGCCTGATCCACATGTTTGCCAGCCTAATTGGCTTTGTTTTTGAAAGTTGAATTTTCTTCTCTAACAGTCAAGAAGAACAATCATAAAAATTGGAAGTAAACTTTGGCAGACATGTAGGTGAACTTAATTCATCTGACTTTATGCCTCTTGGTAGACATTAGGATCTCCCCTCCTAAAGTTTGGACCACATCCATTACCTCCACATAAAAATGGATATCCTTGGTCTTCTTGGTTCCCATGCCATGATATGGTTATACAAATGAAAATGAAGCAAAGTAATCATCTCCTTCTCCACTGGCTGGAAGAATGCATGCTTAATGTTTTGATACATGATATCAGCTCTCTCTTCTACTCTCATGGTTGAATACCAAAATCCATTATGGTGGGCCTCTAGAGTTCTAGTCATATTTCATCCTCTTCCACCAAATGTTGGCCTGATCCACACATCTACCAACCTAATTGGCTTTGTTTTTGAAAGCTGAAGTTTCTCCTAAGTCACCGGTGTAGCTCTCTCTGCCTTTTTAGACTCTTTCATTACTATAGATCGTCTCTAGGATTTAATCATTTGTACCACATGGTTGATGTGCTTTGAATCCTTGCATCTAAAGGAAATTTCCTTAACATAAATACTGCTAGGGAATTTCAATGTTGCCATTGTAGTTGGCATTAAAGCTAGTACCTACAACATTGGAAATTATCCTTATATAAGAATTCCCTCCATCTTGTTGGCTTGTAACACTCTTGATGGTGGCTACATGAAATTTGATTTTGATTCCTCTTCTACATTAGAGGGTTCATATCCTTGATCTGACTCTTCTGAATTATCAAAATAAGAATCACTAGCTTCCATATTCAAAAATTCCCAACCACCATCTTCAACAAATTTATTTGGATCATCAGTAATACTCTTCAAAATTGGTCGTTAGTTCAAGTTCATTTTTCTTTCATAATACTTTATATCCATGGAGTTCATCCATTCCTTGATGCCACCAAGTGAAGATTGAGGAATGGCGTCAATGCGGAATACATACCACTTGAAGTCTTTGAAAACAATAGCCATATCAAATTCCTTTTTCCCAAGTCCTACTCTCTCAAGGTTAACAATCTCAATCTCTCTAATAGTGATTACTAAGAAAGGTAGTTCCACCAACTCTACCAAACAGTTTACCATAGGAACAATAAAAGTAGAGGCTTTGAAAGGAACTCCATGAAAACCAAGCTCTCTAAATGGTATATCAAACTCTAGTTCAAAATATTCTAGATGAGGCTGCTCCCATAGCTCTCTTACTCACTTGACAAATCCTTGAAACTTTGTATTGATTTTATTTTTCTTGTCCCTCTCTTACTGTTCTTCCTCAATTTCATCAAGATCATACATTGACCTTCTTGCCCCTCCTAAAGTTTGGACCACATCCATTACCTCCACATAAAACTGAACATCCTTGGTCTTCTTGGTTCCCATGCTGTGATATGGTTATGCAAATGAAAATGAAGCAAAGTAATCATCTCCTTCTCTGTTGGCTGGAAGAATGCATGCTTAATGTTTTGATACATGATATCAGCTCTCTCTTTTGCTCTCATGGTTGAATAATGAAATCCATTATGGTGGGCCTCCAGAGTTCCAGTCATCTTTCTTCTTCTTCCACTAAATGATGGCATGATCCATAAGTCTACCAACCTAATTGGCTTTATTTTTTAAAGTTGAAGTTTGTCTTGACTCACCAGTATTAGCTGTAACTTTTTTGAAATTTTATTATGGTATGTGCACTTTGATATGATGTTATATGATTATGGTTTCATCTCATATGTTGTAATATTAGATATATAATAGAAAAATAATTATTGCATGAAATAAATAATAACTTTTCATTTTAAATATTTTTTTTTTGCAAAACACGGGTCTTCCAGAAGATCAAGATGATCCTCAACATGATATAGATCCACAAAATATTGGTTCTACCAGTACAGATCACATGGAAAAGGATGATGATGACATAGATACGGAAGACACCGAGGCCGATGACAGTGATGACAATGACAATGATGATGATGATAATGATGATGATGATGATGATGATCAGGATGGTGATGATGATGATGAGATAGTTGGTGATAGTAACTAGTGACATTCATGATCATATAGACTACATCATGGATCATTGTTGATATATCGTTATGATGACTCTTTTCATGATTACTACCATATGTATCATTTTCACAGCTTACTATACTATTTTGTTGAGTTGTATCATATCGAGATGTATCATTTTCACTGTCATTTGGACATGTATCATCTTGACTTGTATCAATTTGAGTTACATAATTTATCAATTTTATTTATATCATTTGTACATGTATCATTTTCACTTATGTCGACTGTTGGACATGTATCATTTTGACATGTTTTTGATGTACTGGCATATTTGACTTTCACTTGTTTTAGTTATATATGATGATGATCTTATTAGTATTGAATTGTCAATTTATATATATTAAAGTGGTCGATGATTTTTGGATTAATATTTATTAAGTATGATAATTTTAATTTACTGCTCAGGATGGATGTTGTCAAATTCAATTAAATTATAGAAATTTGATTCACTTGTTTTAATTATAGATGATGATCATGTTACAATAATTATATTATTATTTAATCATATGAGTTAAATAATTAAATTCCTTACTCTATAATCATATGAGTTATTTAAGAGGCATGATATATTTAACTAATTAAATTGAAATAAAACATATTAAATTAATAAATGGAAGCAAAACAAGAAGCATTTTTTAGAAGAAAAAAAGGAAGCAACAATGGAAGCCAAACTAGAAGCAATCTTGGAAGCAAAATTGGAAGTAAAACCAAAAGAAAAAATGGAAGCAAAACTGGAAGCAAACATGGAACCAAAACTAGAACCAAAATCCGGAAGCAAAACTGGAAAAAAAACTGGAAGCAAAACCGGAAGCAAACATGGAAGCAAAACAGGAAGCAAAACCGGAAGAAAACTTGAAAGCAAAATCAGAAGCAAAACCAGAAGCAAACTTGGAAGCAAAACCAGAAGCAAAACAAGAAGCAAAACCAGAAGCAAAATAAGAAGCAAATGTGGAAGCAAAACCAAAAGCAAAACTGGAAGCAAAACCGGAAGCAAAAGTGGAAGGAAAATCAGAAGCAAAACTGGAAGCAAAATTGGAAGCAAACTTGGCAAAATTGGAAGCAAAACTGGATGCAAATTTGGAAACAAAACTAGAAGAAAAAATGGGAGAAGACATGGAAGCAAAACTAGAAGCCAAATTGGGCACCAATTTCGGCGCCATTTTTGTCATTACTTCCTAGCGCTATTTTAGGCGCTAACAGAGGCACCATGGTTTTTTTATGCTAAATACGGCGAAAATGTCAGTGCAAAATCAAACACCAAACTGACCATGCCTGTTTGTGCCACGTTTAACAGCAACCAAATTGTCCAACTCCTATACTCAAAATACACTAAAATTCGGCACCAAATCTGATGCTAATTGCCTGTTGTGCTATTGTGACTCCTGAAATCTCTCAACCCAATTACATGAATATAGTCAATTCTCAACTTCTTAGAGAGTTGAAAAAGATTAACATTGAAATACCACTGTTACAGGCCATTAAAGATATACCAGAGATAAATCAGTTAGTTAAAACCCTTTACATGAAAACTCTAGGGAGGAAAAATAAATTACCCTCCACCATTCAAATAGGGACAAAACTCGCTAATGTATTATCAGGAAGATTGCTTCCACAGAAATATAATGATCCTGGTAGTTCTATAATAACATTGAGTATTAATGGAATAGAGATATCCAATGTTCTAATTGATCTGTGAGCTGCCATAAATTTTATCACATCTGATACTGTTGAAATGTTAGGAATGACAACTATTCAGCCAACAACAACTATTGTATAGTTAGCCAACCAATCTACTACCAAACCTGAAGGTACCATAGAAGAAATCATGGTCACCATTTACACATGGGATTACCCAGTTGACTTTTTGGTCCTTAAAGCCAGAAAGAAAGATTTTGGTTATCCAATAATTTTAGGTAGACCATGGTTAGCTACTGTTACTGCTTTAATTGATTATATATTTGGAAGTATGATCATTTCAAATGGTCAGAAACAAAAAGAATTGTCACTCTACCCACCAGCACAACCATCAATTCAATCGAATACTCATCTTTGGGTTGATGAGGATATAGAATCAGAAGGTGATGGAATTGTTGAATTAGCTATGGTTTCCTTAGTTGAGCATATTGAAGAGTGTGAAGATCAAAGGACTACTCCTGAAGATAGAAATCTAGTTGAGAAAGCAAATTTTCAATCAACTTTGCATCCACAACACTCTTGTCCTCTGAATACACTTGTTGAAATTTCCCTAGAATCTAACAATGGAACTAAAGAAATTAAAGTAGTTGGAGATAAACCTCTCAACATCAATTCATCTTTATCTCCAACACAAGAAAAAGAATTGAAGGAAACTTTAGAAAAAAAACACTAAGGCATTTGCTTGGGAGTATATGGATATGAGAGGAATTGATCCTTCAATTTGTAGTCATCACATATACACTAGAGATGTAAGACCAATCAAACAAGGTCAAAGGAGAATCAATCATGTTCTTCGTGACATTGTTAAACAAGAAATAGAAAAGCTACTCAAAGTAGGATTCATTTACCCAATATCAAATAGTCAATGGGTTTCCCCATTGGTTATTGTACCAAAGAAAAATGGTAAATGGCAAGTGTGCATAGATTATAGGGAATTAAATAAAGCCACAAAGAAGTACCATTTCCCATTTCCATTCATTGACCAAGTACATGATAACCTAGCAAGAAGCAATTACTTCTCTTTTCTTGATGGCTTTACTGGATACAACCAGATCCAAGTAGCTCTTAAAGATCAAGATAAAACCACTTTTACCTATCCTTGGGGTACATACATTTATACAGTCTTACCATTTGGACTGTGTAATGTGCCAGCCACTTTTCAAAGAGCAGTCCTTGCTATCTTTGCAGATTTCACCACTTCGTGTGTTGAAGTGTATATGGATGACTTTATTGTTCATGCAAAACATTTGAGGAAGCCCTTAAAAACTTAGAAAATGTTTTTCAGCAATGTAAAGACCATAGGTTGTCCTTAAATCATGAAAAAAGTTCAATAATGATGACAGAGGGTATTTTTTTGGGACATCACATCTCAAAAGAGGGGATAAAAGTAGATCCCAAGAAATTTGAGATCATACAGAACATTGAAATCCTTAAGAAACAAACTGGTGTTCAAAGTTTTCTTGGGCACACTAGATATTACAGAAGATTTATAGAAGGATTTAGTAAAATTATTGGACCTTTATTTACCTTGCTCAAGAAAGAAGAGGATTTTGTATGGACTGACGATTGTCAAAAATATTTTGAGACTATCAAAATAGCTCTAACAACTTATTCGATCATTAAGGGACCTATTTGGGGAGAACCATTTCACATACATGCTGATGCATCCAATTTGGCTATTGAAGCAGTGTTAGGACAAAAAGATGACAATGATGTCATGCATGCAATTTATTATGTTAGCAAAAATTTAAATCCTACTGAAAGAAATTATACAATAGAAAAGGAATTTTTAGTTGTAGTATATGCAATAAACAAATTCAGGCATTATATTACAGGTTACAAATTTTATGTACATACAGACCATGTTGCAATTAGATATTTGATGAACAAGGTTGTAGTAGGTGGACGCATTATTAGATGGTTATTGTTGTTGCAGGAATTTGATGTTACTATCATAGATAAGCTTGGAAAAGATAATGTTGTTGTTGACTTTCTTTCCAGAATTGTACTGCAGGATGATCAAAAACCAGTGGATGACAAGTTTCTAGATGAACATTTATTTGCAATATCAGTTCATCCACCATGGTTTTCCGATCTGTAAAATTACCTTGTAACAGGGAAGTGCCCAAGTCACTTCAGTCATAACAAAAAAAGAGGTTGATTTGTGAAAGTTCCAGATTTCAATGGATTAATGGTCTTTTATTTAAATTTTTCCCTGATCATGTTCTTCATAGATGTGTAGTTGAGTTAGATGTCTATGATGTAGTACACACCTGTCATCATGAGCCTGAAGGAGGACACTATTTGGTGGTAAGAACAATTCATAAGATCTTAGGAGCTAGTCACTATTGGCTATCAATGACAAAGGATTTTATATTCTTTGTTAAACATTGTGATGAATTTCAGTGGATGGGAAGACCCACCCCAACAATGGAGATGCCATTCCAGCCACAAATAGCTCTAGAACCATTTGAAAAATGGGGAATCAATTTTGTGGGATCTGTTGATCCACCCTCTAAAGGGTAGCATTATATACTTGTTTGTACTGATTATGCAACAAAATGGGCTGAGGTGAAGGCATTACCAATAGCAAGAGAGGATAAAGTTGCAGATTTTCTATACAAGCAAATCCTTCAGAGATTTTGTGCACCAAGAGAAATTGTTTCAGACCAAGGGCCAAAGTTTGTATCAATAATGATGGAAGCCTTTTTGCATAGATACCAGATGACCCAGAGGAAATCTTCACCATATCACCCATAGGCAAATGGACAAGTTGAAGTCACTAACCAAGAATTGAAGAACATCTTGACAAAAACTGTTTCTGTAAGGAAAGCAAACTGCGTAGAGAAGTTAGATGAGGTAGTATGGGCTTATAATACCACATGGAAAAAAACAACTAGATTTTCTCCATATGAACTTGTGTATGGGAAGAAACCAGTCATGCCAATAGAATTTGAATTAAGAACACTGAAAATTGCAATAGAAGTTGGAATTGATTTACCAGAGTCAGATAAAAGTATAATTTTGCAGTTCAACAGACTTGATGAGATGAGAATGGAGGCTCTTCAACATACAGAGGTAATTTAGAAGCAAAGAAAGGAATGGAACGATAAACATATTGTGTCTAGACAGTTCAAGGAGGGAGATAGGGCATTATTATTTGACTCTAGATTTAAATAGTTTAAAGAGAAATTCCATACAAGATGGTTAGGATCCTATGAGATAGATCAGGTATTTGAAAATGGAGTTGTCCAATTAGTACCAATTGATGGAGAAAAGAGAGTTATGCTAGTTAATGGTCATCGATAGAAAACATATCATAAGCTTGCATCAAAGGAGGAATTTTTAGATGATATACAACACAAAATTGAACATTTTCTCATGGAAGATATCTCCTCCATGAGAGAAGATCTTTGAACCTTTGAAGAAGGTATGAATAAATAGGGTAAATTGAAAACTAGAAATTGGTGGTTTACCTTGAGAAAAATGGAAGTCAATTGAAAACCAACAATTGACGGTTTACTTTCAAAAAAAAAAAATGACTGAAAACCAGCAATGGCAGTCTATCTAAGTTAACTTTTGAAAGCTCCTGAAGACTCCTGAAGATCTCCTAAAAGATCCTGAAGGCTCTTGAAGATCCTGAAGACTCCTAAAGATCCTGAAGACTAAAGACTCTGAAGACTCTATTTGGCTCGATAAGCTCCTAAAGACTCTTGAAGTTCCAATCTCTTGAGAGCTCCTGAAGGCTCCTAAAGAACTCCTAAAGGCTCCTGAAAGATCTCAAAGGCTTGCAACTCCCATAATTCGAAAGATCTTGAGAGATCTTGAAGGCTCTTGAAGAACTCTTGAAGGCTCCTGAAGATCTCGAAGACTTGAAATAAATAGAGGTGTGCATTTAATGTGAATATTATTTTCGAATATTATTTTCTAAAGTAGTTAGACTAATGTAAAATAGGTAAATATTTAAGTTTAGACATCTCTTCCATATTGTTATTAATAACAATAATAAATTACTTTTAGTCATTTCAAAAAGTAGCGGGACAGTTGATATAAGGGATGATGTGACATTGGATGATGTCAGTAATAATAATGGATCATATTATGATCTGCCTATCTTTTCAAAATATTTCCAAGTTCATGTTGACATGTGTAAAAGATGCTTATAACCTTGCAAATTAAATTGCAACTTCAATTTGATCATGTGAATCATCTGGAGTAGTAAAGAAAGTTAATGCAAGAAATTAATGACACGTCATGTCATTTTCAAATTGGCTGCTTCAAAAACAAGGAAAGATCATTCCACATTTTGCTAAGTAATTCAGTCTTCCAATTGAAGTCTTCCAGTTGAGGTCCACCATTATTGACAGGAAGAAATGGGGAACAAGAGGAATGTAGAGCCAGAGAACTTCACTCTTGATTCTAAAACCAAGAGATTGTTGACAGAAGTTGGATGGCTAGATTTTATAATGAAATATGAAGGTTTCTTAGCCAGAAATCGTAGAGGAATTTGTGAGAAATTTCCATATAAATGTCACCAGAGTAAGGGGTGAAATCATTGAAGTCACTCCAGAAATAATAAGTGAAATTTCTAGAATTCCAGCTGAGGGAAAACTAGTTAACAAGGGTCAAGTCAAGTTTGAAAAATTGGTGGCAGCATTTCACCAAGAATCAGAAAGGAGGCAAAGCATGTTGTGGTTGATTTGATACGGAAATGTTTGTTGTTGTTTTGGCAAACTGTTTTGTGTCCATTTGTGATGTTCAAAAAGCTCGTTGCCCCTTGCTTGTTTAGTCTATATTTTAGCTTTTTCCCCCAGTGTAAACACAACCTAAAGAGTATGGATATGTACAAATTTCATCAAGCCATGATGAAACATAAGGATCCCTGCCATATGATGTGGATATAAAAGATATGTACAGATGGCAGATATGGATGGATGATACCTAAAGTGAATGCAAGACATAAGCTAATAGATGGAGGAGCCTATTTTTATCACAAGTAGCACCTGTTTGCCAGGTTTTCACCACTTGTTTTTATTGCACTTTTTCAGGATTTTTCTGATTTTTTTTTATTTTATTTTTTTTTCAGGACTTTTTATTATTTTTTTGGATTTTTTAAGGACTTTTTATGATTTTTTTGGATTTTTTAAGGACTTTTTATGATTTTTTTGGATTTTTTCAGGACTTTTTATGATTCAGACATATAATTTCTTCAGATGAATGCTATTGATCGGCTCTTCAAACAAGTCCCCTTCTAACGTTGATAACTAATATGCACCAGAACCGTATGCTACAATGATGAAAAATGGACCAAGCCAGTTAGGTTCAAATTTCTCTTTCTTTTGTTTGTCTTGCTAATTACGTGGATTTTATCTCAAGACTAAGTCACCTACTTGAAATGTCCATGGTTTAATTCTGTGATTGTAACTATGAGACATAATTTGTTGATAACCCTTCAAATGATTAGCGGCATATTGACGTCTTTCATCTAACAGTTCTAACTCTTGGAGGTGAGATACTCTATAGTTCTCATCACTTATCAATCCCTTGAGTGAGACCCTAAGCGAAGGTATTTCAACCTCTAATGGTAAGATTGCTTCTACTCCATAGACCAAGGCATATGGTGTAGCTCTTGTTGGTGTGCGAATGCTAGTTTTGTATGCCCACAAAGCTAGATTTAATTGGACATGCCAATCATGACCGACATCATTTAATATCTTCTTCAAGATCTTCAAGATTGTTTTGTTGGAAGCTTCTGCTTGACCATTACCCTGTGGATAGTAAGGTGTAGAGAACCTGTGTTGGATATGAAATCTTTCACAAAGTTCATCCACATCTTGATTCTTGAAAGGCCTTCCATTATCAGTGATGATAGAATTAGGAATTCCATATCTACAAATGATGTAATTTAGGATAAATGAAGATATTTGTTTACCAGTCACTGTTGTCAGAGGAATAGCTTCAATCTATTTTGTAAAATACTCCATAGCTGTAATGATAAATTTATGCCCATTTGATGATGAAGGATGTATTTTTCCAACAAGATCTAATCCCCACTGAGAAAAAGGCCATGTCGAAGTGAAAGGTTGTAGTTCCTGTGTAGGTGCATGAATAAGATTCCCATGAATCTGGCATTTAGAACACTTCTTGACAAAAGTAAAAGAATCTTTCTCCATAGTAGGCCAATAGTATCCCATTCTGACAAGTTTCTTGGCTAAGGTTAAACCACTTGAATGAGTTCCACAAATACCACCATGAACCTCTTGTAAGGATTTTTCATATTCATCACGTTCAAGACATCTAAGGAGTGTACCATCAAGACCACGTCGGTAAAGGATATCGGCAATTAAGGTATAACGAGATGATTGGCGTATGGAGTTCCTTTTTGGTTTGGAGATAAATCCAGAGGTAAGATGTTGTCTTTCAGGTAGGTATAAGTCTTGCCATATAAAGGTGAATCAGAACCGGTTAAATGACATATGACTTGAGTCTTTGGATTATCATAGGCGGGAGAAAACAATTGTTCCACCAAGAATTCATACTTAGTTTGATCTTTTGATAGTTGTAATAAGGAAGCAATGGTAGCCATTGCATCTATAGCTTTATTATCAATCCTTGATATTTGTGAAAACTTGATTGACACAAAATACTTTTTATAATCATCCACCATGTTCTTGTAAGGTAGCAACTTATCATCTTTAGTTTGATAATCATTATTAATTTGATTAATGACAAGTTGTGAATCACCGTAGACCTGGAGCTCTGTAATCTGCCATTCCAATGCTATTTTCAATCCTATGAGCAATGCCTCATATTCAGCTATGTTATTTGTACAAGGAAACATCAATCGATATGATCATGAAATGATATGTCCTTCAGGTCTAACAAAGAGAATCCCTGCCCCCGAGCCATATTGTGTATAAGATCCATCAAAGTACAATGTCCACGATTTCTGAATTGTTGTTGTGAAGACATCTGCATCAGGAAACTCAATGTGTATTGGATTTTCTTCTTGTAAAGGTGCTTCGGCCAACTGATCTGCAATGACCTGTCCTTTAATAGCTTTTCGATCTACATAGTGAATGTCAAACTCACTTAAGATCATTACCCATTTTGCAAGTCTCCCTGTTAAAGTAGCTTTGCTTAAAAGGTATTTTAGTGGATCAATCTTGGTTATCAGCTTAACTGTATGAGCCAACATATAGTGTCACAACTTTTGAGAAGAAAACATCACTGCAAGGCAAGCTTTTTCAATGAAACTGTAGTTTAATTCATGACTTGTTAAGGTTCTACTGATATAGTATATGGCCCTTTCTTTGCCTATAGAATCCTCTTGTGCTAGTAATGCTCCCAAGGACACTTCTGAAATATAGAGTATGAGTGGTTCTCCTGGAATGGGTGGAATTAAAACTGGTGGGTGCATAAGATATTGCTTGATCTAATTGAATGCTGCTTCACATTTGTCTTCCCATTTGAATGGGACATTCTTATGCAATAAATGTGTAAATGGCAAGCTTTTGTCTGCCAGTTGAGCTATAAACCTTCTAATGAACTATAGTCGTCCTTGCAATGATCGAAGCTGACTGATATTTCGTGGTGGTGGCATGTCCATTATAGCTTGTACTTTTTTTGGATCAACCTCTATGCCCTTTTCTGAAACAATGTATCCTAGGAGTTTTCCAGATGTAATGCCGAAGACACATTTCTTTGGATTGAGATGAACATTGAACTTCTCCATTATGGTAAAGATTTTTGACAAGATTTCTAGATGTTCTTCTCATGTGTGAGATTTGGCAAGTAAATCATCAACATAATCTTCCATGAATGTATGCATCATATCATGAAAAATTATTGTCATTGCTCTTTGATAAGTGGCTCTGGTGTTCTTTAATCCAAATGGCATTACATTCCAGCAGTAGGTACTCCAAGGGCATGTAAACGTTGTTTTATCTTGATCCTCTGGAGCAATTTTTATCTGGTTGTATCCTAAAAATCCATCCATTAATGAATACATTGCATGGCCAGCAGTTAAATCAACAATCATATCTATGTTGGGCAAAGGAAAATCATCTTTGGGACAAGCTTTGTTCAAATCTCTGAAATCTATACAAACTCTGATCCTTCCATCTGGCTTTGAAACAGGTACAATATTAGAAATCCATTCTGCATAGTCAATAGTCCGAATGAATCCAACATCCAAAAGCTTCTTTAATTCCTCTTTGACTAATAACGCAACATGTGGATGCATTTTTCTGAGCTTTTGCTTCACAGGTTTTGCCCCTGCCTTGATAGATAAATGATGCATTATCAGATTAGGATCTAACCCTAGCATATCAGCATATGACCAAGCAAAGTTGATTTGATTCTCCTTCAAGAATTCCATGAATTTCAAGATTTCTTCAACTGTCAATGACGCTGCAATTTGCAAGATTTTTGGCTACTCTGTTGTACTTATATTGATTGATTTTGTTGGTTTGATCAAAATAGAAGATCTTTCATGATAATGCTTGGGAAGAGTGTCAAGTTTCTCATCCTTCAGTGCCTCAGAAAGGTTTTCACTATCGGATTCGCTCTTTATTTTTCTCTTGTTGTGATCTATCACTACCATTTTTTGGTTTTCACTGATAGATCCATCTTTTATTTCATTTATTTTGCAGCTAAGAGACTTGACACCCTCCTTATCAAAATCATGAGTATAAAATTCTTGGATGAAACAATTGTTTTCCTCATTAGAGGAACAAAGGAAATTTATAATGTCCTCATCATCATGAAATGTAGGGATGTGGATAGGTGCATCATTATCCCAATCAATAAGTTCTGGATAAACTAAAGGCATGGGATCATTAGGTTGGGTAAGGTCTTGAATTGTCAAAGTCATGATGCGGCTATCATCCTCATGGTAGACAAGGTCTATGATGGTATTCTCCTATTGATTGTCAATCTCATTAGAATCTGATTCATCCTCACTTGAGTCATGATCACTTTGTAAAACATAATCAAGTGGAGGCCTTGAACCTTCTCCTTGTATAAGAAGAGGTGCATATTTATGTATGGTATCAACTTGTTTGTCTCTCCAAAATTCATCATTATAAATGGTGTCCCATTCATATTCATTAGAATCAGTATCTGAACTATTCTGCAATTAGAAAACTGATTCATGAGGTTTATCTGTGATTGATTCTCCTTCATGAGTTGATTGTGATTGCTGTGAAGTAGATTCTTCTTTATCTTTACCATATCCATGTCCTGTTTTATCACTTGGATGTATTGAAATAGGTTGAATTGGTTCTACAATTCCTTCTCTTCTCTTTCCTATAGGACCATTTCCTTCATAGCCCATCTTCTACATGATAGCGTACCCCTTACCATATTGTTCTGTAGGTAACTTAATGTGCAAGAGAGATTCATCTTCATCTTTGTATAGCCAATTTAGGATGTCCCTATCTTCAGCTTCTTCTTCAGTGGTATTGGCTTTAATGAATTTTCCATCAAACTTTGTGATTGGCATAGAAGCTTGGGATGTAGAGGCTGTTGCAATCTTTTGATTTGATAAGGTTGGCTGCCCATGCGACCTTGGAGAAGGAGGTAAGGTAGAAAGAGACAGTGAATATTCACCTACCCCTTTGTCTTTAAAATTTAGCTTAGTGTCAAGATTCTTTGTCAATTCTTGCAATTGGACTTGTAGATTGGAAGAAGAAACAACAAGAGCCTCCCTATTATGTGGCACAAAGGCGTCTTGAGTTGCTCGAAGATTTGAACAAGTTTGTGTGCTATTGTAATAAGCTTGTATGGTTATTTCCTGTCCATCATATGGAAACTTGATGCATTAATGATACGTTGATGGTGCTGCTTGCATATCATGAATCCATGGATGACCCAAAAGTATGTTATAGGAAAGATCCCGATCTAGAACCTAACAAAATGTGTTCTTCACAACAGGTCCCACTCTGATAGGCAGCAATATTAATCCTTTAGAATCTCTTTCTTCATCATCATATGCCTTGATAGTTATTTTCCTTTGTGGATCAATATAATTTTTTGATATTCCCAAGGCATTTATTAGCTTTAAGGTACAAATGTTTAAACTAGCTCCTCCATCTATTAAGACATGTCTAATTCAGTGTTTACGGATCATGACTTCAAGATAGAGTGATGAATTATGTGGATGTGTCATGGAGGCATCATCTTTTTTGGAAAATGAAAGACAAGTGGGGGAAGACAAATGTCCCACCATGGCTTGAAATTTGTTTACATCCAAATAGTGTCGACAGTTGTGTTTACAAGAGCTTCTTCTAAAATATTCTTATGTATGGGGGATATTTTGAGAAGTTCAAGGATGGAGATTTGAGCTGATGTTTTTCTCAATTGATCAACCAGATTATATTGACTTGGAGAAGGAATAGTTGCTTTAGATGAACTTCCTTTTAGAACAACCTTTGCTTGTCCTCTCGTAGTCACATTAACCTGTTGATATTCTTGTTTTCCCTTGATTTTGATAACATTAACCCATTGATCATCAACATAGATGTGACGGATTATATTGTCTTCAACATTATGTATGCTTTTGGCTTTTACATCTGATGTTTCCCCCTTTTGATAATTCGGTAAAGGATCTTTGAATGCTTGATGATTGTCATTGGTATGATGTCCTTCGATTGTAATGGTGCCATTGTCAATTAAATCTTGTACTAGATTTTTCAAAGCTTGACAATTATTCGTTCTATGACCTTTACATTGATGATAATTGCAATAATATGAGTCATTCCATGATGGTGGTTTGACTCGAGGCTCATAATCTCTTTGTGGTGGTAAGGTGATAACCTTATTATCAAAAAGCTCCTTGAGAGCAGACTCAAGAGATTGACCCAAAGTGGTGAAATTCCGCTGATTTGAAAAAAATGAAGGTATGGACAGATTTGATGTTTGGGTATTGCCAAGATTGTTATTAAAATTACCACGATTATCCTTGGTGTTTTGATTGGTCATGTTTTCTTGCTTGGAGGTTTGTCCTTGTTGATTGTTGTTTCCTTGTTGGTTGGTATTTGCTTGTTGATTGTTTCGTGGAGCACTTGATAGATTAAAGATAGATGGTCTTGTTCGTAGATTATTTGCATCTACTATACCATCATTGACAACATTTTTGTTTCTGTTCCAAAACCTTGTTTTATCATTGTTGTTTTGGTTGGATGTACTTGTATTATCAAGTTTTATCACCCCTCGTTTAACCAAGGCCCCTTCAATGGTGATTGTGTTTTCAATCAATTTTTCAAAGTTATGAGGACAATGAAGGTTAAGCCTATAGCTTAATTCTTGATCTAGACTATTGATGAAGATATCCATCTTTTCCTTTTCAGGAATAGGACGGGAATATCGTGCGAATAACCTTCTCCATCTTTGCAAGAACGTAGTGAAGGGTTCTCCTACTTTTTGTTTCACTTTACAAAGATCAAGCATTGTTATCTGGTGTTGAATGTTGTAAGAGTATTGTGATATAAACTGATTTATTAACTCCTCAAAAGTTTTGATGGGTGGAGTGATCTTTGAAATCCACTCCATGGATTGTACACCTAGACTTCGTGGAAATAATCGCATTAAGTAGGTATCGTCATAGGCAAATTCTAGACTCATATTTCAGAAATCCCTCACATGGTCAATGGGATCAATTTTTCCATTGTACCTATTGAATGGATAAGGAGATATGTCTTCCAAAAAATACTTCTTTGTTGTACCTCCTTGCATCTCTTTGATTTTCCCTTGTAATTCTTTTATCTGTTGAGTAAGGGCACTAAAGTCATTAAGAGGAGTTTCAGGATTCTGTTTAATCCCTTCTATGTCGAAATTGTGAGGTAACTTAGCTCCTTGATTAGCTAAGGAAAGAAAATATCTTTCTTTGTTTCGTTCTAAAATCCTTTCCACAAGAGTATGGAGTTGGGGATCTTGTTCTGCTTCTTGAAGCTTTTCTTCTGTTAATTCGTCAACATTAAATGTTTCCTCTTCTTTCTCATTATGGTCACCCATTTTGCTTGTAGTGGTTTCTCCCTCGTCTTTTTCCATGTGTTTTTGAGATCTCGTGAAGACAGGCATAAGTTTTGTTCCAAATTCTACTAACTTTTGATCAAAAGAGTGAAATAGTGCAATTTGTGATGGATATAAAAGTCAGGATAGAATGAAAATTCTATGACTTAAAAGATTCCTAACCTTTAGCTTATGTTGTTCCCTATTTGAAAGGATGAAAATCTTGTTGGTGGGAATTTAAGCAAAAGATCAAGAAAAAGATGATTTTGCACTTTGTAAAGTTTGATCCTAGTTTCATAAAAGGATGGATTTATGAAAAATGCCTAATGTGATTGAGTTCTCTATTGCAAAATTTGATTTGGACGAGTAGAATATTCAATTGCAGGTTGGGGAATATAACTAAAATGAATGCGTTGACTATGGTTATGTCTTTGAGAAAGGGCTCTTCTTTGAAAGAAAGCTTGTGAGTACAAAGGTTCTATAGCATAATCATCAGAAAGACCTCTAACACAATCATGATACCTATAAAGAAAGGTTCTATATTTGAGTAAAACTTTTTGGCTTTGATACAAGAATCGTCTCTTCTTCAATAGTTTCTTGTGGTTAAGGGGTTTCTTTGGCTTTTTGATTCTTTTGAAAATGGACTTCTTAACAAAGGTTGTAGATTTCCAATCTCGTAACATGGGAATAATCAATGTGATTGTGAGTTTTGGATGATCTTATCTGAATTAGTGTATTGAAAACACATCAAACAATTTGTAGAATAGTTGTCTTAAGTCCTATGCTAAACATCAAGTGTATGACCAAAATGTTTTTCAAAAATTGTTTTAACAAGTTTTACACATGATAAGCATTTCAAACAGACTCACTCTTAGTTCTCAAGTAGGTCATCATAGTAATCAACAGCCCATATCTTAGAACTGCGTCAACTCACACAGCCGTGTCACCCAAAGGGTGCCGTGTTTTTGTCTTTTCTAGGTGCGACTCAGTGGCGGAAGTGGATACCGGATCCCCGAGCAAACAATCCTTGGCGCTATATGGTGAGTATCTTGGGGGTAGATTCTTCCCCTCCCTTTGTGATTATTATGATGTTTGGCCCGACAAGTTAGATACTACACTAGGTTAAGTAGTAAGGGTTTCCGCTCGGTGCGACAAATGATAGACTCCCTCGAGACCTCCCTACCTTTAGAACAAAGGCTTTGGGGATGGTTATCAATGCACACTACCGTCAAAAGAGGGTTTCCCCAATTTTGCTTTAAATTTTAGAGTGGGGTGGAATAGCCTGGCTTTGGCTTGAACCCACTTGAGTCGTTCCTCTTGGGTGAGTACTTTTTCCCACAAGAGCAGGCTCTCTACAAGGTTTTAATAAAGCTGTAAAATGCATAAAGGGAAATAGGTGAGTTTGGCATTTTGATCACCCAGTTAAGGGGAGAGCATAGGCCTATCACCAAAAACAAAGCAAACAAGGATTGAATTTTAAGCCCAAAATAAAATTTTGCTATGCTAAGTGAAGATGTTGCTTTACACAAACATAGAGTTCATTTTAGTCCCAAAATTAAATATGAAATAACTATCCTAGGATTGCTTCATTCCATTTTATGTGACTACCCTAGGATTGCTCAATTCTATTTATGTGACTACCCTAGGATTGCTTCGTTTTAATTTAAAGTTACTAACTATCTGCGGTTGCGTCAGATTCAGTTAAACTGTATTTATATTACAATTTACAGGTCGCAGGTTTTTGAAACATGTGCTATAACAGTCTTCAAGGGCACTGCAGGAATTCTTATAGGCGCTGTAGGATTTCTTACGGGCAATGCAGGAACTCTTACGGGCGCTACAGGAACTCTTACGGGCGCTGCAGGAACTCTTATAGGCGCTGCAGGAACTCTTATGGGCGCTGCATTAATGATTACGGGCGCTGAACTGGGTATGAACTTTCTGAAACGTGTTTCTTACGCTAATCCACTGTTTTTGGTCATAACCTGTCAAAGAAACCTGCAGAAAGATGTTAAAAATAGGGGCAAGAGCCCCACGGTGGGCGCCAAAAATGTGTAATGTTAATATGAGTAATCAAAATGAATTAAACAAAACACAAATAAAACATTATACTGAAGAAATTGAAGTAAAATTAAATAAACAAGAATTCTTCAGAGCCGTTCCACTTTCTCTATCTCCAGATATTTGTTCGAAGCTGCTGCTCTCAAATTGTGTAAGCTTGGCTTCTCCAAATGGCAATCTATAGAATGAGTATGCAAAAGAAGGAGCTTCTATATGTTGTATGCTAATGAAATGAAAGTTCTGACACGGATATGCACAGGGGTAACGGATTATGCACAGGGGTAACAGATTGTGAATGTTATGGTATGAAATGGATATGCCATGATATGATTCTATGCTATACTATGATGCTTGAATATTGTGAATGCTGAAAGACTTATGCAAATTGGCTATAGTTATTCTATTGAAAGCTTCTATATGATTTCAAAGACCCGGTAGTCTTATTTATAGCTTTTTGCAGGCACAATCCTGGCTGGCAAGGATCAACGACTGTAAGGTTATCTGGTAGATTTGAATGGTGAGAGATGGAGAGGTTGAGAAGAAGATGGAAGAGGTTGGGAGGTTGGAGAGAAGAATGGATGCCTGTCTTCAACCCACGGGAACAAGCCTGCACAAGAACAGAGGAATTTATTTTTTCTATTTTGGCAGTTTGTTTCACGGCTGTTGAAGATAATCCCCAAATTTATTAAATAAATAAATTTATTTAATTTCATTTATTGAGTTTGATTTTTTATTTTGGAACTATAGAAGATTTAATTAAATATTTTGGAATATTTAATTGTGATGTGACTTTAATTATGAATGGAATTTAGAAGATTTTAATTAAATATTTTGAAATATTTAATTGTGAATGGTATTTTAGAGGATTTATTTAGAAGAAAGGAATATTTAATCTTTATTTGAATAAAATATTCAAGCCAAGATTATATGATAATTAATATAAATAAATCATAATGTTTATTTAATTAATTAAGAAATGAATAAGATGATTAAATAAACTTATTTATTTAATCGAAATGAAAGAATGAACAAATATAAATAAATTATTTAAATTTATTTATACACAGATGGAATTCGGAGATTTAATTAAATATTAAAAATATTTAATTAATTACCAGACAATGTGATGTGACCATTTTTAGGTGTATACACCTCTTATGTATATGGTTGTTGATATACAATATCCTTTTTTCAATAGTAAATTTGACTATGCCATCTTTTTAGCTAAGGCTATTCATAATCAGTTGGTGGACATTAAGAGAAGTGGTAAGGAGGTGAATTTTAAGTGGTATTCTCTACTTTTCCATATGCTTTTGTACAAAGGAAAAATATCATTTGAGTAGATTTTTATAACTAAACATGAAAGATAAAGAGGGGAACAATCTCCCAATGTAATGTTGGACCCATATTTGGGACAAACATTATAGTGAGTCCAACTATGTTATTTTTGAGAATTTCTTTGTAAGACAATTCATGGCAAGGTTGGGTCTACCTGGAATCAGATTGCACAAGGAAATTTTGGATTTTCTTAGGCCCGAAGATAGGAGGCCAAAGTTAGGAGTACGACATAACTAGGGAGATTATTAATGACAACTTAGTTGTTATTAGAATGTATGGGTGCCCTCAATCCCCCCATGTGCTACCCAAATATTTGTCACCCAAGTTAGAATTCATGGAAATTATATGGAAATTGAATGAGACTTATCAGTTTCATTTTAGGAAACAAAAGAAAGGGTCTTTTTTATCTTATGTTATTGCCTTTTCAGATTTCACTTCAACCAAAGACATGTTAGGGAGGTTGAAAGAAATGCTTGGCGAATATAGGTTATTTTAGGTAAAATTCGGGTATTTTTACCTTGAAGGTTTCATACACGAGGTTAGGAAAAGTATCAGAAGGTCTAATTTTTTCCATCAATTTATCAAAACAAAGATGTCATAATAAATCATAAGGATTAATATGAGGTAGCTAATAGAAAGGAAAAATGGATGGCATTCATTAAGGCAAAGGCTACTAGGATAAACAAGGATAAGGACTATCCTAGAGCATTTTCTGATATTGATGACCCAATTGCCAAGATGCAAGTAGTGTTGAAGAATTTTGATAAAGTTGTAGGTAAGGCCCCTACCCTGGAAGAGAAACCAACAAATTGGCCTAGACCTTGCCTTTCTATCAGAAGGCCCTAGGGGCTTGTTACTAGAGAAAATATGCAATCAGACCCACCACAGGTTACTCCCTCTCCTCCCCCTCAAATAATCAATGTGGATTCTACCCCAGAGAGCAACCATAGAAGAGGATGAAAGTTGAGCAACTACCATTGTTGGTTGACTATCCCATCAATCTAGATGAAAGTGAAGATGTTCATATCACCATGGATGAAATTAAATAATATATGCTATCTCCCCAAGACCAAATATTGTTTGCCTTCTTCAAAAAAGGTTCAGGTTGGACGTGGCTATGGGGAGAGATAACCTCAATGATGTGAGGGAATTTGCATGTTCCTAATTCATTTATGATGATGAGTTTATAAAATCCTAAGAGTTTAAAGATTTTGTTATGAGAGCAAAGAGGGAGGAGTACCATAAAAGAGTTTGGTTGGTACAAGCAAATGTGCCTAGAGAAAAGTATGATGAAGTAGTTGCAAAGTTAAGGTCAGAAATGAATTTTGAGTCTAAAAACATTACACCTGAAGAAGGGAGAAGAATGGTGCAAGATAGTGGATTGGTACTACTCCCTGAATGGGACATTGCTTCTACAATTATCTTTGATACTATTCAAAAAAAAAGAGAAGTTTTCTCCACAAAAGAGGAAGCAAAGATGGCATTGTTAAGATCAATATTCAACCCACATTGGGAATCCCTTGCAATTTGGGCCCTTGCCCCAACTACAAATAAGCCTATGATTGTTGAAGCATCGAAGGATATCAAAGGTAGCTTGATTGTAAAGAGGGTGTCTGACACCTCTACTCCTGAAGTTGTTGCATTTGTGGTAGATGTTACCAAGTTTAATGAAGCTACTATTCAAAGGTTGCAAGAAAGACTTAATACATTGTTGAAGGAACATACTAATCTCACAGAAGGTTACAACTAGTAGCAAGTATTATTGGCTCAAAAAACATCCCTTCTTGCAAGTATGCAGGAAGCAGGCTCCTCTTCTATAGTTCCCCTTGCTCATGTGATGATTGAAAATGAGGAGCTTAAAGAAAATATTCAAATGTTGGAAGAGCAGTTGAAGAATGCTTAGAAGACTCAAAAAAAGGAGAATGTGTGCATTGCAACATGCATCCTAGAGAAAAAATCGTATAAAATATTAAGAAGGTTGGAAATACCCGTGTGTCATATGTGAATTTGAGAGGTGTCATTACTAGAATAAGTGGGGATCAAGAGTGGCTAAATGTATATTTGAAAAATGGAATCCTAGATTTACATCTTTGCAGGTATGTATAAGGGATTTGCAAACACATTTGATGCCCCACCTAGTATCCATCTTACTTTTGATATTGTCAAGATGGCATAAAATCATAAAAGGGTATATACAAAGTATAATTGAAGTTGCACAAGCAAAAATGAACTATCTCTTAAATGTTGACAATAGGGTTGTACGCCGCCTGTTAGAAGATAATGAGGAGTTGAAGACCCTGGAGAAATGGAAGGATAGTTTCAATATTTTAATCCCCACACTCCTCCTTCTGATTTGCAAAGATGACAAAGTTGATATAAATGAGCTTAATTCATATTCAGACAAGTTGGTCAATGTAGATCATAGCATTAAACTTTTTTGTAGAGAGACCAGTGCTTTACTTGATGCCAAGTAAAATCAAAATTTGAAAAATGTGGAAACACTCTTAGCTCATGACTGTCCATTTGAGGATATGTTTAAGGCATGGAATGAAAAGTATAATTATTTACCCTACCTATGAGTGGATCCATGTTTTTATTTCTATGCCTCATGTTTGAGATTTTGTTTGTTAGAAAGGTCTAGGATGAGGATCTTTTCTTGTTGCTTCCCTTATGTTATAAAATGGAATCCCAAGCCTCATTCAAAGGGTTCTAATTTTATTTTGATCTTTCATCTATATAAGCTCTTTTTGTATAGTTTAAGCTATTTGATAGCACAGATAGGAAATGTTGTAATTTTTCTCTATAATAACAACAAATAACTCAAATACTTGTGTATTTCTTTAATTTTGAATATCAACCTATCTTGCTCTCTAGTCTTGTATTCACTATATTTTGATTCAAAATAATCAAGGGTTATTTATAAGTTCTAATATCACATCATGTGTTATGGATGTTGAACTATTAGCTTTTGTTCAAGGAATGGATTAATATTATTTTCAATTATTCATCAAAGATTGTGTGAATGCAATAGGGATTTAAAAGTAGTGTGATAAGTGTTGTTCTTTTCTTAATTTATCATTGTAAGGTGGTGAGGCTATAAGAAGCCATGAGTTGGTCTATTGTAGGAGTATATTTCTTTTTTGACTTTGTTGTGGATAAGGCACTGATCAAAATGATTCATAAAGTTTGAAGATGATGAAGAATCACATATCAAATCAAAAAATCAAAATTTTACTTTACTATAAATTTTATAACACTATGGGGGCAAGGGGCCTAGCTCGATTGGCTAAAGCATCCTATTGTAGGCAAGAGGTCACGAGGTCTATTCTCCTCCCAAACTTGTGGTACTGAAGGGCGTGTCACGCTAGTGCCACTGGTCACATGAAATTTTTTTACTAGGAACACTGCAGTTTATAGGGGGACAGATATCTGACTGATTCCTGCAGTCTAAAAAAAATAAAAAATTATAACACTATGAAGAAATGATCACTTACCTTTAGGTTTTCATTGACTTTATATTCATTAATCTAGGAATTCTTGTAGTTGTACGTTTGTAACTTGCTTATGATCAAGGTTTCAAGTCCAACTTCTAAATCAAGAGCTCACAAATTCATAACTGAACAAAATGTGTAAGAATAAATTAGAGTTTCAATTGTATTTATGTCAATCCATATTTTGTGAATTCTATGAGATTTTTAAATGGTATAGTAAAAATTTGGTGGATCCCTCGTGATTATACAATGATACATTTAAATGTTGGGCGAATCAAACCTCAACGAAACACATACATTATAATTTTCTAAGCGATTATGGCCCTATGATTAGCATGGAGGTGTCATAGTAATTGGAAAAATGTGTCCTCAAACGTAATTATTTTTTAATGTTATTGGCAAAATGGGTCTTTATGTGTAGTAAACATTTAATGATGTTGGCGAAACATGTCTAGATACACAATGTTCTTTTAATAGTATTGGAATATATGTAGGTGATTTAATACATTCTTCCGAGAGTCTAGGAAAAAATATTAATCGGTTCGTTTGAATGTGTAGTTTGTTATGGAAAAAACATTACTTACATATGCCTCATAAACTAAAAAAATGGAAAATGGAAATGCATTATAACGATAATTTGTAAAATCCGAGCGAGTTGGCTTCCTTGTTGTTTGCGATTTATTTGCCAATTACAACTTGGAAAATATGTACTATTCAACACTAAAAAAATCCTTGTACATACCTATGTTGTAAATACGGTTGTCATTGCACCAAAATACTGATCTATTAATTCTTGATACAACAGCCAGAGTTAATGAATCCACGAGAGGCAGTTAAGCCATGTCACGAACCTGAGAACTATGTTGCACAACATAGGGAGACTAAGGGCGCACACCTTACAACAATCCCCTAGCGCAAGCGAGGGGTTCGAACTTGTGACCCAAACTCTAATATCAATTGTTGCAAATACGATTTTCGTTGCACCAAAAGATCAACCTGTTAATGCCTGATAAAACCCACAAAGTTAAAGAATCCATAGGAAGTGGTTAAGCCATGTCACAAACTCAAGCAATGCATTGCAAAACACAAGGAGACCAAGGGCACACACCTTGCAACAACATACATGCATACATACATACATACATACATATTTCAATTAGGTGAGATTTAAATTTTTTGACAATTTAACAAAAGTGCAAGCATGCAAATATTAGTTAATGACACTAATATTAGAAGTGCAAATATTAGTTAATGACACTAATAAATTGGTTAGTTATAATCACTCGCCCCCCTTTCTTTATCAAATCTATAGGTAAAATGCATTGGAAATTTATTTTTGACTGTTGCATAAAATTTGATTGCACATTTTAACATGGGGCTACAAAATAAAAGAAAATAAGTTTGTGGATTTCTAAAATAAAATAAAATAAAAGGATTATGCAATGAAATATATTGGCATACTTTAATGTTATGCCCACTCATTTTGATGTGCATGCATGTATGGGTGCATTTAGATAGCATATTAATATACTTTTTAACAAAAGTATCATAATTATATTAAAATTAGTAAATAGTAATGCACAATTATCATTCATTATGAGAAGGTTCACATGTAGGGACAATGCAAGGTTTGGGTTTATTATTTGATGAGTTAAACCATAAAAACCAACCTAAAATCAAATTGTTCTCTTCACGTATGGGATTATTAATATAGTTGGGCTTAGTCCAAGCTTTGGATAAACATTTAAATGTTAAGAATAACATGTACGACATTCATTATGGGAAGGTCCACATATAGGGATAATGTAGGGTTGGAGTAAATATTATTTGACTTGTTAAACCCCACCTAAAACCAAATTTGCGCCTTCATGTATGAGATTTTAACTAGAGAAAGACTTAAACCAAGTTTCACACAAACATTTACAACGTTAAAAATAGCATACAACATTCATTATAGGAAGGTCAACATTCAAGAACAATGTAAGTTTTGGATTTATTATTCCACATGTTAAATCATCAAAGCTCACTTAAAGTCAAATGTTTCCCTTCATGTGTTGTAGTTTGACTAAAGCTGCACTTAGTCTAGGCTTCACATAAACATTTAAAATGTTAAGAATATCATACAACATTCATTATGGGAAGGTCCACATTCAAAAACAATGTACGGTTTGGGTTTACTATTCCACATGTTAAACCATCAAAGCTCATTTAAAGTCAAATTTTTCCCTTCATGTACCATAATTTGTTTAAAGCTACATTTAGTCTGAGTTTCACATAAACATTTAAAACGTTAAGAATAACATACAACATTCATCATGGGAAGGTTCACATTCAGAACAATGTAGAGTTTGGGTTTATTATTCCACGGGTTAAACCATCAAAGATCACTTAAAGTCAAATATTTCCCTTCATCTATCGTAATTTGACTAAAGCTCCACCTAATCCAAGTTTCACATAAACATTGAAAATGTTAAGAATAACATACAACATTTATTATGGGAAGACCCACATTTAGGGACAATGTCAGGTTTACTTTTATTATTCCACACGTTAACCCATCAAAACTCCCTTAAAGTCAAATGTTTATGCTCATGCACTGAAATCCCAACAAAAATGGACTCAGTACAAATTTCACATGAACATTTTAAACGTTGAGAATAACATACAACACTCATATTCCACGGACCTTACATTTCATTCTATATTTCTCAAAAAACATGTCTCATTTAATAATCCCAAATCAAAAATCCTATAAAACTCTACTTCACTATAACTCACCCACCAAGTACCATGACCCAATATTCCATCCCCCCAAATTTGTTAAATTTGTCAAATAACCTTAAACCCCACCTAATCAAAAGGTACAAAATACCTAGTGTTTCCAACTCAGTCTCCACAAAGGTGGAAAAAACCCCTCTCCCCTCATTCATTGTACCTACATAAACGCACGTGCTAACCGTGGTCTTTTCAACTGAGCTCTGAAAATACAGTGTGCAAAGAGTCCAATCATTACCTAAACATCAACATATAACTGCTTAAATAAACAATTAAAATAATTTTATCCCTTTCTAAATTTAGTGAAAGTAAGTTCAATGAATTACGGACACCTTTAAATAATTCATTAAAGCTCAACCGTGCATAAGTTAAAATATTATAGGATAGATTTGATTGTGGGGCCCGCTGGAAATTAAAAAAACATTAACGTAGCCCATCGCAACTGAAGACAGTTAAACAAGAGCTGTTACCGTCATTCACACTTCCCGAGAATATTATTTTGTTCGCCGACTGAGCCACGTGGCCTCCAGAGGACACGCGGCAGAAAATAAAAGCAGAGGATCTGACATAAAATCAGATCTGTGGTGGCTGATTTAATTGGCTGGGCTTCTGAGGCCACGTGGTGGGGTCCATTTGAGGCGTAAGTCGGGGACAGAGAAGCTGCCGCGTGGTTGTTGACGAATCCATTTGCAGCGGTTAGGCTTTTGTATTACGTTCGTGTCGTTTGTCGCTTCTGCGGGGCCCGCCTTTGAGGTGAGGAAGAATACGGGGTTTGTATACGAAATACGAGCTTGCCGTCTTATGTATAATACTACGGTGTAGAAATTACGGTACCGGGTATGTCAAGTAACGGCAATTCGGAGAGGACCCCCGAGATTCGAACCCCTTTAAGGCTGTATTGTCTAGAAAAACAATTGTTAATTAAAATTTAATAATACATAATATTTCATGTAAAAAAAATTGGATTAAGACTGATTTATTAATAGGAGGAGGATAGTGATTTTTTGAAAAAAAAATCTAGGAGGAACATTCCATGATTAAGGATAGTATGATGTTGAAGTTTTAGTCCCACATAATTTTAATTTAGAAGTTTTTGTATTCACTATAATGGATTATAGAAATAATATCTTTAATACAGTTTTTTTTATAAAAAGTGTATTGAGTATGTTGGATAGACATTATTCTTTTTTGTTGATTTAGTTGTTGAGATTTGTTTAGAGAGGACTCAAAAAATTTAAAATTAATGAAATAGGGCGAGTTTCATAGATTAACCTTTAAAAGTTCAATAAGGATAGCAAGAAACATATGATACGAAATAGTGTGCAAAAAACTCATACATAGTTTTAATCTTGAAGCTTTTGTACGTAATATAATGGATTGTAGAAATATGGTATCTTTAATACACGATACTACTAAATTAGAATTAATATTTTTTTAAACAATGTATTGAGAATGTTGGATATACATTACTCTTTTTTGTTGATTTAATTGTTGAAATTTGTCTAGAAAGGGCTCAAGATTTAACAAATTATTGAATAGAGAGGGTTCTATGGGGTAACCTAAAAATCTTTAAATCCTTATAGTGTAAAAGTCAAATTTCTATGTAAATCTCACATCTCTATTAGTGAGTTAGTGTTTAAACCTATTGTTTGGGGTCTAGGTCATTAACAACAAAGATGGAATGACTCATTATGTAATGCCCCAATTTTTCACCTAAAACATGAATGGCAAATAGAAAACTTACAAATTCTTTACAATACAATTGTGATACATATATGCCTCAATGCAAACCCACACAGTGGAGATGTTACAACATAATGCAACAACACTCATCTAGCATGTCAATCCACAAAACATGACTACACATGCAGAAAAGTTACACATGTAGCTAGCTGTGTGATCACCTCATTGTAACAACTATACAAGAGGGTAGAGTTTCCTCTAACCATGGTGAAATAGTACAAAATCACTAACCACCTGTCTGTCACAAATGAATAAGCTATGAATGCAAATAGACCACCATTTCTTAGTCCAAGGAAACTTAAGTGTTGTTCCATCCACAAAACCAACCAAGACACACTCACACATCCTAAATAAATTGGAAGTGATGTACAATCATAAATAATTTCAAATTAGGGAGGTCCAATAATAAGGTGGATAGTCTCATAAGATATTGACTACCTGCTCTTGAGGCACAAAGGAAATATAACTAAAAAATTATAATACATCACCAAACTAAGATGATAATAATTTAATAGAGACCCTAGATAATGACTTTCACTTATAAAAAATTTCCATAAATGATCAACAACTACCATAGGTATCCTAAGATCACACCTTTTGGATGAAAGCCACCCCTATTAGTAGTCTATAATTTCCCAAGTGATTTGCAAGTCACCCTAGCTATCACAGGATCAATATTTTTATTCGTGAAGTCATCAATTCTAAAATAGATAACTTTGGAGTACTACTATGCCTTGTTTGGATAGAGAAACCTTCAAAAAGCATATTTTTATTTTGAAGAAGGCATAAGGATTCCAGAAATTCTACTACCCTAAATGACATCAAAATCAAATTGACAACCTTCCAAGCAAGTACAAATTACTAAAGGCTAAAAACTATAGCATTACAAACCAAGGTAAGCCAATAAAAATTTTGAACATAAAATATATCATAAAATCCTTATTGATGAGTTGTTACAAGATTGTTTGAGCCAATCATTACCTAGATTTTTAGGGTTCAATATACCATGTCTAAAAACCATGGAACAATAAAATTCATTTTAACTAAAATCACACTATTAATATTCGTGAGAAAATATTCCTTTTAACCATTACAATACAATCATATATTAATGATCGAACTACCTCCTAACCTTTGAGATGAGTAAACAATATCATACAAATGATTCTATTTTAATCATTGCATAAAATATTGTTGGATTGTGCTGCCACAATAATGGGTTACACTTTTTGGGACATCTTGATTTTTGCCTGAAATCACATATTTTTAGAAAATACAATGATTTATGACTTTAAAGGTTCCATTTAAATTATTTTAATTAAAGAGGATTGATCAAAATTAGATCAAACCCCCTTGGATAGAACCTTGTTAGATTTAAACCATACCCATAATCAAGTCTCCTCTACACCTATCAAAATGTTGATAAAAACCACTTTGATTTACCTTTTGGGTGATCAAATGAATTCATTTAAAATTTATGTTTTGTAAGCTGTAGCACTTATTGTAAGCTTCCCAAAAGTATAATTTTAAATATTTTTAATTTGATTATTATATTTATTTTTATTTCTTGTGAATGTAGGATTTTCAATGAACATCAAGTTCTTTATTTCACACATGAAAAAAAAATCTAAAAAATACATGTGCACTAGGTATTGATGTCCTTATTCCAACAAAAAAAGAATAAGTTAATTCAAATGAATACAAAAAAGTTATGTGGGCCGAAGTACACCTTTGTCCAAATTATAATTATACTGACTTGGAAAATTAATTAAAAAAAAAATGTAGCAAAAAATTATGAAAAAATATACATTCCCTATATATTGGTGTGAAAAAATTGTATTTTAAAAATTAGAATTGTATCCTATCTATAAAAAAAGTTACGTGGGTCGAAGTAAACATCACTTTTTAAAAATATTGATTAGTAGAAAAAATAAGTTATTAAAAATTACATAAAATGATTCACAATTTATTTTTTAATTTTTTTAAAAAATAATAATTAGAATATACACAAAATATCTAACAAATAACTAGTTTGATTCATCTTCAAAACCTTAATGGTTTAGCTGCTATAGGTGTAAGAAAGTGAACGTCTGGTGAAAAATCCTGATTTTAATGTCACGTTTGGCCAAAAACTGTAACCCATTATTGTGGGATCATTAGAGAGATTGTCATTGATATGTCTATTGGCAACATGAGCATGAGGTATGAATAAGTTGTATAGTATGCAAGTACAGTGTTGGCATTGATGTCAACATTATGGTTTGGCATGAAGATCGATGTGCAAACCATTTTATGTAGCATGAGCATGCATAAACATGTTAATCCAATGCTTAGTTGCAAGAAGGTTTGATCCAATGCAAACAATTGAAGTGGAAAATTGGCTAAGTGTCATAATAGTATTTTCAGTGTATCTAGGACATCTGGTATTTTGGTCCGCATTGGTCCATCTTGAAGAATCCTACTTTGTAGCTTTAATGCAATTTTGTTGAATGCTAGAGGAATCTAAATCTAGATTTTCACATGTTATTTTTCTCTCTGGTGAAGAAGTTATGAATAATAGAATATTGGGTTTGTTGTTGACAATGGTTACTAGTATAGGGTGTATGTTTTGGTGAGTCCACACTTCATCGTAGAATGGTATCTTGTCTTGTGGATTTGTGGGAGTGTTTACAAGTGTCAATTGAGTCTGTGCTTTAAGTGGCATGAAGTTTGGAGGTTCATGTGTCCATTTATGGTTAATTAGTTGGTGAATTTTGATGTTAAGTATTCACAAGTGTCAACCTAATATGACATGTGTATTGCAGAGTTTACATGTTTATCCATTATAAGGGTGATATTATAGGTCCACCTCGACCTATCTTACACATTACAAGTTTGAATTAATGTGTGTGGTGTGTATGTTGAGCCAACAAGTTATATTTTACATGATATATCTAATTAGGCTAACCTAATTGATGTTGGGGATGAAATGGATATAAGTATAAGATCATTTCAGTGTTGGAAGGTGTGGATAGAGAAACACAAGTATTGTGGGTGCGAATTATGTGAAAGTAATGTGAGTGTAGAGCAAAGAAAAGTGTTAGAGTAGAATGATATGAAGTGTGTTGACTCTGTATATTGAGCTTCAGTGGAACTATATTCCATCATGTTGTAGATGCATTTGTAATGGTTCATTCTAGCTGTGTGCCACCCTCTCTTCTATCTTTCCTTCTTTCTGTGGGAAATGATTCTTCCTATAGTGAGCACTTCTATAATATCTTATAACCGGTTATAATATATTATGAGCTAATCCTCACCATATTTTTTCCCTTTTTGGGTTTTCCATGTAAAAATATGGTGTTCATGTGTTATGTGGTTTTGATGGATGTTTTCATGCTTTCCTTTCTTATTGCAAATTGAATATGCTATGTGGAATGAATGTTTAAATGTTTAAGTGGTTTCAGGGAAGGGAAAACTTTAGTGGCGAATCTTCGCCAATTGGCGAATTCTAGGAATCGGCCAAGTCAAAATTGGCGAATTCTCACTCCGAACAGGGTGTCCAAATCACCTGGATTTTACGAAGTATAGGTCCAATGCATGTCCATTCGCTAATGAGTTTTTTGGTGAGGCATATTTAAGCAACAAATTCGCCATTGTCAAACTACGTGTTTCAATTGGACCAACTAATATTTTCACCTGGAGTCCCGAAAGCATTTAATAAAACACCTACATATTTGCCAATACTATTAAAACAACATTGTATCAAGACCCATTTTGCCAATTAAAATTTACAAATAGTTGTTTGTAAAGACCTATTTCGCCAATTAAAATTTATAAAAAGTTGCTCATGATGGCTTATTTCGCTAATAACATTAAAAAAATTACATTTGAGGATACATTTCACCTTGAAAATTACAACGTATCGTTGTATAAGCATGCGAGATTCACCAAATTTTTAATATATCATTTAAAAATCTCACGGAATTCACTAAATATGGAATCATGGATTGATATAAATATAATCAAAAGTGTCATTTATTCTTACACATTTTGTTCGGTTTTGAGGTTCTACTTCTCCATTCGGAAGTTAGTGAAAGCTGAAAACATAGACTTAAAAGGTGAGTGATCATTTCTTCATAGTGTTATTAGTTATAATAATAAGTTTTCTTTATCTCTTTTCCATTCTTGCTTCAACAAAGTGAACCTTAGAAGTTAGAACCAAACTCTGAAGTTTCAAATTTTTTGAAACCTCCGACCTACCAAGTAGAAAGATGACCAAGAAGGACTCAAGCAACTCACCAAAGTGAACCATCAACCAAGTCGGGGAATCACAAAGTTATGAAAATTTAGAACTCCGCGACAAGGTTATATAACTCTGAGGACTAGCGACTAAGTTTAGGAAAAGCCAAAAATTTTATATTGTATTCCATGGTATTGAATTTGATATGTGATTTATTATTAATCCATTCCATGAACAAAAATAAATACAATCGAAAGTGTCATTTATTTGAAAGTCAGCCAAAGCCGAAAACATAGACTTAAAGGTGAGTGATCATTTCTTCATAGTGTTATTAGTTATAATAATAAGTTTTCTTTATCTCTTTTCCATTCTTGCTTTAGTTTTAAAGATGATATTGAGTAGGTAATGGGATCTATATTATTATTCCCTGTCCTTAAACAAGAAGACATTTTTTTCCAGTTTTTGTTTGAAGTGAGAGGTGAATATGTCGAGCGAATCAGAGATCAATATGTCGAGCGACTCGAGCAGCAAGGGTAAGGCTCCTGCTATTCCTTAGGGTGCTGAAGAGACTCTTGCCGCTTCTCTGACTCCTTCCACTCCTCAGGGTTGTAAGGCTCCTCCCGCTCCTCAGGGTGGTGAAGAGACTCCTGCCGCTTCTTAGACTCCTTCCGCTCCTTAGGGTGGTAAGGCTCCTGCCACTCCTCAGACTCCTGCCACTCCTTAGGGTGGTGAAGTGACTCCTGCCACTCCTCAAGCTCCTTAGGGTGGTGAAGAGACTCCTGTCGCTCCTCAGGGTGGTGAAGAGACTAGGAGGCCATCAAAATGCCCAATAATTAGATGTACCATACCGTCATACTTTGCAATTGCCAAAGCTTCTGATCCATCAGGTCAAGATGGAGCTCATCATCAACTGTCGCTCACCAAATATTGGTAGCATTCCCAATACCTCACCGCCACCAGAAGGTCAAGTTGAGATTGTCATTGATTTAAATCAAAATGTATCAAATCAGGATAGCAATACTGCAAAAGATGTTCCAAGTGATACCCTAGGCACGGTTAGCCATAATGAGATAATTGACTTGGATGAGGATGATGATGTTGGTAGCAAGAAAAGGAAAAATAAACCAAAAAGGGGGCGCGAGTGGGAAATGACAAGGAGTTTTCAACTTGGTTGGTTGTCAAAATACCCATTCATGGAACTAGTGGGGATTGGCAATGTAAACGATATTGAAATGGAAATATTGTCCAAATGTAAGATTTGTAGTTGGAAATGTGGAAGAGTCAAGACGTTGTAGCTAAAGATTGACACTATAGAAAAGCATATCGGTAAAGTTTATGAAAACCAAATCATAGATGGAAAGGAAGAATCAGTCGTACGATGGAAATCAAAGGAAGAATGTCTTCATGCTAAGTATGTTGTTGATTATGAAGAGCATGAAAAAAGAAGTTAAACATTGTTGCATGTAAAGGTACACTTGAGGCTCAATTTGGAAAAGCAATGGAAGGAGCAAATCTGTCAAAAACTATTCAGATGAGTGTTTTTTTACATATTTTGTCTAGAGGGCATCCTATGATAGACTACCCAAAATATTTTGATTTATTATCTTATTTGAATGTTCCTCACTATCCCTTGCCACATTGGTTAGTAAACATTGGATGGGGTTGGGAAAACTATCTTACTACAGTGGAAAAGGAGATTTAAAGGATAAAGTAAAAGAGTCAAATTTCATTGCATTATCTTTAGATGAAGTTACTATGGTAGACAATACTTCTTGGGTTTGTATGCATTGTATGTACTGTACAACAACATGTTCACCAAGCTCATCTTCTCTGTGTTCATAAAATGAAGAACAGTTCAACAATGCAAAATATATTTGAACTAGTCAAAAAATCTTTGAATGAAATTGCAAGTATGGATGAGTTGACAATTGCAAAAAAGTTGGTGTGTGTAGGAGCTGATGGAGCTACAGTGATGCAAGGTCAAAGGATCGGTGTTTGCACAAAGTTACAAACTACTTGTGCACCATACATGCTTGGCATTCACTGCATGGCCCACAAAATGAATTTAGCATTCAAAATTGTTAGCAAGTTTCCTAAAGTATCAAAAGTCAAAAATCTGCGAGATCCACACATACTTCTGCCGAAGTCCTAAACGTTTCACAAAATTTCAAAATTTTGTTGAGGGAATAACACCAAGAAAGAAGCTTCTCAAGGATGTCGATACCAGATGGATCTCCCTACATGGACTAGCGCAACGAGTTCTTTTAGAAAATCAATCTTTGATTGGAGTGATGTACAAGCATCATAGCACAGTAGACAAAGCTCCTAACCTCTTACATAGGTTAAGAGATATAGAGACACTCTTGACTTTAACTAGTCTTCTCCCCATGCTGGATGTGATGAACGAGCTTGTGAAGAAATCCCAAGAAAAAACTATGTATATTAATGAATATGCCAATCTACGTAAACTTACATGCTTGGCCCTCAATCATCTATATCTAGATCTAACACAAGATGGCCCAAATTATTTCATGTGGCAGAAAATTACTGATTTGAATGATCCTGATAATTATTTACAGTTTATTGCAAGTGGGAAATTATGTATTTGTGTATGTGGATATGAGATACAAATGTACCAATGTAAGACAACCAGGCGCTCTAGCAGAGAAGTATCTATTAACCAGGAAGATTTTCAAGGCATTATTAAATCTATTGGTGATAATTTGAAGGAAATTGCAAAATATCTTTCCTCAGAGATTCATGAAATATTCCCTTGACATGAAATACTTGAAGTCATGAGTATTGTGTATCCTCAATTTTGGGCAAATCGAGATAACCCCACATTTTTTCATGCTCAGGTAAAAATCTTGATCGAACAATTTTTGAAAACTGTAACATATAATGAACAGAAAATAGAAAGAATTTTAGATGAAGCTAAGCGTAGAAAACAATGTGGGAGTTTTGCAACATCTATGAGGGACCAGTATAAATCCATGGGAAAGGACAAGGCCTTTGAACCGAGATCAATAAAAAAGGTTTGGACAAGCTTAGGTCAGAGTGAAATATTGTGTGGTTCGATATCAGAATATTTCAAACTTGTTGATTTATGTCAAACAATGATATTGGGGTTGGTGGAGGATGAGAGAGTTTTCAGTACATTGGGGTTTTTGAAATCAAAGTTAAGAAAAAAACTAGACAAGAATTTGAAAAATTGCTTGAGGATGAAAGGAACTGTGTATAATGTCAGAAATTTTCCTTTTGAAAGGGCACTCACAATCTAGAGGTCTACATGTGAAAGAAGAGGGACTGGGTTGTGCAACACTCCAATTCCAAATGCTGGTATTGGTGGCACTGGTAGGCAATGGGACTCAGACAACTGACATTGACAAAAATGACACAATGAATGTTGAATTTGAGACACAATCCGAAGAAAATGAAGAGAAGACTTGGAATCAAATTCAAGATGACTCTTTTACTTTATCTTATGTTGAACGCCAAATTGAGGACCCCCAGTCCGTTTGGGAAATGGAAGAGATTAAAGAGAATTGGTAGCTTTTAGGTATTTATATTGCACTTCATGAATCATATTCCAAAGTCAAACTGTAGTTGATGATATTTTATGTTGTATTCCATGAAATTGTGATATTTTATATTTTACATTAGTTTGTACATAGCATGCTTTTGGAAATCCCTGAAAAAACAACTCAAGTTTAGTCCATACATAACATTCAATGAGATGTTAGATGATGGTGCCTTTGAAAGGCAAGATAAGTCCATAATTTTGCATGGTCGCTAAAACTTGGAACCTTAGAACCAAAGTCTGAAGTTTCAAAGTTTTCCAAACCTCCGACCCACCGACTAGAAAGATGACCAAGAAAGACTTGCAACTCAAAAAAGTGAACCATCAACCATGTCAGGGAATAGGGAAGTTATGAAAATTTAGAGCTCCGAGACAAGGTTATAAAACTCTGAGGGCTAGTGACTAAGGTTAGGAAAAGCACCAAAACCGCTCTCTTCACCAAACTTAGTAGCAATGAAACTAACCAAAAATCCATCATTCCAATTCCAATAATAGATAATCCATGACATGAATTCATATAAATGTTTAGTGGATATGCTAAGTAGTCATGGAGATTGAGTATTGATGTGTGAATTGTAATGCAATTTCACTAAGATTATGGATGCTTGGAATTAAAATCACCTTATAGTTCATATTTTAATTTTGTTAAAAGTAAAACTTGAGCATGTGCTCAATGATTCATCACTCAACTCAATGTTTATTAGATTAATAACATATTAACAATAGTATTAGTGGCATATACAACAATTAACATAATAACAAGTGTATCTAGAAGTTGAAACCACTACTAGACTTTTTCTTCAAATGATATTATAAATAATATAGATAATTGAACATCAACACATTAATGAAGTCTGAATTTGAGCTTTTACATTGATTATCACTATATCACATGAAGGAATACATAGAGACATTGGAAATGAAAAATATTGCTCAAAGACAACTCTGCACAGAGCTGAGTTGGAACTTGGAAACTCATATTATCAAAAGTTAAATCACTGCATCACCTTTTCTAGCAACTTCCACTCTTCAGGTGTTGGAATTGTCATTTGTTCTAACTAATGCTGTTTGACTTGAAGATTTGTCAACAATTCGTGATTCAAATTGGAACCTATCTTGGATTCTTTAGTCAATTTTGCATTCAGGTTTAGTAATGGTTTGATGGAATCCAAATAGGTCACCACATCTGGGTTCTGAGGAAACTGGTCCAAATCAATCTTCCTTGCATCCTCCATCTTCTTTCTAAAATCATTCCATCCAATGAGTCACTCATTTGTGTCAAAATCCTTTGGTAAACCAAGCTCTGTGAAGTTCCTTAAATTTTCATTCACCTTCTTCATCTTGTCTGCAACCAAATGCAAATATTTCTTTGTTTCACGCATTCTCAAACACTTTTCAATGACAAATGACAATGTCATTGATGTAGCAAGCCGATTAGTAATCCCTTTTGATTTCAAAACATTGTCACTGGATTTGTAGACCGTTTGTTGAATTTGATTTGTTGATTTCTCTAATGCTAGCACATTTTTGTTCTCCATTAAATATTTGTTGAGCTTCTTATGATGTTGTCTGATAGCATCAATCAATTGAAACATGTCACACAAATGATCAATCCCCTGCATTATTTCATCTCAGATCTTTTTTTTCATATGCCTCATTGTTTCTCTACAAAATGAAGATAACTTATTTTGACAAGACTTAATTTCATTTTTTGCTTCCATCAGCTCTACCTCTAATCTTTCATTTATTTTTTTCTCCTACAATTTTTGTTCCCACTGTGCATTTCCATTTGCAATGCTTAGTCTTACTTTTTCTGAAGTGAATTTTTCCTCATCATATTTCTTGTTGCTCTCATCTAGCCTTTGCTTTAGTTCATTCACTGCAATCTCAATCTCATTCTGCTTATCCTCTTTTCTTGTTAATGTAGAGGAAAAAATTTTAATTCTTTTTTCTAATTCATTGCTTTTGTTATCTATTACTTTCCTCTTTGCTTTCTCATTTGCTAGGTCTGCTTGTAACTTTTCAATTTGAGTCTACAACCTTTTTTTCTCTCTATCTTGCTTCAACAATGATGTGTACACCAATTCATTGTTCTTCTTTGATACATTAATTTTGTCAGTATTTCTGAGTCCAGAAAAATCCAATTGAAAATTGTTCACCTGGAATTCAGATGGAGCCATCTGATTTACTAGTTTGTTTTGAACTGTGGGAACAAGAAATGTGTACTCCATGATTTATTTACTTGTGTCAAATGTGGGTAATACCATGGTTGTTGTAGGCTCTGAAGTTAGAGTAGACACACTCTCCATCAATTGCTTCTTTTCTTTTTTATTCAATTCTGATTTCTTTTTAAACTCTTCAATGTAATCAAAACCTGGGGATGCAAGAACAATGGAATGCTTGAATGGTGAAGGAATAGGAGTACTTGCAGTTGCTAATGATGTCACAGCCAGACCGACTAGCATTGGGGGAGTGCCTGGAAATAACTCCTTGTGGTGGATCCACTAGTAGTGTGACTTGGAGTTGGACCTGTCAAAATCCTTTGCCTCTTCTGTATGCCTTGATCGCCTGGTGTTTTTGTGGTATATTGTGTTGTCCTTTTGTGTGTAATTTGTTGTTGTAGCACATGTTGACCACTACTAGTACTAATACCCATACCATTGCCACCAGAGGCAGTGCCTATTGCACTAAGCCCTCCACCATGGGCATGTCCTAGTTGTGATTGTGTCTGACCATGAGGATGAGGATTTGAACTTGAAGCTCTAACAAATTGACCTATATACTCTAGGTCTACTTTTTCACCTCCAAACCCAAGGCCAAATTTATCAATTGGTTTTCTATGCTCTACATCTATTACCATCCAAGGGCCTTGTCTTTGGGACCCCAAAGGACCACCTTCATAACCCATTTTTTTAGCTATGGCTGCTCTTGTAGTAAATGCTTCTTTTGTGGCCTCTCTTAAACCAAGTTTGAAATTGGCATGGCTTTCTTCTTGCCTATCATAATCACTTTCTTCATCTTCTTGTTCATTCAGATGCTCTATATTCCATAATTTGCTAAACTCAAGATCTTCTTCGTTATCTCCATACTATGCAAGAGCTCTTGGATCACCTAGGTCCTTCCTCATAGACCAAAAGGAAATAATTTTTTATCGTGACCAATTTTTTTCTGTAACTTCTTTCTCTAGAGAATTTGGCATTTTTACTCTACTAGATGGTTTATGAATTTTTTCATAAAAATTATTGTACCTCCTAATCGTCTTTCGATGCAATGCCATACTTTTTGCTAGCAATTGTTCAAAAGAAATACCATTCTCAACAACACTTTTCTCCATTGCTACTTTGACCTCATCCCAAGAATCCTTGTTTCTCAAGTTTTCAAGCAAGGGTTTACTTTGATGTTGAATTCTACTTCCAACATTCTTATTGAGCACAATCATTGATTTAATGGTGTCACATGGATCATGTTGCTAGTAATAGATAGCATCAAAATCAAAAAAATTCAAAAGATCATGTGCGACACTAAATGCTTTTCTCTCGAATGCCATCCCTCCACATGAAAAAGGTAAAGAAGGAAATAAGATCTTCCCTTGACTAGTAAAGTATCTTTCATCAATACTCTGCATCTGCCTTACATATTCCAAAGAAAAAACCCTTTCTGTCACATGTATTAGAAGTTTGTATGGCTGTACTTTCGATCCATAAAATATTAGCACAATATATTCTTCTAATAAGTACCAATTAGCCAATTGTATTTCTTTTCCTAGTTGAATGCAGTTTCTACATGATAAAGGAAATCTAGGCATTGGAGTATTTGTAATTGCTTGATGCAATGGAGCCAAAAATTAGTCGACAAAATGACTGTAGTTCCTTCGAGAATCATGCAACCTTATAACAGTGGTCCATTCATATACTGGAGCCATTTTCTTTTGCTCAAGATTACTATTACCATAGGGCTGAATCTGAAGCTTGTTGGTCTAAAACATTCCTCTGAATTTGAATAGAAAAGGATAGCACAAGTAGGTTGTGAACCTAAATGTCTTGGTGGAACCTCCTTTAATCATTAAAAATTGTTTATGTATGGATTCTACAATGTGCTCAATAAAATTATATTTGGCATGTGGAACACCATAATGGATATTATACACCATTTCAAGGAGGCATGCACCCACTTCCAAATTGCTATCCAGTCCAAGGAAAAATGCTAGCATGGAAATAGTATCCTAAACCCGTGGTTTAAAAATATCCAAATCATAAGGAGGCTTATGACCACCTTTCAATTTGTTTCTATCCTAAACTATTCTATTTAAGAAATATTTTTTCTCCATTTCATCCACTGTTTCATAATCACTAGCAAGCTTTTCTAGGTCAATGTGGACATTTCCAAATTCTTCAGTTGTAAACCCCAAGGCCAACACTTTTACAAGTTCTTCTACATTAATGGATAACAATTTCTCTTTTGTTATCATCATAATTTAGGGCACAAACCATGATAAATTCTGGGCAAGGGAAAAACTCATGTAACATCATGTGCCCTAATCTAGTTACCCATGGTGCACTGATACTATTAACTTGCATTTGATTTGTAGCCTTATTCTTAGATGAAAATCTAAGTTCTGAGGTATTCCTACCACAAGTTTCAGGATCATAAATATCATGGTATTCATCAGTGAAACCTGGGGTTTCAAGCAATTTTGTATAATGTATTTTTTTATCCGACATTGCTCTAGTGGTATTGGTGGTAGACATGATGATACAATCAACAATATGAAATTTGTGAATTCCTTATTAGTCCTTAATTTTTCTTAATTCTTAAGCCTCTTAACCCTAAACCTAAGCTTCAAAGTTTGACAAAATAAGATTTTAAGAAATGTCAACTTCAAGCAACGAAACGTAGCCACATGAATTCTTTAACTTACCCAGATTTTGAATTTTTATTCTTGAAGTCGAAACTATGTTGAAGCTTGAAACTGGGTTACTAGAATGGCTTTGTTGGAAGTGGAACTGTGGAACCTAGAACAGGGTGGTGCACTGCAATGAGTAAACTGAATGACACCGAAACGTCTACTCGTTACTTATGGACTACACAATACACAATTAGGTAATACACTGTGCCTAGCTAATAGCATTTAAAATAGGCCATTAAAAACAATGATTTACTCCTACATTGACAACAAATTCTAAACCGTTGATCTCTATTAATCTAACAGTTATAGGGTGATTCCAGAGGTTTAAGTTCACAAGCGTAGTGCTTTGTGCATTTCATTCCAGAATGCAACTACAACCATACATCAAATGTTCATCGAATGGTTGAGTAATTTATGATATAAATAATAAACATAAAACATGTGTTTTAAATTTTCTTTAAAGTTTAATGTGCTAGGATTGACATCAAGGCCAAGGGGCCGGAAACTTAACATTTCAAAGGCCTAAATAAAATTAATTACAATGTCACATTAATAGCACATTGTACAACCATTAATAGCACTTAACTTGCAAAGGACTTGATAAAATAAATTACAATGTCACATTAATAGCACAACCATTTATTTTATTACAAGTGAATTACAATGTCACATTATTACATTAATACATAGTACAAATACAAATGTAAGTGCAAGCACCAAGCTTTTGCAGCTCTGCTGGACCGCTGGTGAAAAGTTGAAAACATAAATGTGATACATGTATCTTTGAAAATAAATGGAACTTGTTGGGTCAACCATGAGCTCTAAAAATTAACACATGGGACTTGTCGAGTCAGCCATACGCTCTAAAAATAAATGCATGGGGAAAGGGGGCCCAATCAAATTGGGGAAATGAGAGCCGTGAAGATACAAAATGTACTTAGCCCCTTTTAGAACCAGATTGGTGCAGAAGACGAGGGATTGTAAAACTGCTCCCATGCAAAAGATGAGCACTGAAATTGAATGCATGGGAATTTCCTAGGCAACCATGCAGATGATGAGGGGCAGTAAAACTACTCCCATCTTCTACTTGTAGCCTCCATGCATTGGGATAGCACTTATGTCCATAAGAGCTCCTCATCTTGGTTCAAAACTTGTCTGAGAAGTCAAGTGAACGAAATCAACTTCTTTCCAATTCCACCCATTCTGAACTTGAAGGAAATTAATTTTTTACTCTGTAACTACATAACTAGAGGCAAGAGAATTTAGAGCATCCCCAATAATACCGCATCATCTTCTTCCTGAATCCTTATTAAGTTATTAACCCTACAAAATGAAAACCCTTATGAAAATTAAACGAATGATTTTAGTTGTGCTCACTATCCTTATTTATGGGCCAAAAGTGCCGCCAAAAGTGCCACTACCATCCTGGTACCTTGTACACTTCACACGTGTTATGTGTGAGTTCTGAGGTTGTGTATAATTACTACTGACTACTTAGTAATAATTGTGATTCACACAAACAAAAAATCCAACTTAATCGGTACCTCAAGCTGGCTACATGCAAAGTTGCAAACTGTAGTTCAAGCTGACAAGCTATCAATTGTCAAAATTGGTAGTGCCACACAAGTTGTCGATTGTCAAAGTCACTGGATTATTGACATCATCATCTACGATTCTACAGTACATCATGCAGTTTTCAACATAAAGCTATCCAATCAATCACTCTGGCTATTCATATGGTATTAATCCGCGCCGCCGCCCAGTACAACAGCCAAATTGAGAATTTTAATAGAATAAATGAAAGGTAGAGTACTTCGATGCATTGAAAAGAGAGAATTAAATGTCTCATTTTACCTTAATGATTATCAATGTCCTAGCTAATAAGTCACAATAAATTTCGCTCACTTATGATTGGAACTATATGTTGATTTATGAAACCAATCATTAATAAAATCTCAACCATTGATTTATGAAAATCTAACAGTTCTACTATTATTTCAGAGGTTTCAATTTGCAAGTCTAGTACTTCGAGGATTTACTTCCGGAATGAATCTATAGCCATCCATCGAAAATTCATTGAACGGTCCCTCTTTTAAAACAAACTTTATGCACATGCATAATTTAAAATGGGGACATCGCTAGGTTGACGAGACCCGACCCTCAAGATTAAAGAGTTAAGATTTAAGGCTTTGTCATAAAATATTTTGGTCTGACTTAGGCAATATTAAATAATAAACAAAAGCAGGATGACCAACAAACCTAAATAATTAATAAAATTTCAACCATTGATTTTTGAAAATCTAACGGTTCTAGTGTAATTTTGGAGGTTTCAATTCACATATCTAGTGCTTGAGAGATATACTTCCAGAATGCAACTACAACCATCCATCAAAAATTCATCGAACGGTCATGGTCCATAATGTCGCGTGGTTGCTGAAACTTGGAACCTTAGAACCAAAGTTTTCAAAACCTCCGACCCACCGAAGACAATGATGACCAAGAAAAACTTGCAACTAAGGTTAGGAAAATTTGCACTAACACTTCGCCACTGCATTTTTTTTAGTTTGATATAATTATGTTTAAATCCCCAATATTTTTTTCTTAATCATTTGAAAATAGGTTTAATTCGCCAATGAATTTTATTTTTTAGTTTGAAAAAAAAATTTAATCACCAAAAAAAATATTTTTTCTAGTTTGAAAACAGGTTTAATTCACCAATCAAAATATTTTATTGGTTTGAAAATAGATTTTAATCACCAATCGAAAAATTTTAGTGGTTTTAAAAAATTTGCATTTCGCCAGGATTTTCCACAGACTTCTAGCGATTAGAAAAGATTCGCCAATGGACATTTTTTTTTTCACGAAAAAAAAAAAAAATTTCCACTATAATTAATATTTTTATTGGGAAGTATACAAGATTCGCTAGGATTTTACACCTTCACCAAGGGGGGGGTTTCTTAAAGTTTTCCCTGTTTTAGGGAATACTGATTTACCCCCCCCCTCTCAGTATTCTACGTGTTCAACAATTGGTATCTGATCTTGGTTCCTTGGAAGAAGCTTAACCACTTGGGGAAGATCTTGGAAGTTGAACACATGGCTCTTAGAAGATATCATACTCTTTTAGAATAAATTCATGTTGTTAGATTCACAAAAGAAGAGTGCATGATTGACATGAATGGAGAACTCAAAATAGCCCTTGAAGATCTAGAAAGGATTGAAAGTGAAAACAAAGATCTAAAGGAAAATGTCAAAGAAGCAAATGAATGCATTAGAAAGTTGAGAGAGCAAATCAAAAAATTCAAAGAAAGACATAAGGAAGTCAACGAGCAGTTGAAGCAAGCAAATGAAATAATTACCAGTCTGAAAATGTAATTTGAAGAAGGAAAAAGAGTTGAAGAATGTATGCATGCCAAGATGAAAAGAAAATATAAAGAATTTTCAAAACTTGAAGAAGTTGTGACCTTGAGATCAAATCTTAAAAAAGCAAAGAGTCATGAAGAAAAAATCAAGATGAGTTCTACAAAGCTTGATGAAATGATTGCACATCAGAAAGGATCTAAAGATAAAGAAGGATTAGGGTTTAAGAAAGGTGAAAGATCAAAGATAGATCAAACTCTAAATAAGGTTGAAAAGAAGATTGGGGACAAGAAGAGTAATGGCAAGAAGGTTTGGAATCAAAGGAAAGACTTCAAAAGAACACTGATCAGACAGCCAAATGCATAAAGGTACCCATATTTTAATGGTTTCTATTATTCCTACATTAAGTTTGGACATAAGGATATGAAATATAGAAGCAAAATGAATCAAAATGTTACATATTTTCTCGGTCAATGTTTTACATGCAAAATATTTGGTCATAAGGCTAGTGAATGCATAAATCAAATGATGAATGACTATAAAAATGGTATGAGGATTCAATCTTTTAGTGGCTACTATTATACATGCAACGGATTTGGGCATAAAGTTAATCGATGCAGATCTAAAATGGGTGGAAGTAAGCTTGTTCAAAATGTTGTCACTTGTTACAATTACAATAAACTAGGACACATTTTCAAATTTTGTAAAAGAAAGAATATGAAGAAGAATAATCTAGTGAAGAAGAATGATCCAATGAAAAAGGTTGATCCAGTAGAGATGAAGAAAGAGATGGAAAAAAATTGGAGAAAGAAGGAAGCAAATGAGACTAAGCCTGAGTCTGTAGCAGCATCTGGTGCAAATGTTTCATATGGAAACTAAGTAGAAAGCTTTGGCTTAGGGGGAACATTAACATAAGATCTTTCACCCCCTGCCAAAGGAATGGTGTTGATGTTTCAACATGTGGATATGTGGTGTAGGTTGACATTCCTAACCTACTAGAGAAAATGCTGGTGGAAAACATTGAGTTGCAGAAGTTTGCATAGCATTTGAAGTTGACTGTGCATATAGTTAGGGTTTGTACCTGTATACCTTGGAATTCCTACTGCTCTAAATGTGCAAATCTAACTAAGAAACATGGAAAAAAAAACACCAAGGACACCTCAAGATTAGCCAAAAGAGCAGTTCAACGAAAAGGAATGCAAATAAGATAAAACACAAACACTTTTACCTCCCTTGTTGTTGAAACTCCTTTGATTGGCCCTTGCTTGGATTGGTTGTGTGCTCCTTAGATGATTGCTTGAATGTCTAAATGCAAGATTCAATATGCCAAATTATGAACAAAGATGGTTGAATGATTGAAAAAGGCTTGGACAGCATGTAGTTATGAGAGTGAAAAGTGTTGAGAATGCAAAATGACAGCATAAGGGTGCAAAATAGCTAAGTGTTGGAAATGCCCTTGTAGAGGGGGTATTTATAGGAGATTTTGAATTCTCTAGAGAATTCAAGGGTCAAGATTGATCCAACAAGGTCAAGATGAAGGGCTATGGTGGGTTGAGAACCCACAAGCCCTCACATCTTGACATGTGGAGGGTGAAGTGGCCAAGAGGATATGAGATGGAGATGAGTTGTCAAAAAGGTACATGAGGTGGAAAAGGACATGCACCTTGGGGGATGAGAGGATTTCCACAAAAGGGGATTTCTTGTCCCCAAGTGGGAGTGAAAGGGACTTTGAGGAATTTTAGAATTCCTCAAAAATCTACATGGGAAAAGGAAAGGTGGTTGGGGATAAATGTGAATTAAAAATTCACATTCATAAGGATGATCTAGAGGATAAAAAGTGGGCTCCAAAAAGGTGGGACTTGGTCACATGTGGAGATTGTGACAAGTCCAAGGTTGGTCACATGTGGAGATTGTGATAAGTCCAAGGTTCTAGAAGCCTTGAAAGGATGGAATGTGAATTAAAAATTCACATATAAAAGAAGGGAATCTAGGAAGAATAAAAAGGAATTAAAAATTCCTTGGAGAATGATTAGGTTTAATTAATCAATAATTAGAAGATAAATGAGGATTATAAGCCAACTTGCAAAAGTTGGAGGATGTGACACATCTTAATCAAGGATTAAGCATGTGCACATCCTTAATGAAGAGATTAGGAAATGGATTAGGATTAGATGAAAATGACATGTGAGGAATTAAATAAATGTAATATTTATTTAATTTATTTAATGAAAAGAGGATTAAGGAGGGTAAGGTATTTAATTATTAATTAAATACCTTAGGGATTTAGCAAAATTAAAGATATTAATTAAATAATAGTAATATTACTTAATTAACCGGATAAGAGGATGTTTAGACGAAAAGTGATAAATTTGGATAAATTAAGTGTCCAAATTTGGATGTCTACATTTTGCCCCTCTTTGAGATGGTGTTACCGGCAGCATCATTTCAAAGAATATTAAAATATAGAACCTAGAAGAAGATGGTTAGATTGAAAATGTCCCACCATCCAAAGGAGGACTAGGAAGGAAAAGAAGATGATGAAAATTAGGATGAAGGATTTTGCCCCTCTTTGAGATGGTACTTAAGCAGCATCATTTCAAAGAATATTAAAAAATATATAACCTAGAAGAAGATGGTTAGATTGAAAAGATGCCCCATCATCCAAAGGAGTGACTAGGAAGGGAAAAAGAAGATGATGAAAATTAGGGATGAAGGATGCCCCCTCGAGAGGACATGCGGGTTGAAGAGAACACGTGTGTGCTCTCGAAATAGATGATGTGATGCAAGGGGAGATGAGGAAGATGATGTAAAGTGATGGGGAAGAGAGTAAGAGAAGCGATAGGAGATGTATGGAGCACAAATGGATTTCAAAAGGTGATGTTGCCCCAGTCAAGGTACAAGCCAAAATGGGTTGAGGATGGATGGAGTGTTGTCAATGACGGATTGAAGGATCCCGAAACAACACAAGGATAGGGAAGGATACATCCCACTGAGTGGTATTGATGAGGGAAGGATACATCCCAAAACACCACTAAAAGATAGGGAAGAATACCTCCCGATGATGATGAAAGTGTTGTTGATGAGGGAAAGATACATCCCAAAACAACACCGAAGGGATAGGGAATAATAATAATGGATGATGATGATAATGGGGGGTAAAGGCTAGTAACAAGACTAGGGACAAGACCAAGGATATGATTAGATGATTCGGGCTAAGTGGAATGGATGGGGGTTGGATAGAGATGTGAGATAAGGATGAAGGATGAATGGATGGGGGGATACATGCAAGAGGATGAAATGGAAAATGAAATACAATCCTAATGCAATTTACCATCTTTGGAGCACTGATTTTTGCTATAGCATAAGACACAAGACACCAGGGTATGAAGAACCAAGGCGAATTAGTGTCTAATGCACAAAACAAACACAACAGACAAGAAGGTTACCCCAACACCCCAAAGTCACAAAGACCTTGGTCGGGCCAGGTATTGAGATAACCATAAGCACAAAAGTATGCCCCAGCATAACACAAGACCTCAGAGATCTTGGTGGGTACTATGTGGGACAACCAAGAAGACACAAATAGACATAAAAAGATCAAGATATGCCCCTATGTTGACCAATCAAAACACACCATAATATGATGGATTATGGCGGCCTTGACAAGTGATGATAGGGAGCTCCAATGATAAACAAAAGCCAAAAATATCAAAAGATCGCAATCACTTTCAAATGTCCTTTGCCATAGGATCAAGGGGATAGATGGGATTGATGAGGTATGTTAGGAAGGATACATCCTATTGAGACCAAAGATGACGGATATTAAAAGATCGTTATGACGCGGGATGTTCAAAATCGATTGGATCTCATGATATAAGTGAATCTTGTTTGTTAAGAACCAGCTAGCTAAGAGCATAGCTTGACAACACGACACACGAGAGACATGACAAGATAAGAGACTTCGATGGATGGTAAAGACGGGACAGACAAAACCTAAAGACCTAGGGGCTCGGGGGCCGATCAAAGATTAGCCTTGCCTACGTAAAAGCGCAGAGCCCTCGTAGTTCGATAAAAGGCGGATGACTGACCATGATGGAGATTTCGATGGATGACCAAGATAGGATGGAGAATAGGAGAAAAGTGGACAAGATAGATCGATGATGGAACCCCGGGGGCAGATCAAATGATCGACCTTGGCTACGTGAAAGCGCAGGGGCAACATAGTTTGACTAAAGACCGACAACAAATGATGGATGAAAGAGGATGAGATGACCCTAGATAAGGGGATAAAATGATTGGACCGAGACGATGGGACAAGATAGATGAATGATGAAGTGATAAGATAGATGATGTTGGACTATAGTGACTATATAAAGCTCAGGGATGGGATAGTTATCCAAATCATCAAAGATGAAGTGGGCAAATGACATGCCATATAGATGAATGGTGAACGATGAGATAGAAAATATGTGCAAAAGAAACAGAAGTGATGACGATAAGATGGATGACATTGGATTGCATGGGGTAAAGCCTATAGCTAGATACCAATGACAAGGGATTAGGAGACGGGATGAGGGGAGAGGATGGGGGGGAGGAAAAAGGATTGTTTGGGTGGATTGGATAGAGGGATAAGGATTGGGAGATGAAAGGGATGCTAGGATAGCTGGATACGAAGAGAAAGATGGGGAGATGGAAGGGACGCTGTGATAGATGGATAGGGACAGAAGGATTGAGAGATGAAAGGGATGCTAGGATAGATGGGGAGATGGAAGGGATGCTATGATAGATGGATAGAGAGATGAAGGGATGTTATGATAGATGATTTATCCAAGGACTATGTCACAAAGGAAGCAGATGCCCCCACTCTAGATATGTCATATATAATGAGGCATGAGGGACGAAAGACAAGTGGATGGGAAGATAAAAGAGATAACTAGATGAGAATAGGATGGGTGACTAAGGAATAAGATAGAGCATGGATGAAGGGGATGTATACCAATAGGTGTCCAAAGCATGCATAGATAGGTGCCCCTATTTTGATCAAGATCACAAGAAGGATGGAGGGAATGGGAGATAAACGAGATATGATGGTAGGATGCAGAAGATAGGTGGGATGGGGGGATTTATGAAGAGGACAGATAACAGGAAGACGGGTGCATAGCTAGAAGCATAGCGGATGGAGGGAATACGTATCAGGAAGTTGCCCCCAAGTGCAGATGGGGATTTACGCATGACGCCTATTTGTCAGGTTTTCATCATGGTACTTATCCAAGGCGCTTGTTTGCCAAGTTTTCACCATTGGACGAATTATTTCTCTTTTTTTTTTTGACTTTTTTTGATTTTTGATGAAAATGGAGAAGGATAGGGATGTGGATAAGGGAATTTATAAGATACATGATATGGATATGGATGGATGACTCAAGCATCAAGTTCTATACGAGGTAGTAAGAGCCCATGTTCGAACCGACTATTGGATGTTGGTACAACCTTATGAGGATAAATGGATTATGCAAGAGGATGAATTAGGGGGATTTGATGGGGGAGATATGTGGGGTAATGGATGGGATGCTGGAAAGGGTATGGATAGAATGATGGGGTGGATATGTGATGGGGAGATGTGTTCAAGACCAACATTGGCACATGTGGTGGTGGATGTGAAAAGATGAGAGGATTATTGGATGGAGAATGTGTGGATAATGGAGGAGATGGGGTGGTGAACTTTGGAACATAAGGACCCAAAACAGACTTAGGAGATGAAAGGGGTGTATGACTAGCTTTTGGATTAGCAACTTTGGATGTTCTTACAGATTTTTCATGTGATGGAATTGCATCTTTTTTCTTTGGGATCCACATAGTTTTGATCTTTACGTTGGTGGGCCTTTGCGGCCTATAGATTTGATTTGGATTTTGGATTTGGTTTTGCTTTGCTTTAACATGTCTTTTAGAAGGGACATGGGGAGCTTTTGATTCATGTGGATGTTTAGATTGATGCATTTTTTCTTTAACAACCAAAGTGATTTTAGTAGCAATGGGATGGGTGTGAGGAGATGGATGATGTGGAGTGATGGAGGTAGGAGTATGGGGATTATGTGTAGATGGAGGATGTTTAGGTAAGTGCCCTTGTTGATCCTGACTATGGGGTATGTGAGAGGGATGTTTATGATGGATGAGATGGATAGGTGATGAATGGATGAAGGGATGGATAGGATGAGATGGAGGAGGTGATTTTGGGATATAGGGGCCCAAAATAGACGTAGGACTTGGAGGAAACAAGGGCATGGTATATGGAGGATTGCAGATGGTAGATGGAGGGATGTAAGGACCCAAAATGGATGGAGCAGATGAAGGAGGAAGATGGATGGTTGTTTTGAGATGATACGATAGAGGAGGAGGGATGGCCACATATGATCTGATGGGATGATGGGAAGAGCCGATATTTCTTTTGGAAAAGGCTCGTTGAGGACGTCTAGAGGTTGTACCAACATCTTTGGATTGCGAGTCGTGAGTAGTACATCCAAGACCTTGCGGATACAAGTGTCCTTTAGCTTGGATGGACTCTATAATACCTTGCTCATGAAGGCCTAAACCTTTTCCTTGATAGTTCATTCTCTTGAGCATTCGATCTAGGACAGAATTTTTGTTATTCTGGAAGAATGATGCAAGTTCATTATTAGGTGGAAGAGGAGGGTTGGTGTATATGCTTTATTTTTCTTCTGCGAGGAGACCACCATGGAGGAATGTGAGAGGACCAAGGGGATATGCAAGCGGTGTGGGGATAGCATTTTTAGGCGATGATGGGGGATCATGAGAAGGAGATGATGGGATATCAACATTAGGAGAGGGAGTAGGGGCCATGATAGGATCTGGATTTGTGGTGGTAGGCTCATGCGATGGAGATGGAGATGGAGTAGTGGAAGTTTGAATGACAAGGGGATCATGGGATGGAATGGATGGGGGACTGTGGTCTTGGGGTGGACTAGATGGGATGGTAGGATCTTGATCTAGAGAAGGGGATATGTTGGCATGCTTTGGATTAGACTCTTGGCATGACTCATCGTGTGCGGGAGGCATGGTAATGGACTCTTGTTGGGACTCTTCAAGTGGGGAAGATGGAGGGATGGAAAATTCATGAGGTTCAGTGGGAGGATTGGATTGGATTTGGGTATCGTCAATAGGTTCGATGGCTCTCGGAGTAGGGGGTGGGTGTTCAATGGATTCAACGGATTTAAAGGATGTGATGGTGGGAGATGGGGGCTTGGTGGATTCAGAGGGTGTGATGGTAGGAGATGTGGGTTCAATGGATTTAGTGGGTTCAATGGTTTCAATGGTTTGATCAGTGTTAGGGGTGGTAACAACAATGATAGGTGTGGTAGGGAGAAGGGTCTCATCACTAGTGACCGTGGATGATGGATCAAGATGGCATGGTTCCATGACTTCAAGATGTGAAGTTGGGGATGGCTTCTTTGTAATGAGTCCTTGGAGAACTTCTGAAATGAAAGACTTGCATATGGTTGGCTTGGCTGGGGTGGTAGAAATGGATGAGGGATTATGGATTTGTGGACTAGGGTTAGATGGAGGAATGGGATCGAATGTAGGACTATGAGTAGATGGGGGATTAGGATTGTATGGAGGACTAGGAGTAGATGGATGAATAGGATTGGATGGAGGGCTAGGAGTAGATGGAGGACTAGGAGCAGATGGAGGAACGGGATTGGATGGAGGACTAGGAGTAGATGGAGGACTAGGAGAGTTAAGGTAAGGATATTGGAGTGGTGAATTAAGATAGGGGGACATGGATTGTGGATTAGGACAAGAGGATATAGGTGGTGTAGTGGAACAAGAGGATGTGGGGGATGAATTATAATAAGGGTATTGGGACGATGGATTAGGATGAGGATATGTGGATGTAGGATTAAGGTAGAAGGGTGTGGATGTAGGATTAAGATAGGAAGGTACGAATATAGGATTAGAGTGCATAGATTGGCATGGAAGATTAGGGTAGTGGGTATATGCGGATGAAGGATTTAGATAGGAGGATGTGGATGGGGGATTAGGATAGGGGTATTGAGATGGTGGACTAGGATAAGAGGATGCGGGTGTTAGATAAGAGGATGATGTAGATGAAGGGTATGATGGATATGATGGATATCCCTTGTCAAAGGTAGTAGAAGCAACATGATTAGGCATGGATGAAGACATAACCGAATAACTGGAAGGGGTGATTGGATTGTGGAGAGTGGGTGGAGAGATCTTACTAATGACAATAGCATCAAGGGGATCCACGTCATATTCTTCTTGATCAACAAGACTTTCGTTATCGTTGTAAACGTAATTAGGGTTTCCCTTGACCACTATTGATGGAGGATAAGGATTCATGATGGTGAAAGGATGAAGAGGATGGAAAAAAATATTTTGGATGGGAACGGATTAAAGCTCAAATTGGGATTTTGGTCAAGCTCAGATCAGGATTGGACAAAAGCTCAGATTAGGATGATTGGATGGGATTGCTTTTGATTTTGATGGGATTTGGTAGATGGATGATTGGATCAGGTAGATGATTTGATGAATTTGATTAAAGTATTAGATCAGTTTGATTGGATAGGATCAAATGATTAGATGATGTTGATTGGATAATTATGATTAGATGAACTTGATCGGATTGGTGTGCTTGGATTGATTAGATGATCAGAGGAATAGATTAGTTTGATTAGATAGGAAGAAATAAAAGGTACCACTAGATAGAGCTTGAAAAATTAAGCAATTTTGGTTTTTGAACGAAGTCAATCCGATGCACGGTTTGTAAATGACAGCCCTAGGAAGTTAGGGGCGTGTCCACACTGCAATGCGGGGTGTGGCCGCCCTGGGATAGTCAAATTCTTGATAGGAGGAAATGGAAGGTACCACTGGATAGAGCTCAAAAAATTAAGCAACTTTGGTTTTTGAACGAAGTTGATTCGATGTAGGGTTTGTAAATGACAGCCACGGGAAGTTAGGGGGGCGTAGACAACATTCTGCAGTAAAATCAGGGGCATAGACAGCTTTCTACAGCAAATTAGGGGCGTTTCCAACAAAATCAGGAGCGTTTCCAACAAAATCAGGGGCATTTACAGCAAAATCAGGGGTATTTTCAACAAAATCAGGGTGTTTACAGCAAAATCAGGGGCATTTTCAACAAAATTAGGGGCGTAGACAACTTTCTGCAGTAAATTAGGGGCGCTACCGCATTTCTGTGCAGGGCGCCACCACATTTCTGTGTGGGGCGCTACCGCGTTTCTGTGAGGGCGCTACCGCGTTTCTGTGGGGACAAAGCTTAGTTTTTTATGGAAAAGGCTATGGCAAGGACACAAAATGATGAAACAAGTCAAAAGTATCAAAATTTGACAGAATTTTCACAAGAAAACATCTCAAGCAAGCACAATCCTATGATTAATATTACGGGTATGGCAAGACAAAGTCTTAATCTAGGATGCACAAGGCTTCTAGGGAGTCCTCGATATACTCTCGGTACGTGAGGCACAACCATGAACACTAGTCCATCACAAGCGTGAGTCGGGAACCCCAGCGAGATACTGAAAGACTCAGACCAACTCTTCACGTCTATCTAGGTATCACCCTAGCTTCGACGCTCTGCCAATTACGACACAATTGGATTGGGGTACAGCTTTCGTTCTCCCCCCTTTATATACCCCTCCGGTATACGTGGTTGGAATCGTCCCTTGGGGTGATGAAATCCCCAAGCAGGTCCCACTAAAAGGAAGACACTAACTGTTTCCAACTACTCCCCAGGCTCACACAAAGTGCAAGGGGAAAGTGAAAACAAATCAATGCCCCCTTGGGTAACAAAAATAAGCAACCACAACAAACAATGAGATTTAATCCCCCTAATTAGACTATGTTTGAGAGCAGCAAAGATAATTTTTTGAAAGTCTGATTATATAGATGCCCCTGCAAACAAATATTAGCTGTCCTCTTTTCCATCTTTGGTCAAATTTTTCCATAATATGCTACAAAAATGTTAGTGAAAAATAGCAATATTCTTGCCAAAACAACGTTAGAGAGGTATCACGTAAATATAGCAAAAAACTAGAGCAAAAACGAAGCCAAAACGTCTATTTTACCCTTCAAACTGTGCTGTTAAGGGCGCTGCCGCAACTCTGTAAAGGGCGCTGTCGCAACTCTGTAAAGGGCGCTACCACAACTCTGTGGGGGCGCTACCACGATTCTGTAAAGGGCGCTGCCGCAACTCTGTGGGGGCGCTACCGCAACTCTGTGGGGGCACTACCGCAACTCTGTGGGGGCGCTGCCGCGACTCTGTGGGGGCGCTACCGCGACTCTGTGGGGGCGCTACAGCGACTCTGTGAAGGGCGCTACCGCAACTCTATAAAGGGCGCTACCGCAACTCTGTGAGGGCGCTACCGCAACTCTGTAAAGGGCGCTGCCGCAACTCTGTAAAGGGCACTGCCGCAACTCTGTAGGGGCGCTGCCGCAACTCTGTGAGGGCGCTACCGCAACTCTGTAAAGGGCACTACTGCAACTCTGTGGGGGCGCTACCGCAACTCTGTGAGGGCGCTACCGCAACTTTGTAAAGGGCGCTGCCACAACTCTATGGGGGTGCTGCCGCAACTCTGTGGGGGCGCTACCGCAACTCTGTGAGGGCACTTCCGCAACTCTGTAAAGGGCACTACCGCAACTCTGTGGGGGCGTTACCGCAACTCTGTGAGTTTTTCCTGCAAAATATTAACTCAAAGAAACATTCAATGCAAGACCCGTGTGTGGGTCCCACCGGGCATGCCAGAAATGTATACCTTGGAATTCCTACTGCTCTAAATGTGCAAATCTAACTAAGAAACATGGAAAACAAAACACCAAGGACACCTCAAGATTAGCCAAAATAGCAGTTCAATGAAAAGGAATGCAAATAAGATAAAACACAAACACTTTTACCTCCCTTGTTGTTGAAACTCTTTTGATTGGCCCTTGCTTGGATTGGTTGTGTGCTCCTTAGATGATTGTTTGAATGTCTAAATGCAAGATTCAATATGCCAAATGATGAACAAAGATGGTTGAATGATTGAAAAAGGCTTGGACAGCATGTAGTTATTAGAGTGCAAAGTGTTGAGAATGCAAAATGACAGCATAAGGGTGCAAAATAGCTAAGTGTTGAAAATGCCCTTGTAGAGGGGGTATTTATAGGAGATTTTGAATTCTCTAGAGAATTCAAGGGTCAAGATTGATCCAACAAGGTCAAGATGAAGGGCTATGGTGGGTTGAGAACCCACAAGCCCTCACATCTTGACATGTGGAGGGTGAAGTGGACAAGAGTGATAAGGAGGTGGGAGATGAGCTGTCAAAAAGGTACATGAGGTGGAAAAGGACACACTTTGGGGGATGAGAGGATTTCCACAAAAGGGATTTCCTTGTCCCCAAGTGGAAAGGGGAAGGGACTTTTGAGGAATTTAGAATTCCCCAAAATCTAAGCATGGGAAAAAGGAAAGGTGGTTAGGGGATAAATGTGAATTAAAATTCACATTCATAAGATGACTTAGAGGATAAAGGTGGGCTCCAAAGGTGGGACTTGGTCACATGTGAGATCAGACAAGTCCAAGGTGGGTCACATGTGGAGATTAGACAAGTCCAAGGTTCTAGAAGCCTTGGAAGGATGGAATGTGAATTAAAAATTCACATATAAAAGAGGGGAATCTAGGAAGAATAAAAAAGAATTAAAAATTCCTTGGAGAATGATTAGGTTTAATTAATCAATAATTAGAAGATAAATGAGGATTATAAGCCAACTTGCAAAAGTTGGAGGATGTGACACATCTTAATCAAGGATTAAGCATGTGCACATCCTTAATGAAGAGATTAGGAAATGGATTAGGATTAGATGAAAATGACATGTGAGGAATTAAATAAATGTAATATTTATTTAATTTATTTGATGAAAAGAGAATTAAGGAGGGTAAGGTATTTAATTATTAATTAAATACCTTAGGGATTTAGGAGAATTAAAGATATTAATTAAATAGTAGTAATATTACTTAATTAACTCGGATAAGAGGATGTTTAGACGAAAAATGATAAATTTGGATAAATTAAGTGTCCAAATTTGGATGTCTACAGTACCAAATTTTTGAAATGGGAATTCATTGCAAATTATGTGAGTTCAAAAGGGTTTTTACGTGACTACACTTAATTGAAAATTTATTTAAAAATGAGAATTTGAGAAGAGTAGAGCAGTGAAGGAGTGAAGTGAAATGTTTTAAGTATTTCAAAAGTTCTTACATGCAAAACCCTAACTGGAAGGTGATCAAAGGTATTTACAGTTATATCCTACCCTAATTTTTTCAAAAATGTTTTGAAGATTTTTAAATGGCTACTCCATGGGTGATTGAGGTCGTAGAATGACCCCGACCAAAATTCAAGAGACATCTTGACAAGTCTATGGAGACTGACCCAGGCAGTGCATTTTCAAGGATCTTGTATGGTGTGCTAAACACTAAAGACATGAGAATTAATATTCATGCGAAGTTGGAAGGTTATGATCACTCCAAGCTGGGTGATGTATGGGTGAAGGAACTCATCAGAGACAACTTCAAGCTAAAACCTGAATTCTAGAACCTAGTGGAGAAGAAGCTCGATGTATGTCAATATTTCCCCAATTTTTTCCATGATGATATGTGGGTGAGGTATGTTCTAAGAAAAATTCATGATAAATTTCTGTGGTTGGATATGCCTAGTATGATTACCAATGTAATTAGGGTTGTTATGGGTTTGAGCTCAATCGAACTAGTTCTGACACTTAAGGTTGTAATGAATGAGGTTGTTATGGAGTTAACAAAAAAAAAGTTAAGATATTTTGCTTTGGAGAAGGTTAGTGCACCCCTCTTGAATGAAAATAAATACACATTGGCCCAACTATTCAATAAGGAGTTCTGAAAAAAGAAAAGGGTAACTACCCTTATGAGCAAAGATCAAAATGATCTTGAAAGGATCTAGAATGAAACTGTGGAGAAGGTTGCAGATCTAACATGGAGATTAGGATTAATTATGAATAGAGAAGAGAAGATACATGAAGATATGCCTACTGTGAAAATTAGTATACTAGAATATGCTCAACATGAACATGGAACACAAGAGGAGAAGTTGCAGGATGATACTCTTCCGAACATGGAAGAAAATGATACTAAAGAGAATGCTACCGGTGGAGAGAACATTGCAGAAGAAGATATTACTACCAGTGGGAGAAATTAAGATCATAGATTTGTAAATGTTATAGAGGCACAAAAGGAGGATACATCTATAGATCACAACTCACCTCCTCCAAAACTAGAAAGGAACATTGAAGAAGTAATACAAGCCAACTTAGAGACAAATATGCCTCTAGATAACAAAGAAGAATCAGTTGATGAGGAAAAGAAGGATGAGGAAAAGCCTAGAAATGTTGAGATTAATGAAGAAAAAGCAAAAAGCAGCATTGGTGACAAGGAAAAGGCTTTGGAAGATAAAGTGAAGATGTTTGGTGAATCTTTCGATACCTCAAAATATTCATTGAAGAACTTGTTGAGTATGCAACTCTATTTCCAGCCTATTATGTTTACCCAACTACTTTAGATTCTAATGCAATAGAGGTAGGTTGACATGGATATAATTTATACTTTGTAAAAGATTCAGTTAGGTGATGCTTTCCATGCCTCTGCTTGACAGGAAATATTTCAAACTCATCAGAAGAGCACAAAGCTTATTTATGAGGTAGTGAAAGTGCTACAAGAGATCATAATTGGTGCGAGCATAGATGATTCCTTATCCAGTATGGAAAATTTGAATTTTTTTGCTTGATTCATTTAAAGAATATTCTAGTGGTTTGAAATAAAAATTGGAGAAGGAGATAGATAAAAAGGATAATGATAAGAAATTAGTGAACATAACAGAGAAGTGTGCTACCACACATAATAAACTTAAGAATAATTTCAAAGATGTACAAAATTGTGTTGCAAAATCCAAAGTGTTATTCTAATTTTTCATGAAGTGGCCTAGCTCCACCAAAAGCATCAAGGATGAGATGTACTCAATTGAGTCCCAAATTGATAATGCATTCGGTGCCTATGATCTGGCACAAGACATTCATGGGAGAACAAGAAAAACAATTGAGAATTTGCACGAGTAGTTATTCCAACAAGTACAAAAGGAGAAGATAATTATGCACTTTGGACATCTCATGGATCTAGTGAATGCAAAATTTACACCTATCTCTAATGCCTTGATGAATGCAAACAAAGAAATGAAGTTAAATCTGGTACCCAACACTCTAGATGATGCTGAAGAACTTCTTATGGAGTTCAAGACTCATAGCCGCACGATTGGACTAGCCAAGGAAGGTTGGGAAGAAGGAAAGAAAAACTAGAAAGCACACCTTGAGAAGTTGCAAGTGTCAAATACTTCTTACATTTAATGATGTTTATTTTCTTGTTAATATGAATTTTAGTTTCTTAGTCAAACTTCACTGTATATATGCAGATGGTAGAGAAAGATTTCTAGTGCAAATTTTGCTCTATTCGATGGATAGCATTGTTCGGGAAGTTCAAATTTTGGTTACTCCCATGTATATATGTGCATATAAGTTGGGGGGGCACATAAGTATGTGAGTATCTGTGTAATTTGGTAAATACAAAACCATGCAAGTCATGCAAGGGGGAGAAGAAAAAAACTTATGTATGCACCCTTTGCCCTTGATGTCAAAGGGGGAGAATAGTTTTGGAGAGAAATTTTGGAGTTTGATCTGCCTTTGAACTTTCACCTTTCTCAAACCCTAATCCTTCTTTGTCCTTAGAATCCTTCTACAATCATCTCATCAAGCATCATGGAGGTCTTCTTGAATATTTTCTTTCTCTAGATCTGATCTCAAGGTCACAACTTCTTGTTCAATCTTTGAACATTCTTCAGATTTGTCTCTCATTTTGGCATTATGGCAGTCTTCAACTCTTTACCTTCTTCAACTTTCACATTCAGATTGGTGATAGTCTCATTATATTACTTAAGCTTCTCATTTGTTTCTTTGATTCTATTTGTAGCTTTATTGAGTTTCTCTCTCAAATTCTTAATACACTCATCTGCATCACCAAGATCCTTTTTCAGATCTATATTCGTAGCTTCTGCTTTATACAAATCATCAAGAGATGATTTGAGTTCTCCTTCCATGTCCAATATGCAGTCTTCTTTAGTAGATCCTTCAGGGATAATATCCTTTTGAGGAAGAGGATACTTCCGTGTATCCATGTGTTCAACTCCAAGATCTACCTCAACGATGAACCCAATTGAAGGAAACAAGATATGATACCAATTGTTGAACACCAAAAATACTGAGAGGGGGGAGTGAATCAGTATTCTTATTAACTTAAAAATTCATTTAGTGCATCACACTAAACTTACAATAATGGAAAGGAATATACAAAGCATGCATCACATTAAAGAACACAAGAACACTAGATTTACATGGAAAACCCCAAAAGGGAAAAACCATGGTGAGGGTTAGATCATAATATAGATATTATAATTGGTTACAAAGTTTGATACAATTGGTGGACTCACTATCCAAGGACTCACTGTCCAAAAGAAGAAACGCTCACTACCAAAGGGCTCATTAATTGGAATAGAAAGAGATAGAAGAAAGGGCGGCTCACTACCAAATATGAACTGCTAACGATGCATATGACCTATGCTAAGGATCTAATTCCACTAAAAATTAGAATACTAACTTAACACACTTCATTCTTCACCTCAACCCCAATTCACACTTCTCTACTCTGAATCTCACACACATGCTTAATTATCTCACATATATGCTATTTCGCACAAGTAATTAACCTTGAATATATATCGCAACTAACCAAAACATGTATTATGCAACACTTCATCCTATCGACTCAAAAATCAATCATGCATGTCTTGCAAAAGGAGCCAAAGCATATAACACATTAAGATAGGTAAAAATGACCTATAATTATTCCCATAATTCCACTCCAAACTCTACTCATCTCTGCACAACCCAAAATACTTAGGTCGGCACCACTAGTGAAGTAACAATAGAATAAACCATCTATTCACTCACAAGTTGACATGCAACCACAAAAACACTTGCCACTTGGAGAAAACATACTACATGCATCCTCAAACACTTTTACAAATTCATATACCAAAATTTTCATCTGCGATGGAATGTGGAGCATTCCAATCACACACTCTGTCACAGTTACATTGGCATTTCCAGATGGATACTTTGTCACTATTTTTTCAACTAAAGAAGACATTAGATCATGAAACTTTGGATTTATAGTCTTCTAGCATGTACAAATATTACCTCACAACTGCCTAACTAAATTCTTCATGATGGAGAAATACGAACCAAAAGACTGGTTCTTTGAACATTGAAACTGCATTTCATACTTAGGAAATTATCCAATCATCTAATCTTCACTAGAACAACACTTCTACATATTTTCCATGGATTTCCATCAATGAGAACACCATATACTGTCATATGCTCATCAATATCCATCAATCTCTCCGTTCAACTCATGTTGCCATCACATAGTCTTCAAAGAAAAACTCCCAACAATATCTCCCATCAAGTCAAGTTTCCAATAGATAATCCCCCTGGAACCATCATGATGGGCAAGGTCGTTGATGTCACAACTTGCATCATTTAGTCAATTAATTATCGAACCAGGTGTGTCTAAGAGCTATATGTGATAAGGATGTTTGTCATGAAATTTCTGGGGGGTTTGTACTATAAACAGTGACTTCAGGTGTCGATTTGGCTCCTTCAAGAGCTTTCAAGAGCTCTCAGTAGCTGAACTTTAGCGACTAATTCCTAAGGCTTAATTATATGTTACCTCCTAATTTAAAATTTAGCCAACTTATTTCTGACTCCTTTTGACTTGATTGAGACCGATTCATGGAAAAGACTAACACTTATCTTAATTCTTAATCTAGAATTCGAAAGCCAAATTTAATTCTAATTTACTTTAAAAAGAAATCTATTTTAAGATTTGCTAGAAAAGAAATACTAATTTAAAGAACATAACTGAATTGCAAGGAAATAATGATTAATTCTAGAAAACATAAATACTAATTCCCATGAACAGATTTCTACCAAACTTCAATTCCATCTTTCCATAAATTCTCATCATTGCTTTAATAGATAATTACCAAACTGAATTCTTGCAAACAACATCTAAATCTAATTATCTTAATAAACCTTTCAATGAATCTAACAAACCATTCTAATTATGATAAACTACACTTAAGAGCATTTCAAATACAATTGTTGAAAGTGATTCAAACTAACTTAACATTCCAGTTTTAACATCTAACACTTCAGATTCAATATTAATGAACAAAAATAACATGAATTTAGAAAATACCAAACAAGATCAATCCCTTTGGTTGAGTGGTCCCTCCTCTTCCTTAGGTAAGATCCCTTAACACAGTGATTCAAGTTAACTTCTTATCTTCATTCAGATTGATCAAATCAGGGTGTAGAACACAGTATTGCAAAACATTACAAGATATCTTAGCTAAAAATTATCTAAAACTCCTATCTAAAACCAAAACATGGATATTTATAACTATATCCTTATTAAATTCACAACATGGCATTAACTACCAAGATTCAAGGTGTCCAAACTAAATATTTAAATAAAACTAAAGCAAAACTAAAACAAGACTAAGAATAGAAATAGAGAAATATGCCAGATCGACATTGGGAGTAGAAGTTCCTAAACTGACTACAAAGAAATTGATTTGGACTTGGGTGATTCATCATCCAGCTAGGCCGATCAATGGCATGATTATCTTCCTTGATTAAACAGAGAGTTTAACTTCATCATTAGTCTTTAAAATACCCTGTATAAAACCCTTAAGAAAAGGATAACAATTATGGCAATAAAAGATTAACACTACATAATTATCTCATTAGTATTATCATAAAAGTAACACATTTAACATAAAACATTACTTCAAATATAACTACCAAATTAGCTAAACATAAAGAAAAGTAAGTAAATATATTAGTCTATAGTCTACTGCCAGTCATGTTAATTAACAAAAATAACAAGTCTTTTAAACACAAAATGATTTATATGAAAGTATCCTTGAGCCTCTCATCATTCTTCCCCACTTGTTGAGGACCATGTCCTCATGGTTCCTTGTCAAGAATTATGGTGGCCTCTTTGTCCTTGTTTAATACTTCCATCCAAATGCACTAGGTGAACACTCCTTCCTTGTACTGGTGTGGCAATCTAGTATTGAGTGCAAAGCCATGGTTTTTTCTTAGATTTTTAAACCATGGTCTTATTGCTTCCTCAGGTACATTGGATGATTCATTGAGCTTTAGAGTAGGCATAATGATAATTAGCATTCTGAACCGCATGCCAACCCAAAATTCTTGTTGTTGTGCAATTAAAGTGATCACATGTATGACTTATCAAACTCCATCTAAGATTGTTTGGGCTTATTGGCTCTCTTCTTCTTACCGACTCAGGAATGAGTTGATATCTTTCCTCACAGGAATTTATTGCCAATGGGGGAAGTATCCATTCTATATTATGGAATGTAGATATACTATTGAGAAAGTTTGAAACATAAAGAGGATTAATGTGATTTAGCCTTACCACTGATCATACCATTTTGATATATTTCTCTGCATGAGGCATTTCGGGCCTCATTAGTAAACCATACTTTTTTTGAGCTTCCTTATATTTTTCCATTCTACTTGACCATTCAACCTGATTCTGCATTAAGGAGACAAAGGACCTGATTTTTAGTTCACCAACATAAACATTTAACAAAGAATCATCATTATCTCCCATCAAAAACCTATGCTGGAAAATCTCACACATTTGATTTTGAATATCCAGGTGGTTATGGTAGTAATCTTGTAGAAAATCTCTATCATTGTGATAATCTAGGCTTCTTCTTAAAATTAATTGATTAAGCTTCCATTGTAGAAAATTTTCTGTAAGAAATAAAGCATATACCCCTGTTGGTCTTCTCATCAAAAGCATTGCAAAACTTATCTCTACTGCTTGCTCAATTCTTCTTTCAATTTCATTTTTTTCTTTCTCTAGCTTCCACACTTGCTTTTTTATCTGATCATTTTCATGTTTGAATTTCAAGGCTGCTAGGGAGAGATATGAAGGCTAGGTCCTTGGTGGAACATCTGATGGAATATCAGATGGAATGGGAGGAAGATCAAGGTAGTGTGGTGGGGCCACGAAAGTAGAGGCTTCTTGTGAATAGAACCTCCTAGATTGTTGTTTTAATTGCTCTTCCTTTTGCTACAATTCCTCTTTTAATTTTGTAATTTACTTAGCATTTGCTAATGCTTGTACACTAGCTTGTTGTAGGGCCTCCTCAGTTTTATTCAATTGCTCTCTATACCTTGCTTCTCTTTGTTCAATTTGTCTTTCCATTTCCTAAGTTTTGTTGAGGGATTATTGTAATTCCTCTTCTTTCCTTCTCAATTTTTCTTCAAGGAATTGCATGTTCTTCTTCTCTTTCTCTAATTCAGCTTCCATTCTGGACATTTTCATAGCCCTTAATAATTCCTCAATTTATAATTCCTCTTCAATAAGTTTGTCATGAATTTCTTCTTCTTCAATCAATGGTTCTTTTCCTTTTCTTTTCTCATAAGTCGAAGAAGGTGTAGGGGATTTCACGGTCTCCTCTTGTTCAAATTCCTCTGATGCTTCTTGCTCCTCATATTGTGCCTCAGACTCTTCAACATAGTCATGGATTTCAACAACAGGGGTTCTTTCAGGAGTTGGCATTGGACCTTCAAGAGGGCTTTGAGGTTGCTTAGGAGAATGCATTGGTGTGCAGGTTTCCTCATGGCCTACAATAGTTTCTTTCGAGCTTTCAGAAATAGGGGTTTGAATTGCAAGTGTCTCTTTAGGGGTGTACACAATGGTTTCAACATGGCTAGGGTTTTCTTCATGCAAATCTTGCTTTTTCTTTTTGGAGCTAGTGCGGGTTACCCTAGAGGATTCTTGTAATTTTATTTTACCCCTCTTCTATTCTCCCTTGGAAGATTCACCTTTCTCAACCTTTGACCTTTTTGTTGTGGGCCCCCTTGTGGGTTTCCCTTTTTGCTTTTCTATGGGTGTGGACAAAAATTCTAGCCAACCCTATTTCCTAGATTCTTTATTTAACAAATGATGCTTAATTATTAAATGAATTAACCCATGTTATTTTATGGAAGACTCCCCTCTAGACTTTACTCTTGAAATCTTGGAAGCAATTTGTTGAAACAAAAATGCTGGCAGATTTATTCTAGCAGGGGGTTTTATCTGTCCATACCTTAAATGTATCAATAGCCACATTCCTGGCCCTAATATAGTATCGTACTGTCCTTCACAAGTGATGAATTTCATGAGCCATGTTGCAACAGTTCTCTAAGGTTTTTCTAAACTGTGATGAGCTATTTCGCGTTGGTCTCCCTTATGCATTAGAATTTCTGTCAAAACAACATGATCCAAAAAACTATCGAAACGAGAATATCAATGATGATAACCAAGTTGGATGATTGTAATCTGAATAATGTTTGGAAATATTTTAGGCAAGATTTGAATGGTTGTTTGATTTTTCTATCATATCTCTAGAGCAATTCGATGATGTATTGAACTAGAAAAGCAAGGAAGGAGTATGATTTTTATTTGTTTGTTGTTTGTGAGGAAATCATTAGTACTATGCAAATTGGTCGCGAGACATGCTCTACTACGTATCATTGATGACATTTCAGAATTTGCATGGGAAATTGGTTAACTTTTGTCTGTTTATGCAAGCAATACTTAGGTCATCTTGGTTCAATTATACCTAGATGCTTGTATTAACTTGCTATATCAAAATTCATGAAAGCAATTCTCAGGTCATCACTGGTGCTAACATACCCTTTGATGCTTGTATTAACTTTCAAAATTTTAAAGCTCTATGATGATACAAAAAGCATAAATAAGCTCTCCAAATGGCAATATTATACAAATATCCTGCACAGTTAATATAGATTGCATTCATGTTAGAATCTGCATTTTGCATTCATAGATTTCCCAAAAAGCTGGCAAAGTATCAAATGGTTCATATCTTTTCGCATACATGACTGAGTATATTTTGACATTCACAAAAACATCATTTCATACATATTTGCATCAGAAAATCATAAAAATAAAGCATACATCATAAACATTTATAAGCATTCATAAATTTTATCATCCATCATATTCATGCAATCATGCATCAATAGATTTTCACTCATCTCATAAATCATACATACATATACATCATAAGCATAAAATTGAGAAATCATCATATCATAACACATCATGCATATAGAAAATAGACGCATTTATCTCATCATAAATTATCACTGCATTTCATATATCTCAAAAATGAATGTCAAAATGTACAAGGATGTCAACTACACATGATATAACATCATCAAAAATGAGATCATCTTAGGGTGTATACAAATGTCTCAACAAAGTATCAATAACACATCATGCAAAAAAGCACTACGAAGTGCTATCCTCTGATGCTGCTAATCTCAGCTCTGTTCCACTTACACCTGATAGACCTGCTCCACTTGCCCCTGATCAAGTAACAAGGTCAGTTTGCATGCCTCGATCACATCTCTATCCGCCTGTACAAGCTGTGGAATCAACCTCCATGTCTTTGGGAATCACTCCCATAACTGCAAGATGCTCAATCTCTCCTATTGAATAGGAAGAATCATCAAGTCAAAGCAGCATCAATATCAAATCATCACGACAAATCAATCAAATCTGAATATCAATTTATCAACATCCTGTTTGTTTTTAACAACCTTAGAAGCAAACTTATCAACAACCTATTTGTTTTTCATTTTCATGAAAGCAAATTTATCAACACCCTGTTTGTTTTTAACAACCTTAGAAGCAAACTTATCAACAACCTATTTGTTTTTCATTTTCATGAAAGCAAATCTATCAACATCCTGTTTGTTTTTAACAACCTTAGAAGCAAACTTATCAGCAAACTATTTGTTTTTCATCATCATGAAAACAAATTTATCAAAATCCTGTTTGTTTTTAACAACTTTAGAAGCAAACTTATCAAACAACTATTTGTTTTTAACAACTTTAAAAGAAAATTTATCAGCTACTATTTGTTTTCCAACAACCTTGGGAACAAATTTATTAGACAAACATCATCAAATCAGGGCAATGTAATACACACACAATCAATAGAAAGTCATGTGTTGCAATATTACAGGGGCATTTTATCATATTTTAACATAGCAGGGGCAATTTTATTCCTCAAATTTTCATTTCACATCTCTTTGGATCAATTTCTTCACATCATTATTTTCAAACGATGAATCGACATCTTTAAAATAAAAAAAATCCAAATATTTCAAAAATTTCACAAAAAATTTCACAAAAATAAAAATATTATCGATTCATCGTTCGCGGGGGCATATACCTATCAACATTTGACAATCAATATATGGGGAAAATTTCAAAATTCTTTGAAGCCAAATTTAAAACACATCACTCAAAGAGGGGAAAAATGTATACA
>VDFB02049217.1:93228697-93260315 GCA_007258455.2 Sequoia sempervirens | reverse complement strand
AGCATTATCGGAGAGTGTTCACAGGAACCCACTAGAGACAATGTGCTTACAACTAGCCAAGAGCCTGAGGTTGAGGAGGAGTCGCTGATGATTCTGGAGCCACCATCAACCAGTCAATAGGTAAAATTTTCTCCTTCTTCCCTTGCTTCTCATTCCTTGATATCTGCCCCTACCTCATTGGTGATCCCTACCATAAGTACTGTCCTTCTGCCTTCTACTTTTATTCTGACATATTCAGTAGGCTTTGCTCAATTTTTGCAAACCACCCCGCTCGTTATTACTCCACATATCCTTACACCCACCATTTCCGCTCAAACTTTCCTCGCCTTGATTTCAAAAAGCATTCCCCCTGTGAGTACCCCTTCTTTTTCCACTATTATTGTAGATCCTCTTCCATTGCAACAAGCCGACACCCCATTGACAACTCCTCCACCATCCCAGCCAATGAGCCTTATGACTGATTCCCCAATTCAGTCATTACAAATGACTAGCCCTATTGTTGGTTCTCAAACCAAACTATGGGATGTGCCCCACTTCTCCCCACAAACTCACTCTCTAGAAGAAACAAATACCTGCGCCTATGAAGGTTACCTATCCCTATGCCTTGCCTTCTGGTGCTCCTTTCACAGGTGGACTAGTTTCATCACCAGCCGAATTCATAGCATAGATAGATTACAGAAAAGAGGCATGTGTGAATAGAATGAGAAAGTGCAAGGAAAAAGATGACAGTGTTTTTGTTGAGCCAAAAGTATAGACTATTTATGATGAGGCTCGACAAAAATTGAATTTCACAACCAGGTACTCGCGAGTAAGCAAGCCTCAGGGAGAAATGCAACTAGAAGACTATTAGATATATGCAATAGGACTCGACATGAAAGTGGCTTGACTGCAGGATAAAGTTGAAATCATGGAGGAGACACAATGGGTAGTCACTTCTGACTTCCTTAAAACTCATCGCCAGCTAAAGAAGAAGGATGAACAACTTAAAGTGGCAAAGGAAAGGGTTAGTTTTTTGGAGAGGAAGGAGAAATCCTTGGAGGCAGATATTGCTCATATGACTGAAAGGGCACTGGCAGCAGAGGATGGGATGAATTGACTTTAGGGTGAACTTGTGAAGACTCAAGTCACTGACCCTACCATGATAAAGGAGTTGTGCTCTAAGTATCAGGAGGTGGAACATAATCTGCAATTGAAGGATGAAGAATTGAAGCGTCTTCACCTTGAGCGTAGTCAAGGAATGACACAAAGAAGCGAAGGGTTGGAACACCAATAGGCTCAGTATGAGTAGAAAGTATAAGAAAAAGAGGCTAAATTTAAAAGCCTAAAAACTCAACTAGAAGAACTCTGAGAGACAAAGTCTTCTCTGAACGAGCACTTAGAAAATCATTCCCAAGCCGAGGAGAACTAGAATAAAGAAATGAGTAGCTCTATAGAACAACTAGCGTCGGAGAAAATGAAAATGGTAGAGTTGGCTGAAGCCATTATTTCAAGAGACACAGAGATTGCTTCACTTAAAGCCTCTCTCCTACCTCCTCCTACACAACCATATATCATTCCACTAGTTAGGCAATTATACATCTCTCACTAGGAAAAAATTAAAGTCTTTTGCCTAACATTGCAGCCTACCCTTCAATTCATTGAAAAGGCATCGAAGCTAAGCTAGGAGGCCCATGTTACAATTGAGCAGTTCCCACGGTTCATATTGGAGAGGTTTCCTGAGGCAAAAGATTTTCTCACCAAGCTATACTCGGCCTTTGATGAGAGCCTTGCCAAAGTGGGTATTGAGGATCAGGATGATGCTGCTCAAATGACAAATAAGTTCATCCATTGCCACTCCACCTTCTAGCACACTAAAGCAGCCACGACTATTCTGAGTATGACATTGGATAGCATATGGGGAGGTTTTGCTGAGTTAAATGGAATGGGTTTGTCGTCTCCGTTCCTTGAAGATGGTTCTATTGCCACAACCGAGCAGATTGCGGAAAGGATAGAGGAAAGGGAGGATGATTCGAAGGCTTTCGTGGATCTTAGTGATCCTCCCACAGCGGCTGACATTGAAGAAGTGATTCATCCGCTCTCATAGCTACTATTCCATTGCCAAGCATGGGCCAATTTACTCAATGTGTTGCCTCACAAAGAAACTATTGATCTAAGTGGAGCACAAGAGAATTTGTGCAACATGGTGAAGCTATCTGAGGATGAATGGATACCTTTATAGGCAGCTCTTTCCAATCTCTAACTCCATTGACCAAATGAAATGGCACTCTAGCCTATAAACCAAAGAATTTTTGGGTTCTCTGTTCCTTAGTCGAGACACCCCTGATAGTTGCCAAAAGTTGTTAAAAAATATTTAATCAGCTCCCTTCAGGTTTATTTTTCCATGCATCGGTCCATGCATCGCAAGGTTTTCTCGCCTTTTGTCTAAGTTTCCCTCTATCGCTCACATGTCTACTCTTCACAACTCTGAATCTTAGCCTTCCTTTTGTGTCCTAGCAAGCTCTGCTATGCTCCCACGTGTTACAGCTACATGTTTCTTTTGGTAATGTTTTGGTTGCTATCTTGTCGAGCTCCGAAAGGTTGCCATGAAGCCCTCATTTCTAAAAAGGTTTTTGTAGGCCCCACGGTTGCTGTCTGCAATGTATGCTTACTACATGTTTTCTATTCGCATATCTTTCAGCGCAACAATGAATTAACAACCGCGGGCAGTGAAATGCTGCAACGCATCCCTTTTGCATGCGACTAGTGATCATTCTCCCCATTATTGTTAAAGGCTCCACCCATTTGGAACATGTAGCATTGACGCAAGTCCTCAACGATGAGGGGAGAAAGGTTCATACGGGTAGCGGAAGGCTACCACATGCCTAACCAGCGGATCTCATATGCGGGTGATGAACTAGATGAACCAAATAATGCTATTGGTTGCTGCGTGTCATAATCATTTGCACAAAGGGATGACACTTGTCTGATTAGGCCTAGCTGGGACCACCACCATCATTGCAGAGGATGCACCTGTGCCTGGGATGACCCGATGCTTGGTTCTAGATCGTTTTTGTTGTAACGGCCTTGGGGATATTCTGATTCTTTCATCATTGCCGAAGATTGCAAAATCTTTTTCTGTTGCTACTCTCTGAGGCGATGGGAGCTTTTCTTGCTATATATAATTTTCTCTGTGAGGAGAAAAAGACCCAAAATTTGGAAGGAAAATGCTGGTTTTAGTAAAAGACGTCAGATCTTTATTACTATTTTTTTAATTGCAAAAACTCTCAGATTGTGCCAATTGTTCGACCTTTCTATTTTTCATGCTATTTCATCAAACTGTGAACTATGCTTTTAATCATCTTAACACTTCATTTGAGAACTTCTATATATGTTGAATGCAAGTTTGCTTACCTAGATCATGTCTAAGGACTCTTCTTGGTAGTAGGAATATATGCAATTTTATTTTATGTCAATAAATGAATTGTCTATGCTATAATTTTAAGTCTCTAATGTTTGGGAACACTACAACACCTTTCAGGCCCTTAAATCTATGATTTATCATGCCCATCATTAAATCTTGGTGCATCACCTTAGGTTAGACATTATTTTATTATATCTGCTTCCTTTTCCCATTCCAAACCCTATTATAGAAGAAGTCAGCTTCTCTAAAAATCTGGAGGTTACTTAGTTTAGCGCAACAGGTTCCCCTTTAACTGATTTTCCCATAAGGCTCTGTTACCTCGTCAATTTTTGGTGTCAACATCTACCATCTTATCTACTGCATTATAGATGAGGGAACGCATGAGCTATTTTGAGGAGCATGGCAACTGGGCCATAATATCCTCCTCAAAAGATATTTTAGATGTAGAGCTAGAGGGTTGGTTGTTCAATCAAATCATAATTTTAGAATGATTTTAAAATAGATTTCTACACTATTGTATTGGGACTTTACAATCTTATGCAATAGATTTTACAGACTTGATTATGAAATATGAGCTTCAAGACTTTAACAATGGTGAATTTTTCCAAGAAGGCACATCTATTTTTTTATTTTTTAGAGCTCAAGTTTACGTGGAATGAGTGCACCTCTACCGATTTTTCTACTATGCCAGACCAAACAAATGAGAAAATTTATGAACACAATTAACTTAAAAGATGAGTCATCATTCGTCACATCCACCATTACTTCTTGTTCACATGATTACAATTCATTAATTTACCCATTTATCAATTTTGAACATGGGTTGTCCATTTGGAAGGGAAGTACAAATGGGTAAGTGCACCAATCTGTGACACAATTTTGATGCAAAATTTGAAAAATTTGCAAAAAAAATCCAAATTGACCATTTGGCACATGTCAAATTTGGCGAGTTCCAAATGCAAAAAGTAACTTAAAAGCCAAAAAAGTTCAACTTCCATTTTCTGTTGAACTCGTAGCTTGGCTTGGAGTTTTCTTCTCTACAACTCGTGCTCGCCAAATCTCTTCCATTTTTTGCACTCTAAGCTTGAAATTCTTCATGAGGATGCCACCAACACGTCAGAGAGGTCAAAGATTGCGAAGAGGTATGTATTTTTATTCTATTTATTTCGAATTTGATTTAGAATGCAGATTGAAATAGGTTTTTATAATAAAAATTTGTTCTAATTCTTAGGGAATTAATCTCCACCTTGAAACATTGAGAATTCACAATTACCCCTCACAAAGAGCCTCCTATACAAGAACAACTTGAAACCCCTCCATCAATTCATAGGTATCCTCAAGGAACATAAGAAAATATTCTAAATCAAATTGAAAACAATAAAATAGACATTGAACAGTTAATTGGAAGATTAATCGAGCATGCCAAAACCCACCCTTATAGGAGAGGGAATGCCGAACCATTGAAGTCAATTGTATCTCATGTAGGAGAAATGAGTGAGAAAATAAAATTTTGGTCAAATAAGAGGCATGATATGAGACAATTTTATGCTAGTGGTTTGTCATATGCAAATGTGAAAAAATAAAAAATTAGCAAAGCCAACTTGTGTGCCCTATTTACAGACCCAAGAACCAACGTACCTTTGTCTCATGAATGCAAGAGGTTCCCCATCCATTGGTGCCACCATGAGTTAATTAAAAATAAATTTTGAGAGTAGTGGTTGATGGTATTTGACCAACCTCCATGCAATAACCATGAGGTACCACAATAATTTTTGAGAAAACTCTATTGTGAGTTTGTCTTCAATAAGATTCCAAACTATTTTGACATCTTAGAATTTTAGGGTAGAGGTGGGGGCTCCACACATGAGAGACCTGTTGCATGACATAATCCATAGTTGGCACTAAGACCCTTGGCCAAACCCATGATGGAGCATGTCATTGTTCCTTCCATTGTTAAGGATAGTGTAGAGGTGGACACACTAGAGTTAATTGGATCGCTCACCCAAACCATTTTACAGTGTGCAAGGCCTCTAGTAGAGCCTAATGTGAAAGAGACTTGTAGACCTCGAGCTCCACCCCACCATTGTGGTGCTTGTGGTGTTGTTTACACGTATGATTATTAGAGTTCTCGGGATGCAGCTACACAACTTACATCAGTTGTAGAGGTGATGGATTTCATAGATGATTTGCTGAATGATACATTTGACATTGACACCAGGTAAAATTCAGCAAGTTCATTTAATGTTGTTTATTAAATTATATTTTGAAATTTAAGAATAACTAAATTAGTAGAATTTCAATATGATGAAATTTCAGGGTTGGGGTGTTCATGAGAATTGCTTCATTCCTACAAACCCTTATTTTTTCTCGACGTTGATTCCACAGGTATGCAACTAGTATTAAAGATATTATTATTACATTTGAATAGTTGAAAGTTATATTTGAATGTTTGTCTTATAACATGCTTTGGATTTCAAACAGTTTCCTGGTGGACCTTCGACATCCACACCTTGAAATTCATTTCCTCAAACAACTTACATTTAGGTAGCCTTTATTCATTAATGGTGCTGTAAAACAATGTTAGCTAGTTTTCATAATTTTAAGCTTTGGGAGCTATACGGAGATTTAGATACTCCACCATTCCCCGATGATCATGCTTCAAAATGTCATTCTTCAGATCCAGTACCCCATGATGCTATTGTTGTGCAGGAAGTTGATTACCTTGATCTTTCTGAAGAGGTTGACAAGGTCCCTTTCTGTGCTTCTTCTTCATCAGAGATAGTTGGTATCCCTTCACATTCAGTGATTCCTTGTCCAGAATCATTGATTGAGGCTTCCACTACCATCATCCTTCATCAGGACACATTCAGTTTTCTAGACTTGACATCAAGGAATGGCTTCATTTCAGGTATCACTGACTTGGCTACTTCTACAAGTTTGGAGGACATTCTTGAGGGGATATCACTCCTCTATTTAGATTTCACTTTGGAGAGTTGTTTTGAGTCTCCTCATTCCTTTGTCTCAACCTTGATTGGGAATTCGACCATCCCCGAGGCACTTGGTTTCCTCTTCTGATTTCTTACATCTCAGACTTCTTCCCTCACATTCCTATCTCAGTTTTGAGGTTTCCTCAAAGATCCACCATTGGATTTGTTTCGTGACTTATTTCAAGTGGTTTTGAGGATACCTCTATCTGTGGGGCTATCAAGTCTCCATCACATCCATCATATTCCATCCTATCTTTGTCTTTGATATTGTTCAACATCGGGCCATATCGGAACCTGGTTTGTCACTCTCTTCATTGATTGTGGCATCTTCATTTTCAGGCAAGGAGACATTTGAGCAGCGTTCAGAGACATCATCATCATCCATTTTCATCCTTCCTTCCTTCAATTCCTATCCGGAATGGGAAGCATCTCTGCACTTGCACATGGTTTTGTTTCTTCCAAAGGGAGACAAGTTGTTTGTCGACATTGGATCATGTTTTGTCTTCAGACACTTCCCATTTTTGTAGGTGATCACATCTTCCTGGGACTCATATAGTCTCTATTTAATCCCATGACATATGGTGTGTACTTGGGGTATTTGGGAGTCCTCCATCCTTCCCATCCCATCTCACATTTTTCTTTTTCATCTCCTTTTGGAGTGGGGTTTGTTCCCATTGGGTTTTCCTTTCCTCCTGGCTAGGGATATTTTGCATCTTCATGTATATTGGTACTCTAATGATGGCCTCAGAGTTTGGTGACCCATCATCATCTTGCATAATCATTGCATTTCCTTTCTCCCTAAGTTGCACCCTATGGGGGTGTTGGTGTAATTAATTAATTAATTATTACACTAGCATAAGCAACTTAGGTCTTGCATTTAATCATTTAGTCCTAGGTTGGGTAATCATTTAATAAATGGGATATTATTCCTTTCCTAGTTTGTGGGATACATTCCTCTGTGAACTTTATCTCTATCATTTAATGATCATCTTGTGATAGGGTTCACATGTTGTCACATGCCGCTTGATCTGTATTAATTCTGGCAACATCTCATGCATATTAGGGTTTACCTTGCCTATTGTTTAATCGCATCTTGTTCATTTGTAATATATCATATCAATATCATATCAATCATATTAATAATAGAATCTTTAATCAACATTCCATTGTTGCACCACTTCTTTGTGGTTGATTATCTTTCATGCATAAAGTCCCATTGAAGATTCCTGTCAGGGTCAGGTAACTATCATCTCAACATCAAGGATTATATCCTTCTTGCTCCAAAATATCTTCCCAAGTAGGAGAGATACGGGAGAGGACAAAACGAGTTTCATGAAGATTAAACTAAAGTATCAATGATTGCATCCTCTTGCACCAAGATATCCTCACAAGTAGGAGAGATATTGAGAGAGGGACAAACATGAACATTGCATCCTCTTGCACCAAGATATCCTCACAAGTAGGAGAGATATTGGGAGATGGATCAAAGAAAAATAATAAGAGAGAGAAACTCATTTTCAAATGCTTGTAAGAAAAGTTCTTTAAATTTCTTAACAAAGTTTGACTATAAGATATTGATACGTTTTGCTATGTCCCCCAAATCAAACTAGTAATACACAAAAAAATCAGAAAATTTTAGGACTAGTTTTTAGAAATTGAAACAAGATTTGAATGTTCAGAGACCGCAAACAGGGTTTTATACAAAATTTTTGATGTCAAATTGATTGGATAGGCGTGTGGGTGCCCTAGTCCAATGGAGTTAAATTCTAAAATTTTGGAATTGAACAATATTGTTTGAAAATCTAAAGTTGTAGAGGTTCAAGTCTAGATGCAAATAGATTTATGGAAATGTACAAAACCCTAATTTCCCTATGTGAAATACATAAGAATGCATAATTTTTTTTATTTTTAAGGTAATGCAAATTGTTCGAATGACAATTTTTAGAAATTAAATTATTGTAACTGACTAAATTTATCTTGAAAATGATAATAATAACACCTTTGCAATTGCATTTTTAAGATGAAAAAATATACAACATTTGTTTTTTCAATTTTTTAGCAAAAAGTTCACTGCACTTGATGATGAAAAACATTTTACATACATTCATACTTTTTTCAAAAAACTCACTGCCTTGTATATGGCTAAATCCTAAAACAAGTGCTTTCGCAAGCTATGCATGCTTGGAAAAATCTAAATGCAATAGTAAGCAAAACATGAAAGCTTAATTTTTTGAAAAAATGCATCAAATAAATGACAACAAGACCTAGAAAGCAGTAGATATTTGAATTAACCTCAAAATGTATGATTGAAAAGTTAGAAAATTGAAATTTTAGGATTGTTGGAATTCCATGAAAATGTGAGGCCTCATTTCCTAGATCCAATTAGGATTGACCTGCTTTTCACTATGCTACCACATTTTTCATACATGTCCATCAAAGGAAGATGAAATTTATATCAAACATGTATAGTCATTACCTTGCTGCTACATGGCTACTCTAGGCTAAGACTTCCTAAAACACGTGCTTATCGAACAGAGCTATGGATGCTTGGAAAAATTTGATTTCTACCATTCATCAACAATGAGACAAACAATGGAGGCTTTTAGGTTGAGCAAAGGCCAAAACAACAATAACCAGATGAAATGATAATGATAAAAATTAATGTTATTTCACATGAAACCTTGTCAAAGTGATATTCACCTATAAGTCACCACAAAAACAATTATGGATGCCTTGATTTCTTGATTACTGCAATAGTTGGTCCAGAATACACAAATAGTGTTCTAGCTTCTGTATGGTAAAGAATACATCCTCATGAAAATGGAATGCCATATCATAACATAGCTTGCACATTATTGCTAATTCATCCAATATCTTGAAAAGTGAGACCACATTGATGAAAGGCATGGTTTCAATTGCTTGTCTGTCATTGAATTTTTATGGTACTTTTTAGGTGAGGCATTTTCTCAATAATTTCACTAGGATTCCAAATATTAAATTTTTCATACATGTTGCATAGTTTTTAAGTTTTAATCAATTAAGCTGCCAATTCAGAAATTAAACTTTAAATTTAAAATTATGACACTGACTATTAAATTGGGGCCAAAGTATTTGGTATTCAGGTATACCAAGTAGTGACCTATTTAAATGCCTGCCTCGAATAATGTAAAATTAATTGATTAATCCCCATGAAAGTAAATTTTCAAAGATTATTATAAAACAGTGAATTAAAAGCACAGTTAGGTCCAAGCACATAAGGGAGAGCTAAACCTAGTGTGAAATTGTCAAGGGTGACAATTTACATCATTACAGTAATATTATATTTTTTTTACATCACCAATTTCATATTGTAGTCATATCAACAAGCATGATAAGAGAAACCGTAGCTGAGCAAAGTTCCCTGAAAGTATACAAGCACCCATAGAGACATTTGTGTACAAATTCCACATAAATCATTCATATATATCCCTAAATTATAAAATCCTACTCAAAATAATTTGGATTATAAAATTTTGTCCCTTAGAAAGGTCGAGCAGCCATAGAGGCATCTAGAAGTAAAAAAGAACCAAACTCCTCTCAATGTGATAAAAAATTCCTTTTTATCAATAGTCAGTCCCTAATCCATGACACTATAACATTATGAGATCAAAGAAACAAAACCATTCTCACCCAAAATGGGTGCCTTAGATTGAAGAGCAGTTTTTTGAAGTGTTATGGGTAGTTGGGAGAACTCTACAACATTAATAGTGAGTAAGTGAGTGAGCACCATTTCATTCGGCACTCAACTACCCCCTTTTCAAATATTTACTTTCCCTTTAAAATATGAATAGGATATTTTATTTGCATATCATTTTCCCTTTACTTGATTGGGTTCTAAAAATCATTTTGATAGTGTCATTTGATTATCTAGTCAATCGCAATAATTTCAGCACTTAAATAGGAAAAGTTGAAGTTTCAAAGATTCTAATAGGAACTTGCAACAACTATCAAGGTCTTTAATTTTAATATCCCATGCCAAATTTCCACGGCTCTTTTATCTGCATCCATTTAAATATGCTCACCTTTGTATCGACATCTTGGGAGTGAGTACATTAATATCTTCACAACCTCAATAGACATAAAAGATATTCACCGTGTACCATTGTTAAGCCTCAGAGAAATGTCAAACTTTTAGCATCACCATGGTGCCTATGCTAGGGATGGGAGTACCAAACAACCCAAAGGTCCAAAACATTGCAAAGAAACCTCCCTATATGTCGGGATTCTTCTCACTTATTAGAATTTTAGTAGATCATTTATTATCTTGAAAGTCCAATAGACACCACCTTTACTCTCTTTATTGAACTTCATGCAAACACCAGGCCTTCAGAGGTATGCATGAACTTTCTTAGATCTTTGACATGGTAGGACCTATCATAAGGCCCAATCCATAATGCCTCCTTCCATTGGTATTACAACCTTGCCTCGACCTATCAAAATTTGGATGGGGTATGAATTTCTTTGTCACCTTGATAAACAAATACAATGTCCCTCACATGTCAAGCCTCATTGGTCAAACATCCTTTGTCAAACATTCCATCACATTGAAATTCATGACATGTTGATACCAAGGGATGGGAGCACAAAAAACTCTAACATTTAGTTGAGCACAACCATGCCTCATTACTTATCGAGTCACTATCTTACCATCCATACAAGACAAGAAAAAAACCCATCCCAAAAGTCCAAAACACTTACACTTTGTATTAGATATATCAAATCCCTCTTAGTGTATCAAAAATATCAACTTGGCAATACCTAGGATGAAGATACAAGAAACCCCAAAAATCCACTACTAAAAGAAAGACTTACCAACACTTAGACATCAAATATATTTGTGGTTTTAGCCATTGAAGATCCTTTTAAAAATAAATTATGGAGGAAAATACAAACACAAAAAAAAAAATTGCACCCAAATACCAAAAAAAAATTATTTTTTTGACAAAGACCCAACAGATATTACAAGCCTAACACATTCTTTGATGCTCACAAGGGGATAATACTATGCTACAAGTGTTAGATTCAAATTGGAAAGAATGAAAAAATGGCACTTCCTATAAAGCCCATTTCTTCTAATAGATGCTTTCGTCAATGGGATTTGGAATTCATTGCAATAATCAACCTACCATCTAGTGTCAATCATAAATTCATATTGATGGCTATCGATTACTTCACTAGGTGGATTTGTAATGGAATAACTTGTTAGAAGTATTGCCATTGATGGCAAGGCAAAATGTGGATGTCAAGAATCATTGTTGGTATGTCAAGGCAACACGTGGATGTTAAGGATCATTGTTGGTATAGTTACAAAGACACATTGAGAGAGCCAACTTAAATTCTGAACAATAATCTTCAAAATGATCGACATACTGGCTCAAAACAAAGATATAGACACATTCAAATTTGATCGACATGCTGGCTCAAAGCAGAGATATGAAGGATTTTGATTAGTAATTTGATCATCAGACTGAAAAGAAAGATTTAAGATCACATTAAGCATCCTCAGCTTCAAAGATTTAGTTCGAGTGACTTTAATTACCTTCAGTTCGAGTGACTTTTTGTTAAGAAAAAAACAAATTTTTTGAATCACATTTCTATCAGATATTGATATCTTTTGTTAAGAGAAAGGAGCAACTAGACGTATGTTGATTAGTCAAAAGATGTGATCCAAAAAATATGTCTACATAGAAAGGACGTATCTCAATTACAGGACGTGTTTTGTCTGAAGCAACTAAGTGTCGATCATGAGAGTACGCGCTGGGAGATTAAGGCATGTCTTTTCATCAAAAGAAATATCAGGCTGTAAAGGAACGCGTCCCTTAACATTTGAAATATGCATACGTATTTGTCTAAAAAGACAAATACTAATCTTAAGAATGCAATTACTTCTAAATGAGATTTAAAAAGAATTCAGTCTTGGTTGTAAATAGAAAAATAATTAAATCAAGGAGAAATCATTTAGCAAGAGGCATATCTAAAAGGGTGAGACTGGAAAATGAAGAGGCAAAAGTTGCAATTATCAATAGTTGCAATCCTTGAGTAATCTATATATTTGACATCCCATTCAAGGTTGTAGGTGTGGTTGAGAAGATTACAGGTGATTCAAGTTAGAAACAATCTTCTTGTGTGGGCTTAGGGTGAGATTATTCATCACAAAAAACAGATTGGAGGATTGGGAGAGTGTAGATCTGATTGAAGCCAATCTTTTTCCATCAAGTCAAGGTTGGTGCCTTGCATTAGGGGTTGGTGCCCCTTGTAGACCTACTAAAAGTTACAAGGGTTGGTGCTCCTTGTAGGTTGTAGCCTACTAATTCTATAAACAAGTCAAGTAGGTTGGTACCTACTTCCATTTGTAAAAAAATATTCAAACATTTCAATAAATTGGTGTCACTTGTTTTCATTGATTCATATCAAAGGTTGATGTTGATAAGAGTTTAAGATTGTTTAAAAGTTGAAAAAGTGTAAGTTTGTATTGATTTACTGATTCACCCCCCCTCTCAGTAAATATTTTGTGCTCTTCAATTGGTATCAGAGCAAGGTCCTTCTTGAATGCCTAACTACTTGAAGGAGATCCTTAAGAGAACTTATGGCAAATAACAACAACACAGTCAAAGCAATCTTTGATGGGACTAATTATGCACTTTGGAGTATCAAGATGGAAGCTTTTTGAATGCCCTTCGGTTTGATGTTGGAAATTTTTTGTTGATGGGTATACACCTCCAACAACCCCTCCAACGGATCAAGCCAGGAAAAAGAGAAGTGAAAACATGCAAAACTAAGCATGCTCTTCTTTGTAGCCTAACAAATTTGAATTTACAAAGTTCATGCGTTGCAAATCAGCAAAATTTATGGGTCAGGCTTAAAAGATCTATGAAGGAGATGCCAAAGTAAAGAAGGAAAAGTTAAACTTCGAAGGAAGTTGGAGCTCCAAAATGAATGAAGATGAAGACATAGCAATACTTTCATTGAAAACGGTGAACATTTGAGAGGACTTGGTGAAGATATTGATTATGCTTTTATTGTTGATTTATAAGCTATATCCACAAAGTTTGAGGCCAAGGTTTTGGAAGAATTGATAAACTTTAGCTAACAAAAGATGAACTACATTTTGTTGCTATGAAATGAATTGCAATCACCACAAAAGGAAGTCTCATTCAAGCATCCAAAAAGAAAAACAAGCATGGAACCAAGTGAAAAATCAAGTGATGAAGCAGAAGCCTAATTCATGGGAAAGCTTAAGAAAGGAAAAGAGAAATATAAAGGAAAATTCCCCTTTAAATGCTTCAATTGTAGGAAGATTGGACATTATGCCTCAAAATGTCCTCAAGATTTCATGAAGATCAGCATTGAAGAAGAGTTTCTATCAAAGATAGCAGCACTTAAGAACAAAGTGAAGATTTCCCAAGCAATGATTCTTATTCATCAGATGGAAGAAGAAGATGAGCAAGATTGCAATTAGATCTTGACACTATGCAAACAAGAAAAATGAAGAATTGAAGAAGGTTACCAAGCACAAAATTGTTAGGAATCCAAAACTATTGATTGAAATTATGGAAGCTGAAAGGGGAGAAATGAAGATCAAGCTTAATTCAAAAGAGATGGAATGTGTGGAGCAAGAAATTGTTATGCTACAGATGGAGTTGAGAACAAAGGAGCAACACACAAAGTTTGATGAAAGCTCCACCAATTTGAATGAGATCATGAAGGCTCAAAAATATTTTCATGATAAAACAGGGGGCAGTTTTGAAAGATAGTCCAAGAAGGTCACAAATTCCAAAGAAGAAAAAGACCTTCTCAAAGAAAACTGGAGGAGATTGGATAAGTGTTGATCCAAAATAAGACTTAATACTAGGCACTTTTATGCTTTTAAGGGATTTTTTGATGTAAAATTCGCCAAATTAAGTTGTAAGAATAAAGCAAAGAATATTCTAGTTACATTAGGAGATTAATCCTTTACATTAATGTACTTCAATAGCATATGCTAAATTGTAATAACTTTGAGCACAAGGCACAAGCTTTAGGACAAATTTTAATCTCCAAAGAAAAATAAGAAAGATGACAAGTCCATAAAAAGAAAGAAATGCCTATCAAGTGTGGAAGAAGAAGAAATCCATGTTCATCTAAACAACCTTAATGCAAAAAATATGGATAGATGGTACATTGATAGTGGTGCTCAATCGATGAAGGATAGAAACAAGTTCATCTTTGAACCAAAATGAAGGAACGGTAAATTTGGTGATAACTCAGAGTAAATAAAAGGACAAGGAACATTAGCCTAAATAGTGGTAAACAAAAACATAAAATATTTTATATGTTAACTTAAAAGAAAATCTACTAAGTGTTAGCCAACTTTGTGACAAGGGCATAGTATCACATTTGATTCTAAAAAATGTGAAATCAAGAAAGATGGTTCTAATTGAGAGATTTGTAAATAAGTTCAACTTACAATGAGAGTTACAAAAGGCTATTTTGATGAATTAAAGTTGGTGCAACAAAGCTGGGAGTGAACTTGGTTTCATAAGTTTCATCAAAGCAATTGTGATATGGACAACCAAAACCAAGAGTATGAATGAGAGATACTTTATGCTGCTAATTAATGGAAGAATGGGTTACATTCTTAAAGGAAGCCTTTGAGAAATTCAAATTTTTTAAAGAGTTGGTTGATGACAGATAAAGTGATTAGATCAGATTGTGACATCAAATGAATTTAAAAATTTATGCATGAACATGGGATCAATTAGCAAGAACCCCTGGCTGGAAAGAGCAATGCTCAATGAATCAAAGACAGATTCCTTCAATCCACACAATAGGTGCTTAGCAAAGACATATGAACTTTGCTGTCAAATATTTCAAATCTTTGGAAGTACTTGCTACATTAGAAATAGATGAAAATAGATTTGATGTCTTCAATGTGACAGTGAAAAGATATTAGCATTTGGTGAAACCAGTCAGAAACCCTACCAAGGTTCCTAATGGACTTGTAAATTATCATTATGCCAAACCCATGAGTGAAATTCCTAAAAATTGGTGGAATGTCTTATCAGATGAAAAGGAGGAGGAGACAAAAGAAGAAGGTCCTAAAAGACTTCCATGACACACCAAGGTGATGCCTCCAAGTTGATCAAAAGAACCATCCTGAAGAATTGAAACTTCACATAGATTTTTGACCCTAAGAAAAATGATAAATTATAATGAGTTTTAGGATGTGCACTACTATCCAAAGTTGAGCCCAAAACCTTTGAAGAAGCAAGCAAATAAAAATGTTGGATTGGTGCAATGAAAAAAAGTTGGATCAAATAGAGAAAAATGATACTTTTAAACTTGTCCCAAGACCAATGAGACAAGAAAATAATTGGCACCATTTGGGTCTTTAGGAACAAGCTAAATGAAGATGGTCAAGTCAGTGGGCAAAGCTGCTTTAGTGTGCAAAGGCTATGCTCAAGTTGAAGGAGTGGACAATCTATCCTCATTTGCACCGGTTGCAAGTTTGAAGCAAACTCAATGTTCCTCCACTATGCAAGTCACAAGAAATTCAAGGTAGGCAAATGTGTCAAAATCTGCTTGAGAAATGGAGACCTAGAGGAGGAGAATTATTTGAGGGAACCTAAAGGATTCTATGTATCAGAAAACAAGGATTTGAGCTGCAAATTGAAGAAAGGGGTCTATGGGCTCAAACAAAGCTAGAGAGAACAGGTACTCTAGGTTCTAAACCCCTCAAAGAACAAGGATTCAAATCTTGTCACTGGAGAAGTGGAAGAGCCACAAAAGGACCTCTAATAGAGCTGATTTTACAATTAGATTACTGTTTACTTATTATTTTTCACCAAATGGAGGAGCTGGTTGAATGTTATCACACCATAGGGTGGAATTGTAGTTTAAGTTTCATACTATTTCACATTATCATTATTATGCATTGAGTAACAGTTATGCATTTTAGTGAAGTAGTGGAGTTGCAGAGTGCCATTCAGATGTTGCAGGTTTAAAAGAAATACATAATTGAGTACATGAGCAAAATAGCATTTTAGATGCTTTTATTTATTTCGTAGAACTCATATTTTTACAAGGCTTCATTTGATTTCACAATCAAAATGGTATTACAACATTGCATTCAAATGCATTTTTCTTTTCAATTGAAAAATAGAATTGAAATCAAAGATCCACACAAGTCGTGGATATAACTGTGACTGTTACAATACATTTCTAATAGCACATTGCACTACTTAAGGTACAAAAAGGAAACACATAAGTAACAACATAATCATCATTGCCTGATTATCGACGCTTGATGTTGAATGGTGCACCTCGTCATCTCGAGCTTCATTGACCTGTAAGAGGAAAAGAGGGGTGTTAGTGGCTCCGACTATGATGTAACTTATATGGATCACCCACAATAGTACAACATACTATTAGTAATGCATTGAAACAATCAATCAAATGTAGTATGAAAGAAGTGAGCTGAAGGAGAAATAACAATATCATGATCAATATGTTCTATTTTTTATGCTAACGTTGTTTGCTTCCTTGTGCAGGTATAGGTAAAATCATGAAGTTGAACGTTATTCAAAGACCAAGCATGTGGAGTAAAACGAGCTCCCACAAGGGTAGAGCTCGGCATGCTACCCTGTTCATTAAATGGGCTGATTTAAGGATACATTATCGTATTCATCAAATGAAATGAAGAACAACTGAAAGAGTAAAACAAAGTTATTCATCAAGCAACGAGACCAACTGTTCATTCATAACGATCAGGGTTGCTTTCTGAAGGCTACTAGTGAATAGTGAGTTTAGTTCACTTAAATAATTTAACTGAGTACATTTACATCAGAAATTGCTGAATAACTTCATTTTCTGTGCTGATTGTAATCAAATGTCATGTAAGTTGCAATTCATCAATTCTTTCTCGGATAGTGAATAGGCATACATTATGCCTTAATGTTTTGTTTTAATTTTCATCATCAAAGAGAACAGATTTTAAGAGCAGTTTGTACAATGAAATATAAAAATGCATGAAGAGTACCATGTTGCTCATGGGAACAAACACAGATAGTGCATTTGAGTGTTGAATGAACTTCTAGTTCTAAGTTGACTAGTAAAGTAAACACAGTATTATGAATATCAAGCAAGTGATCATTCTATTAAAGAAAGAGTAAGCTTTGTCTTTCCAGAATGAGTTATGAGTGATCAGTTATGCATATGAACTGGTAAATAAGGTGCAGTCCATAAAGTGATGCAATGTCTCAATTTTAAAATCTCTATGGAGTTCAAGAACAAAAGCTAGAAGTTGCTATGTTAATATTAAGGAGTGTCAGAAAGACATTGAAGTACAAGCAAAATACAAGCATGGAGATCCTTCTCTTTGCAATGGACAAGTACGAATCATTCTCAAGTTCCATGTCAAAGACAGTTCTGTGACAAGAGGTCAAATGTTTTTATCAAGAGGAAAAACAATTATGAATCAAGCTTAGGTGTTATACAACTATCAAAGAGAGTTACAGAAATGCCAAAGTGGAATACCAAGTAATATGAGTCAATGAATATGGACAAGCACACAAATTCTTATTGTTCCCATCATGTTTTTTTTTTTGTATTTCTGAAGACATATTAAAGCAAACAGCAGTCATGCAATGACTGGCTTTCTTTTGAGACGTACAGAATGCTAAGGAGGTTAAAATTAAAGACAAATATTCAAGGCATCCTTTTGTTACAGAAGTGAAAGCATAACATAACGGGTTATTTGAATCAAAATCCTAAGAGTAAATGCAAGAAAATATACAATTTTTATTACAATACAAGCAAGATGTTTACAGGTGGAGATCACTATTTTTTAGAAATATATGGAGTCTAATTAATGCAGTGTTTCTAGGAATATCAAGTTATATTCATTTCAAATTAAGGGACACAAGATTAACAAGGTAAGCTTCAGTTGTTTTGGGTTGAACCCATAAGTAAATGTAGATAAACATACAGGTTATGTTATTCTTGTCATGAGTTTCATTTCTGAAGGTGTTCTAAAAGCAACAGTAAATACCCATGTTGGGTTTTCCCAATGAATAACTTTTTTCTTCGTTTCAACTAGGTATTTGGTCAGTTTTGTTCAAATTCTGAACAGTGTTGGCTATGTGATAGTTCAAGGTACACCAATGAGGATACATTCTTTTCATGAAATACATAATACCAAGGAAATGAAATAAAAAATACAAACTTTCAGGCTTTTCTTTTGTTTCAAGGTTCTGAATAAGCCACTATTTATTTTAGCTCGAGCCATATGGATAGAAACGAACAACAGTTACCCCATATTTTCAATTGCTTTCAAAAATATAGAGATGCAATAATGGTGTGAACCCATGTGGGATTTTTATAAAGCAACAGTATAACTACAAAATATGCAAATTTTGGTGCTATTTCGAGCTTCAAAAGAAGGAATGCAATTTTCACCTATTTTCATAATACCCACAAAAGAGATTGCAGGGAATAGCAATAAAATGTAATTTCGATAATGAATTGAGAAACAGAAGGAAGAAGAGACAGTGTTATTCAAATTTCTATATTACCCATAAACAGAAATGCTTTCAAAAAGACACAATAATAAGTTTTCTATTCTGGGTCGAGCCCGAAATTCAAAGGAATGCTTTTTACAGTGTGCATTTGGCACAGCCTGAATATGGCCAGAAGTTCATGAGAAAATAAGAGAATTTTTTAAGTCTCTAGAGAGCAAAATATTTGGCAGAAAAAGTTACTAGTTCGTATCTCACAAAGAGCCTTTAGCCACAACCAAGAGTTCCAGATGAAGTCCAGAAGACAAGATCTCGAGCCCTGAAAAAATAGTCGAGCTCTCATGGTGAGAATGATACACAACAATGGTTGATGTAAGCACAGGACACACAAAAAAGCAAGGTAAAAGATATTAGAATGTGTGAACTCATTTCCTTAAGGCCATAATGAACAAAAGTGTGGAGCCATAGAAGCTTTTAAACTATCGAAATAGCTTACCCTTGCACAGTGAGAAGAAAGAAAAAGAACAACCTAAGAGCTCTCTCATGGAGCGTTCAATGAAGCTCGAGCTCATGATGGAATGGAAGAGCAAAGGAAAGAAAAGAATCAGAAAATAAACTTACACAGGCCGCGGCCTTAGGGCCTTTTTGATTTTCAATAAGTAGAAAAAAGCTATTTTACCATGAAAGGAGGCTTACCCACTGGAGATTTAGCTATCTAAAGAACATGGAGAATATTATCAGAGCATTTGAGCTCGAATTTGACACAGTCATTGTGACAGCAGAGCTTCCTTTCTTTCAAGTGGAGAAGTGAAAATGAGTGATCATTAGGGTTCAATTCTGTTTTGAACGAAACCCTAATTCGAACATCATATTGTTCCAAAATATTCAATCAAAATACATGTGTTGAATTTCCAATGTGAGCTGAAAGTCACAATGTTTTCCTTGTGATTTATTTAATCTAGGTCCAAATGTATATGATGGAGGTCAAATCCCTAAGTTGGTCTATGGGTTAGGTCTTAGTGTTTTGTCCTTTAGCCTTGGTGAAATATTAAGTGGTGAAGTATGAAGCCTTGGGGATAATATTGTTGAATATCTTGTGACCTAAGATTAGATGCCATATGACCCAGGTGCTTTTGCTTAAAGGTCAATATCTTTTTAGGGTTTTATTTTTGATTGATTTTACAGAAATCAGTATGAGATTGAAATCAATGAAGGATGATTATGTAATGTTTTATTTTATGATTTTGTGAGAAAGTCAAAATGTTGTAATGGAGAAATAAGGAGCTTTTATTTTTGCAAAAGATTTTCAATCTTTAAATTGCAAAAAATAGACGAACTGTGCAAATTTGCATCTTGTAAAGCAAAATCATAAAGCGATATTCTATAAATTGCTTTATGTTTTCTTGCTATCTTTAGCAGATCTTTTATTGAATTTTCCTCTTGGTCGGATTTCAGTCTTATCTTGGAGAGATAAGGTGTTTTTTGAGCTTTTAAAGTAGATTTAGCCTATTTTTAGAGGCTTGACAGGTTCATCATGAAAGCATTGTGCTTTTTCTTGCTTTTAAAGCAGTTTTGAGATAGCTTGAATCCTTTTTTCGTGGAGTTTTTTTTGAGCTCAGATTAGGGTTTCTTGAGGGCTATGTTTTGATAGACTTAGTTTTTTCATGGGGATTTTGAGCAGTTTAGATTAGAGTTTCTTGCCCTTACACATTTTGGGGGAGCTTGTAAACTTATGTGTGCTCAGATTCTGAGAAGTTTCACTCCATAATTCAATAAAATAGCATAGTTTTCCTTTCTCAATTCTTTTCCATGACTTGGAATAGTAATTTGATTTGTTCTGTGATTCAAATCTATTGGATCCTTTTCTTTTCTTACTATTGTCAAGTAATTTGTAGGAGTTGCATGCTAGTTCAGGCTATGCCTTGTGTTAATTTAACCTTTGCATAAATCACTGATTGAACTACATGTGTTGTGAGATTGTGAGATTTTAATTTTAAAGAGTTGGTGAAAGTAAGCTATTATCAGGGTCTTCTTACAGTTGATCAATATTTTTAAGATGATAGAATTTTAGTTTTAGGTTTTAAATCCAGTTTATCCTTTTATCCTTTTTCCTGGAAAGCCACTTAGAATAGAATTCATCATTCGGAGAACTAGCTCGCTCTAGAGATTCCTCTTTCATGCAGATCACCCACATCTAAAAGAGGTTTCCATGTTTCAGTAGTTTGTTGAATATTGTATTTAGCAGGGTGCAAAACTATTGATAACACTTACCCCACACCTACAAATGATAACAACAATATATACCCCAAAAAATGAAACCACTTAACTTGGCATACTTAGGGGTAAGAGGGAAGGTGTTACATGCATGATCACAGAGATGACAAGAAGAATGGTTTTCAATATATTAAATGTGTGTTAGCCTTTACCAATCAGACTGGTGCCTTCTCCATTGGGCAATAGAGTCACTCATTTATAAGGGAGAAAGAAGTGTAGGGAATGAATGCATAAAGGATTCGAATGAGATTCTTCATCATGATGTATTTATCTCATCTCTCACAACAAACATTCTTTAATAATCCTAACAGAAATACAACCATCCACATGAGAAAAATGAGAAGAGCATCATAAAACATTGCAATGAATTAAGAAACTGTCGCATATATGTCTAATCATCTATTAAATCCATATCAACAAATAACCATGACACCCCATTTCTATGACCCATACACTGCCCCTACATTGTTAAGCCTACCGAATTGGCAAGATAGTGAGCTCACTAGGTTGCCAAGCTCATTGGCTTGCCAATTCGGTAGGGTTGAAAAGGTAGGGGCAGCGTGTACCTCATAGAAATGGGGTCTCATAGTGATGTAATAACCCGAGACAAAATAAAAAGGGTTGAGAATCATTGTGATATAGTGGGGACATATTAATTGGAGAGATGATTTCACAACCTTCTGAAGCAAATAATAATGATGGAAGGAGTTCTAGGGTTTATAGAAGAGCAAGAAAATATTCCTTTGTACAATATAAGACATTGTTTCAAATTTTGTGATAAATCCACGTGCTTTTCCTTGAAGAAAAATTTAAATGTAAACCATGAAGCATTACAACTAACTTTAAATGTAATATACACATTTAATTGAGGCATATATTAAGAAATATACACATTTGCATGTATTAATTTCTCATATTTTTGTATATCAAAAAATACACCAAGTCAATAAAAAATATTATAATAGTGATGGAAGAACATCTTGAAAATCTCCCCATTTCTCAACACTTGTAACAATACATGTAGATAAATAATCCTCCCATTTACAGCCTAGATCATGAAATATAATGTACGAGAAGAAACAAAAGGAGCTATTGCCCATTTTCTTTTCTCCAATCCACCTCAGGTGGCCCAGTTATTTTCATTCCAAAATGCTTCAAAACATGTACATCCCCTGCTCCCTTGGAAACAAATGTGTAGTATCCTCTTCGTGGTTGTGTACTCACTGGAATTTGGTCCACAAAAAACCTACAAAAGCCTATCAATTTTAGACATGGACTCACATAAAAATCATTAAAAGACCAATAACTAAATAATGTCAAACACACACCTTCTGATGAGATCTATTATCACCTTCATGCATGATATAAGTAGATCAATCGAAGGTCCTACAATGGTTATGTATCCCATCTTTCGCGAATTTCTCATCTCTTGATGATCATATGTATAAGTTTCAAATATACCACTGACATAATTAACATAAAACATGTAGCATATAAGAATATGAGAAATCTATGAGATGGAAAAGAAAGAGAAGATTGAGAACCAAAAAATGCACCAGCAACCAATGTTTCTCATACCACTAAACACTTGCACTAGCAACTGATGTTTTTCTTATCTTAAGTTGACAAACTTAAGTATTACCTACAGTCACAAATGCATCAATGACAGTTGTAAATGCATATGACATCAAACACCAATAGAGAATACTAACTTAAAGGTGGTCAATAGAGAGCAACATATAATCATCATTTTGCAAATTAACAATAATGCAATTTTGTAAACTCTTCTACAATCAAACTTAAACACTTGAAAGAAAGAAATGATCAATAACATGACTTTACAAATTCAATGTGCATACTTACAAATCAATCTGGGGAACCATCTATATTTTCTCTACTCTTTATTGTGTCAAGTATTGCCTCATGGTTAGACTCAGACACTTTCCACAAGTTCTTGTTTGTAGGTTTTCCCTTATATTTGATCAAATGAATGTTAGTGATGATGCCAAGGTTTGAGTAGTGAAGAATCTTTTGATTTGTGTTAAAGTCTTCAAACAACCAAACTACAACATTCTTAACTAGGTACCTTCTAAGCCATGTTCCAGTAACAACCACTGAACCTGTAGGATATTCTATGTTTTCTCCATCTATAACTGGAGCCTCCAATTTCTTTTTGGCCTTGATACAATGACATAGGTAATAATCCACACCCTCTTCATTGTCTTCATCTGCAATCACCGCATAAATGTCCCCTTCATTGATATGTTCATCTTGTTAGATGTATTTAATGAACATCAAAATAAAACCTGCAAGTAAGATATATTACTTGGTTCTAGTAGGTCCAATACATGATCAAAGTCAACAGATGATTGCATCTCTATGATTTGTAGAGTCATCGGGAGCTGATAAGTGGCAAGTGGGGTTAGAATTCTTATAGACCATTCGTCAACCCACTCTATTGACTCACAATCATTCCATGCTTGAAGTGTACATGCAAAACAAAAGCATGCCATCTTCCGCATATGGATAGTCCATGTACCTACATTGGATCTTCTAAAAGAGTGTAGCTCACTCGATCCTTTTAGTGTACAATAATCCTCATATTTTTCAATATTAATATCATCTACTAAATGAAAAAATCTACGAACTAAATAATTACCTTCACTACCTAGACCCATTGCATGATTGCACCACTGGACAATTGATTTTGTATCTGTCAACTTTACACTATCTTTGTACTTTAACTCTTCTTGTGCTAGGGATCTTTTGATACATGCACCTGCTCCATCATGCTCCCCCTTTCCATGCCTAGCCTTTGAGAAGTTCCACATATGTTGAACACCATTGATCCTATGCATCTTGATCAACCAGTAAAAAATTATGGAATTCTTGAATTGTGATGTATAGTTATCTGACCATATGATATGTTGACTAAATGATATGCCATTGCAAGCCATATCAGCATAGAACATATGAAAGCAACCTTGCACAAACTTTGTAGAATGTGTGTGATCATCACTGATGTAAAAGTGATACTCCCTCAATACTTTCTTGTTTTCCTTTGTACTACATTTGTATGAATGAATGCTATATGAACAAATATAGCAACCTGCATGGAGTTGTAGTACTATGATTTCACCTCGTTATGCGGTTGTAGTGTGTAGTTCTCCATGAAGTCGACAACTAAAATGATGCTATGAAGTGGAAACTTGTCCTTGCATAACTTGAATTGTGAGTCCAACCATTGAGCTCTATGTGTATGCCTTGCATACTCATAGACCACCTGATCACGGAAAATGCCCATAAACTAATACACTAGAATCTTATCACTGACCAATTCACACTTCTTTGCTTCTTCCCCATCTTTTAAATCGTAGGCCACTATCTTGTATTTTCCAAATTCCACAATTTGTCTCCAATTGTGTGTGTACTGGCAATGTGTTGGAAAATTGGAAAATATTGCATGCCACCACAGTGATCACATGTGCCATCCAAACATGACTTGTTGTAAAAAAATTTACCATCCTCTCTTTCACATAAAATGGAAGATAAGAATTCCCTTGAGGATTTAGGTGGAGGCCTTATGTTACATTCCTACAAAACATTGTCAGTATGCATATCTACACATATATGTCGATAAACATCATAATGGTTAGAAAACTAAATATGTACTCTACAACAACAAGTAGTACTTGTGTGATTTATTTTGACATAAAAATGCTTTAGCATTTCAAAATACTTTTGACATATTTTAATTTCAGGAAACTTCTATACAAAATTAGAAAAAAATTAGGTTTGAGTGGTATCCAAATAATGCTTTAGATGTGGCTCACATATTTTACTACCAATTCTCCTTCTTAAAACATCTCTTTGATTAGGAGAGGTCCTTGTGTTATCCTTCCAATAATATACTATTAAAGATCTCAAGCCTTGAGCAATTCTTTTATCTTTTTGTGGCACTCTACCTGAGAATGCCCATAACTCATTGCTATTTGGATCCTCCACTCTTTCATGCCTTCATTTGGCTCTCATTAGATATGATCTACTTATTTTAAAAGACTTACTTGTCTTTGTAAGGTTCACCTTGTTCCATATTTGACTATTTAAAAGTGTTGTTGTCATCACATGTCGTGTGGCACAACTATCATTTATGCATGAGGTAGAAACCACACTCTTGTATGCACTCATCAAGTTCTTTACAATAGAATTTTCACATGAGTCATTCAAAACTCTTAGCCCAAGAGCCTTCATGGTGGGCCTAAATTTGAGTTGCCTCATCATTTCAACAAATAGTTGGCATCTTCCACCCTCACTTAGCTTCTCAAAAAATAAACTCCATATCCTCTATGCATATCTTTGACATGTACATTTTGGAATCTTATCAAGCATCCATTTCAAAACATTGGAATCAATATCAATCAAAAATATAGGCTTTCTATGCAAAACTCTAGGAGTTCTCAAATGTAAATTTGTGTCAATGTTAGAAATGTCAACAACATTGGGGATAGATCGTGTACCTTCAATCAAAGGTGCAATTGATGGCATACCTTGAGATTGACATTAAACGATGTTGTACCTCCAACTTGAGATGTCATTTGTGGAGTTCCTTCAAATAGAGATGTGTTTGTTGATGTACTTTCAAAACACAATGTTGTTGATGGTGTGTCTTCAATTGGAGATGTGATTTTTGATGTACTTGGAAAACCACATGTTGCTGGTGTGTCTTCAACTGGAGATGTATATTGAACTTCACCTATGGTTGATGATGTGCCCCAACTTTAGGATCCATTTGTGTCCTTCCATGATATTTTTTCATGTATGCCCTTTGTTTTTCCAATTGGACATCTCTCTTAGATTGCACGGGAATTTCTAGCTATATGGGTTACAATTCCTTTGCTTCATGAGCTAAAATTTTTAATTGTCTTCTCCTTGCATTTTTAACTACACATTCTTTTGGTGTTAGAGGCTTTTCTTGTTTCCTTGACATGACGTTGAATGCTACATGTTCACAAACACACATAGAACAAAAGTAAGTAATTCATTTTATGAAACACATTGATAACACTGAATCTTACATTGCATTTTATAGAACACACCAAAGCATTTTATGAAAGAAGGCAGCGAGCTATTTGGAATTATCAAACATGTTGATGCTACAACATTTTTCATACATACATCTACCTCTATACCACAAGAAAAGTACTTGTAATGCATTTTTCCAAACATATTCATACCGCTGATTACATTGCATTTTATGAAACACACTAAGCATTTTATGTAAAATATTGATATCACTGATTACATTGCATTGCATATCTTTAAAACTCAAAGAATTACTTTACATTGCATAACTAACGTGAATTATGAAACATTCCATATCTTATAAAACATTGTTGTCCCCAACCTAGGTTTTATAGCGAGCTTCAAAAAACCCATTGTTGATCATGTTTTTAGCACAATAATAGCCTGACAGAATATGATATCCTATCTCTCTTGAAAGGTAAATCTCTATTGGAAAGCCTCAAGAGATAACCCCAAGGTCTCTAATGTCAGGTCTTGACAGTGCATGAACAACTCAGTAACAAAATGTGAAAATGCTGGTAATCACAATGGGACTTTACTACAACAAAATACTGAATCAATTTTATCAAATCTAATGATCTGATGATGCTTCAATCCTAGTTCTAACCCAATAATAAAAGAAATAGAAAAAGGAAAAGGGTTTCAAAGAGATTTCTAAATCTAATACTACTCCTAATATTAACAATGGAAGTAACCAATACTCGAAATGGACCAATCCCTCAAAAACCGATTTCTACTTGACCAAGATAAATCTGCAATCTCACAAAAAATAGTGCAATCTTTTGAGGTGTTGAGATTTTCAAATCATGAACATTTATTCAACAACCCTATTGCAGTTGAAATGAACAAATCCTCACAATTGAACTAAGCATACTAAAATATGAAGTCTAGGCTAACTTTGCAAAGCAACTAACAATTAGTTGGTTGTGAAAAGTATGGACTGAAGGATTGCTGCAACATTCAAGTATTGAATCACAAACATTATCGAATCCAAATCTAATCTAAACATTAACCTTCTTAAAGCAATTTTAAAGATAAAACAACAAGAACCATGCAGAACAAAAGAAACAAGTATGGCACCAAATCACAATGTCATTTCTTGTATTGAAATTGTCAACTATAGCAACAATTCTAGCTTTCTGTTACAATATTTGATTAAGGGAAACTACCTGCTAACTTACTCTACTTCTAACTAGCTCTGCTCTATATTCTAGTTACAAGTTCTAACCTTCTAACTATTTCTAACCCTTTCAAATGAGGTGACATGCCCAATTTATAGAAATCCCGAGGAACCCGTCGGCTAGGCAAGGGTTTTGCAGCAATAACTCGGCACAACCACCTGGCCAAGAGAGTCTTCAAAATGGGTCAAACAGGAATTAAATGCATGCTCCATCGAAGTCAGCCCAGGATCCGCAATGCAGCTCAGATGACACGCAGGAAGATAATAGGGAAGCACAAATCACGCCGCAGCCCATCATTAGCTCTCTTCCCTATTATCCCCACACTGATCTGACTCTTCATGTAGCTTCAAGAACGATCCATCTAAGTTGGCTACAGGTGGTACTAGTAGAACCCTAAGTTGCCTCTCAATGGATGCAATCTCGTCCCTTGAGTGTTTGACCGACTTATCCCAATCTACCTTATATGTCACATGCTTATCAATAACTATGAGGTAGGTGGCCGCATCATCCAGTTGATGCTCAGAAATAGAACCATCATCAAGTGGTGCATACACATCATTCCACCACTCTCTCAACTATTCCAAGCTCAAGTACTTGGGTGCAATCTTTCTTCTTCCCATCATGATTTCAAAGAAGGCAATGGAACCATTGTAAACCCTAGTTAGGGTTTCATCAATCTGCTTCCTTCGTTTGTGAATCTTTTTCAACTCCTTCTGCCTAATTTGCAGTGTCTCGAACCACTCCCAAGGTTCGACAGCTCTAGAGGAAGGAAGAATCTCGTCGCTTTCCAACCTGTCTCAGGTGTATTCTGTTAGAGTTCTATTTTTTGTAGAAGGAGGTCCGTATCCTCCTTATCTTGTGCCAACACCTGCTTCAACCATTTAGTCGCCATGATAGCATCCTTCCCAGTTGATAAAATCTCCTTAATAGCTTCATCACCTTTTTCTTGCACCCCCTTCAACCAATTCACAGTGGCAAGGGTGGAAGCATTCATCTTTTCTAGCTCAGTTATGGTCTCTTGAGGTAGAGGGTTGGTAGTAGAGGAAGAAGGATTAATGGACTGCAGTGGCTTTATTAATTCCTCCAAACACTTCCTGAGATTTTTATTTTCTCTCTTCAGCTCCTGCTTGGTCTTCATTTCCCTTCTCAATCTATCCACAATAACTACACTAGAGACCTCATAGTCCTCAATATCCTGCTCAATTGTTGTAGGCCCAAGATTAAAAGTCTGTATATTATAATCATTTCCAGCCACATCGTCTCTATTTTTATCTAGAACAGGGGTAGCAATATGAACAACCTTGTTATGTGCCTCATCTCTCTCAACCCGTGATATCACCCTAGCCTTCTTCTTACCTTTATCTTTTCCAATCCTGGCTAGTAGTGCATCCCAGTCCGATGGGCTATCCTCCACTACTACCTATTTTCTCTTTATTTCTTTCTCCAGCCAATTAGGGATAGTGGACTCCAATTGCACCCTGCTCTGCCCCATTTCCTCTTGTAGATCTCCTGCTATTTCCTCATTCACATTATGTTCATCAGGAGTCTCATCTATCTTACTTTCCTCCTCTTCAACATGTTCCTTCTCTTGTTCAAGTGATGGATCCTTTACTGCCTCTACCTCCCTTGGAGGAGATTCAACTGCTTTAGTTCCAATAGGAGAGCCTACATGTGCAACCATAGGGGACTACATTATCTTTTCAATTTCTACCTTTGCACTATGAAGATCACCTTCATGAAATTATTCACCTTCAGTATTCGGATGATCCACAACATTTTTTGACTCACTCGGTTCACCTTGAGCTTTGTGAGTGGGAGGCACATCATCATGCAGCTCCTCATGAGAAATTACCGGAGGAAGGTCAGCCTTAGGCACACTGTCCCTGGGAGGAGGAGTCCTAGACTTCCTCGAATACACTTTGGCCTTCTCCTCTGAGCTTTCAACATTTATCACTAGTGGGGCAACTTCTTCCTCCCCAATCTTGGAGCTAGCCTTCTCTATCAATTTGACAATTCTTTTCCTCTTAGGCACAGGAGCATCAGCCTCAAGACTCTGCTCAGACTTCTTAGTCCTTGTCCTCTTCTTGGCCTTTGGCCTCCTCTATTTTTCTATTTCCTGGACCTCTATTTCTTGTACACCTTTAATTTTAATTTTGACAAGAGAGTCTAGTTTACCTTTACCTTTAGGATCCTACTGCCTTGTGGACTCCTCAGAGGTGGAATGGGAATCTAAGTCTCCCATCAAGTCATATGTGCATTTTACTCCCTTGTTTTCCAACTCCCATACCATGTGTTTGAGCCACATCCTAGTAAATTTGAGGACTGGATCCATCAATTGTTTCAGTTTTGTCTTCTCCCCTTCCAACCAATCCACAACACCAATTGGTTTGTCCTTTACTGCTTCATAGGCATGATCCTAGATCAAGTTCCCATCATCTTCCAATTGATCAGGAACTTCCCTTATGTTATACAATCAGACTGCATCCACTGGAAGTTGGGAGAATTTCTTCTTTCTGACCTCAAATTCATCACCGCAGTTGTCCCAGTAGTTCTCCAAATTTACCTTATGGCTATATTCTTTGCTGGCCTTCTTTTGAGCCTCTCCCGTGATGTCAAATATGGATCTCTTAGAGTGGGAAGACAAACCAAGAGCACTCATTTCTTCCTTTGAAGCTTGGGCAGAACCAATGGAAGGAAAAACATCTCCAGTGCCAATCCTCAAGGGGAAGTCTCCACCAAATCCTATTTTATGTTTGTCCTTCTTGACGATGGCGTCAAAGTCACAAATCTGCCTAGTGACTTCCAACAATATGATGTGGTCAGTGGGATACCTTGGAAGTCTGTATGGGGCCCTTTAACAGCCATCAATCTGAACGTAGGAGAAAGTTGGGAACTGGATGAACCAGGCTCCATACTTCTTGATGAGTTCCTTTGCTTGATCTAAAATTCTAACATGCTCTACTTCCTGAAGCATTCTGGTGATATGCATGGTAAATGCATCATTTTCCCTCCTATAGTTTGAGCTTCCTAAATACAACTGAGGGAAAACTTCATAGATGATGTCCCTTCCAAAAATTCCCTTTGTATCTAATCCTCTATAGGGATGGAATCTAGCAAGTGCATAGACCAAATATGAGGTCATTGTGAAGGTCTTTATCTGTAACACATTGGACAATTGTTTGTGAATTACTTGGCTGATGACCCCTGCCCAATGGTAGTCAAATTTCTCTTGTTCCATCCTTACAATCACATGGCACATCCAATTCTCAAATGTACCAACACTCTTCAATCCAACCACCCTGCTAAGAAAGGTGATGGCATCATAGTACTCCTTGAATTTTGCTCTGAACAACTGCTTTGGCAATTTGGAGTAGTGAGACTTGGGCTTCTCCAGCTAGGAATTGATTAGCTGTTGTGACTTCACAGTCTGGTCATCGTAGAACTCTTGAGCTGCTTCAATGGTGAATCCCACCACATGAGATCTGTTTGGAATGTTGAAGGTTTGGGCAATGGAGACCAGGTTGAGATTGGCAACAACTCTCCCTTGAGGCCCAATAATGCGCACTCAAGGACCAACTCATAGCATTGCACTACTGAAGGGAAACCAGCCACATGGGACAAGCCCAATTCCATCATCCTTCCAACCACCAAAGGAGGATCCTTGGCTACCATTCTTGCTTTAAATTCCTCATAGTCCCAGAGGCCAACATTTGTATCAGTGAATTCTGACTAGACATAAGTGATCTTACTCTCAGGGACCTTTCTCTTAATGTCCAACTTAACCCTCTCTGCATCAAACAATGAAGACCCAGCCGCTACCTTGTTTGATTAAGCTTGCACTCAACATGAAAATCACAATAAAAACCAAGAAAGAGCCATGTTAATTCATCAAAACACTGTTAGAATGCATCTCATATGGTCAAGATGTTATTAAAATTCATATAAAATGACCACAACAAATTTTGGGTTTCAAGACCATCCGCGGAATCTGAGCCAAAGAGGAATTTCAGGAAATTTCAGACCGATCGAATTCCAACGAAAAAAACCAAGAAACACCTACTTAATCATCAAACCTGATCATTTTTCATCAATAAATCACATGAGAGATCCAATATGATATGAAATAATCATCAAATGCATCACAAATTATAAACGAATCCA